>JAEHOC010000017.1:1200000-1800000 GCA_016834605.1 Chlamydomonas incerta | reverse complement strand
GCGTGGAGTGGCGTGCGTGTCAGTAATGGTGTCAGTGTCGGGAAAGAGGGCTTACTCGTGCAGAAATCGAAATCGGCCAATCGCAACATGGAGTAATGCGCGGCACTGCAAATGATACCTCCGCACCTCTTACTGCTGGCACCCGTATGGCTGCTATGTCTCTGCGTACGGTAACCGCCCAATGACATGTGCACGCCGGCCTCGCTCCCCACCCACCGCGCCAGTCCTGCACCGCCGACACCAAGGCACGCCTGGCGCAGCGGCTGCGGGCCGCCGGCTGCGGCCAGCTGCAGGGCGGCGCGCTGGCGCACGCCTGGTCCTTCCTGGCGCAGTCCTTGACCTTCCCGCACTACCTGCTGCCTGAGCTGCCGCCCTGGACGCCCGCGGCGGCGGCGGAGCTGGCGGAGCGCTGGAACTGCCGCGACCTGCCGGAGGCGCAGCGCGGTGCGGGCGGGCGGGTGGTGACCGGGGGCGGGGCGGTTGGCGGGGATGCGGGGATGCGGGGAGGGCTGATGCTGCTGATGTGTGCGGGCTTGTGCACACCCCGCATGGCACCGCTGCGGCTACCGCCGCCGGTCACGATGTTACTCGCCATGTAGCCGCCCGTGAGCGCACCTCCACTCTCCCTACCACCCCTGTGACCCCGCAGGCCCGCCGCCGCCCGCTGAGCTGTGCATGCTGGGCGGCTACGGCGGCTGTAGCGGTGCCGGCGGCGGCGCCAACCCGGGCGCGCTGATGAACGACCCGCGCGCGCGGCCGCGCAACTTCGGCGAGCACGCGCACGACCCCGCCGGCGCCCCCGACATTGACGACCTGGAGGCCGCCGCCCGGAAGGCCAACGTGCTGGTGCGTCGGGCGGGGCGCGTGGCGGTGGTGCAGGCGGTTTGACCGGCCGTGGGCCTGTGTTCGCTGCGACGCAGTGCTGACGCGTTGCTGTAGCGCTCTCATGCTGCTGCGGCATCACCGTGCATGCGCCGGGCGCTTTGCGGCACAGATATTTGCTTGGTCACCCGCTACCACAACCTGCTGTCACCACCACCGCCCGCTGCGGCATGCCCACCTCGCGCCCCGCCTGCAGGTGCTGCCGGTGTGTGTGCGCGGCCTGGTGTTGCCGGTGCTGGTGGCCAGCCGCGCCATCGCGGCCGGCGAGCAGCTGCTGCGCGACTACGGCGCGGCCTGGTGGCGGCGCCTGGCGGACGTGTGGGAGGTGCGCGCGGGCGGCTACCTACCCACCACTGCAGCCGGCTGTGGGAACGGCCGCGCAAACTTGCCATGCAGCCCTGCGCCTTGCCCCGTCCAAAACATGGAAAACGGCTTCAAGGCATCATTGCCGCTCAGGATGCCGCGAAAACGATTACTGGTATCAGCGCACCTGAACCTCCCGGCCTCCCTCCCTTGTCCTGTGCGCCCTGCCGACGCAGTTGCTGGAGGACGAACAGATAGCGCCGGAGCAGGTGCTGTGGGGCGTGGCAGGCGCGGGCGCGGGCTCAGAAGCGGCAGCAGGAGCGGACGGCGAGACGGGTGCAGCGGTCTCGCCAGCGGCGGCGGCGGCGGCAGCGTCAGGCGCAGGTCAATCGGACCAGACGGCTGCGGTGGCGCAGGGACCGCCAGAGCCGGCTGGGACGGGCCTGGCGGCGGCGGAGGCCGCAGCCACGGCGGCGGCCACCGTGGGCAGCAGCGGCGGCCCCGCGCCACCGGAAGCTTCGGGCCGGCACGCGGGCGGCAGGTCGGGCGTGTCTGCCGGCACAGCCAAACACAGCGCTGGGGTGGATCGGGAACGGCGGACGGAGCAGGAAAGGGAGCGGGATCAGGACAGAGCACGCGCCAAGTCCAGGGATTCCGACCGCGAGCGGGTCCGCCGGCGGGACGACGACAGCCGGGAGCGGCGCGGCAGCCGGGACCGGCAGCGCGGCGGGCGTGACCACGAGCGGTCTCGCTCTCGCTCTCGTGAGCGGGTTCGAGATCGGCGCCGCGATCGGGATTCCGACAGGGGCCGAAGCCGTGACGGGGACCGGGACCGTGACATCGGGCGCAGCCGCGGCCGCGAGGGGAGCTTTGAGCCGGAGAGGGAGCGAGGGCGGGGCCGGGAGTGGGACCGCGCGCAGGAGCGTTCCCGCGACCGCTCTGGGGACCGGGGCCGAAGCCGAGCCGGCGGGGCTGCGCCCGAGCGGCCGCGCCCAGGAGGCCGCAGCAGCAGGTCACCCACGCCACCCCGGTCACCCAGTGACAGGGGCCCCGGTGGCGGCGCCAGGCGAAGCCCGCGCCGGCGCTCGCCCCGCCGCTCCGCCGACCCGCCGCTGTCGCCGGGCCGCCGCGGCGACGGCGACGGCAAGCGGCCGCGGCGTGATGGCCCGCCCGAGCCGGCCCGGCCCCAGGCCCAACCGCAGCGGCCCTTGGACGACCCCTTGGGCGATACGCCCGTGTCCTTCCCCGGCCTGCGGGGCTGGGCCGCCTACGACAGCGGCCGCATGTGGGACGCGCGCCACGCGGATGACCCGCACGGGCCGGCCGGCGTGTCCTTCAACGAGTTCGGCGGCTGGGTGCCGCCGCCGCTGCGCCCGCCGCCGCACCGCCCGCCGCCGCCGCAGTATGGGCACGCGCTGACCCCGTGGCGCGACATGTGGTGAAGTGCAATATGAGTGGCTGTGCGCGTTGTCGCGTCCTTGTGCTCAGGCCGTGTGTTGTATGCCGTGTAGATGCTGGAGAGCAGACATTATCAGGGCGTTGGGTTTCCGCTGCAAAGCCACGTCAACATCTAGCCAGTGGAGTTAGCAGCAGCCGGACGGGATGTCGCCAGGCTGTCGGCGCCAGGCCTCCGTGTGTGCGTCTGTCCCCCCCATCTCCGGGTTAGGTATGCTGTGTTGACTTACGGTTGGCTGTGTATGTTGTTTGCCTGTGTTTCTTGCTGTCGTGTGTGCCGAGTCACCGGAACTTGTGCACGTTTACCTGGAAACTGGTTCAGAGCGTGGGCGTGGGCGGTGGCGCGCATCTACACTGACTTACAGTGGCCTTGTGTTTAGGAATGGCGCGCAGCCTCGTTCACAGGCTTCGTGCTTTATCGTGAATGTGATTGCAGGTCAGCAAGGGTTGGATGAAGTCTGCGGATGAGGTAGTGCCTAAGTTAGTTTGGACCTTTGGGCTTGATGATTGGACGTCGTCTACAGAGCGCACTGTTGGCATGGAGTAAAGGGCTGACGGAGTTTGCAGGATTGTCACGGAGCATCGGAAGCCAGGGTGACAAGCGGTGCAGAGTTGTAAGCTGTTTCCATCACAGGACGAACGGGGCTGGGGACCGGTCGGGAATGTGGGGGCGAGGGCGGGGCGCGTGGCGGGGCTGGTCGGCGAGCAAAACAGCACTGGTGCGCAAAACAAAATAGCTCATTAATAAAACTTTATTTCTACCGCATGCGGCCATGAAAATACCTGGTGCGCGCGCAAACTGCAGCAGCTGGCACAACTGTAGACATTCAAATTTTGCTCAGGCATTCCATAATGATGCTTATAACCAATGTCCATCCATCATAAACAACAGCGCCGAATCCAGCACCTGACACTGGCTCAAGTTGATTTCCTTGCAAGTTTCTTTGGTTTGCGGGCTCCATGGCGTCACCGTTTTGATGATGTATGACAAAGCATGAGCGTGGGCGCGGAGACTTGAAGACACTTCTTCTCAGCCTGCAATGGCGCTCTGCCCGGGCTCCGACATTGCCCTGGGCGACGCCCTCCCGCTATCGCTCGGCGATTGGAGCATTTTTGGTGGACAGGTAATGATGATACGTTCAAGTCATGGACGAACGGGGAGCTAATCCCGGCGGTCCCCGCAGGCGCCGGCGGTGGCAGGGCTGGTGACAGGGCTTGTGCACCCAGTTGTGCACCACTTGCCTAGGCATGTCTCGCTGCGGAGGCCGCACTCCCACACATTTGCTGAAGACGACAATGAGGAGGGATTCTACCCCGTGACCTCCGCGAGCCCCGTTGACGATGAGGGTTTCTACCGCGTCAGGCCCACGCAGCCCGCCCCAACGTTCACACCTGGCGCTGCTGCTGGTCCGTCTGGTGGCGTGCCTGCCGCTGCGTTTGCGGCAGCGCCAGCTACTGTGGCGGTGGCGGCCACAACGCCGCACGTGCTGCAGCCTCCGGCCGCCCATTCTTGGGCTAGCAGCGAGGGCGCGGGCGCGGGCCCAAGCGGATTGGCCCGACAACACCTGCAGCTGCCGCCGCCGGCATCATGCGAGCTGGCGTCAGGCGGCGCCCACCCGCCGGTGGCGACCGGCCGGGGCGCCCCGCCCTCACCATACCGGGGCGGCGCGCCCGCGCAGCAGCCGCTTGGATGGCAACAGGAGCAGCCGCCGCAGCAGCCGTTGGGGTGGCAACAGGAGCAGCCGCAGCAGCAGCCGCTTGGATGGCAACAGGAGCAGCCGCAGCAGCAGCCGCTTGGATGGCAACAGGAGCAGCCGCCGCAGCAGCCGCTTGGATGGCAACAGGAGCAGCCGCCGCAGCAGCCGCTTGGATGGCAACAGGAGCAGCCGCAGCAGCAGCTCGGAGTACCCCAGCCGGCCTCCTCAAGCGGGCTCCACATGCGGACCTGGCACCAGGAGCAGCAGCACCAGCACAGGCAGCACCGCCCGGCGCCGCACCCGGTGGCGCGCGCGCAGGCCGCCGCCGCGGCGCCGGAACCGCGGCCGCCGCGCCACACAGCCCAGCCGTCTCGGCAGCAGCCGTCGCCGCCGCCGCCGTCCACCGCGGCCCCAGCCCCGGCCCCGGCGCCGGCCCCGCCGCAACCCGTTCCACACTGGCCGTCGCTTTCACATACGCATGCACATGCACATGCGTCTGCACATGCCGCAGCCGCGTGCGGCTCGCCGGCTTGCTTGCCTGCTGCTGGCCACCCTGCTGCTGGCGGCGCTGCCGCTGGTGCTGGTGTCCCTGCGGCTGCTGCCGTGGCTGCTACTGCCGAGCAAGAGGCTGCTGCGGCTGCTGCCGCGGCTGCTACTGCCGAGCAAGCCGTTGTTGGGCATGCCGCGGCGCTTCTTCCCGAGCCGGGAGATCCAAGCGCGGCGGGTAGCCCACCACAGCCACCACCACAGCCACCACCATTGGCACCGCCACCACCATCGCAACCAGGCACCAGCTCTCCGCCACAGCCACCGCCGCAACCAAGCACCAGCTCTCCGCCACAGCCGCACCGGCAACCGCAACCGCAACCGCAGCCACAGCTGCAGTCACCACACCTGCAGCCGCAGCAGTCATCGCACATGCCCAACCGCAGCGCACCAGCCCACCGCCCAGCAGCTCAACCGCAGCAGCCGCAGCCGCAGCCGCAGCCGCAGCTGCAGCAGCACCACCACCACTACCATCTGGATATCCGGCTCGATGGGACTGGCAGCAGCCTCAACAGCAACAACACCGGTGGCGGCGGCGGTGCGGGCCTTGCCGCAGGTGGTGGGGAAGCATCCCCGCCGAAGCAGCACGGCTCGCAGCTGCTCGGGGCCCTGCTGGGGCTGCTCTCACAGCACCAGCACCAGCACCAGCCGGAGGAGGGGGTGGGTGCATGGAGCGGCGTGCAGCTCCACCTGCACGTGCACACGCATGCGACCGGCCCTGGCACCTCGGAGCCGCCACACGGCGGTGCGGGCCACCATCATTTCTTCCATCACACACACCACCGGGGGCAGGCGCGTGGCTCGCCCCGCCAGCAGCAGCCGGTCGATGCTACAGCTGCCGCCGCTGCTGCCGCTGCTGCAGCAGGGCCGGCGGCGGCTGCCGCTGCGGAGGCGGAGGTGGAGGTGGAGGTGGAGTGGGCCGCTGCCGCCGCGGCAGCCGCTGCCGTGTCGGGCGCACCCCTGCCGTGTGTGGCCTCTGCGCCCGCGCCTGGCACAGGGCTGCTGCCACCCCACCCAGGGCCAGGAGGAGCAGCCGGCGGCTCCCGAAGGCCTGCACCGAGTGGCGCCGGCGCCGCAGCCATCTGCGCTGTCGCGCGCCGCAGCAACAGCAGCAGCAACAGCGGTGGCGCCAGTGGCAGCGGCACCTCAGACCTGCCGCGCGCTCCAAGCGACGCCCCACAGCCGCCGGCGGTGTGCGGCCCGGCGCGCCCGCCACACGCGCGGGGGTCGGTGGTGGTGGTGGTGGCACCAGAGTCGGAGGCAGACGCACGTGGCGGCGGCGGTGTGAGCCCGGCCGGGCCCCGGCTAACGGCGGAGCAGGTGCGAGCAGTGTGGTGATGGGGCGGGTTTAATCCATTCCAAAACCGCAAAAACTACGAGTAAGAAGCGGGATGCATGGCGCCAGCACGGGGAAGCAGTTGGCGCGAGTGCACGCGACCTGCCCGACGCCGCCCGCCCACCCCACCGGGGTCGCCCACCCGCAGGCCAAGGTGCTGGAGCTGGTGCGGGAGGGGCGCAACGTCTTCTTCACGGGAGACGCCGGCACGGGTGTGTGCGGTGCGGGCTGTGGGGGATGTGCGGACTATTGAGGGGCAGCCACCAGTGTCACGTAGAGTCATCAACTGCCCCCCAACCACTGGGCCGCTGGGCCCCGCGCCCTGCTGCCCACACGAATATTGTACTGCATGGTTTTGCCGCTCAGCGCGCATCATCGGTACAGTAACCGCGAGTCTCACAGCCACAACTTGCCTCCACTATTGCGCACGGGCCTGCTGGGTATGGGATATCATCTGCCACAGCTGGGTATGTCACTTCTTATCCCCATACCCTGGTCCTACCACTGCATGGTTTTGCCGCTATTGCAATTGCAGTGTCCCCCGTCTGTGGAGGTTGGTTTAGCTTGGGCTGATACCGGTATTCACCGCCCCCTCCCCCCCCCTACTTGTGACGACGACTCGCGCGGCGGCGCAGGCAAGTCGTTTGTGATGGGCCGCGTCATCGCCGCGCTGCGGGACAGGTACGGCCCCGAGTTCCCGCGCGCCGTGGCCGTGTGCGCCTCCACCGGCATCGCCGCCACGCAGCTGTGCGGTGAGCGGGGGCGGGGAGGGAGGTGGAGACTGTGGGGGCCGGGGCTGCGGGAATCTTTGGGGCGGGGACTGTGAGGATTGAAGTCGGCCTTGGCTCATGGACCCTTCTCGCACTCCACGTGCCAACTTTGCAAGCAAGCCGACCGCCTCCACCTGCCGCCCCCTGCCGTCCCCCTCCCGCCGCCCTCCGCACCGCCGCTGGGCACCGGCGCCGCCGCAGGCACCACGCTGCACAGCGCGCTGGGCTGCGGCGTGCCGTCGGAGTACGAGTCGTTCGGGCGCATGGACGCGCGCCGCATCCAGGGCTACCAGGTCCTCATCCTGGTGCGGCGCGCGTGGCGTGGAGGGGAGGGGAGCGCGGCTATGGAGGTGGAGGGAGAGGCGGCGGCGGTGTGTGTGCGGGGATGAGGATAACCCTCCGTAAGCACCGCACCGCGCCCGCAGCAAGTGCTGCTGCCCCACCCCTGTGCTATGCCCCATCCCTTGCCCCCTCCCTTGGTCCCCCCTCCAGGATGAGGCATCAATGATCAGCGCGGAGTTCTGGACGGTGAGAACTGTGAGAACCTCATGCTTTTGTGCATCTTCCCCATACCTCCCCCCGCCTCCACACCACGCCCGCTCCAACACACGCCCGCCGCCGCCATGCCGCCACGTCACCGCCATGTCGCCGCCGCCGCCGCAGGTCGCGGAGCAGATCATCCGCCGCATCCGCTGCGGCAAGCAGGGCCACCAGGGCGCCGCCCGCAGCCTGCAGCAGCCTCCAGCCGGCGGGCTGCAGCTCATCTTTAGCGGTGACTTCTTCCAGTGAGTGGCGGGGGTAGTGGGTAGTGGTTGGGTGGGTAGTGGGTAGTGGGCAGTGGGCAGTGAGTGGCTGGGGTAGTGGGTGGCAAGGGAGTGGGTAGGTGGGGCCTGTCTCGCGCGCGCAGCAGAGGAAGCCCGGGGGCGCCTGTGCGCTAGCCAGCTTCCCGACAACGCAGCGCCCACTGCAGCGCCCACTGCAGCGCCCACTGCAGCGCCCACGGCAGCGTCCCACCTTATCACCTGTGTTGCCTTGCCGCCCGGCGATGACGAGACCTGCCAGCCGGTTTGGGGCCAACAAAACTAAGCGCGCGCCATGTCCTGTCGTGACCGCCTCTGCCTACTGCTGCTGCTTCTGCCGCCGCCGCCGCCGCCACCACCTGGTCTCGCAGGCTGCCGCCCATCTCCCGGCGGCCCCTGGACATGCCCGACGGCGACGTGCCGCAGCAGTGGTTCACCAACTGGGGCTACCTGTTCCAGGCGCCGGTGTGGGAGCAGTGCGCCTTCCACATGCTGCTGCTCACCAGGGTGCGCGGCGGCTGCTGCTCAGTGCGCTCACGCTCTAACATGCCCCAGATCACACGCCCGCAATTACTCGTCCTCGCTCGCACGCCCCAACTCCCTCGCACCCATTCACACGCCCGAACTCCCACGCCGCCGCCCTGACCCCACTCACACGACCCAACTGCCCCCGCCCCCACCTCACACCGCTAATCGCCGCCCAGGTGTTCAGGCAGGCCGACGCGCGCTTCGCCGCGTTGCTGAACGCCGTGCGGCTGGGCGGCGCCGAGGCGCGGCAGGCGCTGCGGGAGATCGCGGCCGCCTGCAGCCGGCCGCTGGAGTGAGCCGGGAGAGAGGGAGGGAGGGAGGGAGGGAGGGAGGGAGGGAGGGAGGGAGGGAGGGAGGGAGGGAGGGAGGGAGGGAGGGAGGGAGGGAGGGAGGGAGGGAGGGAGGGAGGGAGGGAGGGAGGGAGGGAGGGAGAGAGGGAGGGAGGGAGGGAGTACACGTGCTGCTGCTGGATCCCGCTGTGTGCAGCCCACACACAACCCGCCTGCCTGTCCGCCACCCTGTGCCCACCTCTCAATCCTCGCACATCTCCCCCGCCCCTTTTATCCCCTGCACCTTCTGGCCCATCACCACCGCATGTGCACTGACGTGTGTGCACTGACGTGTGTGCACTGACGTGTGTGCACTGACGTGTGTGCACTGACGTGTGTGCACTGACGTGTGTGCACTGACGTGTGTGCACTGACGTGTGTGCACTGACGTGTGTGCACTGACGTGTGTGTGCGCCCTCGTGCAGCTGCTCGGACGGCATCCAGCCCACGCGGCTGTACTGCCGCAACGTGCAGGTGGACGACCTCAACCTCCGGGAGCTGGAGGCGCTGCCGGCGCCGCGGGTGGGTGCCTGTGTGTGCGTGTGCGGGTGGTGTGGGCGCGCGTGTATGCGTGTTGGAGAAACGTAACCATGCGTTTGCTTATGATATGAGGACAGTTGCGTAGCGCCCATCCCCGCACCCAGTGCTACCCGAATGGCGCACACACACCACCTCGCGCTTCACATTATTTTGGGCGTGGTATCTTAGCTGGCCTACGGTTGGCAACAAGACTTTCCGCGGCCCCCCTGACACACGCCACCACTGTCCCAACCCGACCCAAACCCCGCACCCCTCCCCGCACACACACACGCCCCGCAGCACGACCTGGACTCGGCCGACAAGGTGGAGGTCGACCCCACGGCGCTGTGGGGGCTGGAGCCGGAGGACCGGGCGGCGGCGGCGGCGGCGGCGCGCGAGCGGCTGTGGCGGGACGAGTTCTGGCGGGACTGCCTGGCGGCGCAGCGGTACGGGCTCAAGGTGAGGGCGGACAGGCGCCGACGGGACCGGTCAGGTCTGGGCAGGGCGACACGTGACGTGCGGTTGCGGTTGTGGTTGCGGTTGTGGTGGTGTGGGCTGCGGCGGGGAGGGGGCTGCGCCCGTGTGCAGGAGCGACGGGCGGCTGGGGCGGCTGCAGTAGTGTGGCAGTGGCTGCAGCGGCAGCAGCGGTCACCCACCGGCTGGCCCACCGCCTTCGCGCCGCTCTGCCGCCACGCGCGGCTGTCAATTGCTTGTGCTACTTCTACTGCCACTGCCACCGCCACTGCTACTGCCGCACGCAGGTGGGCGCCCAGGTGATGCTGGTGCGCAACCTGGACATGCGGCCCGAGGAGGACGGCGCTGCTGGTGTAGCTGCTGGTGGTGGGGGTGCTGCTGGTGGCAGCAGCGGCAATGGCAGCGGTTGTGCAGACAGCGGCGCTGCCGGCCCTACAGGGGAAGGCATTGGTGGCGGCACCGGCGCCGACGGGAGTGCCGACGCAGGCAGCAACGGCCGCACCGAGTGCGTTGTGGAGGGCAGCCCGGGTGCCCTTGCGGGCAGCAGCGATGGCGCCGCCCACGTCATGCAGCAGCAGCAGCAGCAGCAGCAGCCGCAGCAGCAGCCGCAGCAGCAGCCGCAGGCGCCCCAGAGCCGGCAGCTCGTGAACGGCTCTCGCGGCGTGGTGGTGGGCTGGGTCCGCAAGGTAGGTTGGTGCTGGCATGGGGCAGGAGGGCGGCGAGCAACACCGGATGGGGGTAGGGGTGGATAGGGCACATGCAGGCCCGGGCAGGGAGCGGGGGCGCAGTCAAGTTGTTGGTGGATGCATGGAGCGCGTGCTGCATGCGTCTGCTGCTTACCCTCCCCTCACCGCCGTCCATTGCTTAAGGTCCCGCCGTGTGTGCGTGTGCGTGTGCGTGTGCGTGTGCGTGTGCGTGTGCGTGTGCGTGTGCGTGTGCGTGTGCGTGTGCGTGCGCGTGCGCGTATGTGTGCGTGTGTGCGGGCGCGCAGTCCGACATAGTGTCACGGCTGAGGAGCGGTCTGCCGGTCGACCTGCTCGAGCAGCACGACAAAGCAAAGGACGCGGCCGCAGCGGAGGAGGCCGCAGCGGCCGCACCCGCCGAGGCCACAGCCGCCGCTGCGGCCGCCGAGTCTGACGCGGCGGTCGGGGGCGGCCGGGCGGCGGGCGGGCCTGATGGCGCGGCGGCGGTGTGCGAGGACGACGCGATGTCGGTCGACAGCGGCGCCAGCGGGGGCCTGGGCGGCAGCGAGCGCGGCGCCGGTGTGGATGAGGTAGACGTGGAGATGGGTGACACCTGCGTGGAGGACGCCGCGGCGGCGGCAGCTGCTGCGGCGGCTGCGGCGGCGGCGGCGGCAGCGGCTGACCTGGACGGGGCGGCGGCGGCCAGCAGCGCGTCAGCGCCAGCAGCCTCAGCCTCAGCCGCAGCGACGGGGAGCAGCGAGGGTGGTGCCTCCGAGTCGGCGGCTGGTGCTGCCGCTGCTGGCGCGCTGGAGGACGAGGAGGAGCAGGACGACGGGGAGGAGGCTGGGGCGGGGACGGGGCCGGAGGCGGCGGAGCGGTGGATGGTGCCGGGGCGGGACTACGCCTCCGTATTCGACCGCCTGCTGGCCACGCCGGACGCGGTGGGTGGGGCCTGGCGGGCCAGTGGGGGCACGCCGTGACTGGCTCCCTGGCTGCTGTAAGGCTGGCTCAGGGCAGTCCCTGCGCGAGGCGGCCGAGCTGAGGGGAGTCGCTTGGAGCATGGTTTAAGCGCCTCCGCCGGCACACCCGCACTTCTGTGCACCTGCGCACCGGCGCGCTTCCTGCATCTTCAGAACACACCCTGACACCCGCACACCTCTGCTGCATCATCCACGCCTGCACCTGCGCCCCACCCACCCGCCGCAGGTGCTGTGCAAGGTGCGCGAGCTGGAGCGCTGGCCCGGCGACCGGCTGCCGGTGGTGCGCTTCGCCAACGGCGTGGTGACGGACGTGCTGCCCGTCACCTTTGAGAAGGAGGTGCCGCGGCGGGGCAGCTGCACGCGGCTGCAGGTGTGCTGCGGGCTGCAGCGGGTGCGGCGGCGGGTGCCGTTGCGCCGCCAGCGGCACCGCATTGCTTGGGTGTTAGTGGCTCCCAGGGTGCACCAGATAGGCGAATGGGTTGGGCAGATGCGGCAGAGTGGGCAGGGGAAGTGGGTCGAGGGGAGGGTGTACACGGACCAGGGGACTCCGGAAACTCTGTCGGGAGAACCCTGGATTGTGCTGGGGGCATTGATGTACCGGGTTGGGGGACTCATCAGCGGTTGATGGCGTATGGACGGGCCCATGGAGGCTCCTGCCCTGTCAGTACCATGGAGGTGCCTGCTACTGCCTGCGACTGCCTGCCTGCGTGTTACTGCTTGCTACCGCGTGTTACTGCCCGCTACTGCCTGCTGCTGCCTGCCCCACCGCGCAGGTGCCGCTCAAGCTGGCCTGGGCGCTCACCATCCACAAGAGCCAGGGCATGAGCTTGGACAGAGTGCAGGTGGGAGGGCGCAGCGAGGGTGGGGCGCAGGCGGGATGTGGGGAAGAGGAGCTTGGCGGCGGGTGCGGGGGTGTGATTGGCTTGGGCTTTGGGCCAGACGTCAACACACACGCGCACGCACACATGTGGGTATTTCCTTTGTGCCCCCACCCCCACCCCTGATACCCTGCCCCTGCGGCCCGTGCGTGTCCCGCAGGTTGCCCTGAAGGACGCATTCGCAGCGGGCCAGGTGCGCAGCGCCGCCGCCCCCGCGCCACCGCGGTGTGCAGCGCCGCCGGCTGGGGCTTGCCCCTGCACCACACGCGCACTTGGACCTCCCGGCGCAGCAAGTGGCACCGGCTCCTGCGTGCGCAGACGTGCGGCACGGAGCTCGGGGCCGGCACAACCCCTACCTGCCCCTACTCCACCCATCGAAATCAACCACACCCACAACCACTCCTGCCAACAGCGGTCACATGCTGCCACGCGCTGCCACCCACTCCCGCCCCCCGTCCGCAGGTGTATGTGGCGCTGAGTCGCGCCCGCTCGATGGAGGGCATGCAGGTTTTGGACTGCGACCCGGCGCGGATCAAGGTGCGTGCGTGCAGGCCTGAAGTGCGCGTCGTCAGGTGGACGCCCGTGTGTGCATGGGCCGCTGCTGCTGCCGCCGCATGTGCGGAACCGGCTCACGGCTGCCTCCATCTCCACCTCCGCCTCCGCCGCCCGCCCCTGCACAGACGGACGCGTGCGTCGCGTCCTTCTACGCGGCGCTCAGGCAGGGCCGCACCGACGACCTACGCAAGCAACAGGTGGGGCGCCTGCGTGCTGGCGCGCAGAGGCGCCCTTGCTGGCGCGTCACGCCATGGCAGCCTCAGTCCACTTGGTCGCAGCAGCGCGGCATTTATTGCCCATCCCCGCTGCCTCCCAGCGCGCCTCCTGTTAGAGGGCACAAGGAAGAAAACAACGGTGTGCTGCCGTTTGCGTTGTACATGATGCGCGCAGGAGGCGGCGTGGCGGTACTTTGTGGGTGCGCGGCTGAAGCAACGCTGGCCTCGCGACTACAGCACGGCGCGGGACGCCCGGGCGCTGGCGCTGCCCGCCGGCCAGCCGCTGCCGGACTGGCCGCCGCCGCGGCCTCCCCCGCCAGGCCAGCAGGTGATCACGGAGGCGGAGGTGGAGCGGGTGCGGCAGGAGCAGGAGCGGAAGGACAGGGAGGCTAGGCAGCGGGACGAGGAGGAGCAGAAGGTGGAGGACCGGGAGCCGAAACGGGCACGCGGGGGAGGAGGCGGGCAGCTGGCTGGCGGCGCGGCGGGTTGAGCGATACCCGCACCGACCGGGCTGGGTGCGGCCGTGCAGATGCAGAGTTTAGGGCTGCAGACGTTGGCGCGGAGGCGACGCCGCGCGTGGCGTGGAGTGAGTTTGCAAGTCGGGGAGGCCAGACCACCTAGGATGTAAGGCGGATGGAGGGCAGCCACGAACGGTGATGAGGGCGTGTTGGCCATTGGGTGGTTGCATTTGCGTTGGGTAGCGAAAGAAACTGGATGGAGGTTGTGCGTCGAGCATTGTGGACAGGTCCGTCGTGGGGGGGGGGAGACCAAGATGATTATGATGAACACAGGTCATTCCCAATGTCGTACATTATTTGAGCGGGTCCCAACGCTCCAACGCTGAGAACTCAGGTAAGGGGAAACAATGGGGCGCGTGTGGGGATTGGGCCAAGCGGGGGGCAGCAAGTCGCATGGGTGCTCGTGCCAAGGCTTGTCCTGGTGTTGGCCGGGCTGGTGTCTAGAGCGAAACGTGTGACTGAGTTCATCTGGTCATGAGCTGCGTCAGCAGGTCCTTCTTGTAACCAATGCATGTCCTGCACAGCTCGACCACTATGCCACGCCGCCGCCGGCTTCGCCGCTGTTCGGCGCCCAGGCCCTGCCCCTGTGGCATGGCCCAAGTGTGTGCCAGGGGAGGCGTGTGCCGTCTTAATGCCTGGCTGCGATCTCTGCCATGGAGTACGGTAGGAGGCTATTGTTTGCCTCCAGAGGGGAACAAGGCAAGGTAGAAGAAACAGCGATTAGCAGGATTAAAACGCAAGTTATAGCAGACTTTTGGGAGCGTTTGCAGACGTATGTGAGCCTGGGCATCAAGCCAAGGGGGTGGGACGAAATCCCACCAGGCCACCCTTGGATTGAAAGAAGGGAAGACGGGAGTATGTGGATCAATAAGCCGACTTTCATTACAGTTGAAGAGGAAGGAGATTGAGTTTAGAAGATGGTGGCGCTCCCATGGGAGCAAGGCCTACTAGCCCAAGGCGCAGAGTAGGCTGTCGGCGCTGCAGGTGGCGCGCCCCTGAGGTCTAGAGCAGGGCGTCCGTACTAGTACGTGCTCGCTGGCTCGTGAGCTGCGTCAGCAGGTCCCTCCTGTAACCAATGCAATCTTAAACCAGAAAGGTGGCGGGCCCCATGCAAGACTGCAGATTCAGACCCTTATTTAGGCCGTTGGATCGTTTTCTGGGAATTCTTTACGGAAATCCCGCCACGGCGGAGATCAGGGACACGTGCGCCCGGCCGGGCTCCAGGCCTCCAGCCTGCTCCAGTCAAGCGGCGGCTGCTATTGTGGGCAGGCTGCCATCCGCGAATGCTACGGGTGGCCGCAGGGCCATGTAGCTTGGCTTGGTCGGCGAGTTCACGCCGTCTGGACACGCGGGGACACGCTCATAGGCAGGGGCCCCTGCTGGCCCCTGCGCCCGGGCCGAGCGATCCAGTAGCGGTTGGTTGCCCCGCACCGGCGAACGCGCCGAAAGCACGATGCGCGCCAACGCACACGCGCCAGGACCACGGCAGCTGATGCGGTATCGAGACTGGACCGGTTCCGCCTGCTCCTCAAGCGCTAGGACGAAACGCGTCCGAGTCGGCGCTTTTTGCGTAACGCCCTCAATGTCGGCAAAGTGCGTCAGGGCGCCCCGAGCGCACGCGATACTCCTGGGATGATAGCAAAGTGCGGCTTTGATTAGAATCTATGCTGCGCCTGAGTAGTTTTGACGTGTGTGTGAAACGCGCTGGAAAAGCGCAGCGAAAAGGTACAGCGGGGCGTTTGCGAGTCTGCTCTCTCAGTCTGCGCTGCTCTGTTCCTCGGAAGTGCCAAGCAAGGATGATTCATCATGCGCGACGCCGTCAACGCGCCGAAACAGGCCGGAATGGGCGTCGCGGCAGAATCGGGACTCAGTCGCGGAGCAATTTGGGCGCGCGTCGCCCTGCCGCTGCAGTTAAACAAATACACTCAAAGCTTAACTACACAAAGAGACTTCTACAGAGCTCACTCGTCGCCTTCTGCCAAGACCGCGCTTGAAGACTCGCTTTATCGGTCTAACGCCAGCGTCCCGAAACCGCCCAACAAGGTGAGCATGGCCCAGAGGTATCACAAACCGCTTTCAGAGCCTTGATATATGGCAGGTATCGACTGCCTGGCCCGGAGCGACCGGCCTCACGTTGTTGGCGACTGGGCGGCCCCACTCGTCACTCCCACTTTAAGCGCATTCGGGCTGCACGCTCTGTAGATGGTTTGAGGTCGCAAACACTGCCTTTTCGGAGCCCGCAACGGGTGCGCTGGACGAGGGCTCCCTGTCGCGCCGGGGCGTCGCGAAAGGTGTCGGAAGCCGACTACGACGCGCACTCAAAACCCGCGCCGGCATCCCCAGCATGCCCAGTTAACGTATACTATATCATCTGCTGGCTTGGCAGCCTGAAGCACGCTGGCTGGCCTCACTCGGGACCCACATGCCGTGTTTGGAATTCCGCCTTTAACTGCCCTCGAGTCGCTTTCTTGGCACTTCCGGAACCCTAAAGCTTAGCTGTATCGCAGCTTCCGTCCTTGCAGTCGTGTGTCCACGTCACACCATCCCGTCTCGCGCTCGGCGCCTCGCTTCCCGCGCACACGCCTTTTGTGACGCGCGGTACCTCCCTGCACCCGCCCTGCCCCCGCACGCACAGAAAGCCATGGCCGCCCCGCGTGCTGCTGCTGCTGCTGCCGTCAGCGCCGGCGGTGTGGGAATGCTGCTGTCCAGCTGGTTCAAGGGCGATGAGGCCCCCGCCAACCTGCCCAGCCACCCCCACCACCGCACGGTGAGTCCCCACACAACACGTGCGCCCGGACCGCGTAAGGCCCCGGCCCGGCCCCGCCAACTTTATCCACGCGCGTTTGCATTCGGCCCACCATCACTTTCCAGCGCCATTCATGCTACCCCGCACACATACCGGCTTGAGCGGTGCGCAACGCCATACATGCTTGTTGGTCACCAGCTTCGCCCAGTCGCACTGCCTCCTGCTGCTGACTCCTCCCATCACGCCGCCCCATTCCACGGAAACTCACCGCCGCCGCCGCTGCACCTCTCCCCCCCAATCTCATCACATTCAAACGTGAATGGAACCCCATGATGATGACGCATATACGCATTGGGCTCGGTTCAGCTTGGGCCGGCGCTCACATCCCCCCCCCCATGCCACCTGCCGCCCCATCCAGGGCTACGCCGACGCGGTGGGCCTCAAGCAGCTCAAGGTGGAGGACATCTCGCACGAGGCGCCGCGCAACGTCAACAACGGCGCCTACTCCATGCTGGAGAGCTACGTGGGCCCCGCGGGTGAGCGACAGCTAGCGTGCCGGGCGCCCTGGCGTCTTGGCACCAGGTTGTGTGTCTGATTTGTCTCGATTGATCGAGGACGGACCCTTCACCCCAGCAGCTCCTACTGTCCACTGCCCTGCTGCGTATTTGCTTTAAACCAGCACAGCAATCCAATTCCCACATCCTACTGGCCATCGTGCACCCCTGACCCCTGCTGGCTGCCTCCCATCCGCGCCCCCATCCTTCCCCCGCCGTAGAGCCGGTGAACACCGACCACCACTTCGACGGACCGCAGCCGACCGCCTCGCTGAACAAGAAGCTGGAGATTGGCGTGGAGAGCCGCGCCGGCAACTCCATGTTTGGTGAGTGGATGGATTGAGTGCGTGGCACCGCTGTAGCCGGGGCGGGGCCCGCTGGCAGTGATGTGGGCTGTGGGGGGAAGGTGGGTCAGGGAAGCTGCTGGCAGGGGCCGCGGAGCTGCGGAGTTTTGTTGGCGACGAAGGGACCTGAGCTTGGGCATGGCATTGCGTATTTACGCGGCAATGTGCAGGTTTTCTGCTTTTTCTGTTGCGACGTCTGATCGTGCCCTTGCCGGCCCGGCCCCTCCCGCCACAGGCCTGCTGAACTCCTGGTTCGGCACCGGCCAGCAGGCGCAGCCCAACCCCCACAAGCACTAGGCGGCCACCGGCTACAGCGGCAGCGCGTGACGGGCGGCAGTAGCTGCCGCCACCACCGCCGCCGCAGGCAACCACGCGGGCGCACCGCCGCCGTCGCACGCCTCCCGTCATGCAAAACGGCTTCTTCGTCGGAAGAAGCAAACGGGAGGAAACAGCTGCGGCGAGCTACCGAGCTGCGATGGTGCCGAGATGAGGACTGGCGAACTGCGGAGTCGCCCGGTACGCGGGCCTTCCTGCTCCTGGCGCGGAGGGAGCTGAGGCTGGGCCTCAGGCCGCGCCACTGGTGCGATTTAGCGTGATCATGGATTGACGCATAAACATTGTTCGTCTCGGGAGCATCGCCGGGAATTGTTTTAGGATGCTTAGGAAGGAGACACTGAAGAGGCGCCTTGCCAAACAAATTGGGGAGCGCAGAGAGGGCCGTGCGGACTGACGCACCTGAGCCGGCAGGCTGCACCGGCGCGAAGAACCCCCCACCCTATACCTGCTGCGTTTCGCTGTTGGCGCACTGGGCCGGAGGGCCCGGGTGCAAGTGGACCCAGACGCGCGCATTGCGCAGAGCCGCGCTGCACCGTCGCACACGTGTGACACAGACAGACAGATTCGTTAGGTGCGACCGTTCATATCCCCACGCACTCGACCTGTTGCTGTGCTGGTGGCCGTGTGGGCTGGGCGATGGTGCGGTTGCGACACACGCACACACGCGATACGTGTTTGTGTCGTGGTGCCGGAACATCCACACGGCGTGGGGCCGCCGCAGGCCCCCAGCACTGATGGACACACACATAGGCGCGGCGTACGCTACAGCTGACTTATAGCAGTTGGTGAAAAGGCAACCTGTTTTCAAATTTGGGGTTTGCCCACCTGCAGGGCACAACCAGGTGTCGCAGTGGGTGTGTGGGGCTTGGCCATGTTTTTGTTGGTTTCGTGGGTGATGTGCCGTGCGAGGTAAATTGAATGGCATCGGGGTCGGCACCACGAAAGCGCGCTGGCCCTGAGGCCCCCGTGACCCCACCCAATGCCAAATTCATTTACCGATTGAGGAGGACATCGACAATCCAGTTTATCCAACGCAATTGACAAACACATACGCACGTCGGAAGGCGCCACACGATTGCAAGGGGAGTTGTCGAGGTGGATCAGGGAGTTGGTTGTGGATGATGATTTTATGGACGTGTGCCGTTTGGGCGGTAGGGGAGGGACACGGGACTGGCGGTAGCGCCAGTGGTGTCGCTGGGGCGCTGGGCTGATGGAGCCAGAGCCGGCCCCTCCGTCTGGCACACGGTGTGTTTTGACCCCGGTCGTCGTAATGTTGTGGTGGTGGGTTAGCCACACGCCACGTTAGGTAATATGTGCAATGAACGCAGAAAGAACAGGCCTGGTTGTAACGTACAAGTTATTACGGCCCGGTATAAGGCACGGCGCAGCTGAGTTTGTGCGGTCGGGTCAGGTCGCGTCTCTTCGTCAGTCCAACCCTGCGCACGGTGTAGGGGCCTCCACCACGCAGCGACTCATCCCCTGCAGCCGGGGCCTGAAATGTCCTGAAGCCCACTGGCATGTACGGTTTTAACGGGAGCCCGTCGTTCCCTCGATCAACTCGAGCCGATGGAGCGCTGCTGTGGCCACAAGTGACATTGCGCGCTCCGTCATGGCTCGAGGTTACCCCGAGGTGCTCCCGGGCAATTCGTGTCGTGGGGTATGGGGAAAGGCCTCTGGATAGCACAGGCCGCAAGCAGCCGGTGCCGCCTGCAGAGGTCACGAAAACATGTATAGCACACGGCGGGCAGTGGGCAGAGGATCAAGGCTTGCCACGACGCTTTTGTCCCGCTGCGAGCGAGCGGGGAAGAGCAGGACACGCTATCAGGAGCGTGCACCCAATTGTCTTGCGCACACAGCGGTCGCCCTGGCGACCCGGACGGCTGCGGGCCGGCGGCGAGAGGTTGGACGGCACAGGGGACGGGCGTGGGGGACTGGCGAGCAGCAGGGGCTCTTGAAGCGGGCGAGAAAGGTCGGCCGCGCACGGGCAGTCCAACGGCGAGTCGCTTTGCCACAGGGATAAAAGCAGACGGAGCAAACGCAGTTCACAGAAGCCGCTGTCACGCGCAGTCAGCCCTTCAAACAGATAGACCCCTCAGAGCAAACACGTTCTTGGAACAGACGACAAGGACCGCGCCCCGTGGGTCCCAAACCGCAACATTGCCGCGCGGCTCTTTGCCTTCCTCTCGTTGCCTCACTGCCTCACATCTAGACGCTTAGACTTCACAGCACCTAGCAGCAGGACACCTCCGCCTTCAAAGGCCTCGCGAACAGAGATCTTCCACTGCTTTCACGCGCGAGTGCACCCCCGACTCGAGCTCGAACTTTGGCTTCTTCTGTTAAGCTCTGTTGACGCTCCGCATAGCCCTAGCTCGAGCCAAGCTAGCACCACAGCAGCCCCGCAAGCGAAAGCAGCGCGCGGGGGGCAATGCAGGGTGCCTATCAACCCCAGGCGCAGCCGCTGGCGCTGCCGCGCGGCGCGCTGCTAAACAACGGCCGCTACCGCATCGAGCGCGAGCTCAACCGTGAGCAAACTTGCATTTGTGTGCGCAGCTTGTTATTAGCACCAGCAGTCTTGGTTTTGCCGGCGCCGTGGTGCACCGGCAGAGAGACTTACGTTGGCTGCTTAACCACCGCTTGTCCCTGTGCCCTTGCCAACGCTAGTCCGTACCCGGCATGGGGCGCCGCCTGCGTTCCGATAAGTATCCCGTGCGCCCCCGTTGATTGCACCTGCAGGCGGCGGCACGGCGGTGGTCTACGCAGCTGAGGACCGCACCACGCACACGCACGTAGCGCTCAAGGTGCGCGCACGCACCTACCTTGATGGGTGAAGTGGTTGTGTGGGTCGGGTTGTAGGGTGGGGGTGGGAGGGCCGGGCGGCTCCTGATGGCTTATGTGCGGGGGTTTCAAAGATGGTAGGTTGATCTCGTTTGTTGGATCGATTGGTGCGCCCACCTATCTGCGTTGCCGGGCGACGGGTTGTGGGCGGCAGGGTTGGAGGGCGGGGCGGCTCTTGCTTGCGGGGGTTTGCAAGGATGGGTGGCGATCTCTTGTGTGGGGATGGGGATCATTGGGGGCGCTGTTGAGCTGGGTGCGTGTTGCTGTCGTCAGTGCGGCTGCGTGGCAGCAGGGCGCCAGACAGCCGCCCCGCTAGCTAGGACGCGCTCGTCTAGCCGAGCACTTCCTTATTTGACTACAGCAGTACGCACTGGTCTGGTGGACCCAGCAGGTGCCAGGCAGAGCCGCGCGCGTCCATGCTTCCGCCCCCATCCCACTTCATGACTTCACCCTCCCACCCAGCGTTTCTTTGGGTTTCCTCGGTCGGCTGCTCTGGGTTCTGGAATGAACGATTTCCCCTCCCTCCCACGGCGCGCGTGTGTGTATGGCACGCAGGTGATGCACGGCCCCGACCTGGTGCCGCTCAAGGTGGTCAAGCGCGAGGTGAGGGCCGCACACATACGCGGAGGGGGGTGCGGCAACACAAACACAGCAGCAGGAGTGCGAGGCCGGCGCTGGCAGGCGCTGGCAGGCGCACAGGATTCCGCACGCGCCTCGGCGCCGCAGCGCCTCATCCGCACGCAGTGTCAGCGGCATGGTTCACGCCGGGAGTTCACGCCGGGAGAGAGAGGGAGTCAGTGCGTGCGTGACTCCACCCCGCCGCCGCCCGCCGCCCTCCTACCACCTCGCTCCCGCCCCCCACCTATCACTCACCAGATCACCTTCAGCAGCAGCGTGTCGCACGACAACATCGTGCGGCTGTTGGACGTGTTCGCGGAGCGCCAGCAGCTGGTCATCGTGGTGAGGCGGGGCGTGGGCGTGGGTGTGATGGGGCCGGGGGCGTGGGTGTGATGGGGGCGGGGGCGGGGGTGTGATGGGTGTGGGCGTGGGTGTGATGGGGGCGGGGTGTGATGGGGGCGGGGTGTGATGGGGGCGGGGTGTGATGGGGGACGGGATGATGGGGCAAGGGCGGGGGTGGGCGGATGGGCGAGGTGGGGTGCGGGATGTGGGGGCGGGATGTTAGGCGGTATGTTGGGCAGGGCGGGGCAGGGGGCGGAGTTGCCCGACACGCACGCATCATGGACATTTGGCGGGGCGTCGTCGCCACGCTTGCCACCCCTTGCGCATCCCTGCCGCATCGCTGCATAGAAACTGAACCCATACCGCTTACTGCCGCCGCAGTGGGAGCTGATCTCCGGGCCCGACCTGCTGGACCTGCTCAACGAGTGCGGCGGCCGCATGCCCGAGGACATGGCCGCATTCTACTTCACACAGGCGGTGAGGGCCGGGGGGGGGCGGGGCGGGGTGCGGGCGGTGGGTGGTGATGAGTGGGGTGCGGTGCGGTGGTGAGGGGGCGGGTGGGTGGTGGGTTGTGGTGGTGGGGTTGGTGGGTTGGGTGGTGGTGGGGTGGGGGAAGGAGGAGAGCAGCGTTCGACTTTACACTGGCAGCAGGGGGGGGGTGAGGACGGTCGCCGGCGGGCGGAGGGAAGGGGACGGAGGTCTGAGAAGGGAGGAGGGAGGGACGAGGCGTCACGGTGCTCGGTGCCGCGGTGTTGGTTAGTGCCTCCGCAAACACAGCAGCCTTTCTTTGCACATCTCAGGCGGCAGTAGGTGGCCTGACCCGCCGCCGCACTTGTTGCCTGCCTTCGCCGCCCCCGTGCCGTCTCCCTGCCCCACCCAACAACACACCAACATCCTCTCCCCCTCCCCCTTCTCCCCCTCACGCTCCCCCCCTGGCAGCTGCGCGGGCTGGTGTTCATGCACGCCAACGGCTTCTGCCACCGCGACATAAAGCCCGAGAACTGCATGGTGCAGCGCGCCAACATGCAGCTCAAGGTGGGGCCGTGTGTGTGTGTGTGGGCGGGGGGGGGGGTTGATGGTGGAGGGAGGGGTGCGTGGGTAGGGCATGAGGGGATGCAGGCTGGTGGGCGACCGGTGGACCGCGGATAGTGAAGCGCCCGCGCCCCACCTCCGCCTACCTTAACCCGCCCGCCCCATGCAGCTCATCGACTTCGGCCTGTCCAAGCACCTCGCCTCCGCGCGGACGCTGGGCGTGGGCACACCCGGTGCGTGTGGGGGTTCGTGCGTTCGTGCGCGTTTGTGCGTTCGTGTACGTGTGATGAGGGGAGAAAGGGGCGGTTGAGGGGGGATTCGGCGGTGCCTGCCAGTGAATGGGCGTGTGGCGACGTCGTGCCGTGTAACCGCCGCACGCACACACGCACAGCACCAGAGGTTGTAGAAGGTTGGCGCAATCAGGAGCTGGATGGGCTCAGCTGCGTCGCATGCGGTGCGGTTGCGGGTGTGGGTGCCGCGCGTGCGGACTAACGGCGGGTGCCTGCTGGTGGCTGCGGCTGCTGCCTGACCCGTGTCTGTCCCTTTTCCCAACCCGTCCCTCGCACGTGCTTGGCCGCGGCGGTGTACCTTCCACAGACTACATGAGCCCAGGTGGGGCTGGGTTCTGGCAGGGGGCGGGGCAGGGGCCAAGGGCCACCGTGCGCTTTGACGTGCTGCCGAACTTGCTGTGTGCCCTGGCCCTGGTGGCCCGCGTGTACCCATGACAATCCGCGCACCCCAAGCTTCTCACACACCATCACACATAACACACAAGTACAAGTACGACACGCAAGCACACACACACAATACACAACACACACCACACAATACCCAGCCACCCACCCGCAATACCCCCCCCCCCCCCACACACACACACACACCGCGGCACAGAAATCCTGGTGCACCAGCAGCAGCTGGCCACCTACGACGGCGCGGGGGCGGGCGGCGGCGGACACGCGCCGCCGCCGCCGTACGACGCGCGGCGTGTGGACGCGTGGGCCATGGGCGTGCTCATGTACCTGCTGGTGACGGGCAGGTGTGTGTGTGTGGGGGGGGGGGGCTGGGGGGATGACTGGGGTGCGTGGGGCTGGATTACCTGCGGCCATCAGTTACCATCAGTTACCACCATGCCTCCCTCTCCCGTCCCGCACCTCACCTGCCACGCCTACCGAACCGCCGCGCCTGTCACGCCTACCGAACCTCTGCGACGCACATGCCTCTGATTCCATCTTCTCCATGCTGTCTCCCCCCTGGCGGCGGCGGACGGTGCTGGGCCGCAGGTACCCGTTCGAGGACGAGTCCCACCCCAACAACCTCGCCGCCACCGTCACCAACGTGCTGGCCGGCCGAGTGCGCCCGCTGCCCGCCTCCGTCAGCCGCGGCTGCGCCGAGCTCATCGCGGGGCTGCTGCAGCCGCGGCCGGAGCGCCGAAGCAGCCTGCTGGTGAGGGCGGGGGGCAGTAGTCCCGGGCGGGGGGGGGGGGGGAGCGGGGCGTGTGTGTTTTCGTGTGCGCGTGACGATGCCGCGCTGCCAGAACGTGCTGCCGATTGTGGCGAAAGGCTTCCCAGACACGCCGCGGATTGTGTACCTTCCCTTGTCCCTTTGATTGCCGTGCACCCATGCAAACTCCCATGCACACGCATGTGCATCCACCCACGCACGCCCACTCCGCCGCCACAGGACCTGGTAGACAACCAGTGGCTGTCCGCTGCCGCCGCCCAATACGCGGCCCGCGTGCGGCAGCAGATGCATGCCGCCGCGGCTGCTGCTGGCGCCGGCGCGCCGCCGGGCTACGCCCGGCAGCAGCAGCAGCCGCAGCCGTGGGAGGCGGGCGGCGGGCCGGAGCAATGGATCGACCTGCGAGAGTATCGCGAGCTGGCGGCGGCGGGCCGCGCCGGCGCCGGCCCGCACAGCGGCCTGGCGCCCATCGCCGAGGGCTCCCGACACCAGCGCGTGGGCCCCGGCGGCGGCACCGCCTTCGCCGCCGCGCCCGCGGGCCCCATGGCGGCGGCGGTGGCCGCCGCCGGCGGCGCGCCCCTGCCACCGCCACCGACGTCGCCGATGGGCCACCACCACCTGTACGGCTTGCAGCCGGCGGCGGGCGCCGCAACTGCCGTCAGCGGCGGCGGCGCCGCCGTCAGTGGCGGCGGCGCGATGCTTTGGAACGCTGGCAGCAGCGCCTCGACCACGGACGAGGCTGTAGCAGCGGCGGGCGCCATGCGGCACGTGGCGGGCGTGCACCCCACCCTGCACAGCGTCGTCCCCGGCGGCGGCAGTAGCAGCTCGCCATCATCCTCCGGCGGCCCGTCGGAGGCCGGCAGCGTTGCTACAGCCGTGGGTGGCGGCGGCGATGACGTGGTCATGGGCGAGGCGGCCGATCAGCAGCAGCAGCAGCCGGTGGCGGCGCCGCAGCACCACGCGCACCATCACGGCCACTGCCTGCTGCGCACGCACCACCACCACCAGAAGCAGCAGCAGGACGCTCGGCAGCAGCCGCCTGCGGCGCCAGGTGCCGCAGCCGCCGCACCAAGCGCCGCGCAGCCCGTGCCGCAGACGTCGGCCGGCGACGTGTCCGGCGGCAGCAGCCGGCCGCACCGCCACCACCATCACCACCACCACCACCATCGCCCCCACCACCACCTGCAGCACCACCACCATCACCACCACAACGGCGGCGGCGCGGCGGTCGCCAGCTCGCGCGCCCGTCGCAGCTCTAGCGACTCATCCTCAGCGGGTGACGAGGACCGCAGCACCGGCGGCGGTGCAGGCAACGCCGCAGCCGACAGCAACACCGCGGGTGGCGGCGGCCTCCGCGCCATCCGCTGGGGAAAGAGCGCCGCCGCCGCCGCTGGCACTGGCACTGGCGGCGACGGCGCCTGTGCCATGGATGCCGAGTCGCCAGTTGGGCAGGGCAAGCAGGCAGCGGCGGCGGCGGGTGGCGGCGCGGGACCGGGCGATGACGTGGCGGCGGCCGGCGGCGGCGGTGCCGCGGCGGCGGCGGCGGCTCCGCGGGGGCCGCTGGCCAAGATGCGCGCCTACTTCCGCAAGAAGCTGGACGTCATGTGAGAATGAGAAGTTCATAAGAACCCTCAGACCTGGGTTGGGAGATGGATGGGCATGGAGCGATATGTCCTCGCACGGCCATATGCCTGCCTTGCTAAATGAATTGCGGATGGGCATCAGACGTGGCAGGACTTGTGAGCGCGGAGCAGCCATGATGAGTGAGGTGGCTGAGGGGTCGCTGTCAGCCTGGCATTGCGGGGGATTGTGTTGGATTAGGAAGCTCTAGGAAGCCAAGTAGCAAGGACTGGCAGTGGTGGTGTGTGTGTGGTTACAGAGCGGTGCGCACGTTCTTGCGTGCCTTCCTGCTGCGTGGGGCTGGCAACTGGTATGTACGTAGTGCTGGCACCTCGAGAGTAACGGATGACACATCAAGCTGGAGCTGGAGTTGCTGGCGGCAGGCCGGCAGGGAGAGCGCACGATTGGGCTTCGGGTGGAACGAACTAGGCTGGTGAGTCGCCGTGGGCTTGACTGTGGGCTTGACCCCGCATAGGGTAGGGATCAGTTAGAGGCGCACGAAGGCATGGACAGTCCAGAAGTCGCCTTGGGCTCGAATAAGGCGTTGAGACTCGCATGGCCTGCCCGAGCCGAGCCTATGGCCCGGCCCCGTGCGGTGGTTGGCGGTTTCGCAGTTGCGTTGAGCCTTGACCATTCTGCCTGTGTGAACTGGTGTCGTGTGTGGCAGCGACGACGAGAGCGTGAAGCGTTCATCTGGGTGTGTCGGGGGGCGACGGGGCGAGACGACACCTGTAACAACGAAGCTACCAGCCGGCTTCGGCCACCATTTTTTATGTTCCCGCTGTTGGCAAGGGCTGCCTCACATGCGCGTCGGTGGAGACATGGCTGCACAGCGTTGACGGCACTGATCCTGATTCCTGGCCAAGTGCAAGGACGGCGAGCCGGGGTGGAACACAAGGCCCGTGTTAGGGATGGCCGCACGCGTGTGGGAGAACGGCGATGCCCTGCTGGACAGGCGGCTCGGGTGTTGGTCAGAGCCGGCTCAGGAGCGACTCGGGAGTGACTCAGGGGCGACGAAGTGGAATGGCCGCCAAGAGTGACGCGCATGAGGCTGCAGTGACGACGAGGCAGGACCCGCGCGCCGTGATGGGCGTTGGTTGCGGCACGCCTCTTGGATGGCGAGGATGTCTCTGGGTGTTGCGACGGCGATGCTGTAAAGCTGGCGGTCATCCGCGCGCTACCCAAAGGGGGCCATGATGGGGATCGGTTGGTCGACCATCTCGTGGCATGGTGATCGTGCCGGCAACACCCGCATGCTTTCGAGCCAGAGTATTCACCGGTCCTTGATACTTGTGCCGTTACGCTTGCTTGTTGGTATCACATACATCACTTGTCGACCGTCTGCTCTTCCACGCCTGTGCAACTTCTTTGCGAGCAAACTTGTTTCACGCAGCTGTGGACGATATGTCTGCTCTATGCCCTTGATACCTTGTAGCTCAAGATAGCTTGTACATAGGAGCGGGAGAGCGAAAGAGCGGAAGGACCATGGCTTGTTCAGCCTGCTCTGCCATCTATTTTCTCAACCTCCGGGGCGACATCTTGCTTGAGCGGAAGTACAAGGACGATGTAGAGTAAGTTGGAGCAAGCACTCGTTATCATGGGGCTCGAGCGGGCACGCGGATGTTGAGTTTCCCTCCAGCGCGGGGAGGGCCATTCTGGGCGCTGGAGCTCTGATGCTGCGGGCACATGCGCCCAGATGATGCGCTGTTATGTGTAGCAGCGTGGGAGCGGCGTCTGACTGGCCACTGGGAACGCTGGGGTCTCAAAGCACCCTTTCAACGATCGGAACCCTGTGCTGCAGCCGAGAGATCGCGGAGAGCTTCCGCGACCGCATCTTGAATGCGCAACATCAAAACGCCAGCCCAGGGCAGTCCGGGCCCATCCGGACGCTGGGTTCAGTCACGTTCATGTACCTGCGCCACTCGGACATTTATGTGTTGATGCTCACCCGGAGCAACGGCAACGCCATGCTGTCGTTCCGCTTCATGACCTCGGTGGGTGGGGTGGATAGTGTTGGTGGCGCGGGGGGAGGGAGGGGGCACCGGAGCCAGGTGCACTGCCGGAGGTCCACGGTGCGGAACGTGCCGGAAGCAGCCGGCCTGCGGACGGACCTCTCCCCACAAGCCTCCTGCCTCCTATCGGCATGACAGCGCTGAGCGGAGGCATGTTAATTGCGGGTGTGACTGAACCCCCGAAGCAGCATGGGGGCGCTGCAGCTAGGCAATGCATGTGGGATACCGGCAATGGGCGCAACGCTCCCAGCGGAACCCGCGGCGTTGTGAGCAGCGCCTCACCGCATGCACCCCGCCTCCCCGCCTCCCGCGCAGCTGGTGTCGCTGTTCCAGTCCTATTTCGAGGGCGACCTCAACGAGTCATCCATCCGCTCCAACTTCGGTGAGGGCGGGAGCAGGCTCAGCGGGCAAACAGTCGCATGCAGGCCTTGCAGGCCCCGCACTCTCGTTCCCAGCCACGCGAACGGGTAGTAGGGGATGTGGGCCGAGCGACCCCACACATCCATGCCCACCGCCCCGACATGCCACGCACCGACCTGCCCTGCCGTGCTGCCGCACATACCGCACACGCCTCACTTTTCCCGCTTGTTTCTAACACACGCCTCACCCGACGCGGCCGCCGCAGTGCTCATGTACGAGCTGCTCGACGAGGTGATGGACTACGGGCTGCCGCAGGTGCGCGTGCCGCCGGGGAGCACATGGGCGGCAGCAGGGCGCATGGGGTCCGGCTCGTGTGAGCCCACTCAGGGAAGGGGCATGGCAGAGCCACGTGCTTGTTCAAGCAAACAGGGGCGATGGACCCGTGCGCTCTGCTGACGCGGCTGCTTCACGCCCGGCCCGCTCTGACCCTGCCGGCCCTGCAGATCTCGGACCCGGCCATCCTTAAAACGCTCATCCTCCAAAAGGGCTACAAGTCGGAAGGCGGGCTGCTCGGGACGTCAGCATCGGAGGCGGCGGTGAGGCCCTGGCGCGCACCGAGTGCAGCGGCGTGGTTGGTGTGGTCGTGCGCGCGATGTGTCGTGTGGTTGGCGCCTTGCGGGGCGTACTTTTCGTGGCCAGCGACGCAGCGGGCCGCACGAAAAGCGGTACATCGCATTCGGTAGCACTCTCTTTGTTGGGTTGCTAGCGATGGCGGGGGCTGGTGCGGAGAGGGACAGCATGGTGCTCATAAACGACGGGCCAACCTACCGCGCATGCGCAGGCCAAGAAGGCCAAGGAGGCGGCGGCGGCGGCCAACGCCACGCTGGCGGTGACGGGCGCGGTGGGCTGGCGGCGGGAGGGCATCAAGTACAAGCGCAACGAGATCTTCCTGGACATCGTGGAGCAGGTCAACGTGCTCATGAGCCAGAACGGTGAGGGGGCGAGGGCCTGAGGGGCTGAGGGGGCGCGGCTTTCGTGATAGCGGGCAGGGGGGGATTGCGGGTCAGGGTGGGGGTGCGGGGCAGGGGGATCTGGGCGGGAGCACGGCCGGGAGGGTGGGGTTGGGGCTACAGCGAGAGCGAGGCGTGTACGAGAGGCTGGGTTGGGTACGGCGTACTGGGCGAGTGAGCTGTGCAGCTCGCACCGCTCCTTGACGCTCCCACTGCGTGTTGTATTTATTCGTACAGGTACCGTGCTGCGCAATGACGTGGTGGGGCGCATCCAGATGAAGTGCTTCCTCTCGGACATGCCCGAGCTGCGGCTGGGGCTCAACGACCAGATGCAGGTGCGCGCGGCGCCCGGGGCGGGCGGATGTGTGGAGGGGCCAGCGCCTGTGGGTTGGGTTGGGGAGCGGGGGCTGTGGCGCGCTTGGTGATGGAAGGCTGAACAAACTGCGCGACAAGGAGCACCACCTGAGGGCAGACGGGCAGGCGCGCGCGCACAAACGGTCGGCACGGACCGGGTGTAGCTCGCAAGGGCTGGCGCAGGTCTGACCTGCCTGATCTGTGCGCTGCTCCGTGGGCGCCTGCAGGACGCGACGTTCCACCAGTGCGTCAACCTAGGCGCCTACGAGTCGCAAAAGGTGGTCACGTTCGTGCCGCCCGACGGCGAGTTCGAGCTCATGCGGTGAGGCGCGCGGCGGTGCTGGCGGACCGCGCTGCGTTGCGGTGGCGGCGGTTGGGCCGACTATATGGGTTGGGCCGCTGGTCCTGGCGCAGGACGGGGTTGGAGCCACCCTACAAAGTCTAGCCCAAGCCGGTCGCACACAGCTCACCAAGTCCCGGCACCCGGCACCGGCACTGACCTGAGTTGCATGCGCCCGGTGCGGTTGGGTGTGCGCGCTGCGCAGGTACCGCGTGAACGACGGCATCACGCTGCCGTTCAAGGTGCTGCCGGTCATCAGCGAGGTGGGCCGCACGCGCCTGGAGGCCAACGTCAGCGTGCGCTCCACCTTCTCCAACAAGATGCAGGTGCGCGAGCGCGCGCACGTGCGCTCACACACAGACACACTCGGGCGCCTCCCGCGCCTGTCATGGGAGCTGCGGGCAGTGTTGGTCGTGTTGCGCTGGGCGAGTGCACCGTAGCCGTATAGGCGTTTGGTGCGCGCCCTGAACGCGGTCGTGCCGCCGTGGCCGCAGGCGGGGCCGGTGGTGGTGCTGGTGCCGGTGCCGGACAACACCGCCTCCGCCAAGCTGCTGGTGACGGCGGGGCGCGCCAAGTACGACGCCACCAAGAAGGCGCTGGTGTGGAAGATGTCCAAGTTCGTGGGCGGCGCGGAGCACACGCTGCGCGCCGAGGTGACGCTGGTGGCGTCCACGCGCGAGAAGAAGGCATGGGGGCGGCCGCCCATCCAGATGCAGTTCCAGGTGCGGGGGGCGGGCGGTGTGCGGTTCTGCGGTACTTTGGGGGCCCGAGGGGGCACGTGCTGGGTGCTGTACCAGTGCGTTTGGGAGCCTGGCAGTACAAATGCGTTTGGGGAGCCTGGCTGTACATGTGCGTTTGGGAGCCTGCCCGTACAAGTGCCTTCGCGACCCTGAATCCCTGATTGACGTTTGCGCGGCATGTGCCCGGCGCCGCCCCCGCTCCGACAGGTGCCGATGCTGGGCGCCAGCGGGCTGCGGGTGCAGTACCTGCGCGTGGTGGAGCGGAAGCAGGGCAGCGCGTACAAGGTGGGAGACGGGCGCTTGTGCACGCCGGGGGGTTTGGCGCGTCGGGGCAAAGCGTCGTGTCACCGGGCATGCCGCGCGAGCGCACACATGGTACCGTATTGCCCCACCTGTCTGGAGAGTCAAAATCGCTTTGGCTGCCCCTGCTTTGTCGCAGGTGGACAAGTGGGTTCGTAAGCTCTGCAAGAGCGGAGACTACCTCGTCCGGATCTAGCGGCCTGGTGTAGTGCCGGTGCAGCAGCAGGAGCTTGTTGCGGTATTCGCGGCGGTCGTGTGTCGGGCGGCAGCTGTCGCCACCGGTATCGGTAGATTCGTGGATCACGCAGGGGCGCAGGGATGGTTGATGCATGAGATGCGGCGCAATAGCGGTGACTGACATGGTAGGTCCGGACTGCGCCACTGCGCGGCGCCCTCGATTCAGCTGAAAGAGTGCAACGCGTGTGCGTGCCGGCAGCGAGGAGCGGCGGAGGCGGGTTCGGTTGCATTCACCGCACGGGTCTCTTCGCGGCACGCGCTGCGTGTGTATGTATCGTGTCAAGTTGAAGGGATGACCTGGTGCTGTAAAACTAGTTACGAACGTGAGAATGTTCATGGGAAAGCGCAGGGGCGCGAAATGCAGCTCGCTCGAAAAGGCGGGATCGGCACGCCAGGGTATTCAGATGATTCATAAATACAGCCCGTCAGTCTGCCAGTCGCTCAATTGCCGAGCCATACACAAACGTGTGTATGCGCTATACAAACTTGACAACGACCAGCACAGCGAACTCTGTCACCGAGACCCTTGGTTTCTAAAGCGGGCTGGCGGCGATCACATCACCACTTGATAATGGCATAGTGTTTTCTAGGCAGCACAGAGACTTCTAGATGCAAAGGAGGCCCCGGTCAGCGATTGCGCGCCGTGGACCTTTGCCTCTGGCGACCAGCTGCAAACCGGTATGTACTGAACATATAATGCAATACAAGTACGCATTAGGAGGTGTCCCGGCGGGCGGGAAAGCGAGTCGCAGACTGATTGCTTCGCGTCGCTGCGCTCCGTGCGGCAGACTGCAGGCAAGCTAGTAGCGGCCGACTGGGAGGATGGCGGGGGATCCACCCGAGCTGCCACCTGGGATTCCGCCGGGCGCCTCGTTCTGCGGGAACATGCGCTGGCACCGCAACGAAATGCGGCCGTCCAACGCCATCATCAACGCGGCCTTCCCGGACAACCTCATTGAGAGTAAGCTGGGCGTGGGGCGGAGGAGGGCTAGGAACGGGTTGGGGCAGCAGGGCGGGCCGGCGGGGCTGCTAGGCCCAGCGTCATCCGGACACGCACACGCTGCACACGCACACGCACACACGCACACGACACTGTACATGCGCACCACCCACCACCCACCCACCACCACCCAGGCGCGAAGACCAAGGACGTGTCGCTGACCATCATGAGCATCCCGGTGGGCACGGAGCGCATGATCCAGTTCGACGGCATCCGGCTGGGCCAGACGTCGGGCAAGTGGCGCATCAGCGGCGCCACCGCGCTGGTCAACAGCATCAACATGAGCCCCGACTCCAAGCACGTGGCCTGGTACCGCAAAACCATAGACGGCGAGGTGCACTGGTTCGTGACGGGCCCCATCGGCGACCCCGTGGAGGGCAACCTGTGCCTGCCCAGCGCGCGAATCAGCGGCGAGCCCGGCGACGGCTCGCGGTCGCGGCGGAAGCGCAGCAGCAAGGAGCGCGGCGCGCAGGCCGACAGCTCGGACGACGGCGGGGACGAGGACGGCGGCGGCGCGGGGCGGGGGCGGAGCGCGGGGCGCGGCAAGCGGCCGCGGATGGGTCTGCACAGCACGGCCGAGATGCACTCGGCGCTCATTGCGAATGGCGCGGACGCGACGGCGGCCAGTGAGTCAGCGATGCCGGTGCATTAGGCAAAGGCACGGGGTGCAAAGGAAAAGGGTGCTGCGCCAAGGGCGCTCCGGCTATTGCTGTCCTATGAAAGGGTAGAGGCTATGACGGTGCCTGATCATGCCGGATCATGCACGGCAGCCATTGTGACAGCCCACATGTTCCCGCCTCCCTCCCAACCCCCGCACCCAGATGCGGCGCTGGCGGCCGCCGCCGCCGCCGTCAGCGGCACTGCCATGGGGCTGGGGCTGGGCATCCCGCACGAGGTGGCGGCCGCCGCGGCCGCCGCCGCCGCGGCGGGTGGCCAGGCGGCGTGCAAGGTGGTGCTGACGCCGCGCATGCGCCAGGGCGGCTTCGTGGTTCTGGACCACGTGTTTGGCGCGGTGGCGGGGCTGACGGTGACGGGCGCCGCCAGCTCCGCCAGCCTCATGCTGTCGCTGGCGGAGCCGGAGGGCACGGTGGTCAACGTGAGTCGGCGTGCGGGTGGCGGGTGGGGGTGGCGGAAATTGGGTTTGGGGTGCGGTGGAGTGAGGCGAGGGGTGCGCTGGAGGCGGCTGGCGGCGGCTTGAGGGTGGGGGTGGTGACAGGGGGCCAAGCTCGGCCATACCGCAATACGGGCATGCCGTGGGTAAAGCCGCGGGGTGGCCGCATGGCTCTGACGCGCGCCCCACGATCCGCTGGCCCACTCGCCTCGCCATCGCCCACGCCGCCCGCCCCCTGCCCGCCGCTGTGCCCCGCCGCCACGGGCACGGGCACGGCCCGCAGGCTGTGCTGGCGCTGTCGGTGGTGCCGGCCAGCGAGGACATGAGCGTGGAGCCGGCGCTGGCCAGCGCCGTGGTGCTGGGCGCGCTGGGCCCGTGGATGCAGGCGCGGGCCGTGGCGGCGGGCGACACGGTCATGGTGGCGCGCACGCTGCCGGGTGAGAGGCTGGGCGGGAGAGAGGGGAAGGGGGGAGAGGGAGAGGGAGAGGGAGAGGGAGAGGGAGAGGGAGAGGGAGTAGGGCTGGAGGGGGTCGTACTTGGCGTGGTTGAGTTGCGAGCACGGTGGCTAGGTGTGGCATTCGCCTGACAGACGCAGCGGCAACTGAGCCGCGCATGCATTGCATGCGGTGGCTGTCTCGTGGTGGTCCCGTGGCGAACAGGCAACTACTACATTGCGGTGGAGCACGCGCACCCGCACGCGGCGCCGGCGGGGCCACCGGGGGAAGAGGGCGGGGGCGCCGAGCCGGGCAGCAGCAGCGGCCGGGAGGCGGGTGGGTCGGGCGGCGGGAGTGCGCCCGGCACGTCGCCGCACCCGCCCGACGCGGACGAGGGCCACGGCGCGGGGCCGGGCGCTGCGGGGCACCACGAGCACGGGGACGCAGGCGGCGGGAGCGCCGCAGCCGCGGGTGAGGCGGAGGCGGGCAGCGGCCGGGATGAGGACATGGCGCCGGCGGACGAGCCGGCGGACGTGGCGCCGGCGGGGCGGCCACAGTCGGATGCAGAAGCAGAGGCGGAGGCAGGCACTTCCAAAGCAGTAGAAACGGACGGCGGAGCGGAGACGCAGGCTGCATTGGGGGACGGGGCTACGGCAGACCAGGACGGCGCAACAGGTGCGCCAGCCGCGAAGGAACCGGCGTCAGAAGCGCTAGCAACAACAGCCGCGGCGCCTGCCGATGCCATGGACGTGGATCGGCCCGCAGCCTCTGAGGCGCCCCAACAGCAGCAACCGCAGCAGCAACCGCAGCAGGAGCCAGAGCCGGAGCCCAGCGCGCGGCCCGAGCCGCGGACAACGCGCGGGCGCGCGTCCGCGGCGGCGGCAACAGCCGCAGCAGTCAAGGCCTCCGGGAGAGCGCCGGAGGGCCCCTCGCTCCGCACCCGCCGGAAGACGGAGCCGCCGCCAGCGCCCGCAGCGGGCAAGGGCAAGGGGGAGGCTCGCGTCGCAGCCGCAGGCACGGGGAAAGACAAGGCGGCGCGGGCGGAGTCGGCCGAGGCGCCGGCGCCAGCTGCTGCCGACGCCGCGGCGGTGGGGGCGCAGGAGCCGACGTGGCAGGACCTGTTCTTGCGCACCGCCAATGAGGCGGTGGGCGCGTGGGAGGGCCGCGAGCCGCTGCCCAAGCCGCGTCACGACACGGCCGAGGTGGTGGGGCGGCTGCTGGCGGCGGGCCGAGAGGAGGACTTCAGGTGAGGGCGGGGGCTGGGGACTGGCGGGGGGCTGGGGGCCCTGGGGGCTGGGGCCTGGGGGCTGGGAGCTGGGACCTGGGGGCTGGGGCCTGGGGGCTGGGACCCGGAGGCTCACGGTCGGTCTCGCTTCGGTGCACCACACTCGTGGCAGCACCACTGGCGCCCCGCCGCTAGCACTTGCTGGCCGCCCACTAAGTTACTGACTTGCCCGCCCGCCCTCCTGCACCCGGCAGCAGTTGCGTGGCCTCCGCGACGCACCTGGTGCTGGTGCAGCTGCTGGCGGCGGAGCAGCGCGCGGCGCAGGCGGCGGCTGGCAGCTGAGCGCCGCGGCGGCGGCCGTCGGAGGACCGTAGTAGGGCCGGCGGAAGTTTGGAGCGGCGCAGTCGTGCGGTCATGCGGTCATCAGTTTTGACCCGGGTGTTGAATGGGGCTTTGGCGAGGGGCGCGGTTCGGACTTCAGAGTTGCTCCCGTTGGCGCCCGCCCCGCGCTGCAGCGGTCTGCAGGTAGGCACAGAAGGCAGCATGCAGCGGCTGCGGTGCGGCCGCGGGGCATCTAGGCGTCTGGAGCGGCGCAGTCGTGCGGGACATGCGGTCCCGCAGCCGAGCGTGGAGTGAAGCATTGTTGACCGGCAGGCGGGGCGAGTGCGGCGCCGTGCGAACGCATTGTAGATGGGTATGCATGCGTACGGATGCACGTGTACGGTGTACCATCGGGGGCCCGATTCTGAGCCCGACTGGGTGGTGGCCGCATGGTCCGGGCGGTGGACCGGTGTTGGGGGCGCCGGGCTCGCGCAGTCCTGCACAGTTGTGATGTGGGCGGGCTGCTGATGGGCTGGCCGCAGCCACGTTGCTTTTGAGCCAAACATTGCACATTGCAGTGTAACGACTGGCTAGTTGCCACAGCGTCACGGGGCTTCTGGCTCTGTTGAAAGTGCGCGGCAGCCGGCAGGGGCACCGGCGGAAGTGGTGACCGAAAGGTGGAGACCGCCTGGCCAGACCCCATCACATTCTACAGGCTCTACCCTGACACAGTGACCTTCACTTCAGGCCGATGTGTGGCTCGGGAGGTAGATTCCTGCTTTAAGCGGAACTGAATCTAGCGCCATCACGCGGAGAGGGGCCCAGCCTGGCCCGGCGGTCAGGATGGGCGTGCATTGCTGGGAACCCCTGAGGGTCAAATGTCGCCAGTACCATAATCCGTAACCCAACGCTCGTTCACTTAAACCGGCATTACATCGCTCTGATTGCAGGATTCTCTTTTGCCCGGCCGGGTTGCTTCTGAGACGGAAGCCTATTCTGGCGCAAAGTCCTTGACTCGCAGGCCAAAAGGACCATCTGTGCGCATATGTCACGAGATGTATCTGACTGTAAGAGTCTAGTGGCGGAGGAGGCTGCGTCAAGGTTGGCGCGCGGCAAAGAGCTGAAGAGCCACGGTGAGGAAAGCTCGCATATTTCATTCGCAATGACATGTAGGGGCTGGTGCATTAGGAGGGTCGATTAGCGAGCGTTGGAAACGGCTCGGCGAGTCACTAGTACTAATTATGCGTTGCACTCGCAGGCCCGGCTTCTGGCGCAAGCCCGCTCGAGAACAGTGGCATAAGCCGTATCTGAATGCATACGTCCCGCAGTGACCGCGGCTCGGTGCAGCGCGATTCAGCCGAGGCCCCAACGCGCCCGCAGCCCACCATCCTTCCAACGTCGGAACCTTCTAACAAAACAGCGCCGCGCCCGACGCAAGAAGACCAGCACGTTTGGTCACATAATAATGGCAGCAATCGACCGTCGGACCCGCGCCCGACTCCACAGCAGCCGCCCGCGTTCGTGACGTCCAGCGGCGAACTTCGGATGCAGCCGGGGCTCGGCGAGGACGCGGCGCTGCCAGCGGCCCAGCACCGCACGGCGGCGGCGGCGGCGGCGCAGCAGCAGCAGCCTCGGGTGATGTCGCCGCAGCAGCCCGGCATGCAGCCGGTGCTGCCCTCATGGCTGCGCCAGCGGGCGCACCAGCCCGACCGCCCGCCACCGCAGCCGCGTACCACCCATCCGCCGGGCGGCTTCAATAATGAGCGCCCGCCGACGTCGCGCCAGCAGCAGCAGCCAGTCCGGCCTCCGCAGCACCAGCATCCGCATCAGCACCAGGCCGCACCGTCCCAGCAGCGCCAACGCCCATACCACGACGAGCAGCAGTGCGCAGCAGCGGGGCTGCCGCCGCCGCCACCCCTCGTCGGGCGCACGGCCGGCGGCCCGGCGGACGCCGCAGGTGCCCACCCCGGCAGCAGCAGGAGTCGTGGGCCGGACCCAGGAGCCGGAGCCGGAGCTCGAGCTGGGGGTGGCGGCGGCGATGCCGCTGGTGCCGCTGGCGCTGGGGCAGGTGCGGTGCGACCCCTGCTGGAGCCAGGCCCGTACACGCGCAGTGACCCTCGCCACAGCGGCTATCGTGATGAGCGGCCCCCTGCGGAGCGGGAGCGCAAGTCGAGGACCGGGCTACCGGGGCCGCGAGCAGGACAGGGGCCGCGAGCAGGACAGGGGCCAGGGTACCATGCCGCGGGGCGCGATGGGGGCCGCCACGGCGATGGCAGGGAGCCGGGCCGGCGGCGGCACGAGCACCTGGACACGGCCGACGCATCGCCGCGCCGGCAGAGGCAGCAGCAGCAGCATGGTGACGCCGGCGGCCGCCGAAGTCCGCGTCAGCAGGGCCCTGACGGCGGCGTCGCGCCAGCGGTGGCAGTACGGGACACGGGCGTCCGTGTTGAGCGCGTTACAGCCGCAGCAGGTGCAGGTGGCGGCGGCGGCGGCGGCGGCTGGATGCCGGTGCCGAGGCGGCAGGCGCAAAGAGCACCCGACGCATCGGAGCATGGTGGGGAAGGGGAGTGGGCAGGGTCGGCAGGTGCCGCGTCGCTGCGGGCGCCGCTTCAGGCCCCGTCAGCGGCTGGCCCGCACAGCGCGGCCCCGTCTCGCACGCCCGCGCCTGCCGGCGATCCAGAACCACACAGCCGTCCTGCAGCCACAGCCGCGGCCGCAGCCGCACCCCAGGGATCCACTAGAGCACCGCGGCCGTCCGCAGCAGCGGCAGCGGCTGCGGCAGCAACGTTGCGGCCGTCGGCTCTGGGCCAGCCGCTTGCAAGGGCGGTGCTGCCGGTGCGCGGCAGCGTCGTCTCCGTGCCGCAGGCGGCCCTGGCGGCGCTGTGGCCGCACCTGGCGGAGGCGGCGCACTGCGCCCCCCAGCCTCTGGAGCTGTACGCCGACGTGGACAGCGCTGCTACTGCCGCCGCCGCGGCCGCTGCTACTGCCTTCCTCGCGCGCGCGGCCGTGCCTGGCGGTCAGCAGCCGCCGGACCCTGCGCCCGCGGCGGGCGGCGGCGGCGGGCGGCTGCGGTCGTACCCGGGGCTGCACCTGTCGTACCGCGAGAGCGGGTACTGGGTGGACGGCGCCAGTGCGCTGCTGCGGGACCTGGCCATCCGCCGGGACGGCTGGCTGCGGCTGGCGGCGCGCCCGCTGCTGCGGCCGCCGGGCGGCGGCGCGGCGCGTGTCGTGTACCTGGCGTCGCGGGCCAGCGCGCCCGACCACGGCGGGGACGGTGGTGGCGAGGCAAGGGCCGCAGTGGTGGCGGTGGCGGTGGCGGATGCGGAGGAGGAAGAGAAGGCGCAGGACCGGGCGATAGGCAGCGAGTGCAGAGAGGAGCGGCGGCGTGTCACTCGTCGCAGCGGCGACGGCACAGATGCTGCTGCGCCCTGCTACGCCGAAGCCAGCCGGAGTGGCAGCAGCAGCGAAAGCGACAGCGGCAGTAGCAGCGCCAACAACAGTGGTGACGACGAAGGGCACACGAGTTGCAGCAGCGCCGACCGCAGTAGCAGCTCGGATGAGGACGAGGACGAGGACGACCCGCTGGCGGTCGAGCGGGAGCTGTGCAGTGCAGAGGAGTGGCTGCGGGCTGCGGGCCAGGGCGGCGGCTCGGCTGCTGCACTGCCGGGCGGCGGCGCCGCTGCCGCCGCTGCCAGCTGGCGCAGCGGCGCAGCCGGTGAGGCACAGCCGCAGCCGCAGCCGCAGCCGCAGCCGCAGCCGCAGCCGCAGCCGCAACCCGGCCGGCGGCAGCTGCCGCCGTGGCTGATGCCTTCCGCCACCGACCTCAACACGGGCAGCCTGGTGGTGCCGCGGCGGGCGGGGCAGCTGCTGTTCGGAGACATTCGCAGGCAGCGCTGCAGCCGCCGCCCCGCGGCAGTAGCAGCCAGCGCGGCGGCAGCGGCAGCAGCAGGCGGCTCCGCGAGTGCCGGCGGCGGCGGCGGCGGTGCGGACGCCGCCGCCGCTGAGGAGGATGCGCTGCTGCAGGCGGCGGCGGCGGGGCTGGCGCAAGCGCGAGGCCGACCGATCAAGTTGGGCGGTGTGTCGTACGGCGCGGGCTGGTCTGTGGTGGAGCTGCTACTGCCGGTTGTTGCAGCACCGCCACCAGCAGGTGCTGCTGCCGCCGCTGCTGCCGGGGCCGAGGTCGCGAGCGGTCCGAACGGCGGCGTAGCCTCACAGCAGCGGTGGGAACGGCAGCGGGTGCTGCTGCGCTGGCTCCGGGGCCGAGGCCACTCCACACGCTGGACGCTCACCCACGGAATCACGAACGTGTACAGCGCCTTGGGCGCCGAGGAGGGCCATTCCCTACAGCTGGTCCCGCTGCTACAGCCACTGCTACAGCCGCAGCCGCCGCCCACGAACGCGGCGGAGGCACCAGTGGTGGCAGCAGCTGCGGCGCCTATCTGGCGGTTCCTGGTGCGCTACTGGCGGCCGCCGCCGGAGGGGCCCGAGGGGACCGACGGGCACGGCAACGCAGTGGAGCGGCGGCGGCGGGCGGGACGAGGGCCGACGGGGGCGGACGCCGACAGCGGAGGTGGTGACGAGGACAGCAGCGAACCGGATAGCGAGGCCGAGTCGGAGGCCGAGGACGAGGAGGAGGAGGCCGAGGAGGACGAGCCAGAGGACTGCTTGGAGGAGGGCGCGGGGCCTGCGAGCAGGGCAGGGCTGCGCAGCAGGCTGCGGCAACCGCGACGTCCAGGGCGCGAGGAGCCTGCTGGCTGCCCCTACCAGCTCCGGCGCCAGCGCAGCAGCACACCGGGCGGCGCCGGCGCCGGCGGTGACGGCGCCCGGCGGACACCGCCCGGCGGCGCTGCGGCGCCGCTGCCGGCCAACCGCGAGTCGCTGAAGCAGCGGCGCCGAAAAAAGCGGCGACAGCAGCAGCAGCAGCAGCTGCGGGCCGAGGAGGATGAGGATGACGAGGAGCCGCCGCGGCCTCAGGGGCACCGGGCTTCCAAGCGGAGGGCGGCTCCAGCCACGGCGCTGCGCCAGCAGGCGCCGGCCGCGCAGCGGCGCGGCCGCCAGCGGTTAGGGGACGCGGCGGCTAAGGGCGGCGATGGGGACCTGCAGGAGGAGATGGAGCAGCCGGTCGAGGTGGAGGAGGATTACGAGGTGTGGTCGGGCGGCAGCAGCAGCGCCATCAGCGGCTGGGAGGACATGGTCATAGGCGCCGATGGCGGTGATGATGACGCTGTTGGCGGCGGCGGCGGCGGCAGCCCGCTGTGCGCGGACGCCGCCGCGGCACAGGCGGGCGTCCCGGCAGATGAGGAGGAGCATGGCAGCCGGGCGCAGCCGCACGAGGGCCGGGAAGAGGCTAGTGTGCACGAGGCTGAGGCCGAGGCAGCAGAGGAGGGAGGGCGCGCCATGGACGGGTCCGAGGAGCGCCGCTGCACTGCCGCCACGTCAGCACCCCCGCCGCTGCTGCCACCGGTGCATCAGCAGCACGCGCAACAGCAGGCGGGCGCTCCCGTAGCCCGGGGCGGCGGTAGCGGCGGCAGTAGCAGCATAGGCAAGAAGCGTGCTGCAGCGTCCAAACCTCCCGCGGAAGCTGCTGGAGGCGACGGCCGGTCAAAGCGAGGACGGCAGCAGCTGGCGATGGTGGCGGCGCCGAAGCCAAGTGGCCTGACGTGGCGAGGGCCCACTTCGGAGGCGGAGCACGAGGCGACGGTGGCGGTGGCACCGGCGGGCGCCGCGGCCTGTGTAGATGCATGCACCGCCGCCGGCGGGCTGTCTCAGCCGTTCCCGCGTTCCGCCGCATCTCGGCCGCCGCCGCCGCTGCTTCCACGCGACATCGCCGTCCCGCCCAGCTCGCCACGCGCCCCGCACGCCTCCTCCAGCTCGGGGGCGCAGCTACCGCCTGCTACTGCCGTACCCGTCAAGCTCCGCACTGGCGCCGCCGCCGCAGCAGCTACAGCCCCTGCCCCTGCCGCGGCCGCGGCCGCGGCCGCGGCTCCTCTCCCGGCTCCATCATCGCATGCGCAGCAGCTGGCCAGAGCAGCAGGCCTGGCCGCCACCGCTGCAGCAGCTGCTGCTGCTGAGTCGGGCGGGCGCACGCCGTTCGGCTGCGCGGCCTTGCATCTGGAGGGCCTGATATCACAGCACTGCGAGCTCGGGGACGCCGGCAGCAGCCCCGGTGCCCGCCGAGCGCGGGCCGCAACGCAACCAGGCGGCGCCGGCCGTAGCGGCTCGGCTGCTGCCGGCGGCCGCGGTCCGCTGGCCCAGCTAGCCCAGCACGGTAGCGGCGCGCAACCGCAGCTCCAGCCGGTGGCCACTCTCACGCCGGCGGCGGCGGCAGCGGCGGAGGCGCAGGCGGAGGCTGCGGAGGCGGCTACGGGCAGTGAATTGGCGGCGGCGGCGGGTAGTGACTTGGCGGTGGCGGGCAGTGATGTGGCGGTGGCGCCGCTGCTGGAGGCGCCGCGAGACAGCTTCTCCAGCGGCTGCGGCAGCGCTGGCAGCGGAGCCGGCCGTGGTGGTGGCGGCGCCGATAGCGGCGCTGGCAGCCGGGGCCGGGAGCAAGGGGCGGCACTGGAGGCGTGCGTGTCCGCAGTAGTGCCGGCGCGCCTGCTGCCGACGTCGGTGTCGCTCCCTTCCGCAGCTGCAACGGCACCGCTGCCCCCCGTTGCCGCCGCCGGCGCTGCAGCAGGAGAGCCCCAGCCGCCGACGCCGCAGGCAGCCGCTGCAGCCGCCCTCGCTGCGCCCATACGTGTGCTCGACGCGCCGCCCGCGCCGCCCGCCGGCCACCCGCTGCTGCCCATCAGCGGCCTCACGCCCCGCGACCTGGGCTGGCCGGCCGCCGGCAGCGTCACGCTCTGCGGCCTCACCTTCCACCCCTCCCTGGCGCCGGGTGTCGCGGCCCGCGCGGCGGCGGCGCAGGCCGCCGCCGCCGCCACCCGCCAGCCCGCCGCCACTCAGATGTCCCTGCCTGGCTTCAGCGCCGCAGGCACGCTGCTGCCGGGCGCGGACCCCGACGTGCCCTGGCGCCGCGTCTTTGTACGGCACGGGCTGCAGCTGGATGCCGTACGCAGCCAGCTGGCGGAGCTGCTGGGGCTGGCGGCGGCGCCGGCGGCGCCTCTGCCGGCGGAGGCCGGCCTGGCGCCGGGCCTGACGACCCCCTGCGCTGACCCGCGCCGCGGTGGCGCGGGCCTGGCGGCGGCGGCGCCCATCCGCAAGAGCGACGTGCTGGGTGTGTTGGACGGCTACGTGGCGCCGCGGTCGGCGGCAGACGGCTTGGTGGCGTTGGGGTTCAGGGAGCTGGGCGCCGGCGCCAGGGCAGACCTGGCGGCGCGGGCCGAGGCCACCGGCGGCGACGGCTTCGTGCCGTACGCCTGGCCGCTGCTGGCGGGCGCGTACCGCCTGCCGTACCCCGCTGTAGCCGCTCAGTGCGGCGGGGCGGAGGTGGCGGCTGAGGATGCGGCATCCGCCGGTGGCGGGGGCGCGGGCGGTGTCGGTGGCGGCGGCGGCAGCGGCGGCTGTAGCAGTGGTGCAGCGGGCGAGGACGGCGGCTACGGCGGCTACGGCGGCTACGGCGGCTGTAGCAGCTGGGAGGTGCTGATGGCGGGCTACGGCAACCTGGCGGCGCTGATCAACGACCCGCGCGTGGAGCCGCGCGCCTGGGTGGAGGGCAACGACGTGGAGGAGGAGGATGACGAGAGCGGCGGCGGCGGCGCGGAGGCGTGTGCAAACGTTGTGGTACGTTTACAGTATTCAGTGCGGAGTAGCGAGTGTTGCTGATCGAATGCCGTGTTTTGTATATATTGTTGCTTGGGCTAAGGGCAGCTGCTTGCGGCGGGCGACGGGGAAAAGAACGACGCGCATGCATGCTCCCACACACAGGTGCTGCCGGTGTGTGTGCGGGACCTGGTGCTGCCGGTGCTGGTGGCGCTGCGAGACATGCCCCAAGGCGAGCAGCTGCTGCGCGACTACGGCGCGGCCTGGTGGCGGCAACTGGCGGAGGCGTGGGACGTCTGCGAGGACGCCGGCCTGCCCGCGGAGCAGCTGCTGCGCAGCGGCCGGCAGGCGGCCGCACTGCTGGAGGCGGCGCTGCAGCCGGATGCGCTGGCAGCAGCAGGGGCTGCTGCGGCCGGGCCGGCACCGGCGGCGGGTCCGCAGCCGCCACCGCCTCCACCGGAGGCGGTGACGCCAAGCGATCCGCCGCCGGCTGGAGACGCGGCTGTTGGTGAAGCGGCGGCAGCCGCGGCTGTGACGTCAGCGGTGCTGGCGCAGAAGCAGCCCGAGCGCGAGCAGCAGACGAAGCCCGAGCTGCAGGCAAAGCCGGAGCAGCAGGCGCAGCAGGGGCAGCAGCAAGCAAAGAGGGAGCGGCAGCAGTCAATGCCGGAGCAGCAGGCGAAGAGGGAGCGCCAGCAGTCAAAACCGGAGCAGCAGGCACAGCCGGGGCAGCCGGCGAAGCCGGACCGGCGCACGATTCGGTGGGGCGTGGCCCCGTCCCTCGCCGCGACTACGCAGCCGCCAGCACAAGTGCCAAACGTGCACCAGAAGAAGAAGCAACAGCAGAAGCAGGACACGCAGCAGGACATTCCTCTGTTGCCAACCGAGCAGCAAGCCCCGCCCGCGCGTGCTCAGCAGCAACCCGCTGCAGCCACGGGTGGCGGCGAAGGCCGCGGTGGCAGGAGGCGCAGCGGCGGCAGCGGCGGCGGCGGCAGCAGCGGCGGCGGAGATCAGGCGCCAGCGCGTATGGGCGCGACGCCGCCGGCGGCCGCTGACGGCGACATCGGGGACGGCGCTGTGGACGCCGGTCCGGCTGCGGAGCCGCGGCTGTACGACTACGGCCCGGACGGGTGCCAGCGCCTGGCGGAGGCGGCGCTGAGGCCGCGTGTTCCGGCAGGGGCCGCTGCGGCCGGGCCGGCACCGGCACCGGCGGCGGATCCGCAGCCGCCACCGCCTCCCCCGGGGGCGGTGACGCCAAGCGATCCGCCGTCGGCTGGAGACGCGGCTGTTGGTGAAGCGGCAGCAGCCGCGGCTGTGACGTCAGCGGTGCTGGCACAGAAGCAGTCCGAGCGTGATCAGCAGGCAACGCCCGAGCGGCAGCAGACAAAGCCGGGGCAGCAGCAGCAGGCAAAGCCAAAGCGGCAGCAGACAAAGCCGGATCAGCCAGGGGTGAGCCAGCAGCCGCGGTCGCCGCAGAAGCCGCCACGGCGCACGATTCGGTGGGACGTGGCCCCGTCCCTCGCCGCGACTGCGCACGCGCAGCAGCAGCAGGAGCAAGACACGCTGCAGGACCCTCCTCTATTGCCAACCAAGCACCAGGCCCCGTCCGCGCATGCTCATCAGCAACATGCGGCAGCCACGGGCGACGGTCAAGGCGGCGGTGGCAGAAGGCGCAGCGGCGACGGCGGCGGCGGCAGCAGCGGCGGAGATCAGGCCTCAGCGCGTATGGGCGCGACGCCGCCGGCCGCCACTGACGGCGACAGCGGAGGTGGCAGTGGGGCTGAGAAGTCTGGCTCGGTGACGCCGGGCCGGCGGCGGCAGGTATCCTGGAGTGAGTTCGTGGCGCAACAGTCCCCTCCGGCGGGTGTTGCGCAGCGGGGCATCGCCTCCAGCAGTGAGGCAGACCCTGGCCCCAGTGGCGCCGCGGCTGCTGCCGCCCCTGTTTTGCGATGCACCATCACCCGGCATAGCTTGGCGGCCTCCACCACCAGGCACGTTGTTGTAGTGGGCCACCGCCTACCGTGGGACCTCGGGAACCGCGGCCGCAGCGATAGCAGTCCCGGCGAGCGACCTGCTAGCAGGGGCCAGGGGGGAGCCGACGCTGTGGCATACAGCGGCGGCGGCATCAGGCGAAGCTGTGGAGGCGGCAGCAGTGGCGACGCGGCTCGGGACGGACGGAGTGGGCAGGACGACGCAGCGGCTTCGCCACGGCCACAGTTCTTCCGAGCACCGCCACCGGTGCCGCAGGCTCTGCCGCCGCTTTCACCATGGCGGCCTTCGCCGCCACCGTCGATGATGCGGCGCGCCGATCCGGACTGGATTCCCCCGCGTCGAACGCAGCCTCATGACGCCCCGGCAGCAGTAGCAGCTGTAGCCACTCGGGACGCGGTCGGAGCAGAGGCGCGGTGGAAAGCCGATCGCGAGCGGGCGCAGCCCATGCAAAGCCCTGACCCGCCCCTGCAACAGTGGCGGCGCAGCCGCAGCCGCAGTCGCGGCCGCAGCCGTAGCCCCAGCCGCAGCCGCAGCCGCAGCCGCAGCCGCAGCCGCAGCCGCAGCCGCAGCCGCAGCCGCAGCCGCAGCCGCAGCCGCAGCCGCGGTGAGGACTATAGCAGCAGGAGCGTTGACAATGGCCGCGACCGTCGCAGCGCCCGCGACCGTGAACTTCGCGGCGACCCGGGCGGCGACCGGGGCGGCAACCGCGACGGCGCCGCCCGCGACCGTGACCGGGGCGGCGACCGTGACGACCGGGGCGGCGACCGGGGCGGCGACCGGGGCGGCGACCGGGGCGGCGACCGGGGCGGCCGCCTGGACTGGGACGGTGGTGGAGATCGCAACGGCGGGCGTGGCCGTGAGCGCGGCCGTGACCGCCGAGGCGTTGATGAGTTGGAGCGGGGACACGTGTGGGACAGGAGCCGCGGCAGGAGCAGGCGCAGGCGCAGGAGCAGGAGCAGGAGCAGGAGCCCGCACGCGGTCAGGGGCGGGGCCGGCACCTGGGAGCGGGATTCGAAAGCTGAGCTGCCGCCGCCGCCGCCGCAGCCGCGGCGGATGGACAGCCACCTGCAACCCCCACTGCGCACTGGCCCCAACGGAAAGCGGGGGCACTGGTAGGAGAACCCTGAGCAGGCGGCTCTGTTGGTTTCATAGCGGGTGCGTACGTGTACTTGAGAGAAACTGCTCAATCAACGTGATGAACATAGCGGTAGGTTGTGTGCAGAATGTTTTGCTGCCTGTGAATTCAAGGCTGGTGTCTTCCTGGACGGTTGAGCTCCTTCCGTCAGAAAGAACAAAGCCACGTACGTGCAACCTGTACGGCTGTTCCACGGCGCCGTCGCGTCTCACAAATGCTATGCGCACATGATACGAATTCCAAGTAGGCAATGCAGTTTGCCTGCTAGGTGTATCATACATCAAAGTTTCTGGATGATCAACCGAAATGATTAGTTAGTAAAACGTGAGAGTGCGTCGTACGTACTGTTGTGAATGTGCGGGCTTACTGTTGGGGCGGCACTGATTAGGCACTGCAGCATTGGTAGTGCGTGCATGATTGATACACACGCGCGACGCGCGTGGTGAGATAGAGCTGGGACCAGCAAACAGCAGTGGTAAACCCAAATGACTGTCGGACGGATCGTGTGGGTTCTGAACAAGGCATTGAGGCCACGTTCAAATCTCACATGGAAAGTCGCTGTCAGATACGGTACATGGGAATCTGAAGTATGGGCTGCGTATGAGCGCCGCCGCTATTCATGGTATGGGCTCAGGTTGTGGCGGGGGCAATGCTTTTCAGGCTAGTTGGGGCGCTGGTTTTAACGGGTTCCCCTGTATGTGCCTACTTTTCTGCCTGTTGAACAGCATTGGGCGCCACCGTTCTGATTAGGTGATGCGCCTGCTAGTCCTGCTACTGAATTGACATCAAACCTGCCTAACCTGCCTATGAAACTCATCTCTGCGCTCAGTGACATGCGTACGGCTAGCAAACTCTGCCAGGTGTGATGGTCAGGGGAGTGACCCGAGAACCCGAGAAGGGACCACCTGTAATACTCACTCACGGCAATGCTGCTTTCATCACGTGCGTGCACTATGGCGTCTTTCCTTTGTACACAGAGAGAGCGGATTCCAAATTAGGAGGATGGACGGCATTACACAGGGGACGTACATCACATGGCAACACTCGCGACACGCACGTATGCATGCACAATGCAGTCCGCCCGTACATAGTCCTGGCACACGGTCCGCCCGTACACTAGTCCTGAGTCCTGACACACCAGTTACCACCAGCTATCATCAGCCAGTCGTAACCCACGCGGCTTCTCAGCACCAAGCGCCACTCCAACAAAGCCCGCACAAACCGTCTATGGGCTGTTCGGGACGACATGAGAACAGCTGGATCCCCCCCAGCTAGCTACCTCAGCCACCCACCTGCGAACTACTTGATCGTTTTTGTAACCACTACATATTCCACGCCACCGGCGCGTTCCCAGCCACCAGCTTCACCAGCACAACCCGCAATATGGTATGTAGTACCAAGCGGTACCAAGCGCCTCGGACAGGCCCTCCCCTGCATAGGCGCCTGACCAATGTACAGGTTATGACAGTGGAAACGCGATCGTTCACTGGATGCAGAATTCACTGCTGCACCCGCAGTAGCAGCCGCTGATAGCCGAAACTCGCGTACCGGTACGTGATGTAAAGAAAGGGCGACACAGCGTGCACGAAACCCACCTGCCGCCCCCGCTCATGTCGTGAACACGGAAACCCTTCTTTGGCCCCCCTACGCGCGAAACACCAGCCCGTACGTAATTTGCGCTGTAGCGCGCACCTTGAACGGGTGCGTCACTTCGTGTTATCCTACTGGGCGACCTTCCGTACCAATGTACGTGTGTGGCAGCCCAGCAAGCGGCCAGCAAGCGGCCAATAAAGGGCGGGGCGCTTATTACACATCCACGCACACCGACCTACCACCGACATGGAAACTTAAGTTGATTATCGATATGTACGCATGGCACACGAACCACAAATCTTCACTGCAAACGTAGATTTGAGACACGTGCGGCAGCCATCAGCTGCAGGGGCTTGCTTGGCGGCAGCACGCAAGTAGTGTTCAGTCGTGTTGAAGCGGTCTCGCCGCATGACAGCAAAGCGGTTACCGTACTTATCGTCTGCAGCATGATGCGGAACTGCTGGCATGATGCATTCAGGCCGCTGTAAGTTCATATGGCGTTGCGGTGATGCAATAATAGCATGGGATTCTGATAGGAGGGCCTGGGGCACACGTGACACGCACCCACTGCTGGCGCGGCGCACACACGACACGCATAGGACGTATGAACAATGCAACGACTTCGTCGTTATACGATCGCGTTTTATAGGAATGTGAGATATGATATCGATTCGCCGTGCATACTGGCGGTGTGCACCACACAGCGGCTCCATCCGGTTACCCTCCAAAACGTTCCATACATTCATTACGGTACTCAGGCGTACCGCCCGTCCTTCTGCTCACGCACTCGCGGCGGCCTGCTGACGCCGCACGCGCACCTCGTAACGGCGCCGGACATACGCATGGAAGGCGATCGTGGTGCCCATCGCCAAGGCCTCCACCGCCAGTGCATGCAGCGCCGCAGACAGCAGGCTCGGGAACGCGCCCGCTCTCCAAGACCCGACCGCGTTCAGCGGCAGCTTGACCCCGCAGAGCAGCAGGGTCGTGCGCGGCGGCAGCAGGCAGCCGCTGGACAGTACGACGCCCTCCAGCAGCAGCACGCCCACCCCACCCGAGTAGGTCACGGAGCCCACGGGGGCCGGCAGCACGCCCGCCGCCACCAGCGCCTTCGACACCAGGGCGCCGCAGTAGCGCGGGATCCTCGCCGCCAACGTCAGGCGCGACCTGCGGGCAACGGCGTGAGGCGTACGGCGGGTGAGTGCCAGACCGAGAAATAGAGCGGCGTGTGAACAAAGCTAGCAGCTTGCTTGGGGCCCGCATGCACATTGTGCCGAGCTGTTGCTTGGCCAATCAGTTGATGGCACGCGGGCAGACGACCCACCATGCCGGGGCGGGCATCCACAGGCCGGCCAGCATGACCGCTGCCCCCACGCCCAGGCCGGCGTACACCACGGCGCTCTCGGCGCTCCACAGCGGCTGCCCCTCGCGCAGGCCGCGGGCGGTGAAGGCGACGGCCATCAGGCACTCCAGCAGCTGCCTGCGTGCGACCCGCACGCACGTACGGCGGAGGCAGGCAAGGCGTGCGTTCATTCAGCGACAACGGGCGGCAGTAGGTAGGGCAGAGGGAGAAGGCTGGGGCAAATAAACAAGCAACAGCCGCTGCGCCGCTCACCCGGTTGTGCAACTGGTCACGGTCCAGGCGTCCATGTACTGCTGCAAGCCGTCCGCCCCGCTAGCCCTGCTGCTGGGGACCGCACTGCCAGAGGCATGCGGCAGGACTGGCGTGCCATCCCTGTTGTTGCACTCAGCAGCAGCCTTGCCGCTGCCCTCGGCCGCTACCAAGGACGGCGGGGCGCGGCGGCGCAGACCCAATCCTGTAGCCTCCTCCTCCTTCTGCTGCTTGGCGCCAGCAGCCTTAGCGCTGCCGCCGAACTTGCCCGCCTCCTGGCCACCCTCATTGCCCGCTGAGCTGTTGCCAGCCCCGGTGCCCAACACCCGTGCTGCCAGCGGCTGTGCGCCTGCTGCGCGGATGCGGGCGGCGGTGGCGAACAGGCCAGCGCTCTCCGTGTACTCAAGCAGGTGAGCTTCCAGCTCCGACACCCACTCCGCAGGCAGGCGACGCACGGCCGCCGAGCCACCGGCAGTGCCGTCCACGGGCGCTGCCGCCGCCAGCCACAGCCCCAGGTCGCACATCAGCATCTGCGCGCACTCTGCAGCCGCAGCCTCCGCCGCGGCGGTCTGCAGCTGAAGCTGCAGCGCTGCGCTCAGCTCGGCGGCGACCGCGGCGTTGTCCACCGCGAGCACCGGCACCGACAGCCACTGCACCTGCGGGCTGCTGGGAGCCGCTGCGGCCGTGTCCCCGCCGCCGCCGGGCGCAGCCCCCGCCGCCGGGAATGCGAGCTGCACCGTCAGCAGCTGCGGGTGCGGCGGCGCCTCCATCAGCTCAATGGCATACTCCCATTCCTCAGTCCCGGCCTCCCCCCCAGCCTCTCCCCCAGCGTCCACAGCCGCCCTCAGCTGCCGAGCTGTCACTCGCGTGTTCAAGAAGCCCGCCGTGCCGCGCACCGCCACGCCATCCGCGGCCGCCGGCCCAGCGCCGGCCCCAAAGACCACACGCAGCCGCAGCAGGGCTGCCGGCAGCGGTGGTCGCGCCGCCGCAACGCCCTGGCCGCCGGAACCCGAAGACGACAGCGGCTGCGTCCGTGGCGTTGTGTCGTGGCCTGACAGCAGCAGCACGCGTGGATACAGGTCCACCACACGCGCCTGTAGCGCCTGGATGCTTCGAGCCCCGTCGCTGCTGCGGGCCTCTGCCGCGGGCTGGCCTGCCACCGCCCTGCTGCCGCCCATGGACTCGAGCTGCACCGACACCACCTGCAGATCTGGGTGGGCGCAGGCGTCCGGCGCTGTGCCAGCAGACGACGATGCTCCGCCGCTGGCATGGTCGCGGGCACCGCCGGCCGGCATCAGGCCCAGGCCCAGGGCGGCAATCACGTCCTCAATGCGCAAAGCCACATGTGCTGAGTTGGCGGCGGCGTGCGCGCCGGCTGCTGCTGCCGCATCGCGCGCTAGGCCGGAGCAGTCCAAGGCGGTCACTGTGAGCTCAATGCAGCCTGCAGGCGGGCAAACGCAAGCAAGCGTGGTGAATGATGCAGATGTTATGCGGTAATTACGGGTATGACGCACGGGTACGATGCGTGTCCTCGTACAACCATTACTGCCCTCAAATGTTCAGTATACCAGTATCCCCATGGCAGGGCGACTCGCGCATTCGTACCTGCCCGCACGTGTACACCCGCCAGCAGTTGGTCGAGTGCCGCCAGCAGCGCCGCCAGCCGCTCCTCTAAGCCGGGCGCGATATCCTCCGGCTCGGCCCAGGGGATCTGCGCGGCACGCACCGGCAGCAGCAGGACCGGCGGTGGCGAACGGCAGCAGGGCAGAGGACCATGTGCGGGCGCACCCGGCAAGCTATGTACTATCTACTGAATGCGGTCGTGCAAAAACCACAATGCCATTTATCTAGCTAGCAGCAGGCATGCACCACGCATCGCACCCACCTTGTAGTGGTGTGTTATCCTGCGCCGTATGAAGGCACGATACGGCAACAGCTGCTGCTGCTGCTGTTCCTGTGGCAGCTGCGGCAGCGGTGCGGCGGCGCCCGAGGACTGCGTGCGCAGAGCAGCACTCGGCGGTTGGGAAGCCGCGGCGGGGTAGCTGCTGCATTCGCCTACAGCCGCCGTCACCGGTACCGATTGCGGCTCCGCTGCCCGGCGGCAGTTGCTGCCACCGCACCCACACGGCCCCGCGCCTTGCCTGTCGGCGGCAGCAGCGGCAGTCTCCGCCGCCGCCAACGCCGGGCCCAGCCCCAGGCCTTCATCAGTCACGCCTTCGCCGCATCCCTTGGCGCCCGTGCCCCCGCTGCTGCAACCTGCTGGCGCTGCCGCGCCGCCGCTGCTGTCCGTGCTGACATGTCCAAGAGCGAGCAGGCCCGCTTCCCCACGCCCTCCTGCTGTGCCCTTGCCCGGCCTCCACCTGCCCGCCGCGTACGCGAGGCTCAGGTTCACCAGCGGCACCAGCGCGCGCCCCGCCAGCAGCGCGGCCGGGTGCGGCGGCCCGCCCGGCACCTTGGCGCCGTGCCAGGACAGGCAGGTGAGCGCGCACGCCGCCTCCACCAGGCACGCCGCCAGCTCCACGCGCGCGTCCACGTCCTGATGAAATGCAGCGGCGCGTACGGTGGCGTGAAACAAAGAATCTAGCTAGTAGGCGAACGTCATTGTACACGCCACGCACCCTACGTACGTAACTGATAGGGCCCAGCAGGCAAACAATGAATGAAAATTTCACGACACATAGATAGTCGTTTCCCCGGGTGGCGACAGAGCATGGCCTGCGGGGCGGTGTGATGGTCGCTGCTGTGGCCGCGTCCCCTTTACTTCCCCTTTCCCCTGCCGGCCTGCCCGCCCGCCCGGCGGCTCACCCAGACGCCCAGCAGGGTCGCGAACAGGACCACGTGCAGCAGCACCACCGCATGCGACTGCTGCAAGTAGATCTGGGCCACTGTGGACGGCTCCTGCGGGCCGTTTGCAATAATAGTGTTCGTGCGTGGATGGTGTGCGTACGTGCCGTATTGTGGACACGCGCGCCCGCCCAAAGCAGGAATTCAGCAGCTAGAGGCAGCACCCGCCCGCCGCAAGGCCGCAATGCACGCGACGAGCGGACGGGCTGATGCGCCCAGCCACGCACCGTGTTGGGGCCGGCCGCCAGCAGCCCCAGGAACACGGTCATGCGGCACCAGTACACCACACAGGGCGAGATGACCTGGTGGCATGGCGGCGGGGGCGGGGGGGGGGGGGCAGTGGGATGCGCGGGGGCGTGAACCCGGGTACGCAATGCCAGGAGGTGCCACCGCGTCGGATAGGGCCAGTGGGGGCAGGAACCAGGCACCTGCCCGGCACCAGCGCACGTGCCACTGCTCCGTCCAGCAGCAGTGGGGCCAGGGGCCACCGTGCGAGCTACTCATCAACTTCGCTGGTACTTCTAAGAGGTCGGTGCCAACTGCGTGCATGGCGTGCACGCGCAGCTTCGCGCCTTCCAAGGTCACTGGCGCCGTGCAGGCGTATATACGCCATGGATGACGTACGGCGGTGGCGCTGCCACAGACACCCGCCCACTGCTGACGGCACCCAACCCTCCCCGCCGGGCGGCCCCTTCAGCCAAACCCTGCAACCCCACGGCCCACTACATTTACACTGTCGAGCCTACCTGTTCATACACCCGCGCAGGCATGACGCAGGCCGACGCGTCAACGAGCAACGGGATGTTCAGGCTGCCCGTCACGACAAGGGTGGGCTCCCCGAGCCGGGGCAGGACGACGTCCATCCACACGAATGGAAGATATCTTAGAACCAGACCCAGCTGTGTCAGCCAGCTGGCCTTACAGGGCCATCCCTGCTCAAGCCTCGAAAGCGCAGCTTGCCACCGCCGGGCTTGAGATCTTACAGTGGGATTCCGCTACAATTTTGTAAGCCAATACTGAGGCACCAGTAGAACAGGAAGCAAAAGAGTCTCGAGGACGACAAATTTTGTCAACATTCGACCAATTGTCGGGTTTACATCAGCAACAAATACGTTCTCACTCATAGAATAACAGAGAGCTGATGCCACTGCCTGCGCGACGCCCACAAACAAGTTCACAGACGGGAGTTGGCGTGTCGATTCGGTGGAATGGGGCCCGGTCCCTCACCTCTTTGCGATGTAACGTTCAGATCGATCGAATCATGTGGATGCCATGAAGTCCGTCCAGACCCCGGGCCCGATGCGGCAACGAAACCATGTGCGAATTAATTCCGCCGGGTTCCGGCAGGGTACTGGCCGGGCGGCCCCTCGGCTGCCGAAACGCTTCGAAGGGGCGGGGTCACTGCGGCCTGCCGTCCTGTTCTTCGGCTCATTCGTGTTGCCGATGGGGCGTCTCAACCAAGCACGTCCACAGCCGTGCCTTCAACCTTAATATGTACTGGGCAGCACCGCGGCCGCCTATCCCAGGCGCCGGACCGCATAGCATGGAGTGCACGCAGGTGCACACGTTTGTTAAGGGCCTTGAAAGTTCATCCCCCATCCTACGACTAGGCTTCAACTTAACGTCTCAACATGCGACACAAGCAAGTGCGCAAGCTGACGCCAAGCTAGCACGCCAGCCATCCAGCGGAACGTTTGAAGCCCGCCGTCATCAAACCTTTCAAGCTGCTGCCCATCCGCTCCTTCGCTCGCAGCCTGCAGCTAGCTGCCACCTCCGCCCTAGCTACCTGCTGCTCCACCACCACCCACGGCGGCCGCCTGCATGCACGCTACGCCGGCGCCGTGGCGGCGGCGGCGGCGGCCGGCGGCTGCAGGCGTAGCAGCACCGCCACGGCACGCTCCGCCGCGCCCAGGTGGCCGCCGCTGTCCAGGTACACCGCGCCCACCAGCGCCTCCACCAGGTCGGCCAGAGCCTGGCGCGTGGGGCGGTTGCAGAGAGGTGCGTTGTGAGGTGCGGTGGAGGTAAGGGGTGTGAGGTGTGAGGTGCGGTGGAGGTAAGGGGTGTGAGGTGCGGTGTGAGGCAAGAGGTGCGGTAGAGGTGGGGTGTGGGGTGGAGGCAGCAGGAGGTAAGAGGCGGGGGCGAGGGAGCGGCGGGGGCGAGCAGTAGATGGGTTGTGGGGCTACCGTCTCTACCTCCGCACGTGTCGCGCGACCCCGCAATGTACGGCACAATCGGCCCACGCATGTGCGTACGCACCTTGGGTGCCAGCAAGATGCTAGGTGCGCCCCTGCTGCACCCGCCGGCGCCGTTGTTGGCAGCTGCTGCGTTGGCGCCGCCGTCCACATCCCGCGCCCGCTTGGGTCTGTTGGTGCCGCCGGCGGCCGTGCCTACCTGCTGCCGCTGCGCCCGCTGCTGCTGCTCTTCACCCCCATCCTGCTGCTCCGCCTGCTCCTGCATCCGCTCATCTCCATCCTGCTGCTGCTGCTTTGTCGTGCCGCCATCCTGCTGCTGTCCTTCTGCATTTTGCTCATTATCATTCACCTGCTGCTGAACCTGCTCCTGCTCCTGCGAACTCTGCTCCTGCTGCTTGGCCTGCGCGTCATCCAGCCGCCGCCTCTTCGGCGGCCGCTCGGCTCCAGCTACTCCAGCCGCCGCTGCGGCGGTCCCTGCTGCCTCCTCGGCAGCATCCGCACCTGCCCTGCTCTCACCTCTGCCCCCAGCGGCGGCTGGCTTATCCTGCTTATCCTGCTTAGCCTGCTGCTGCTGCTGCTGCTGCTGCTGGCGCCGCAGCTGCGCCCGGTGCTCGGCCCGCTTGTTCTTGGCGTGGCGCTCCGCTGTGGTCACCACCAACGAGCCGGGCGGGGCGGCCTGCATGCACATGCACACACACACACACACACACACACACACACACACACACACACACACACACACACACACACACACACACACACGCACATGCACACGCCCCCGCGGGTGCTTAGTAGGTGGGTTGCGTTGGGGTAGTTCATTCCAGAACCACCCCCAGCTCCCAGCCCCCAGCCACCCCGCCTACAGCCACCCCCAGCCAGCCACGCCCCACGCACCAGGTAGGTGGCCACAAAGCGGGACAGGGTGGCCAGCAGTGCGCCGCTGCCGGCGCGCAGGTGGTGCTGCAGCCCCAGCCGCGCCGCCGCCTCCGCCAGCGGGCCGTTGCTGACCAGGTCGCGGCGCCGCGTGGACATCTCCTCCGCGCTGCCGCCCGCGCTGGGGGGAGGGCGGCACACAATAGTACGGGAGTGAGTGGTTGGTGCGGGCGGTGTGCCGCGCGCGACGAACAGTAACAGGTCAGACTGCCACGGGTGGTGCATGGCGGGTGGTGTCTCCCAGCTCGCAAGTCCCATCCAGCCCACCCAAGCTCAGCCGCCGGGAAGCCCCCGCCCCCCGCCCCCGGCCCCGCCCCCGCCCCCGCCCCCGCCCCGCACCTGAACACCCAGAACGACACCACCAGCCCCAGCACCGCGTCGCCCAGGAACTCCAGGCGCTGGTAGCCGCCGCCGCACGCCGCCGCGCGCGCGTGGCTCACGTGAGTCAGCGCCTGCGGGCGGCGCGTGGCGTGGCGTCAGTGCCGTACCATCTTCATCATCATCGTCATCAGCAGCAGCATATGGGCGTAACGTACGGACACGGACAACCCAATGGTATTAACATAAAAGGACACACGCCCCACGCAGCTGCTGCACCTCCGGCTCCCACGGTCCCCTCCTCGTCCAATGCACGCCACGCCGCGCCGCGCACCTGCACACAAAGGTCGGGGTTGCGGAAGCGGTAGCCCAACAGGGCCTCCAGCTCAGCCACACTCCTGGCCGCCGCCGCGTCGCCTCCCGGGCCCATGCCGCCGCCGCCGCCGCCGTGCATCCCCCGCAAACGCCCGCCGCCGCCTCCTTCCAGCTCAGCAGGTGCAGCGCCAACGGCTGCTGCTGCCGCCGCCGCCGCCGCCGCCTGCGCCGCCCTGGCCCTGGCCTGCGCCACTGCCGCGGCTGCGTCCAGCTCCGCCATGCCCTCCGCGATTACGGCGGGCGTGTCGGGCGGCAGCAGCCCCGCGCCCACCAGGAAGCGCAGCGCGGCCTGCACCGCGTCCTGTGAGTGGGATGGGGGTTGCGGCATGGGGGATTGGGTGGGGGATGGGGTTGTGGTATGGGGTGCGGGATCGTTACCAGTCCAATCAATCTAAACCAGGCCGCGGGCACAATTATGAGTGTGCCAGGACGAGGGCGTTGGGCTGGGTGGGCATTGGCGCGTTGCGCATGGGTGTGTACGAGGAGGGGACAGCAGTGGACTCCGGTTGCGTGCAGCTATGGACACCAGTCAGGCCCAGGGCCAAGCAGGCAGGCCATCACGCCATAATCGCAAACCCGAGCACGCCACCGGGCCACACGCGCCCACACCCACCTGCAGCTGCGGGCTCCAAACACGTGTGTTGGCCACTACCCATGCGCCGCCGCCGTCACCGCTGCCACCACTGCCGCCAGGCCCGGCTGCCGCCGCCCCGCCAGCACCTCCCGCCGCTCCCACCACCGCCTCCGCCTCCGGCCCCTGCCTCTCCACCCCTGCCGCCGCCGCCGCCGCGTCCAGCCACTCCAGCGGCGGCAGCAGGTGCGCACCAATCAGCGCCTCCACGCAGTCCGCCAGCCGCTTGCCGCGCACGCCACCCAACACCCGCGTCGCCGCCAGCCGCAGCTCCGCCTGCCGCCGCCTCTCCGCCTTCCGCCGCTGCCGCTCGCTCTGCTGCTGCTCCTTCTCGCGCTGCTGCTGCCGCTGCTGCTGCAGGCGGGCGGCCGCCGTGGCCGCGTCATCCGCCGCACCTGCCGGCGCAGCAGGTGCTGTAGCGGCTGTAGCGGCTGTAGCATCAGGGGAGGCTGTAGCAGCCACTGCGGGAGGCGCAGCAGCAGCTCCACGTGCTGCCTGTGCCGCCGCCGCGCCCACGCCGGCCGAGGCACCGCTCTGATCCCCGCCTCCCCCATTAGCTGCTGCCGGCTCCGGAGCCGCTGGCTCCACCACCGCCGCCGCAGCTGCCGCCGCCGCCGGCTCCGCCGCCGCCGCAACTGGATTATCATTGGCTCCCGGCTCCGGCTCCGGCTCCGGCTCCGCCGCCTTCAGCGCGCGGTGCAGCAGGTGCATGAAGGGCGGCGGCAGCGGCGACAGGCGGTGCGGCAGCGGCGCGCCGTCGGCCTCGGCCTCGTCGGGCTGCAGCCGCGCCTGCCGCGCCGCGCGCCCCGGCTCCAGCGGCAGCGCGCGCAGGCTGGCGGCCAGGCGCAGCCGCGGGCCCAGCGCATGCTGCGCCAGCGTCTGTGTGGGCGTGGGGGTGGGGGTGGTGTGAGCGCAGCGGGGCGGGGGTACAAGCGCCATGCAGGATGCGCATTCGTGTGCATTGTGTGTTTCGTGTCTCCGTATCCGGCGCATGGGTGATCCACTGTGTCCTGATGGGTAGGCAAACCGAGCCTACCTGCTACTGATGCTGCTGTGCTACTGCCACAGCCTGCTATTGCCCCCATCTCCTCCCCTCCCCTCCCCTCCCCTCCCCTCCCCCCCCACCTCGTTGGCGACTAGGGCGTCTCGCATGAAGGACAGCACGCCCTCGTGGCTGGCGGGCGTGTGCCTGCAGGCGGGGGGCATGGGGTGCAGGTGTGGTGCAGGGTGTGGTGAAGGGTGTGGTGGTGCGGGCACAGGTCGCCCCCCACTCCAACACGCGCATCCTGCAACCCTCCCTCCCTCCCTCCATCCATCCATCCCGCCCCCGCCCCCGCCCCCACTGCCCCACCCCGAACACACACGCTCCCACATCCACTCCCCCCCCCAACATCCTCCCCCTCCCACACACATCCTCCACACCCTTCCCGCCCACACACGCCCCACACCCGCCCACCTCTCCCGCAGGAACACGTACACCTGCGCCAACAGCTTGAGCGCCGCGTCGCCCAGGAACTCCAGCCGGTCGTAGTGGCCGGCGCCCGGGTCGCGGCAGGAGGGGCAGGTCAGCGCCGCCGAGGTCAGCGCCAGCGCGGCGGACGTGAAGCGCGGCGGCGGGGGCGGCAGAGGTTGCGGCGGGTGAGGGTGAGGGTGCGGTGAAGGGTGCGGTGAAGGGTGAGGGTGCGGTGGTGAGGCTGCTGCTGGTGAGGAAGGCGGTGGGGAGGGCAGCGGGCGCTGGGTTTCGGGATCGGCCGGCGACGGAGCGGCCGAGGCAGCCGCCGTCGCCGTCGGAGGATGCGGCACCGGTGTGACAGCAATGCTGGGAGCCACAGCGGTGGCGGCAGCGGCGGCGGCGGCGCCGGGGGCACAGGTGTCAGGTGCCACGTGCGCTTGCCCCGCCGGCCCGTTGCCGATGGCAGGTGCTGCAGGCGTTGGCGTTGGCGGCGGCGACGGCGCCGCCGCAGTTGCGGGGGCCGCCCCCAGCGCACCTCCATTCCCACACCCCTCCGCCCCTACCCCAGCCGCCGCCGGCAGCTCCGCCGGCGCCGGCTTCGCCACATCCGTCGGTTCCGCCGCCGCCACATCCATCGGTTCCGCCGCCACCGGCTCCGCCGCATCCGGTGGCGGCTCGCCGCCTGCGGTGTAGCCCGCCGGGCGCAGCCTGGTGGTGAGCAGCTCGGCCGCCGCCGCCCAGCCCTCCAGCCGCCACATGGCGCAGGGCAGGCCGTGCAGCGCGCGCCAGCGGCCGCCGTCCAGAGGGTACAGCCCCAGGCGGCCGGGCAGCAGCGGCAGCGGCACACGGAATGCCTTCACGCGCTCGCGGCGGGACAGGTGCGGCTGCGGCTGCTGGGGCTGGGATGACTGCTGGGCCTGCTGCTGCGGCTGCTGTTGCGGCTGCTGGGGCGGCGGCTGCTGGGGCGCCGGCTGCTGGGGCGCCGGCTGCGGCTGCGGCTGCGGCTGCACCGGCATCTGCGGCTGCGTCGCCCCCGCCGCCTGCAGTTGCGTCGCCCCCGCCGCCTGCTGAGTCCGGCGGCTCTGTTGCTGATGCTGCTGGTGCTGAGGCTGCTGCTTCTGCTTCTGCGCCCCCGCCGCTCCCGCAGGCCCCTCGCCCTCCTCGCCGCCGCCGGCCGCCGCTGCCTGCTGCTGCAGGCCCCGCAGCCAGTCCTGCCGCCCGCGGCCGTACGACGGCGCCGCCGACACCACCACATCCCCCGGCCGCGGCGCGTCCGGCCGCGGCGGCCGCGGCGGCTTGCCAGCCGCCGCCGCGGTGGCTGCTGCTGCCGCCGCCGCCTCCAGCTCCTGCTCCGTGGGCGGCTGCACGGTCCCCAGCTCCGCCTGGCTGTAGAGGCGGCCCATGTCCAGAGCCATCACTAGCCCGTGGGGCTCGACGAGGCGGCGGAGGGCGTCGAGGTGGTGCGGCGTGAAGGGCGGCGGCGCGGCGTAGGTGCCGGTCGGCGGCGCCGCTGCCAGGGCGGCCGCCGCCGCGGCTGCCACAGCAGCGAAGCGGCCGGCGCCGCCGCCGGCGCTGCTGCTGCCAACGTTGACGCCGTCCATGGTGCAGCCGGTAGACGCCGGCGGCGTAGGCACGCGGTTACCGGTAGCGGCGCCGTCATTGGCGTCACTGGAGGCAGAAGCAGTAGCAAGCTCGGGCAGTAGTAGCGACAGCGGCAGCGGCCCCGCCGCCAGCGCCGCCACCAGGTGCCAGTCGATGAGGGCGGCCGCCGGAGCGCCGCCCGTGTCGCGGGCCGCTGCTGCAGCCACTTCCGCACCCATGCTCCCAAGCAATGCAGCCGCCGCCAGCGCGCCGGCATTACCCGCAGTTGCAGCTGCGTCCGCGTCAGCGTCCGCTGCAGAGGCCGCTGCAGCGTTGGCCACGGCGTAAAGGGCTGGCGGCTGCTGCTGCCGCGGCGAGCCCGTGGCGGCCGCGGCCGGCACACGCAGCGGCACCGGCATCCACCAGTACCCGCCGCCCGGCAGCTGCAGCTGCGGCTGCGGCTGCGGCTGCGGTTGCTTCAATCCTGCGCCTAGGCGTGCCGCTGCCTCTGCTGCCCCGCTGCGCTCCTGCCCAACACCTTGCACGCGCTCCGAGCGCGCATACACGGGCGAATCGGTGCCGGCTGCAGCTGTAGGTGTAGCTGTAGCCGCAGCTGCAGCTGGCGCCGCCGTGCCCGGCACGTTGCGGCCGCCCACACCGCCGCCCACACCGCCGCCCACACCGCCGCCCACACCGCCGTTAGCACCGGCGGCAATAGCAAGCGGCGCCGCCGCTGCGCCGCCGCCATCGCCGCCGGGCCGGTCCCCAGCCGCCGCCGCCGCCGCCGGCTGTAGCAGCATTGCCTCCAGCGCGCGCTGCAGCTCCCCGAACGCCACGAAGCCCTCCCACGCCACTCGGTCCTCGGCTGTAGCACGGGCCGCGCCCGGCGCCTGGCCGCGGGCAGCAGCCGCCGCGTTGACGACGGCGCGTGCTACAGCCGCGGGGCAGGGATAGGCCATCAGGCTGTGCAGGGTGTGGCCCAGACACGCCAGCGCTTGAGCCAGCGGCGGCAGGCGCCTGCCCGCTGCGGCGGCTGGCGCCGAACGCGCCGAAGGCTGGGCGCGCGGCTGTAGCTGTGGCTGTAGCTGCACGGGCGGTTCGGTGGCCGCGGCGGCCGGCGGCTGGGCGGCTGCTGCGCCGGCGTAGCCGGCGGCGCTGGGTGGTGGGCTGGCTGCCGCCTCGAGCCGCCCGCCGCCGTTGTCAGAAGTCGGGCCGCCGTTGCCGCCGCCGCCGCCATTGCAGCCGCCGCCGCCGCCATTACCGCCGCCGCCGCCGCCGCCGCCGCAGGTGAGTGGACCCAGGTACACCAGCCGCGCCTCCACCGGGATGTCCACTGTCGGCATGTGTATGACATGACATGACATGTCAGGAAATGCATCACAGCGCAACACCAGGGCCGCGCGGGCGACGCCATCAATCGCCGGACGACAACAGGGACTTGGTGAGCATACACGCACAGCAGGTCCGGCCCCGCTCCCCGCCCTTCCCGCGGCCCACCGTCTCCCTCGGGCATCATCAACTGCATGGGCGGCAGTCCCGCGGGCAGCAGCCCGTGCAGCAGCACGCCCCAGGGGAGCACCGCCGCACACCCGCGGCCGCCGTCTGCGCCGATGTCACCGTCGTCGGCGCCGCCGCCATGTGGGCTGTTGGCGTGGGGCCGGTTGCTGCTGCCGCCGCCGCTGCTGCTGCTGTCGCCGCTGGAGCTGTAGCACATACCCGCCTCCGCCGGCGGCACGCACTCGCCCACAATGGCCGCGTGCAGGGGCGCGTGCTGCAGCGGCGCTTCGAGCTGTGCCATGCCGTTGCTGCTGCCAGGGGAGTTGATTATTTGCTCCAGCGGCCGCGCTTCCAGTCCGTCCGCTGCCTCCATGGCTTCCACGGCGCCGCCAGCGGCTGCCGCTGTACGGTGTACGGCCCGTGTAAGGTGTGCGGCTGCGTCGAGATTTCCGGCTGCGCGTGCACTCGTGGGCGGCTGTGGCTGCGGTGTGTTTGGCGGCGGCGGTTGCACCACTGCTGCGGGCGTGGCCGCTGGGGCTGCTGCCGCTTCATCAGTCGCCGCGGCGCCAGCGGCCGGAGGCTGCAGCTCCAGACCTGCTGTCGGAGGCAGGGTGGGCCAGCCTAGCACGCCGCAAAGGCCGGCTGCGCCCGCCATTGCTGCTGCCGGCACAGGCTCTGTCATCGCCGCGGCTGCGGTCGGGAGCGACGTGCTGCTACTGCTGCTACTGCTGCTACTGCCGCCGCTGGCGCCCCCGAGGGGACTGAGCAGCGACGTGCGGGGGTCCGTGGGCCGCACCACGAACCCGTACAGGTGCATGCGGTACGGCACCGCGCAGCCGCTACTGCCGTCGGCGGCCTCGCTACTGCCGCTTCTATGGCTCTTGCTGCTACTGCCAAGGCAGCCGTCGCCGACATCAGCTGCGCCGGCAGCAGCATGAGGGTGCGACGGTGTGTGGCGGCTGGCGCTACTGCCATCGCCGGCGACGTCCATGGCTGTAGCATCAGCAACCACCGGTGGCATCACTGGCCGTGCGCCTGCTGCTGCATCTGCTGGCACGGCTACAGCCACTGCTGTCACCGGTGGCCCCTGTGCCCCGCCATCGGACGCAGCTGGCGAGGCAGCCGCCGCCGCTGCCGCATCGAAATCGTCCGGCGCTACTGCTACAGCCGCCGCCGCCGCCGCCTCGCCTGCCGGCGGCAGCGGCGGCAGTAGCAGCAGGTCCGCCTCGGGCATCAGCGCGCGCGGCAGGCGGTGTGTGAGGACGGCGCTGGGGATGGTGTGGGCCACTGCGGGACGAGCAGTGCAAGATGGCATCGCTGTGAGTGGTGGTGCTGCACCCAGGTTTTGTGACGCCTCCACCCCCTGAACCCCCTGAACCCACGTTTCCCACGACCATATTTACGGTATCAGCCCGCCCGCCCGCCCCCGCCCGGCTATGCGCGCCGCCCACTCACGGCCGCCCAGCTCGGCGTGCCTCGCGGCCTGTGTGGTGGCCCGGCGGCTGAAGCGCAGCCGCAGGTGGTCGTCCAGGTCGCCGCGCAGCCACAGCAGCCGCACCGCGGCCAGCCAGGCGGACTGCGGGGGCGGGCGGCGTGGGCGTGTGGGGGCGTGTGTGCGCTTAGGCGTGCGTATGCGCGTCAGACAGTGAGCCAGCGAGTGTGCGTGCTGCATGATGTCGTACAAGGAACGACGGGGATATGAGTGTAGGACGGCCACACGCGTCAGGTCCAGACACACACACGCGCACACGCACACGCACACGCACACGCACACGCACACGCACACGCACACGCACACGCACACGCACACGCACACGCACACGCACACGCACACGCACACACACACACACACACACACACACGCACACGCACACGCACACGCACACGCACACACACACACACACACACACACAAACACACACACACACACACACACACACACACACAAACACACGCATCGCACACGCAAACACACGCATCGCACACGCACCTTCTTCGCGGCGTCCTTGGTGCGGCAGGCCGGCCCCAGCACCGCGCTGGCGCCCAGGTTGGCGGGCAGGAACAGCCGGCAGCGGCAGTAGCGCAGCTGCAGCTGCAGCCGGCGGGTGCCGCGGCCGCCGCCGCCGCGGCCGCCACTGCGGCCGGCGGCGGCCGCCGGCGGTTCAGATTCCTCCCAGCTGCACAGCGGCTGCAGCACTGTGCACCTGGGCTCATCGCGCAAGTAACACAAGGATGGGCACAGTTGGGCACACGTATGTCGGGCATATTGCCAGGGCGAGGCAAGACACATCAGGGAAAGTCAGGGCGGGCAAGTAAGGCACGCAAAGGTCAAGGCACGTCGAGGTAAAGCGCCAGCAGGTACGCAAAATCAGGAGCCCGTCTCACCCGTCGTTGCCAGGCAGCTGCGAGCACAGCTGCATCAAGAAATCCACCGCCCACGCCAGCGGCAGCCGGGCGCCTGCGACGTCATCAGCAGCCGGATGCGTAGAATTCGTTAGCCGCGGACGCATGCAATCAGGGAACAGTCGCGAGTCTTACATCCCTGCGAGCACCTAGGTCAGGGGCCCCCACCGGTGTGTGCATACCGCACGCGTGCATGTCCACACCGCCCCTGCCCTGCTGCATGTCCACACACACCCGCGTGCGTGTGCACGCATGCTTCGTCGCGCACCTGTGGCCGGCACCTCCAGCGCCTCCAGCCGCTCATCCGTCACGAACACAGTAGTGCCGCCGCCGCCGCCACCTCCACTGCCAGCGTCCTTGCTGCTGCGGCTGCTCGGCAAATCAGTCGCCGCTGCCCCCTCTGGGTTGTTGCCATCTATTGCTGCTCGGGCTGCTGCTGCCGCCGGCCCCTCCATCTCCGCAACCCCGCCGCCTCCGCCCGCACCTTCGCCCTGCTGCTGCCGTTCCACGCCGTCGCCGTCTCCAACTCCTTTATCGGTGACGTCAGCAGGTGCATCATCATCAGGCCCATCATCATCAAGAGCCGCCGCCGCCGCCGAGCGGCCCGGCACCACGCTGTTCAGCGGCCGGCCGCGGCGCTCCGGCTGCAGCAGCAGCGCCGCCGCCGCACCACTGCTGTGGCTGCTCGTGAAGGTCAGGCTCACGCCCGGCGGCAGCTGCTGCTGCTGTTGTAGTGCAGGTGCGGGGCATGGTTGGGTCTGCTGTGCCGCTGCAAGCCCCTGACCCGGCTGGTGCACCGCTGCCTCTTGCTGCGGGTGGGAAGCCGGCGTAGCCGGCGGTGGCCGCTGCTGCGGGCGGAGCGGGTCGTGCGGCCAGCAGTAGGCGGAGGAGGTGTGTGCGGGGCCAGCAGCAGCAGTAGCAGTGGCAGTAGCAGTGCTGCTGGTGACGAGGCGTAGCGGCTGGCCGGCGGGCCTGTAGCGCACTCCGGCGCCCGGCACCACGAAGGCGGCGGCCGCGGGGGAATCCGGGTCCCACTCGGCCCCTTCACGGAAGAGCGCATTGGCCGCCAGACCCGCCTCCTTCTCCTCCGCCTCTTTCTCCTCCTCATCTTCCTCCTCCTCTACCGCCGCCACCCCACCCCCGCCAGGCTGCTGCGCCCCGGACCCGGCTGCGGCACCTGCGGCCGTCGTTCCGCTCAAATCGGGGGCGGCGGCACCTGCTGCCGCGCCGCCAGCAGCTCTCGGCATGTCAGCTGGGCGCTGCTCACTGCCGCGGCGGGCGCCCGCCACCGCTGGTGCCGCCTCGGCCGCCTCCTCGTCCTCCTTATCCGAGTCTGCCGCCCTGGCAGCGGCATCCCGCCCCGTGGCCGCGGCCTCTTCGTCGCTGCTGCTGCTGCTGGATCCAGATCCAGATCCGGATCCGGATTCCTCATCTTCATCACTGAGCCCGCCATCATCGCTGTCAGTTCGGAGGCCCTCCCGCCGCACATCCTCCAGGTCGGCCGCGGCTTCCGCCGCCTCCGCCAGCGCCGCCGCCGCCGCCGTCAGCCCGTCGGCCAGCTGCCGCCGCCGCTGCTGCTGCAGCCGCTGCAGCAGCCGCTGCTGCCGCTGCTGCAGCCGGGCAGCTCGGCGGTCCGCACGCTGCTGATGCGGCGCCGCGGCGAGTCCCACGCCCTCCTGCAGCTGCTGCTGGGCACCTGCAGCCCCCGCAGCCTGTGCGGGTGTGTGCAGGCCCTGCTCAGCCGCCTGATGCTCCGGCCGCCCTGCTGTGTGGGCGCCGGTTGCCACATCGTCAGCGGGTGCTGTGCGCGGCCCGGGCGCCGGCGCCGGGGCGCACTCGAGCACCCTGTGTCGCTTGGGCAGCTGCAGGCTCCCGTCGATTCCATCCGTCCCGGCGCCAGTGCCATCGCCCACGGGGGCGGCAGTAGCAGCAGCAGCAGCAGCAGCAGCAGCAGCAGCAGCAGCAGCAGCAGCAGCAGCAGCAGCAGCCACAGCAACAACGCCGGCAGTAGCCGCATCAGCACCACCGACGCAGCTGGCGGCGCCCTTCCCACGCTTGCGGGAACTGCTGCCCGGCACTGCCGCTGCTGGGGCTGCTGGCGCGGCGCGCTGCTGCTGCTGCCCGTTCCCACAGCTGCTACTGCCGTTCGCGTGCACGCCCATGCAGCTACTGCCGCCGCCAGGGCCGCTGTTACTGGGGCCCAGGTCCGTTTGCAGCAGCAGCTCTGTCGCATTGTGGAGTGCCACGGTCATGGCCGCTCGCGTCATCGACTCCTCAGCCCTGTCAGCGTGTGTGCCGGCACGTGTGCTTTTACCGTAGTGCGTGCATGCATGTGGGTGACCGCAGGCGGCGGAGGGAGGCGTGGTGGGCGGATGCATGGCCAAGCGAATCACCGGCGGACCGCGCGAAGCGTGTTGCCGTCCTACCCCGCATACATGCATCACACATCCACAACTGCCCGCACAGGCACCCACACAAACCCAGACGGACACACGCGCGCCCGCACACGCCCGCCTCACGCCATGAGCTCCAGCGCGGCCGCCTCCTCCTCCGGGCTGGACACAAGCAGCCAGTGCTCCGCGCCTTGGGGATGGTGGGGGTGATGCGGAGGGGGCGGGCGGCGGGGGGCGGGGCGGGACGGGGCACTGGGCAGCTGGTTTCACGCAGACGCAGACGCATGTACTTTCCCCACGCGTGGATCCCACTCTAACTATCGCCCGCAGCCCGCATCATCACGCCATGCCCCTTCGCACTCCACCCCCACCCCACCAAGACCACCAGCCCCACCACCAACCCCAACTGAAGCCGCAGCCCACCTCGCGCACGCGCCCGGCCGCCCGACTGCACGAAGCGCGACACGTGGCGCGGCAGGTCATAGGCCACCACCAGCGCACACGACCTTGGGGGGGGGGCGTAACGGGGGGGAGGGGAAGGCGGGATGGGCGGGCGGTAAGGCGAACGGCTGATGTGCGCGTATGTCTCATCCCGTATGTTTGCCGTATGCTGCGAACACAACACAGCATCCCCCATCTGGGCATTGGCCAGCACACCAGTCCGCCCGCCCCCCTGCCCCCCCCCCCCCCCCGCGCCGCCCACCTGAAGTCCAGCCCCTCACTGCCCACGGACGTGGACAGCAGCAGGTTCAGGCGGCCGCCCGCGAAGCCGCGCCGCACCTCGTCCTGGCGCTGCGGGGTTCGAGGCGGAAGAGGGGAGGTAGAGGGGGGTGAGGGGGGTGGAGGATGGGCGGCCGTGTCCTTTGTGTGCCACCCACACGCGCACACCCAACACGCACGCACGCACGCACACATTCTTGCACGCACAGCCACACACGCACGCACCTTGTGGCCCGACGACCTGCCGCCGCGGCGGCTGGCGGCAGTGGCGCCGCCGGCAGTGCCCACGAACACCGCGGAGCGCAGCAGCGCCCGCCGCCGCCGCCGCCGCAGGCCCCCGGCAGCAGCGCCCGGCAGGCCGCCGCCGCCGCCGCCCTCCTCGTCGCTCTCACCTCCATCCAGTGGCTGCTCCACGACGGTCGTGGCAGGTGCGGTGGGTGCGGCAGGTGCGGCCGCCGCCGCTGCGGGCCCCCCGCCGCGCCCTGGCTGCTGGTTGGCTGGTGGTGGTGCTGGTGCCGGCTGGGGTGTAGCCGCCGCCGCCGCCGTCGCCGCCGGGTCGGCTGCCAGGGCTGGCAGCGCGCGGATGAGTCGCTGCAGCGCCTCACAGGTGGACTGCGGGGCCGGGGCCGGGGCCGGAGCCCCCGGGGTGTCGCACCATAGTAGCTCGATGGCAGAGCGAGATAGGCAAAGGCCGGGATGCATGGGAAGGGAGTCCTGGCGCACTAGCGGCGTCACACAGTCATATCCCCATCGTCCTCATGGCCACCCTGCCCAAGCAGGCCACGCACACCCCCCACCTTGCGCTCACAGAAGACGATGGCACTCCACGAGCTGGCCGCGCCGCCGCCACCGCCGCCGCCGCCGCCGCCGCCGCCGCCGCCCCCCGCACCTGCAGCCGCCGCGGCCGCCGCCTCCGCCGCTAGCGCCCGGCTGTGCAGCTGCCGCAGGAGCCACGCCACGCGGTGGGAGACCAGCTGCAGCGGGAAGCGCCGGCACCGCCGCTCCCACTCCCGTAACTCCCGCTCCCAGTCCTGCTGCTGCAGCTGCAGCTGCTGCTGCTGCAGCTGCTGCTGCTGCTGCTGCAGCTGCTGCAGCTGCTGCTGCTGCTGCTGCTGCAGCTGCTGCTGCTGCTGCTGCTGCAGCTGCTGCTGCTGCAGCTGCTGCTGCTGCTGCTGCTGCTGCTGCTGCTGCTGCTGCTGCTGCTGCTGCTGCTGCTGCTGCTGCTGCTGCTGCTGTGGGGCAGCACCATGTTGGTGACTCTGCGCTCCGCCATCGTCGACCTCCATTCCCACCACCGCTGATGTGGTGGCGGCGGTGGCCGCAGCGGCGGCTGGCAGCGCGGCCGCCGCCGCCTTGTCTGACGTCAGCCCACCCGCAGCAGCGCCAGCACCCGCGTCCTCCGCCACGGCGCCGCTGCTGCTCCCATCGCCCGCTTTGGCGACTGGCGGCGGGCGTGATGGTGGCGGCGGCGGCTCTATGCCCAGCACCTGGGGGGTGGAGTGCAGGAGCAGTGGTCGGCAGGATCAGGAAGGCTCTCGGCGACTACTCCGCATTGGCAAAACCCATCGCACGCACGCGCCGCACGGTGACCTGCTGCCACGCGCGCGCGTGCCGGCAGCGGCACCGCACAGGCTGCTGCCCGCCCGCCCGCCCGCCCGTCCGCCCGCCCGCCTGCCTGCCTGCCTGCCTGCCTGCTACTGCCGACGTGTCACATTCGCATGTTCATCCCCTCTTCCAGCAGGACCCCCGGCCCTATCACCCTGCCACCCCCGAGCACGACCCACACAAACACAAACACGCCCCGCCTCGCCCCGCACCTGGCGCTGCAGCTCCCAGGGCGACGCCACGCCGCGCAGCAGCCGGGCCGCCCAGGGCGCCAGCACCGCCCGGCCGCGCGCCCGCAGCCCGCCGCGCAGCAGCAGCGCCTCGCCGAACCCTGAGGGGTGGAGGCATGCATGGGGAACATGGGGAGCGAAGGCGCGGATCGGAGGGAAGGAAGGATAACGCGGGGTCGTAAAATGCACCACAGTCAGAGGGCGGGGCGGGACGTGAAGTGACGAGCAGGCGGCCCGCTCCACCGCACCGCACACACCGCGCTGCCCACCTACCCACCCACCCGCGGCGATGGCCTCCGCCTCGCCCGGCTGCTGCGGCGGCGCCACTGTGAGGAGCGCCTCCATGACGCCGCACAGCACCGCCGCCGCCACCCGCTCCGCCAGGCTGGGGCTGCGCGGCCTGAGGGCGAGCGCCACGGCGGGCGGCCGGTGTGTGCGGGCCACAACAACGTCAGCATCAGCACCAGCAGCAGACGTTTTGTGTGCGGCAGCAGGGTGAAGCATGGTGATTGCGCGAGTGGTGGGAATGTGGGCCGCGGCGGATTGTGGGCACTGTGGCCGCGGTGCTGCGCTGCTTCCCTGGCGTCCCTGCTGGCTCGTACGCTCGCAGCCCACGGCGCACAGCCCACACACAGACAGGCACAGGCACAATCACCAGCACGTGCACACGCCACAGGGCGCACCCGGGCGGGAAGGGGATGGCGGCCTCGTCCAGGTGCGCCAGCAGCGCGGCGTAGTCGGACCTGGCGGCGGCGGCGGCGGCGGCGGCGGCGGCAGTGTGTACCGTAGTGTATAGTGGTGTGGACGCGGGTGGTAGCGACAGTCGGTCATGGCGCGTGTGCAGTGCAAAGCGGTTGACGCCTGGAGTAAAGTGGACCTCCGCCTGAGTGTGCCACGGGTGCTGGTCCCCGCCTCGCAAACCCAGAAGGCGACCACCGCCCGCCAGGTGCGACCCACCCACCCACCATCACCACCACCACCACCTCCACCACTCACACGAAGGCGGCGGCCACCTCGCGGGAGGGCAGTGTGCCCAGGTCCGTGGGCTCCACGATGTCCTGAAGCAGGGCGCGCGTGTGGGTGGGGGCGGGAGGGTACGGGGGGGGAGGTCTAGCACGGGCCGCGTCGGTTCAAACCATCTCCCTACACGCACACACGCACGGGCACATGCATACGCACACGCGCACGCACACACACACACACACACACACACACACACACACACACACACACACACACACACACACACACACACCTCCGCGCCGCCTCGCTCCTCCGCGCCGCCCTCCTCCGCCCCTGCGGCGCCGCCCAGCCAGGCCATGCCGCCGCCCCGCCCCTCCCCCGCCGGCCCCGCCTCCAGGTCCGGCTCCGGGTCCAGCGGCTGGCGGCCGCTGGCGAACAGGTCGGCCGCCGCCAGCGCCAGCGCCGGCCACAGCCCCAGCTCCGCCAGCGCGGCGTCCAGCGCCGCCAGCTGCGGGCGTGTGGGTGGGTGTGGGGCGGATGGTGCTGTGTGGGGGGCGTGTGCGTGGGGGTGGTGCGTGCAGTGCGTGGTGCAAGTAAGGAGGCCGGGGTTGAGGCGTTCCCGGTGTAGGGGATGGGGGGTGGGGGCGCGGGGATGGGAGTGCCTTGGGTCGTAGGGCGGGCGCGTGGAGGCGGTGGTGGGGCAGCTATGGGAACTAGCGGGGCATGATGAGTCGGGAACATGCCACGCACACCCTGACGCCCACGCCAGCACGCCCACACGCCCACACGCCCACACGCCCACACGCCCACACGCCATCACACTAATCACACACGCCCACACGCACACGTCCACAAACACGCGCCCTCCCCCGACCTGGATGCGCAGTAGCCGCAGCTCCCGCAGGCTGCCGTCCAGGCTGTAGCCGGCGGTCGGGTGGGGGCGCAGCGCGGGCGGCACGTCGGCGTCTGCGGGCGGGGTTTGCGGCGGGGTTTGCGGCGGGGGGTGCGGCGGGCGGGGTTTGGGGCGGGGTGAGGCGCGGCCCGTAGCGGAATGGCGTGGCCGTGGTCGTTTCGGCAAGCAGGCGCGCCGACTGAGCGACAGGGCGGCACGACGCCTGCAGCTCTGCGTCCGTCCCACCAGCCAGAACCTGCGTCGCGAGCCTGTGTTGCTGCTACTGCATTTGCCTTTGTCCCCTGTCTCGCTAGATTGGTTTAGCTTGGACTGACATTCACCCCCCGCCCACACACACACACACACACACATACACCACCTTGTTATCGTTTTCCCTTGTGCTCTCTAACACACACACCACCACCACCACCACCCCAACCCCCACGCACGCACCCAGCAGCCCCAGCGCCTCCCAGCTGATGGCCTCCAGCAAGTGCAGCCGCTGCAGCCGGTCGCGGCCCGTCACCACGCCCTCCGCCAGACCAGCCAGCGCGCGGCAGCGCGCCAGGCAGGAGCTCAGCGGCGCCAGCGCGGCCGCCTGGGCCTCCTGCGGCGGCGGCGTGTGCGTGTGCGCATTGCGGCCGGTAAGGAGCGAGTGGGTGGTGGGATCCAGGGATACGGCCCATTGCGGCGGCGGAGGCAACTACACACACGACCTGCTGCCCACAAGGCACGCACGCGTGCTGCCCGACACGCATACATACACGCACACACACGCGGCGCCTTTTGCCCGTCTGGTTGTTCTTTTTAGCACACGCGGCCGCCCCGGCCCACCTCCCGCCACTGCGCCTCATACAGCGCCCGCAGAGAGCCGCCCGCAGCAGCGCCAGCTCCAGTCGCAGCAGCACAAGTGGCAGCACCAGCAGCACCAGCAGCAGCAGCAGCAGCACCAGCATTCGTGGTGGCGCGAGGCTGGAGCCCTGGCGGCGGCGGCGCGGCGGCGCAGCCCACCAGTTCCGCCAGCGGCGGCGGCGGCGGCGGCAGTGCCACGTCGGCACCCACCCAGATGATCTTGGCCTGTGTGCCGCCCGCGCACATGCGGCGTTGTAGCAGTTGGGTGGGAGGATATAATCTGGTAAAAGTAACAGGGATTGCCGCAACAGCATGAAGAAGATTGAAGCCGCAGATAGAGGCGGCAGCAGGTCGGCCCGAGGGCGCGGCGCGCACCTTGGGCCGCGAGGCGTGTGCGGCAATGTGACCGCTGCGGTCCAGCGGCGTCAGCAGGCGGGCGCCGCACATGGCGGCCTGCGGGGCGGGGGGGGGGTGCGCGTGCGTGTGCGTGTTCATGCGTGTGTGTGTGGGGGGGGTAGTTTATTCCAGAAACCGAAGCGAATGGGGGGAAGGTCAGTATGATGTGGTCTGTGAGTATGTGTGCAGGTGGGTTTGTGTGTGTGTGTGTCAGGCTGGGCGGCAGGACTGAGAGTGGCCGCCCGCCGCTGACACCGCCAGACCCGCCAGACCTGCCAGACCCGCCAGACCCGCCGCCAACAGCCATCAGGGGCCGGGGGACCCGCACCCGCAGCCGCTGCACACGCGCACTGCCCACACTCTAACGCGCACCTGCAGCGCCAGGGGCTCCAGCGGCGAAGCGGTGAGGCCCAGCAGCCGTGGCCGCACCGGCCGCAGCGGCCGCTGCCGCTGCTGCTGCGGCTGTGGCTGCTCCTGCCCCGCAGCCGGCTGCTGCGCCGCTGCACTGCCCGGCAGCAGCTGCACCGGCCGCGCTGCAGCAGTACTGTCATGCGCCCGTGCCTGTCGCACCGGCTCGCTGCCACGGCCGCTGTCGGCGTCTGCAGGAGTCCCGCTCTGCAGTGGCGGCGGCGCCAGGTGCGGCGGCGCCGCCGGGTGCGGGTGGTGCGCATGCGGCGGCGCGCGGCCCACGAACTCTCGCAGCAGCACGGCGTAGGGGTGCTGCCGGCCGCAGTGGTGCACCTCGTCAAACACCAGCAGGCCCACGTCACACACCTGGGCAGAGGCAGGCGGGGCGGGGCGGGGCGGGAGGGGAGGCGGGAGTGGGAAGTGAGGCAGGAGGGGGGGCGGGACTGCAGAAGCCGGGAGGTGAGGCGGCAGGGGTCGGGACAGGGAGCCCGGGAGAATGAGGGAGCGGAAGAGGGAGCACACGCCCACGGCCACACACGCCCCCCGCCGGCCGCACGCCCACACGTGCCCACACCCCCGGGCCGCCCACACACCCCCGGCGCCCACACTCCGCGGGCTCACCCGGACGTATGCGTGCACCAGCGCCCCCAGCAGCACCGCGGGCGTGCACACCAGCACGTCCAGCCGCCCCAGCAGCGCCGCCCAGCCCGCCGGGCCCCAGCTCTCGTGCACGCACGACCCGCCCAGCCACTCGACCCGCAGCAGCCGCCGCAGCCGCAGCGGCGTCCGCGTCCGCACAGGCGCCTCCTCCTGCCCAGCCGCCCCGGCCGCCCCTGCCTCGGGCAGCCCGGCCGCCGCCGTCGCAGGTACGTGCCGGGGTCGCCCCGCGGCGCCGCCATCGCCATCGTCGCCGCCACCGCCACTCCCGCCGCCGCCAGCGTGCGCCTGACCCCCGCCGCCGTCCGTCTGCTGCTCGCCGGCGGCGGCGGCGCCGGGCGGTTGCCCCTTCGCCTCCTCCACCGCCTCCACCCCTTCATCGTCTTCGCCACCGGTCTGGAGCCCGGGCTCGGGCTCGGGCACCAGCACCGGTGTGCTCGCGAGCACCTCTGCTTGCTGCGGGACGGCCAGGAGTCCACCACGAACACAGCAACCACAGCGCGCTCGCCCTTGTAAGTTCAGTCGCACGCGGGGGCGACATCAGCTATGCGGACTATGCGGCCCTTGTGCTGAGCGCGACCTTAACCCGACCCCGTGGGTCCTCCGCCGCCGCCGCCGCCGGGCATAAATTTGAACCGCCTCTGGCTGCAGCAGCGGATAGCAATCGCAGCACCCGCGGCAGCACGCAAACGCACCTGGCGGACGAGCGGCACGGAGGGCGCGAGGAACACGGCGCACTGGCCCGCCGCGCGCAGCGACGGCAGCGCAGCCGCAATCAGCTCCACAGCAATGCGCGTCTTGCCGGTGCCTGCGCACCGCACCGCAGCAAGGGGGCGAGGGAGCAGCACGCGCTCGCCTCGAGGCTTCCGAAACCCGTTGAGAGACGACGCCCGAGGCCGCTCCCTGTTATTCCCCCCCCCCCCCCGCGCAGCACCCGGCCGCAGCTCTGGACGCACCTGTCTCGAGGTACACGATGGCGTCATGGCAGCCCGCGAGCTGCAGCAGCTCGGCCTGGTAGCTCCGCAAGCCCGGCAGCGGCCGCAGCGCGCCTCCCGGCACCCTCATTCTTGTCTAGTCTAGGCCGACCAAAAAGCTACAGTGAGCACAATGAGCCCGCCTCGTTTGCCATGTGTGGGCATCGCACGAACTCGGCGAGCTGCGTGCTGGCTGTGTCCGGCAGTTTCTAGGCCCAGCAGTTCTGACGCGAGCTTTGGAGTATTTAAAGCTATGAATGAAATTGCTTTGGTTTCTGTGGCGTCCTCAGCCGATGAATCGGTGACACGACCGTTCCGACGAGCTGTTGGATCCGAAATTGCACCCCCGTTAACAATTGAACCCATGGATGCCTTGGCCGCTGGCTCTTCCATGAGCGCGCGGTAACGAACGCCTCATATGCTACGGCAGAAGGTTGGAAATCCGGCGTGGTCGCCGCCCCAGCCACGGCGCGTGACGGCCGGAAGGCCAGGGGGGGCCGGGGCCGCCAAGAAGGCCAAGAGCAAGCTCAAGTGCAAGCAGGCAGCTGAGCAGGCAGCTGAAGCTGACGCGCGTAGAGTCTAGTGGAGCATAGAGTAAACCGTGCAGCTATGCTGCTAGTCTTAGCGCGTGGCGCGACAGGTAGAGCCGTTGCGCCACACATCATACATCCCCCAGCCGGACCGGTGTCCGCCCAGAACCCTAGTCTCTCAATCAAGGCACACCGCCCCTACATCCTCGTGACTAAACATGATCGTTCGGGGGTCGGCGGTGGCGCCACGGCGCACGAGCGACCGCGATTGTCACCGTATGTGATGTGTTTGTAATCGTGTGTTGGCTTATTGCTGCCATAAGAACCAAGCCCTATCAAAACAGGGACGCCGTGTGCTTTCCCAATTCGTAGGAGCTTGAGCAGAGTGGCACGCTGTTGAGGAACCTCGACTCTTTTGTCGAGTGAGCGAGTGAACTTAACTGTCAAATTTATTTCACCTAGCGTAAAGTCTGGACTATTTACTGGCTCCTGCCGCTGCTGTGACTTCGGAGCGCTGTGCCGCAGAGGATGACCACGGACGACACTAGTTCCGCTCAGTAGTGCCACAAACATGCGCGCCATGAACAAGTATCGTCGATACATGGGGCTTATCCAGCTGCCGGTTGTCCTGTTGTCCACGATGTGGCTCAGCCCTTTCTGGGCTGGCCCGCGCGGGGCGAACGCGGCACTGGTTCAGGATCTTGACTTGGGAAGCTGGTCAAGAAACGCGAGCGCACCACAATGGCTGGAGTTTCAGCGGTCGCCCTTGGCGGTCCTGGACGTCCTCCGCATTCACAGCTCCCAACTTTGCTTCTACGCCTGGGGCTTCTGCGCACTCATTTTCAACTTGGCCGCCCATCTGGTAGTTCCTGCTGGCGTGCACAAGGTGCGCTGACATTCGCCGGGACGCGCTCGCCGCTGTGACGTACACGCACCCAGACCCGGCGCTGCCGGCACACAGTTGGCCACAAGCCCCCACATCTCTATACACACACGCACACATGCACACATATGCCCTCCATGCTTCATGCAGGTGTTGGGGCCGCTGCTGCTCTACTCCTGCCGTCTGTGTGCATTTGGTCGCCTGGCGCTGAGGGGACCTGCGGCGGTGCCGCCCGAGGCCACCTTGCGCGTCCTGTTCCGCAGCCACATGCTCTCGTCCCTCGTCAACATCATGTGAGCGAGCGCGCTGGGGGCAGCAGCAGCATGTGAACTTAGACAGCCACCGGGCAGAGGCCCCCGGACGCGCAGCCGCCTGCAACGTTGCCAGGGTGTCAGCGGGGCGGCCGGGCGCGCGCTGTGGCGGACGGATGGAGGGCGCAGTCGTGGCCCAAGCGTTGTGGCGCAGAGGATGCCGTAGGGTTGCCGCATCTGTTCACAATTCCGGCATCAGATTTGCAACAGGCGTATCTGACAATTATGAATGCGACATTACAAAGAAGGGACAGTCCGACCAAGCTAGGGTGCCCCGCACCCAGGTCAAGAGGGACCATCTCCGGCCCGAAGGGAAACCACCCTCCCCCCAGCTGTCTGCCGACCTTCCACCAACACGTGCATTAGGTCCATGTCTCAGCTGCTAACCTCGCAAGTCGAAGCCAAGCGTAAGCCCGCCAAAGCCCCACAAAGTGTAGCAAACCGTGTCTGCGCACAAAGCGCTGTCTACAGCACCAGACGCAAAACCAGGCACGCCAAGCATATAGTCCGGCGACGCCCGAGCAAACACCAGCACCGCAGCAGAAAAGGCACCGGAAACCCAACGCACAAGCGCCCGCCGCCCACACCCCAGACGCGGGGTCAAGGGGAGGGGGGCGGGGCGTCCACATCTTCAGGCAAGACCAGGACCAGGCAGTCCCCAGCAGCCCGGGCAAGGAAGGAACGGATCTGACAAGTATGCCGCGTGCCGTGTGCATCCGCAGGCTGTTTGCCGTCATGCTGCGCGCAACCTCGGTGAGCAGCAGTGGTGCAGTGACAGAGCTTCGCCACAAAACGCCCACTCAATGGCCCTCATCAGAGTTTGTTCTGTTTCCGAGGTCCTGAGATAACCCGTGCTTCCGCCCTGCCTTGACTGACACTTCCCCTCGGCATGCGCAGTGCGAAGTGGACGCGCGCGTGGAGCTGGCCGCGTGCCTGGTGGAGGCGGCGTGCGCGCTCACCTGCCTGTCCTGGCACGGCGCCAAGGTGCCGGGCGGGCCGCCGCACCCGGCCGCGCTGCTGGCGGGGCGCGCGCTGGTGCTGCTGGTGAACCTGAGCCTCGCGTACGCGGCGGGCAGGTGGAGGCCCGCGGCGGCAAGTACGGCACGCAGTACGGGTGCAGCTGACATTGCACATGGCGGCAAGCGCAAAGGGGCTGCTGCTGTGGCACACGCCACGAAGGGTGGAGGAAAGCTCCCAGCAGCAGGGCCGGCGGCGGCCAATTGTGGCGGCATGCAGCCTGGCTTGCCAACAGCAGGGCCAAATGGAGCGGCAGCGGGTGCCGACCACGCCGCGGCGGCGTGCCCGTTTGGCAGCGACAGCGCCAATGACATCGCGATGTGCGGCCGCTGCCGCCCGCGGCATGCGCCGCAGCCTATTGCAAACGACGATGGCGGCTCTCCCGCTCCCAGCGGGTACCAGCCGGTCACGCCGTGGCGGCTCCCGGCTGCCTCTGACAGCACAGGGCCCACCGCCGCGCTCGACGATGGCAAGGTGCCGGCAGCTGATGCCGCCGCAGCACAGCAGGAGTCAAATGACAGCGCAGGTCTCTCCAATGGGACCGGCATCACACCGCAGGTAAGGTTGGGCTTGTAGTCATCAGCGCGTCCAACAATGCACCCGCCGCCTTTCTGAAAGCGATGTTTTCAGCGCAAGACTTGCTTTGAACAATTCTCTATCCTGCATGAGTATTGCATCCTGTTGATTGCCCCCATGGCTGGCCCTGGCATTGTGATGGAGCAGGAGGCAGCGGCGGCGGCGCAGCAGGGCGCCGCGTCGCTGCTGGCGCTGCAGCTCCGCGCCGCGCGCCAGGTCGGCCGCCGCCAGCCCGTATACCGCCCCTTCATGCGCGTGACGACCTGCCACTACAAGGTAGGTAGGGGCCACCAACAGACAAGGCCGCTAGGCGAGGCACACCTGATGCGGCCGCTTGCTGCGGTGATGCCTGCACCCCGAGCGCGCATGGGCGCCGTTCTTTCATTGCAACGGCGTGACGCATCGCTTCACTCTTGTTGTTGGCGGCTCGCAGATCCCCTGGGCCGAGCCGGAGGACATCACGCCCGGCTTCGAGGACCGGCTGGCGGCGCTGCTGGCGGCGCGCGGCCGGGTGCTGGCGGGCGTGTATGTGCGCGCAGGTGTGTAGATAGGCGCGGGCCGGCCTGCATGCCTGCCTGCGTGTCGCGTGCATTTCGCATTCACGTTGCACACATGCCCTGCAACAATCACCACCAGCGCTGTTCGCCGTTCGGTGGGGTGCGCGCTAAAAGCCGCTTCGTGTGCCGCTGTGTAATGTGCCGCTGTGTGTAACGTACCAGGCTGCATCGAGCTCGCGTTCACGCTGGCGCGACTCGCCGATGCCGGGGGGGCGGACGGCGGCGGGGCGGCGGCTGAGCCGGCAGGCGGCGAGGCGGGTGCGGCTGGGCCGCTGAGTCTGGAGGAGCTGCTGCAGGCGCTGGGCGTGTCGCTGAGCAGCAGCGCCGGCGGCGGGAGCGCGGGGATCGCCGGCACCAGCGACGTCAGCAGCAGCAGTAGCAGTAGCAGTAGCAGTAGCAGCGCCAGTGGTGCTGTCGCGAGCGGCTGCAGCGATGCGCCTGCGACCGCGCCACCCCCTGTTGCTGCAGCTCTGGTCACCGGGCCTGCGTCGCTGAGCGCACGCTCTCTGCCCAGCGGCCGCATGATTTCCGCACAGCGCGACGGACCCCGCGGCTGCACGGCGCGTTTGGTGGATGCATCTCCTCGCGTGCTGCCGCTGACGCCTGGCGCAACTGCCGCCTCGGCTGCTGTCCTGCGCGTGCGTGTGGCGTTCGGCAGCGGCGCCGGGCCGGCAGCAGCAACCGGCGTGGCGGTGCGCGGCACGGCGGGCTTTCTGGCTGCGCGCGTGACAGCTCGGAAGCTGCAGGCTGCGGCTGGGGCCGACGCAGAGGCCGCGGCTGAGGAATGGGAGTATGCCATTGAGCTGATGGAGGCGCCGCCGCACCCGCAGCTGCTGACGGTGCAGCTCGCATTCCCAGCGGCGGGGGCTGCACCCGGCGACGTTGGCACGGCCGCAGCTACTCCCAGCAGCCCGCAGGTTCAGTGGCTGTCGGTGCCGGTGCTTGCGGTGGACGACGCCGCGGTCGCCGCCGAGCTGAGCGCAGAGCTGCAGCTGCAGCTGCACACCGCCGCGGCGGCAGGCGAGGAGGAGGCTGCGGCGGCGGAGGGCGCGCAGACGCTGATGTGCGACCTGGGGCTGTGGCTGGCGGCGGCAGCGCCAGTGGACGGCGCCGCCAGTGGCTCGGCGGCCGTGCGCCGCCTGCCTGCGGGATGGGTGTCGGAGCTGGGAGCTCACCTGCTTGCGTTCACGGAGAGCGCGGGCCTGGTCGCCACCGCCGCCCGCATCCGCGCAGCAGGCGCACAGCTGCCAGCACAGGTGTCGGGCGCCGGGGCTGGCAGCAGCTCAGCGGGCAATGGAGGTGGTCAGGAGGCGGGCAAGTGCGGCGGCAGCGCTGAGGCGGCTGGCGCCAAGCAGCAGGAGGAGGAGGCTACCGCAGTGGGTCTGCGCCGCCGCGGCCCGCCGTCCTTGGTAGCGGCCGAGGGCAGCGGCAAGAATGCTGAGTGCAGGGATGGCAATCCGGGCCACCCAAGCTCCCACAGCCGCCGGGACGGGCTGCAGGAGTACGCCGAGGCGTGGATTGTGACCATGTGCAAGACGTGGTGAGCACGCACTGCTGTGAACGAACGTCCGCAAGGAATTGGGGTTGACAAGCCGGGGGCTGGTGGGCCCCAGCGCTTTCCGCGCGGCCCTGCTGCGCACCAACGCCCTGCCCCAATACCTACCCTGCCTTCTGCAGCCAATTTGTGGAGTGCCTGGTCGCTCTCAGCTTCGCCGGACTCGGAGCGAAGGCCGGGCAGCCGCTGTGGAGCGCTGAGAGCGCCGTGGTGTACGCCGGCCTGGGCATGGGCACGGTGACCACGCTGGCCGGGCTGTGGATGACGCCGCGAGCCTGGTGGGTCGGGACTCCGGGGAGAGATTTGAGCTGTCCCCAGCTGAGGGCAGGTACAGGCAAGGCCAGGGCCCAAGTACGGTAGTGCGATTGCCTGAACGCCTGTTACGTCCACTACTTTAATATCGGTTGACAGCCTGACCATGATCGCATCCTTTTCTCGTCACCGTCCCGCCAGGTCCCGCCTGGCGCTGGCTGCTCGGCTGCCGCGCTTCCTGGGCTTCATGGCGGCCAAGTTGCTGCTGTCGGCCGGCGCGCTGCCGCCGCCCGCCGGCGCCGCCACCTACGCGGGCGGCGCCGGCATCCTGCTGCTGGAGGGAGTCATTCTGCCCAGCGGCTGCCTGCTGCCGCCGCGCACGGCGCTGCTGATGAGCTGTGTGAAGCTGCCGCTGAACGTGATGTCGGGGCTGGCCGTGGGCGCGTTTGCGGGCGCACTGCCCGCGGCGCTGATGGCGCTGGCGGTGGAGGCGGCCGCGCTGGGCACGACCCTGGCCTGCCACGGCTACATGCGGCGCCATTATTACACGAGCGTCAATCGGCTGCAACCGTGACGGCCTTAGCATACGAGCCGCAATACAATAGGAACACACGAGCGAGCTTTACTCGCCATTTTGTTGCATGTGCACCATGCATCACAGCATCTCCGTGATTGATCTCTCAGCATGTGTGCGCATATGCTAATGCCTGCATCGAAAACGCATACATCATGGCGTATGCATTTGCAGCTGTGTGCGGTGGTGGCATTTGTTTCGTGAACCGAACATGCAATATGCGCGGTGAATACCAGTGAATTGCAACAGAAGTGCCAAGGGAGCAGGCATCCCATCTTCATCGAGTGGTCGAGTGTGACGGCTTAGGGCATCGAGTGGGAGTGGTAAGTGAAGCGCGGGTGTCGTTGAGTCTAGCATGGTCGAACCCAGTGTGCTTGTGTTTGTGTACCAGGATGCTTTGGGGGACCCGATTTGAGGTCCACTTAGCAATAGTCTTTCGCGCCTTCGCACGCGTACCGTGCTAGGCAACGTCACAGTCTGCGGCGTGACAAGACGAGCGTGTCGGGAGTGGCGTGAACAGACGTTGAAGCCATGAAGCGGTACCGTAAGTGCCTCTCCGGTTTGGTGCGGCAGGCTGTGCTGCCGTTGGGGGCTTGATGCTAGACTGCAGCGCTGCAAGCCGCAACGGAGACGGACAGGGGTGGCGATTTGGCTAGAATTGGCTGGCGTGCTGCAGCGCGTGTAGGCTTGTCACCGCAAGTCCGCAACACACGCATCAGCTGTCCAGTGAGGCGGGGGCTTGAGGTCAGTAATGATGGGCAGTGGCGCAGCGGCGGCGTCCACCTTCGCGTTCGCGTTTCGAAAGCACTTCACCTTCCAGCAACTGCAATCAGCTGCAATTTACACTCTCGTTCTTGACGGCGGCCACCTGCACAAGGAAGTCACATTGGTACACGAGGTGCATAGATCCCGGCGGCGATTCGTCGACTGTAACTCGCTGGGACTTGGGACTGTTGCATCCGAGGATGGCACACCGGGCAGCACCGGATGGCACACCGGGCAGCGTGGCGCCGGTTGGGGGCCGTTCGACAACAATGAGGATCCGTGACTTGATTGGCATACCTAGGGCTGGTGGTATGCCTATTGACAGCTGCACAAACTGTTTACAACTCCGCTGCCGCTCTCTGGCGACGGCTATTACAGACATCAGATTCTCAGTGGTAGTTTGCTACCCGTGTGTAACTTACGGCGCAGTGCATACGTTAGCTAGTGCAGTGAAATCATGCAAATACATAGGAGGAATGGCGGGGTCCTGGCGCTGGCCGCGTTGACAGGTATGCCAGCAACTAATGCCCGCCTGTGATTGTCGCGCGAGGTTGGATTAACAACAACTAACTAACGGGCCAGGGCTACCTTGATAAGCACTGGTCCTGTTCGTCTCGATTGGAGTGACATGCTCAGCCCGACGTGCGCGACACACACAGTTGCGTACATGATATCATGATCACAATGCAGAACCAGCATGAATGCATATTAGCACCTCCCTAACTGTGCGCCTAACTTCACCCACCTTGACGTGCATGCCTCCCCGCAACGTGAGCAGGGCTTGTTGTTGCGGCATGGGCGGCAGGTGAGCACATGGCAATGTGGATGCGCTGGCTGGGGTGTAGATTGGGTGGGATGACCGGGGGGGGGGCAAAGCGGGGCGTGCGGGGTAGGAGCAGGGGCAGTCCGGTGCCTTGCAGTCCGGGAGCATAATAGTGCCGAGCGCCGGGCGGCAGGCCTGGTGCTGCACGCAGGATCCGACCACCCTCACTCCACTCTCCAGTGCCTCGATCTGCCTTCACCTACCAGCAACTACCGCACGGATACCTGTCTGTTCCACCGCCCCGTCAGTCCATCCCCTCTCTGCACCCCTCTTCCCGTCACCCCGCACCCCACCCCACACACCCCACCCCTTTGCAGTGGACACCTCCAGCCTCGCCTCCTACCTCACCACCAGCCCCGACACCACCGTGCTGGCGCAGCTGCTGCCGGCGCTGCTGCCCGCCATCGACCCCCGGGTCGTGGGCCTCACCAACGGCACCGTGTTTGTGCCCTCGGACGCGGCGCTGAAGAAGCTGATCAAGTGGGTGGCGGGGGCGGCTGGGGGGTGGGGGTGGTAGTTCATTCCAGAACCCAAAGCAACCGACCGAGTGAACCCAAACCAATGTGGGTGGGGTTGCAAACATATGAGAAAGCGGTACAGGATGCACTGGGGGGGCAGTGCAGGGCAGGTAGGTGGGTTGTGGATACCGGATACCAGCGCTGTTGATGGAGTGTTTATGGAGTGGGAGCCGCGGTCACCGCGAGTGTCATCGTGCAGAACCGATTGATTGGGAGGGTGTGGAATGGGGTGTGCTGGTAGGCGTGTCGCATGACGTTGCCCCGGCCGCCGAGCCGGCACGCGAGCAGCTCTAGCACCACACGCGCAACACGGACACGTCAAGCCCGCGCGCGCGCGCCCTCCTCCGCCCACAGGTCCAAGTACAAGAACAACGTCACGCGGCTGGCCGCCGACGCCGCCTTCATGCGCACCCTGGCCACCGCCACGCTGCCCTACCACACCGTGCCGGGCGCGCCGCGGCTGGCGGCCAGCCTCACGGCCGGCGACAAGTTGGCCACGCTGTTCGGCGGGCCGCAGGGCAGCATCACCGTCACGGTGACCGGCAAGTGAGTGGCCCGGCCCCCGCGCCGGCCGGCGTGTACAAGTTTGCGAGGACTCGCCGGTGTCAGGGGTGACTTAGGGGACGCCTGGGTGACTTGTTGTTCTGCCCGCATGCATAAAGCGCGCCGGCATGCGCCCACGCACATCGCCCCCCCGTCCCCCCGCAGGAACCTGTTCATCAAGGGCGTCAAGAACAAGGTGCAGATCACCAAGCGGGATATCTCCCTGTCCAAGGTGATGCGGCATCGGACCGGGGTGGTGGCGTGTGCTGTGCACGGAGGGGGGAATGGTCCCGTCCCAGTGCTGCCGGCATCCGAATGCGCGCACTCGGCGAGGCATGTTCCACCTCCGTCGTAGAGCTGCAACCAACACACCATCACCCCACTTGCCGACCTCTCTTCCTCCCCCTCACACACACTCACACTCACACGTGCACACTCACACGGCCGCAGGGCTTCATCGTGGTGCACCTGGTGGGCGGGCTGCTCACACCGCCGCCCGCGCCCAAGTCACCTGCACCAAAGCCCGCTCCCGCTCCATCGCCGTCGCCGTCGCCCTCACCCTCGCCCTCGCCCTCGCCCTCACCCTCGCCTTCTCCATCGCCTTCGCCCTCGCCTTCTCCTTCTCCCTCACCTAAGCCCTCCCCAAGGCCATCGCCTTCCCCATCACCCTCTGTGTTCACAACCCCCTTCAACGGTGAGCAGCAACCACACGGCATAACCCACGGCAGCCCTATACGCTTCTGACGCCTGTCAAATGAGCGAGCGCGAAGTGAGACGCGGCAGTGGGTTCCATCCCTGGCCCGGCTCCTCCGCGCGTGCTCCCCTGGCACACCTGCCGTGTAATACCGTGCCTCCCACCAGCCACCCTAGTCCACCCCCCTGCGCCCCCTCTGCTACCCCCTCTGCTACCCCCTCTGCGCCCCCACCCCCCACCCCTGTGCGCCCGGCCCCCAGGCACCTACGACACGGCCTGGGACTTCGTGTCGCGCTACTACCCGGGCATCTGGCTGGCGCAGGGCGATGATGCTTTCTTCGCGCCGCTGCGGGCGCAGCTGGAGGACCCCGACTGGGCCGGCACCTTCTTCTTCCCCAAGTGCGTGCGCCCCGGCCCTGGCCCCCGTGTGTGTGCTGGGTGCTGGTTGGTGGGGCCCTTGGCGATGCCCGGTGCTGGTTAATCGGAGTTTGCCCGCTCGCAGCACGCTTACGTGTGTTTGCACGCTGCCACGTCACAGCTGACACTTAACGCGCAACGCTTCGGAACTGCATTTGTGATTTGTGTGCGCAGGATCGCGCTGCTTGCCTCCATGGACGCCACCTACACCTACTACTACTACCTCGGCGCCAACGTGAGCACTGGGGATGTTAGCATTCGGGGTGTTAGCATTCGGGGATGTCAGGTGGCCGGAGGGACGTGCCAGCTACCGACTTGCCTGCTAGCTAGTGAGCGCAAATGCACCAGCCTACCAGGCACATGGGGAGCACCGCCGGATTGCCTCGTGTCGCTCCCTTACTGTGCAAGGGTAGTTGCCAGGTGGTTGTGCTGCGGTTGTAGTTACTCACGGGACTCGGTGCGGTGACCGCACACACGCACCCGGCAGTGCATTGACTAACCCGACTCCCTGGCGCCCGCTAACGCAGCCGTCCGCCGCAAACAAGCGGCCGAACGCGACGGGCGTGGATGCCATTTCCCGCATGTTCTCGAACCACCTGCTGCCCAGCACCGCCGTGACGCCCGCCTCCCTGGGGCCGGTGGGCAGCTCGTACATGAGCGCCGGCAGCGACGCGCTGGTGGTGGCGTCCGGCCTGGACAGGTGGGGCTGAGAGGGGGCGTGGGCGGGCGTGGGACCGCTGGGGCAACACTGCTGTAAGGCGTTGGCCGTGGGCGCGTGTGCTAGCGGCGGCGGTGCTCGTACGTGCATGTGTCGGTGCAGGTGCGCACAACATACAACAGCACGGCCTGCCGTGTCTCCTCTACGCGTGCATGTGCTGGCGGGGGGGGGGAGGCGCGGCACACCTGCTGAAATGAGAAGCAATACTCTGCCGCTCCTCGCTGCGGCCTCCGCGCTCACTGCCTTGCCTGCTGCCCCGGCGGCACGTCCGGCACCCCCCGCAAATGCACGCAGCAGCACCGGGCGCTTCAACCTGACCACCCCCAGCGGCAAGGTGGCCACCGCCGAGCACTACATCCAGGCCGGCAAGGTGGGCAGGCAGGCAGGCAGGCAGGCTGGCAGGCAGGCAGGCAGGCAGGCAGACCGGCACCATGGAATGGGGGTCCCTGAGGAGCCCCGACCGGCGAATTGTGCGCAACGTGCGCGGCATGCGTATTGCTGGCCAGCCAACTATGCCTCGATACTGACACGGCGCGGTGTCGTCGAGCACGTGCATCGCTATGTCCATGTGCGCCCATTCCATATCAACTTGGGGGCTATGGCAACTGCGCGCGGTCGAGAAATGACACGCTCCTCCCTTTTCCGGCACATTGCACGCGCACAATCCCCACCACCACACAGGCGTCCATCTGGATCGTGGACGACCTCATGTGGCCCGCCGGCATCGCCCTGCCGGCCCGCGCACGTGAGTACGGTGCTGCCGTATACACACACACGCAGCGCATGCGGCGTGGTTCAAGTCTGACCCCTCAACAGATCTGCCCGTATTGCCTGAACGCCCCCTTCGTGCGCTCATACACCTCTGACTTCTTCCTTGGAATTGGCATTCCCGCCCCCGTCCCCCGCACACAAACACCCCGACCGTCCCGTCGCCGATCACCGCTATCGCACGGACGCTCTCCCCTGCGGCCCATTTCCGCGCACACGCAGCCGTGGCACCCACGCTGCTGGACTACCTGTCCAAGAACGTCAGCGCCGCGGTGTGGGCCGTCATCAAGGCCTCGCTCACGCCCGCCGACCTGGCGCTCCTGGACAACCCCGACACCGTGCTGACGCTGCTGGCGCCCAGCGCGGGGGTGAGCGCGCGCGCGCGCACCTTGCTCGTCGGTGGCACGCGCCCCTGCATGGCCTTTGGGGGTTTCGGTCCGTGTATTCGTGTGGTGTGTGCGTGTGACTCGTGAGTGCACGTGGCTTGTACTGCAGGCCATCCTGAGCAGCCCCAGCGCGGCGCCCCTGCTGGCGAACCCCGCCGCCAACGCCGCCATCATCCGCGGCCTGTGGATGGTGCGCGGGTCCGCTCGGGTGAAGGAAGCACGTAGTTGGTGGCAGTTGCAACGGTCCAACAGTTATAGCGCCCCTGTGAAGGGTGTGCGTGTGCGCCATGCCACGTCTTGAGACTGATGAGTAATGGGATGGGGTCCGATGCCTGGAACCGCACAGAACCACATCGTGCCCGGCGTGCGGCTGGAGAGAGCGCACGACTTTTCCGAGGGACGGCCACTCACCACCATGGCAGGCAACACCATCCGGGTCACCATGAACTTCACGTGAGTGCCGCTTGGCCGGCTGAGCCCCTGGCGTGCCGTGCTGTGCCATGCGGCGGAAAGCCGCTGGTGGCTGGGGGCATGTTGGGTGCGGGAGTGAGGGGTTTCGGGTTGGGCACATGGCGTCAAGTCGCTGCGGGTTTGAGTGCATCCGGCTGCTGTCGTAGTAAAGGACCATCCGATTGCTTTTGCCACACCCCGGATGCCTCGCTGTTGGCAACCGAAGCACCTGGATGGCACCGCCTTGAACCCTATGCTGCTGCTGCTGCTGCTGCTGCTGCTGTGCTGCTGCTGTGATGCTGGCTGCTGCTGCTGCTGCTGCTGCTGTGCTGCTGCTGCTGCTGCTGCTGCTGCTGGCTGCTGCTGCTGCTGCTGCTGCTGCTTGCTGCTGCTGCTGATGCTGCTGCTTGCTGTGCTGATGCTGCTGCTGCTGCTGCTGCTGCTGCTGCTGCTGCTGCTGCTGCTGCTGCTGCTGCTGCTGCATGTGCTGCTGCTGCTGCTGCTGCTGCTGCTGCTGCTGCTTGCTGCTGCTGCTGCTGCTGCTGATGCTGCTGATGCTGCTGCTGCTGCTGCGCTGCTTGCTGCTGCTGCTGCTGCTGCTGCTTGTGCTGCTGCCTGCTGCTGCTGCTGCTGCTGCTGCTGCTGCTGCTGCTGCTGCTGCTGCTGCTGCTGCTGCTGCTGCTGCTGCTGCTGCTGCTGCTGCTGCTGCTGCTGCTGCTGATGCTGCTGCTGCTGCTGCTGCTGCTGTGCTGCTGCTGCTGCTGCTGCTGCTGCTTGCTGCTGCTGGCTGCTGCTGCTGCTGCTGCTGCTGCTGCTGCTGCTGCTGCTGCTGCTGCTGCTGCTGCTGCTGCTGCTGCTGCTGCTGCTGCTGCTGTCCCGCGCAGCAACTCGCGCCCACTCATCAACAACTACGGCCTGGTCCTACCCGACCCCGTCGGCAAGGTGCGCGCGAGGCTGGCCATCGCTGGACTGCTGGCTCTCTCGTGCAGGGATACCTGGGATTTCGGGTGTTGCTGCAGTGTGATGAGCGCTGGGCACTGAGACTTTGTGTGCCTCTTGAGGTCCTGGGGCCGCACTGCAAGGGTGCTGCCGACTCATGACTGCTACTGCTCCCCATGGCATGCGTTAACCCTTGGCAGTCCATGGTCTGGACCATCCTCGGTGTCATGCTGCCGACGCCGCCCAGCAGCCCCAGCCCCTCGCCCTCGCCTGCGGGCCCAGGTGTGTGGGCCTCCTCGCGGCGGTGCCTCCTCGCTGCTGCCACCCCCATGGCGGCTGGGGCATGCACGGACCGTTGAACGCCTCCGGTTCCCGCAGCTGCTCCTGCTTCCGCACCATGTACTTAGCCATTTACCCCCACCCACTCCATCCCTTGCGGCCCACCCACTCCACCCCAGCCTCCCTGGGCGCCTACCTGGCGCAGCCCGCCGCGCTGCCGGCCGCCCTGTCGGGTGCGCTGGTGACCAGCCTGGATCCCCCGCAGGCGCAGGCGCTGTCCGACCCCGCCACCCGCGCCACCCTGTTCCTGCCCGCACCCGCCGTGCTGGCCGCCAGCCCCGCGCTGACCGCGCTGCTGGCCAACCCGCAAGCCAACATTCTCGCCATCAAGGCGCTGCTGCTGGTGCGTGCGTGCCTGCGGTGTCGGTGTGCGTGCGTGCGTGCGTGCGTGCGTGCGTGCTGACAGCAGCGGCTGTGAAGCCATGTCCTCTCCCGCTCTTTTGCATGTTTCCGTCTGCTCCTGAAGCTCTGCCCAGTCAGGTGCTCCTGCCTGCCACATCCCGAACGCGCTGCATCAAGACTCACTACGTCGCTCCCTCTTATGCCACCGCCGCCACACCCCGCAACAGAACCACCTGGTGCTGGGCACCAACCTCGCCAACGCCGCCGCCATCAGCGCGGGGCTGCAGCTGACGTCGGTGGCCGGCAACCCCCTCACCTTCAGCGTCGAGGGCGGGTGGGTGACGATTGACGGAGCGGGAGGGAAGGGGCGGGGCGGCGCAGGGTGCCGCTGTGCCCTACCTGTGCCCTGTGCGCAGCAGGTTGTTTTGGCAGGCATACAGCTCCATCCCCTGACACTATGCGTACTTACCACCCTGCCTTTACCACCCTGCCTTTACCATCACCACCCGCAGTGTCGTCAAGGTCAACGGTGTGGTCATCAGCAACCCGATGCCCGTGGGCCAGGTGGGGGCCGTGCAGCTGGCTGGCTGGCTGCTGGGATGTGACCAATATGCCCCTCAGGCCGGGGGCCCGGGGCCCCTGTCTTGGGCAAGGGCCCGTGCATGTGCACCTGCGTGTGCGTGTGGCTCACGGTCATCCAGCTGCGCTACCTGCGACAGGACTGTATCTGACGCATGTGTGGACTCGCTCCGCGCCTGCAGGCGACCGTGTGGCAGGCCGCGGGCGTGATTGTGCCGCCATCCGCGCCTCTTCCCTCGCCGTCGCCGTCTCCCAGCCCCGTGCCGTCCGGTGTTGGCCCGGCCCCCACCGGCTTTGCGACCCTGAGCGAGGTGCGTGTGGGCTGTTGGTCATTTGTCCAGACCAATCGCCTGCCCTCGGGCGCATCATCAGAATGCACGCAGCACCTGTGAAGTGCTGAACGTTGAATGCGCCCCTCCTATAACTTTATTTGCCCGCCGCCACTGCCGCCGCCGCCGCCACCGCTGCAAACACACGGGTCTCTTGCTTGCTTATCGTTTTCCCTTGTGCTCTCTAACACAGGCCCTGCGCGGCACGCCCGGCCTCAGCGTGATGGGCGCCATCTACGACGCCGTGCTGGCCAGCCAGGTGGGGCCCATCATGCAGTCCCTGCTCGCGCCGCCCTTCACCGTCTTCGCGCCCGGCAACGAGGTGAGCGCGACGGCGCACCACCAGCATATATGGGCGATGTGGGGGCCGTGGTGCAGGATAGCACACGACAGGGGCGCGTGGATCGGCCATGGCCAAGCACTGCTGGATGAGGCGGGCTGGAGCCTGAGCGCCACAGCGCTGGCGGCCCTGTGCACCCGGCATGGTCGTGCCCACAATACCCTGCCCAGCAACTCACTCCCGGGCGTCTTCCCCGTGCCGGTACCCGCAGGCGCTGCAGGCGGCGCTCCAGGCGCTCAACATCCAGGACCTCACCGCCGCCGCCGCCACTCAGCCGCTGACCATCGCGGGCATCATGCTGCCGCACATCGCCTTCGGCCGCGCGCTGCCGTCCTCCGCCCTGACGGCCGGCCTCAAGGTCGCCACCGGCCTGCCGCAGTTCGGCATTTCCACCAGCTTGACGGTGCAGGTGGCGGGCGACACCGGCGCGGTGAGCCTGGTGGGCCCCACCAACACCGTGGGGGTGGCGCCCGGCGACGTGTTCGCGGGCGCCGCGAGCAACATCGTGGTGCACATCGTAGACGCCGTGATCCGGGTGTAAGCACGGATGGCTTTTTCGTGTGTATACGGAATGGACGGAGAGCTACGGATGAACACAGTTTTTTAGTGCTTGCGTGGCTTGGATGGCTCGGCCGGACCGTGTGACTCTTTTGAGGGTTGCCTACTCGGACGCCGACTCTAGGGCGTATTAATATCTCTGTACGGCATGCCTACACAATGTTACAGTTCCCTCCGCGGGTGCGTCATGCCCCCACGGTACTCGGGTCATCCGTGGCTCTCGCCAACGCGGCGTCCGCACACGTGCGTGCACCCACGCTGCACGATATCCATCCGTGCGGCCTCCGCCGCCGACACCTGCTAGGGTTGTAGATCCATCCGTGCGGCCTCCGCCGCCGACACCTGTTAGGGTTGTCATCCAGGCTGGATGGCATGCAGGGGCACCCCTGATGGCATGCCCGCCGCAGCGCGCACGAAAACATCACCTATGGCAAACTCACAACAGCTGCGGACATCAAGCTCCTGGCTGAATGTATGATCCACCTCTTCATCAACAGCTGACCAGTTGCATCACCGACTCACAATACGGTACTGCAAGCACCCGCACGCCCACTGCAGCTCCTGCACGCCCAGCCCGGCTCCTGGCCGCACAGCGCTACAGTAGGCGCCGCTCAGCCCCGCAGCGCGCGAAAGGCCACGCCCTTCCAACACACGCCTAACGCCGTTCCTACACATTAGTCCTGTCCCGCCGCATTCCATGAATGCGAACATCACCACCGCCATGTCAAGAGCAACAACGCTCGGTCCTCAAGCAGCATTGCCATCCGTTGCAGTACATTGCTCCATTCAGTTCCGCGCGTGCGAGTCCAAAGCAAGCATGCCGTACTTGATTTCGGCTGCCGTCACGCCCGGGCACGCATATATAAGCGTAGGGCGCGCCATCGGCAATGTAGCTCTGTTTCACCCCAGGGCGCGACTGCCACGTTCACACAGCAGTACATGTGCGTGCGTTCTCCCCGGCTGGCACGCCGGGCCTGACCCCGAACGCATGGGTCCGCACGGCAAATCCTCACCCAACCTGCCGGTGCATTCGTTTCGGGCCATGCTCGATTATCCCTCCGCACTGCCGCTTTGTCTCGCGCAGGCTCCCAATTGCCACGTTCATCAGCATCCAGTCATTAATGCCATGAAGGCAAGTGCTCCCAACCTCAGCGGCGGCGCCGACCTAACCATGGGCAAAGCACCATTGCATGCGCTGACCGTACAAATAGCTAATCGCTAGCTAGCATCCGAATCCATGGATCCGAATCCTGAGCCAGACGCCGCACGAAAGCGCACTAGCTGGTGCGGCTAGTAATTACCCGAGTGATTTATTCTAAGAGTGGCATGACAGTTACCGCCAGGTGTACAACAGTGCTGCTAGAGACGACATCAGGCAGAAGCAGGACGAACCCTGCTACGGCATCAATGCCGCCGTGACATGCAATTTGATTGCATTGTCAAAGAAACTCACACCGGCAATGCCGCCTGCTCATGGCATGGGAAAGAAAAGGCAAAGTAGGTAACAGGAATACATTTGATGCATGACACGCGGCAGGAGGCTGAGCAAGTGCAGGTCGCTCGCGCCGCCAGTGCCACACTAAAATGGCACATCGGTGACACCAAAGCGATCTGCAGTCTTGCACATGAATATCGCAACGCATTTCGCCGCTGATGCAACATAGAGAATCATTGCCGCTGCAGGTGCATGCAGTGGCGCCGCACGTAGCCGTGGCAGGCCAGGGTAGTGCCCAGCGCGGCCGCCTCCACCGCCAGCGCCATCAGCGCCGCCGGCAGTGCGCCCGCAAACGCGCCCACGGCCAGCCCCGACATCGCGTTCAGCGGCAGCTTCACACAGCTCATCAGCAGCGCCGTGCGCGGCGGCAGCAGGCAGCCGCTGGGCAGAATGACTCCCTCCAGCAGCAGGATGCCGGCGCCGCCCGCGTAGGTGGCGGCGCCGGCGGGCGGCGGCAGCGCGCCGGCCGACAGCAGGAACTTGGCCGCCATGAAGCCCAGGAAGCGCGGCAGCCGAGCCGCCAGCGCCAGGCGGGACCTGGCGGGAAGGTGACGAGAAAAGGATGCGATCATCGTCAGGCTGTCAACCGATATTAAAGTAGTAGGTGTAACAGGCGTTCAGGCACCCGGCTTGCCCCATGCTTGCGGCACTATTTAGGCCCTGGCCTTGCCTGTACCTGCCCTCTGCTGGAAAGCTCAAATCTCTCCCCGGAAATCCGACCTACCAGGCTCGCGGCGTCATCCACAGCCCGGCCAGCGTGGTCACCGTGCCCATGCCCAGGCCGGCGTACACCACGGCGCTCTCAGCGCTCCACAGCGGCTGCCCGGCCTTCGCTCCGAGTCCAGCGAAGCTGAGAGCGACCAGGCACTCCACAAATTGGCTGCAGAAGGCAGAGCAGGCATTGGGGCAGGGCGTTGGTGTGCAGCAGGGCCGCGTGGGGAGCGCTGGGGCCCACCAGCCCCCGGCTTGTCAACCCCAATTCCTTGCGGACGTTCGTTCACAGCAGTGCGTGCTCACCAGGTCTTGCACATGGTCACAATCCACGCCTCGGCGTACTCCTGCAGCCCGTCCCGGCGGCTGTGGGAGCTGCCGCTAGAGCTTGGGTGGCCCGGATTGCCATCCTCGCACTCAGCATTCTTGCCGCTGCCCTCGACCGCTACCAAGGACGGCGGGCCGCGGCGGCGCAGACCCACTGCGGTAGCCTCCTCCTCCTGCTGCTTGGCGCCAGCCGCCTCAGCGCTGCCGCCGCACTTGCCCGCCTTCTGACCACCTCCATTGCCCGCTGAGCTGCTGCCAGCCCCGGTGCCCGACACCTGTGCTGCCAGCGGCTGCGCGCCTGCTGCACGGATGCGGGCGGCGGTGGCGACCAGGCCCGCGCTCTCCGTGAACGCAAGCAGGTGAGCTCCCAGCTCCGACACCCATCCCGCAGGCAGGCGGCGCACGGCCGCCGAGCCATCGGCGGCGCCGTCAGCTGGCGCTGCCGCCGCCAGCCACAGCCCCAGGTCGCACATCAGCGTCTGCGCGCATTCTGCCGCCGTAGCCTCCTCCTCGCCGGCCACCGCGGCGGTGTGCTGCTGCCGCTGCAGCGCTGCGCTCAGCTCGGCGGCGACCGCGGCGTCGTCCACCGCGAGCACCGGCACCGACAGCCACAGCACCTGCGGGCTGCTGGGAGTAGCTGCGGCCGTGACCCCGCCGCCGCCGGGCGCAGCCCCCGCCGCCGGGAATGCGAGCTGCACCGTCAGCAGCTGCGGGTGAGGCAGCGCCTCCATTAGCTCAATGGCATACTCCCATTCCTCAGCCCCGGCCTCTGCGTCGGCCTTCGTCGCAGCCCGCAGCTGCTGAGCTGTCACGCGCGCAGCGAGAAAGCCCGCCGTGCCGCGCACCGCCACGCCGGTTGCTGTGGCCGGGCTGGCACTGCCACCGAACGCCACACGCACGCGCAGCACAGCAGCCGAAGCGGCAGTTGCGCCAGGCGCCAGCAGCAGCACGCGGGGAGATGCGTCCACCGCATTCGCCCAGCCCAGGGCCGCGCCGCTGCGGCCCTCTCGCATGCATGCCGTGCCCACCGCCGCGCGCTGGATGGCAACCAGCTGCGTAGAGGGTAAGGCCAAGTCTGGCGCCGTGCCGGCGCCGCCGGTGGCATCAAGGCTGTCCGCGGGGCCGGCGGGCAGGCGCAGCCCCAGGGCAGCAAACACTTCCTCGACGCACAAAGCCACATCCGAGTCGGCGTGCGCGCCGGCGGCTGCGTCTCCGTGCCTACCCGCGCGGTCCGCCAGGGTCAGCGTCAGCTCTATGCAGCCTGCAATGGGGGCAGGAGCATGAACGACATAAACTGAGGACGCAAGCAGCACGGCCACGGCAGATGTATCTCAGTCAGCATTCATTACCACGTCGCACCCGTCTTCACAGCAACACGCTGCCGAGCGCACCTGCGCGCACATACACGCCAGTCAGAACGCGGCCGCGCGCCGCCGACAGCGCCGACAGCCTCTCCTCGAAGCCGGGCGTGATGTCCTCCGGCTCGGCCCAGGGGATCTGCGTGAGTCCCGGAGAAGGGCGGGGCTTTCTCAGCCACATGAGAGCGCATCGACAGCAGCAAGTTGCGAGAACCGAGCCGTGCGTACGTGGCTCAGGTAGGTGTGCGGGCAGGCACGGATCGGCTGGAACATCCGTCTGTCTGCGCTGTCTGGACCGTCTGCCCCAGGCACGTGATTGGTACCTTGTAATGCATGGTAACGTGCCGTACGAGCGCGCGGTACGGCGGCTGCGCATCTGCACGAGCCGTCTGCCCCTCCGCCTGCATACTGTTGCTGCTGCTGCCGCCGCCGTGAAGATTCGCTGCGGGCGGCGAGCCCGCACTGTCACCGTAAGCGGCAGGACTGTCTGGCGCCGCCGCCGCCCCCGCTGCGTCGGCATGCCATCGGAAGGCGCGGTACGGCGGTTGTGCCGGCACGGCCTCCGAGGACTGGATGACAGACGCTGTGCTTGACCCTGAGGGGCCTTGCACTGGCATCCCTGACGCCCCCGACAACTGCCGCGGTTCGACAGTGCTGCCGCCGGTGCCGGTGCTGCTGCCCGGCGCCGCGGCGCATTGCGTGTCAGCCTCCTCTGTCGGAGGCACGAGCGTGCATGCATCGTCCTTGGCGCAACCCTTGGGGGAGGCGGCCAACTTGCCCTTGAGCCTGGCCCGACCACCATGAGATACGCCTCTTGCCGCCGCCGGCCTCCACCTGCCCGCCGCGTACGCCAGGCTCAGGTTCACCAGCGGCACCAGTGCACGCCCCGCCAGCAGCGCGGCTGGGTGCGGCGGCCCGCCCGGCACCTTGGCGCCATGCCAGGACAGGCAGGTGAGCGCGCACGCCGCCTCCACCAGGCACGCGGCCAGCTCCACGCGCGCGTCCACGGCCCAAGTGCCGAGGAGGGTCACGAACAACAGGACTTGCAGCACGTCGGTCGCAATGTGGTCGGAGAAGAATGTCAGCGATATTGATGACGGATCCTGCGGGAAGCAGCAAGGTGAGGAGAGCTGGAGTGAAAAAGGCGACCGATGGGTGCACGGTAACTAACGCCCGTGTTATGGGGGTGCCATGCCAATGCATGAATTCTCTAGCTGCCGCGGGAGCAGACTTAGGCCGGCCCTCACCGCCGTTGGGCCCATGACAAATAGTCCAGCCAGTGATGACAGTCGGCTGAAGTAGATAAGGGCGGGTGCCACAACCTGTGCGGGTTTAGCACGGCGTACAAATGCATACGGTTGCATGAGTAAGAACGCGCTGCTGATGGGGCTCCGGCGGTGGGCGACACGAGCAGTGCTCAAGTTCCCAACGCAAAGAACAGGCTGCACAGGTATCAAACCAACGATATAGGCACGGCAACAGACTGGCAGCCACTGCGCGGCTGGGTGGGGCGATCCAGCGGGAGTGCAGGGCGGGAGCGAGGGTATGCAGGCGTGCCCGTGCCCCGTTTTGGCCCCATTCGACTCGCCTGTTCATAGACTCTCGCTGGAAGGATGTGGGCCGCCAAAGCCCTTACGAAAATGCACACAAAGTTGGCGCTGATAAAGGCTTGTGCGCCCGGTTGGGTGAGCTCATCCCACACAGCCAAGTGCAAGTTCCGTAGGACCAGTTGAAGCTTGTAGAAGTTGCTGGCACCGCAGGGCCATCCTCCAGTCAAACGTGCGATGAGCAGGCTGGGCGCGGGCATCCCAAGGTCATCGCAGTGCGTTTGTGCTAGCTGCGCCAGGAAATACATGGGGACGATGAGGGCTACGACGAGCGCTGCCTCAAAGCGCTCGCCCACAGACGTCCGGGCGTACATTGTTTCAGCGCAATTATTGACAAGTCATACAAGTCAGCGTGTTGTGAAGTTGAGGCCGTATCCTGTGTGTATAGATTACTGTATCTTATTAAGGAGGAAGCAGCCCGCTGCCGAGGCAGCCGTCGTTAAAAGGGCTTTTGCAATCAGCTGTCGATCTTTGGTGCGCCGAGAAGGCAGAGAGCGTAACGACTTCTTAGCTTTGATTGTCAAGATTTGCCAGTCAGGGCTTTGCCGGCCCGATCCGTGACATGCCGCAGTTGCCCGTGTGTTTTGTGTGCGCTCCGCGCTCGCGCTGCCCAATTGTGTTTCACAATGGCCGGTCGGTACCGTCGGAGGTGGACCCGCCGAGCGAACAGAACGCAGCGCTCACTGTCAGCGCCCGCCCGCGAGCCAGAGCCCGCCACATGAAGGTCGCCCGAACGCGGTGGCCATCCCCGCCACGAGGAACTCGGCGACCTACCGCCGGTAATCCGGTATGATGACATATTAACTCTAATAGCAAGAATGATGGGATTCGGCTGCCTTTTGGGGCCTGCGCTTAGCCGTGTGTTGCTGTGCGACGGGCGACATGGCTGGGCGAGGCATCTCCCAAGGCATCGCGTCAAGGATAAAAGGCACGCCGCCGCTATAATCGGTGATGCCAAGCTGAAGAAGCTTTGTAACGTGCTACTAATACACACACGCGCTGCCACGGGCGATGTGGGCGCCACCACGTACCCAGCCCGTACCTACCCCGTCCAATACCCGTGAAGGGCCCGTGAAGAACTCGATGCATGAGATTTGCGGGTAACTATCGAGCTCGGCCGGAAGTTCTCGGCAACACGCTTAATTTGTGCTTACCTAGGAACAGCCCTGAAAGGCAGCAGGATGGCGGCGACAGCGTCCGGCCTCAGCCTGCTCGCCATTTGGTTTAGCATCGTCGCCGCGGCGTCAACGCCTTTGAGTGCGCTTGCACGGCCGACCCACTGGCGCCCCGACACATACCCCAATCCCAACACCAACGCGACCGCGTGTGGGCGCAGTGTGCCCGGCACCTGGCTGTGCGACCCGGACCAGCTGATCACGGCAGAGGCCGCAACCGCCTTGGACGCCTTGCTGCGCCGCGTGCGGGATGGAGCCAAGCCATTCACGCAGGCCGCCTGCGGCGCCTCGGCTGTCGAGGGCTTCCCTGTGAGCTCCTGCAGCACACACACACACACCGACCACCCAGCCCCTGCCGAACTCGTTGTGTGTGCAATTCTCAAGCAAGTGTGTGCCCTTCGCCACACACACAACCATGCTGCTGCCTGGATGGCCCCACAAACACGGTGCTCGTTCGCCCTTTCGCGCACCCTTCGCCGCAAACAGCGGCGCCAACTTCGCGCCGGTCCCTTACCCCGTCCAGCCAAGTTCCCGTCTCGCTCCCGCACCCGCCACTGTTCCCTAGTTACGCTGGCTTTGCTTAGCCTCATTTGCTGGTAAACACAACCCCGCACCCAACCCCGGCCCTGCCCCCCACCCCGGCCCCGCACACACGCCGCACGCACAGGTCGCCATCGCGCTCATGCGCCGCATGTACGACAGCCCCGACCCCGCCGCCGCCGCCACCAGCTTCGCGGGGGCGCTGCTTGACGCCTGGGCTCTGGGCGACCCCGCCTGCGACAACGGGGTGCTGCTGCTGGCGGCGGCGCTCGAGCTGGACGGGCTGGTGGGCCTGGCGGCGGGCGACGGCGTGCGGGCGCTGCTGCAGGGCGGCGTGCTGGAGGGCATTGTGCGCAACGCCACGGCGGAGGTCAGGGAGCACAGGTGGGTGGCCGGCTCTCACGACCAATGGTACGAATCCCTGCACCGTGTGTGGATACTTCATGCCCCACCTCGCGCCATCCCTTTCGCAGCTGTCCAACCTAGATCCGCGAGTTACTTGTGCAGCCTCATCCCAAAACCTCGCGACCGCCTCCGCCTTTGCTACTTCTTTCGTGTGTGTGGTTACAGAGCGGTGCGCACGTTCTTGCGTGCCTTCCTGCTGCGTGTAAACCGGAGGCCCGGGCCGGGGTGACCCTTATAACGCCAGTGCATGATTGTCCTATTTATTGTTCTCCCCTTGCAAGGGGGACTTCCCTACTTCTATGCTCCCAGATGGAGCTGAGTAATGCAGCTAACTTGACAGGCTCAGATTTCAGCATCACTTCGCGCATGTTTAGGCTAAAGTCTAGGCCACTGCACGCTCGTAACTCGGTGTAGGCAGCACATTGCATCAGGACGTGGTGCTCATCCTCCACCTCATTGGCCGTACACAGTGGGCACGTCCTCTCCTCCCTAGGCCTCTCCCAGGCACGGTTCGCGGTGATTGGCCAGCAACATAAACGGAATCTCATCAAAAGCTTATGCTGTGCAACCGGTATGAATGCTCTACTGTGTTCGTGCAGGGTCGGCGGCGCGGACCCTAGTGCGCTTAGCCCCATCCAATGCTTGTGTTTGCACATGTGTATGCCGGGTTGCTTGCCGTCTGAAGGGAATGCGTGCGGGTCCGCTACCAGCCTCTCGTGCTCCCACGCCCTCGTCAAATGGCCCCTGAAGGTAGATAAGATAGGTCCATCGGGTAGGACCGTGCTTGCCCTCCACTCCTCTCTGGACTCGTGTGTGCCTGGCCAATGCCACGCGTCGACACCCTGTGCCGCCACAAAACGGAACAGCCGCGCGCACCACCCGTCTCCCATTGGATTCGCCCATGCCTCCCGTGCCTCGTCGACTAGTGCATCAAAAGCCAGACTTCTGTTTTGCGCGGAAATCCTATTGTAAAAACCCAAACATTGTTTGGCTATGAAAAAGTGCAGCGGCAGTTGGGCCAGCTCCGCAAACAGGAGACGGTGTGACGGTTTGGCTGCTCCCACTGTCTGTCGCATGTATTGGACCTGCAGCTTTACGGCCTCGTCACGCAAACATGCCTCAAATGCGCCCTGTGCTAGGTTGTTCCTGTCATTCCTCCTGGGTGGCGGTCCTCCGTCTAGCATCTCTACTAGCACGTCGGGGCCCCATACCTCACATCCGTAGGTAAGGATGGATCGGATTTGCACGTCGAAACACCTCATGCGAATATCTGGTGCGAAAATGCGTAAACGGTTCAATCTAGTGTTAAGCCCGCACATGGCTCTCCTTGCTGACTCGCAGAGTGTCTCCCTGCAGCTGACGAAGGCCCTACCCGGACCGTACACTAGTCCAAGATAGCGCGCCTTGTCCACCGCAGGGATGGGCTGCCCTGCTAGCTTTAAACCCTGGCATCCGCTGTACACAGTGCTGGCCGTTACTTCGTTGGCTGCAAAAACCAGCCTCTCACACTTAGTAACGTTTGCCTTCATGCCAAAAGCTAGGCAGAACGTGTCTACTAATGATAGCAAGTGGCGCATCCGCTCAGGGGTGGTGGCCAGCAGGGAAACATCATCCGCGTACATCAGCAGTGACACCTTTTTGCCATTCATCTCAGGTGCACCTGTGGCTTCGTCCGTATCTTCCGAATCAATGTACTCTGCTAAGGTTTCTATAAAGAGGCCGAAAAGCTCTGTGCTAAGCGGGCAGCCCTGCTTGACCCCTTGCGTGGTTGCGAAGGGGGCACTGTGCTTACCCCCGGCCTTCACTACCATCATCACTCTCTCGTACGCTTTTTTCAAAGCCGCCAACATCTCACCCGTTACCCCGCGTTCCTCCAGTCTCATCCAAATTAATGGTCGTGGGACCTTGTCGAAAGCCTTTTCAAAATCAATTTGTACGACAATGAGGGGGGTGGTGGCGCCAGCACGCGTGTGCTTGTTGATGAGATGCCTTAGGACAAAAAGATGGTGCGTTGTGCCGTACTTCCTCCTGAATCCGGCCTGAGCCGTGTGCCTCCACTCAAACTCCTCCCCGGCATTCGCCAGCCTCTCTAGAAGGATCGATGCATAGCACTTTGCGAGGGCGCCCCCTACTGCAATGCCCCGGTAATTACCAGGCGCCTGCACGTCACCTTTCCGCTTGTAAATTGGTGTCAAAACAGTTGTAGTAAATTGCTCAGGATAAGCCCCTTCGCTCCAGATTTTATTAAACAACACGTGCACCAGCGGTGCAACTCTATTGAGTGCCGGTGTCGGCGGTTCAGTGGTGGGGTCGCCCGGTTTTACCGCGTACTTGTAGCACTCAGACGGTACCTTCTCTAAGCCAGCTGCCTTGCCGTTGGGCAGCCTTGCTAGTGCGCGTGTTACCTCATCAAGGGTAATCTCGCTATTCAACATCTCGTGCAGACACGTACGGTCAGCCGCAAAAAGATCTTCGGACATCCTCCCACCCGAACCCAAAATGTAGTGGGCGGCTGCTGGGCATCCCCCGCCTGCGCCGTCGTTTAGTAGGGTCGCAAAATGATCCCGAAACCCATCGGCCGTGACTGGGCACTGCTCCTTAGTCCGTCCCTCAATCATCCTCCACAGCAGTCGGGCGTCTGCGCGGCAGCGTGCCACCTTCTCCCTCATCTCCTGGGTGTCGTGCGCGGCCCTGGCCCTTCGCTTCGCCCGGTCATAGGATGCCCTGGCTGCGCGGAAGTTTTGCCACACCTCTCCTTCTCGTACCACTGGACAACCCAGCGCTAGCTTTGCTTGCACAAACACCGTACGCGCCGCAGCACACTCTTCGTTCCACCATGGAGTCTCCTGCTCCCGTCTTCTTGCACCGCGTGGTTCGTCCACGTATCCTGCATACCGGTATGTGCACGCCGCGCTTCAGGTACGCCGCCGCCATGGAAAACGCCGTCACCCACATTGGCCTGGAGCTCGCGGCCGCAGTCCTGCCCCCGTCGCCGCCGCCACCGCCACCGCCGTCGCCGCCGCCGCCGCCGCCGCCGCAGCCGGCCGGCGGCAGCTGGTGGCCGCACATGGACCTGACGGCTGTGCTGCAAGCCCTGGAAGAGGCCACGCTGCTGCTGTGCCTGGCGTCGGGGCTGGTGTTCGGCCTACACCGCGTCTGGCGGCGGCTACTGCGGCGGCGCCAGCAGGCGGCGGCTGCGGCGGCGGCGACAAGGGCCCGTCACGAGGTGGGTCCACAGTCCACATGGCACAAGACCGTGCGCAGTCAAGGTGGCCTGCCAACCAAGGCTGGGCGTGAAGCTGCTGGCTGGCTGGTGTCTTGCTTTTCCTGCCAGTACATAGACACAAGCGCCACTCGCCCAGCAGCAGGTCATTGCTTGCTGCTTCTATTTGCGTGCGCTGCCCTGACGATTGACCTGCTGCGTGCAGAACTGTGCGACCATCCTGGAAGAGATCATCCACAGCAGCAGGGCCGCAACAGGCGCTGGCGGCGGCGGCGTCACCGCCGTGCCTGCAACCTCCTGCCCCCTGTGTTTCGTGCCCCTCGCGGCGGCAGGCAGCAGCGGTCGCCCAAACCAAGGTGGGGTGGGCTACCAGCCGCCACCTCCTCCTCCCGGGTCTCCGAGCCTTATCAGCTCTAAAACGTCATCAGCCACGGGTGCCACCGCCGCCGCCGGCATCGTCATCCCTCAGCAGCGTGAACCTGGCCCGCTGATCAGCCTTGACGACGAGCCGGCCGGCGCGTACCGCCCAGCACCGCCGTCATCACTGCAGCCCTCTACTGCTGCCGCTCATGCCGCCGGCATTGCCACTGGCTCCGGTAGTGGCGCCCGCGGCGCTTGCGGCGGAGCCAGGCCGCCACTGGCTGCGACAGTGGCGGCACGGGATGGCCTGCAACAGCCGCTGCTGCTTGCAGCACCAGCCCGCGGCCAGCTGGATGACCACGACTGCGGGGACTCCTCCACGACTGACGGCACCCCCGGCTCCCCCAGCAGTGGTGGTGCCGGCTGGGATGACGATGCTGATGAGGGCTTGGGCCACGTGCGCGCGGCTGCTGCCGGCGGGGCCGCAGCGGCGGATGGCCACGACAACGGCGGTTCCGGAGGCGCCGCCCGCCGCCGCCACGGCGGCACCCGCCAGCTCCTCCTCGCCGGGGAGGAGGCGGAGCTGGTGGTGCGCGGCGGCGGTGGTGGCGGTGGCAGCCTGCCGCGGGAGGCGGTGACGCTGCCCTGCGGCCACCGGTTCTGTCGGCCGTGTGCTGTGCAGACCGGCCTGCTGCTGCCGCCGCCGGCGGAGTTTGGGGGCGGCGCCGCCGGCGGGCACACCGCGCGCGCCACCTGCTGCCCCGCCTGCGCCGAGTCAGCAGCTACCGATGTGTGGGCCGCGGGCGGAGCCCTGCCGGCGCTGCTGTCGAGCCGGGGCGGCGGCGCCGGCAGGCAGCAGCATAAGGACCAGGAAGCGGCGGCGGCGATGCGCAGCAGCGGCGAGCTGCGGCTGCGGCTGCGGCGGCTGCGGGCGCTGTACCCGGACCTGGTGACGGCCGGCATGGCGGCGGAGTGGGAGCGCGACATCATCGGCGGTGAGTGCGTGCGTGCGTGCGTGGTAGCTTGGTGGGTGCTAGTAGGTGCGTGAGTGGCATGCGTGCAGCGGCGGGCGAGGGAGGCGTAGCTGGTGAGGCACGTGCGTAGGCAGGGGTGGATGGGGGAGGGGGTAGCTGGTGCTAGCCAGCTGGTGGCGGCGGCAGTTACTGGTGCTGCATGATTGGTGCACTAGCACACATAGTCGAGTGCAGCAAGACTTGCACGCGGCGCTCACCCATGCTGGCAATGCGACGCTCATCCATGCACTGCCAGCCGCCCGCGCACCGCTGTAACGGCCGCCGCCGCCATGCATGTCGCCGTGTCGCCGTCATCCCGCGCAGGCGGCAGCTGCGGGCCTCCCCTGGACGCGCACCAGGCGCACCTGCTCATCCGGCGCTTCAGGAAGGCGGTCGCCGCCGGCAGCAGCAGTGGGGGCCGCAGTGGCGGCGGCTGTGGTGGCGCCGCCGTCGGCAGCAGCCCCTGGGACGTGCGCGCCTGGCTGGTCACGTGCCGCGGCGCGCTGCGCGATGTGGTGCGGCTGCGGGGCCGGCTGCGCCAGGCGCGCCAACAGGCGGCGGCGGCGGCGGGCCAGCAGCAGCGGCAGGCGGCAGGGGCGGTGCGGGCAATGGAAGCGGGTGGCGGCGCACTTCTGTAGCGCTTTCATGTCAACGTTCGTGTCTACGACGGCGGTCATTTGCTGTGCCACTGCTTGCTGCTGCTGCCGCTGCAGTGGCGTGCCGTTCCAGTGTGCATGGGAGGCCCTTGATTGGAACTAACGGTATTGCGTGAGCGGCGGCAGCCACATTTGCGCCCTTTGAGTGGTTGCGCCGTTGGATTTCAAGGCCACCGGTTGTGGGTGGGTGCGGGAGCTGCGTGCTTGGGGGTGGGTGTAACGCCCGAGGGCAGCTGAGCACGTACTTGTGCGCGTTGAGGGGTTTCGAGCTTTCGGCGGCGATGGCACGATACGTTAGGAACATGCCCTGCGGATGGGGTTCAAACTGTCGGACTAAGTTGCATTTTGGGAATAACACTGACGTCGAGAGGCTGCCTGTTCACAGGCGGGGAGCGGGGGGCATGTGTGGGGAAATCCCGACTCCGCGGCACCAGTGATGGTCCCGGCGGTTCACCTGCACTGCACTGGAATCCAGCGCCGTGTCCAGTGCGCGGCAGCCTGACTGTGGTTTAAGTAGGACCCGGCGCTTTGTGACAGGGCTGGTCATTGTGCGCAGTTGCGGGGGTGGAATCCGGCGGGGGGGGGGGGGGGGTGCGACACGCGGGCAAGCGATTGCCGATTGCAGCCAAGTCCGCGGGACCTGGCACCATTGCGTTTTACCTGTACAATTGCGATGCACAACAGTAGATAACTACTATTGCACCCAGCAACTTGCATATCCGGAGCTGGAAGTTTTCCATTGACGGAGAACGCAGTCAGTCGCATAGTTCGAGGGCTTGGGCTAGCTCCTTGCGTAGCAATGTAACAAAGACATGCGCCGTATCACACAGCAACTGAGCGTCTTTTGCCCCGCGTGAAGCAACTGCGCCACCGCCAATGACCCAACAGCCAAACTTAAGGTCGCGAGGGACTCCGTCACTGGGAGACGATTCAGCACCCGGGATTAAGGCGGAGCCCGGAGAGGAGGGGCAGCGAACAGGGCCGGTGGGGCCAACCGCCGTCGCTGCAGTTCCGTCAGTGCAGGCGCGCGTTCCTGGCCTGTCCTTGCCTGGTCGGCGGCATGCCGCGGCAGCTCCCCACGGCCGCACCGCGGCACCCTGCTGGAATGGTGTCCTCCGGCAGACCGGCGTCGCTGATGCCGCAGCGGGCGGCGGCAGCGGCAGCGGCATGCGTCTGGGCTCTGCTATGGTGCGACCCCTGCCCGCTGCTGCCGCCGGCGGCGCGACCACGGTTGCGGCTGCGATTGCCACCGGCCCCAGCGCTGGTGCGCCTGTCCAAGCAGATCAAGCGCAGCAGCCTCAGATCAATGGACTTGTAAGCGGAGGCGGGGTTGGGGGCGGGGGTGGGGCCGGGGCCAGTGGTGGGTCGGGCCGCGGCTGGCGGCGCATTGCCCTTGGCGGCACACCGGCAGCCGCTGCGCCGGCTCCACGTGCGGCGGCGAGCGCTGCTGCAGTGGCGGCGGTGGCGGCAGCCCCAGTGCCGGCGGTGGCGGCGGCGACTGCAGGATTGCGCCGCGTCGCCAGCCGCATCGTCAAGCAGGAGCCGCAGGAGGCCGCGGCCCCAGTCGGTCCCGCTGCGGGAGCGGCGCTGCTGCGGTCTGGTGACGCAGCCGCGACGGCGACGGCGACGATGGCTGCGACGGCGGCGACGGCGACAAGAACGACGACGGCCGCGGCTGCGGCAGCGGTGACATGGGGTCGGGGCCACCTCCGCGGCAGAGCTCTGGCGGGTGTGGGGCCGGCATGTGCAGACGCGGGCGCGGGTGCAGGTGCAGCCAGCAAGGCCGAGCTGCCCAAAGGGGGTGCAGCTGCGCACAGGCTGCGGCCGCATAAGCGGCAACCGGCCGCACTGGCGGCGGCCGCGGGGGAGCTAGGCGCGCCGCCGGCAGTGAAGCGCGAGCCGGAGCCGGCAGACGCGCCGATGGGAGCTGTCAGCACCCCTGCGGCGGCCAGCGCCGCAGCCGTGCCGCGCCGTGAGCATGCAAGCGGCTCGGCGCCATCGGCCCGTGCGCTATTATCGTCAGCGCAGCAGCCGGCGCTGCAGCCGCAGCGCCAGCAGGGGCCGCCTGCTGAGGCAGGCGCAGGGGTAGTGCCGCAGCAGCCGGCGGCCCGGCTCCCGCCCACGCAGCTGCTGTTGCTGCGAGCCGCCGCGGCGCCACAGCCCCTAAGGATCAAGCTGAAGGTGCGGAGGCCCCTGGTTCCAGCTGCGGCAGCGGATGCAGCGGCCGCTGCTGCTGCTGCAGGTCCTGCTGCTGCGCCTGCTGCTGCGCCTGCTGCTGCGCCTGCTGCGCCTGCTGCACCTGCTGCGCCTGCTGCGCCTGCTGCGCCTGCTGCGCCTGCAGCTGCAGCGGCGCCTGTTGCCAAGGCAGTCCCACAGGGCCAGCCGCTGGAGGCCAGCGCTGGAGGGTGCGGCAGCACCGGCCATGGGGCGGCGCTGGGCGGCAGCGGGCGCGCGGCGGTGCAGCAGCCGCTCAGGATCCGGCTCAGGAGGCGTGCGGCTGCGGACGGGGCGGATCGACTTGCGGTGGTCGGGGACGAGGCGGCTGCGGCTGCAGGCACCACCGCGGCAGCAGCGCCCAGTGCCACTGCATTGACAGGCGCGCAGCCGGAGCAGGATCGGCAGGACGCAGGCGCCGGCCCAGCCGCCGTCGTTGCGCTGGAGATGCTGGTGGTGGGGTCAGGTGCAGCTGCGGCTGCAGGTGCGTGGGGCGGATCGGGCCCGGTCACTGCTGCTGGCGCCGCTGCTGGGCCTGGCCCAGTCGAAGGCGCTGGCACCGCCGCCGGCGATGCGGAGTTGCTGTCCAGTCGCCAGCTGCAGCGGGGGTCGCTCGATGCTTCCAGGTCCTCACATGTAAGGCGTCTGCAGCACCCGCCTGCGCGTACGCCTGCGCAACAGCAGTCACCGCAGCAACAGCCACAGCAGCCACAGCAGCAGCCGACGCCGCTGCGCGCGGACGGTCCGGAGTGCCCGCATGCGGCTGTAGCGACGGCTTTGGCTGCGACAGCAGCAAGAAACGCTGCCGCGCCGCTGCCGGCGCGTACGATCATGCATGCGCAGCCACCGCCAGCAGTACAGCTGGAGCTGCCGCAGCAAGACCTGGCACCACCAGCACCGGCTGCTGCAGCTGCGGCGGGGCTTCGTACGGCAGAAGCGGCGACAGCGGCAGAGGGCAGCCGGGGCATCCGCAGTGAGCAAGACCCTGAAGCAGGTGTGGCGGCACCAATTCCTGCTGTCGGGGTTGTGAGCGACGGTGCGGCCCCAACTATTGAGGCCGGCACAGTTGCTGCTGCCAGCACGGCTGCGGCTGCGGCCGGCGATGGCGTGGTGGCGGTGGAGGGGCGGATGAACAAGCGGCCGCGCCACGCTGCGACCGCACCGGCAGACAGCGCAGAGCGGGTTGGGCCATCGAGGGCGGGCGGGGCGGCAGCGCGCCTGGCCGCGGCGGCCCCGGCGGCCTCGACAGGCGGTGCAGCCGCCGTCCGCGTTGTGTCGCCACGCTCCGGCCACAGGGCACAGGGCTTCGCTGTTGCCGGCCGCGGTGCAGCCGATGGCACTGGCGGCAGTGGCGATGGCGCGATGGCACAGGCTGCACCTGCCTTGGGCTCTGTCAGGCCACCGGCGGCCGCACTTGAGGCTCCCGGCGCGCTGGCGAACTCCCAGCTGCCGACACTAGCTATTGCAGGCGCGTCCGCAGCGGCGGCCTCCGCAGCCGAGGCAGCCGGTTCGCCTGGCATCCTGCGCCGCAGTGCGCTGTACGCCGCTTGGCCGTTAGGCGGGTGGCTGACTGGCGCCTCCCCTCGCTCAGCTTCGCCGGCGGCCGCGGCGGGCGCTTCCGGAGCGGCAGGGCGGGCGGCTGGTTCGCCCTCCGCGGCCGCAGCGTGTGAAGCCGGCACCGGTAACGCTGAAACCGGCGCTGGATCCTGCCGCGGCAACAGCGGCGGTGCGCCGGGCGGCCGGGAAGAGGGCCTCCCCGCCAGCGCCGCAGGCGTCCTGTCTGCAATCTCGCACGCCGCCGCGGCCGTGTGCAGGCGCGTCCTGCCGCGCTGGTCCTTCGGCGCTGCCGGGCGGCGGGAAGAGGAACGGCAGGTTGCAGCGACTGCTGATGTGGTCAGGGGTGCTGGGCAAGGGGTCAATGCGGGGACCACCCAGGCGGCGGCAGAGGAGCCTGTGGTGCCGCGCGCTTCGGCCGTCGCGCCTGTCACCGCAACGGCAAATCCCGACGCCCCGTCTTGCGGCGAGCAGGGACGGCTTGGGCCGGGGCTGGGCCAGGCGGCAGCCGCTGGCGTCGCTGGGTGTCCCGCAGCGGCGGTTGAGGTGCCCAGGGCACGCCCTCGGAGGCGTGCCACTGCGGCAGTAGCCGCCGCCAGTGCCAGCGAGCCCGCCAAGCCGCCGTCGGCGCGGCGTGCTACTGCCGCCGCCCGCGCGCCAACAGCTACTGCAGCAGCAGCAACAGCGGCCGCCTGCACGCCAGCCGGGTCAGCAGCCGCTGCACCCGCTGCCGGGACGCGGCGGCGGCGGCGGCGGCCTTCTGGCGACGGCGGCGGCTCAGACGCGGTGGACGGTGCAGGTGCGCCGGAGGCGGATGGGGCCACCGCTTGCGTTGCGGCGGCTGCCGCTGCCGCTGCCGCTGTCGGAGATCGTGGCGGCAGCGGAGCAGGCGGGCAGCACGTCCGGCGTGGGCGCCCGCCCAAGCAGCCGCGCTTACTGCAGCTTATTGCTTTCATCGCACCTGTGGTGGCGGCGCCCGCCGAGGCCGCTGGCGGGCAGAGTGGTGACGGGGCCCTGCCGCCGCCAGTGTCACCTCAGCAGCCACAAGCCACCGGCGCCGAGCGCAAGCGGCGACTACGGGGCCGCCCACTGACTGCGCCTGTTGCGGCTGCCACTGCCGTTAACTCGCCCGAATGCGGACCGCGGCCGCAGCAGGCAGCACCGGGGCTGCATGGGGCGCAGCAGCAGCCGACCGCCGCACCGAGCAGTGCCACAAGCGGCGGCGAAGAGTGTAGGGTGCCGCTCAGCGCCGCCTGCCTGGTGCACCCATGCATCAGCATCTCTCAGGCCATGGTGACGCGGCTGCTCGGGCACACCGCGGCACAGCAGTGCTGCGGCGCACGGCACAGCCTGCCCGTGTGCGTCCTGCACTCGGGTCCGGCCCCCGCCGCTGGCAACGCACCCACAGCTGCTGCGGGCGCTGGGCGCGTAGGGGACGGCACCCGCCCCACCGCTGGCGCTGGCGCTGGCGCTGCCAGCGGCGCTGCAGGTGACGGTCCTGGCGGCGACGGCGGGGCTTGCCTGGTGGAGGTGGGCACGCTGCGGGGCTATGAGGCGGCGAATAGCGGCGGCAGCAACACCGGCTGGAGGCTGCTCAACCTGCGGGCCTGGCTGCGGCAGGCCGGCGCGGCGGCGGGCGCGCACGACCTGGGCCTGTCGCTCGTTTCGTACCGCCCGCCGCCGGCGCCGCCGCCGCCGGCGCCAGTGGCGGCCGCTCCGGACGCCGGCTCCAGGAAGACCGCTTCCGGCGCGACTGCTGCAGCCGTGCAAGCGGACTGCAGCGCTCGTGCTGCGGGCCTGGGTGGCAGGGGCCGTGGGGCGTGTGGGCCTGGCGGCAGCAGCCAGGGCGGGGAGGGCATGGCGGCGCAGCCGCAGGAGGCTGCAACTGCGGCGACTGCTGTCCTGTTGCGGCTGGTGCCGGCGAGGCCGCGGGCCGTGGAGCTGCCCCAGGCGGCGACGGCCGCGGCAGCGCAGCATGCGTCAGAGGGGGAGGCAGCAGGGCCGTGTGGGGCGGCTGGGGGCGCTGGCGGTTCTGGGCGAGCCCGCGGCGGACGCGCCACAGGAGGAGGCGTGAAGGCTGCCATTGCCACGGGGACTGCGCCGCAGCGCGACTGCCCGCCGGTCGGGGAAGAGGGCTCAGGCCGGCGCCCGGGGCCGCGTCAGCGCATGGACGTGCCGCAAGGCCTGGCGGCCGCCGGCGTGGCGAAGCGGACGCGGCAGCAGGTCGCGGGCGGCGCGAGCACAGGAGCCGCAGCAACACCGGTTGGCAACGTGTGTGCGGGCACGCAGAGCGCGCCGCGCGAGAAGCGGCGGAGAGCGTAGCATTGCGGTGTGGGCCGAACACGAAAGGCGAATGGGCACACCACTGACAGCAGCACTGCGTACCAACGTGCAGGACGTTAGTAGACGGCTGCGGCACTTGGGGGTGGTGCGGCCCTGTGCGGGTCTGGGCTGCGCTGGGCTGGGCTGGGCCGTGATACCACGACACGGCCGTGTGCGCACACGCGTGCTGACTATGCATCTTTTTATGATCTGTGAGCGCCGGGGGTGGAGGTGATTTGTGTGGAGGCCGCACGAGTCAGAGTGGCTGCTCCGCTCGGCTTAGCGCGATGATTCGTGATTGTTCACCATGAGATGTCTTTGCGGCTCACCCCCTCTTACGGATCACGCGGGTGCCAGGAGGGCAGGCGCGTATCGGGACGGTGGGAGCATGGACGAGATAGCTCACATACCAGTTACAAGAGGCCCGACACCTCATGGTACCTTGGTCATTTGTAAAACGGACGCGGACGGCTGTGGAACCCCAACAGCCCAGGCCGTCAAGCGGAATGCGCGTGCTGCAGGCTCATGGCGGCTAGCGGCCCCCGAATGTGGGTGGCACGAGGCTCTAATCTAGTTGACGTAAGCGCAGCAGTCTTCAATGTTAGACGTGCACGCACGCGGACAGCACAATACTGGTCAGCTCAACCCAGGACAGCCCCGGTACGCCCGCGCAACCGTGCCACCACTCAGACACAGACCACACGAACAATAAAATGGACACGCGCGCAAAAAAAACGGCACCAACCAAACTGTACGGTGTGACACGCCTCCGCGCCGACGACTCGGGACCAACAAACAGTGCTGCGCGGCTCCCTCCCCCACTTGTTTCAGGGGGACAGGCCGCCCACGCGCTGCATCAACTGCAATCTGAGCCTACAAGCCTTGCAAGTGTCTGCCTAAACCTTTTCTGCGCCTCGTGTAGACCATGGTCCAATACCGCCCGCGCCGCACATCGCAAGGGGCAACCCGCTAACTTTCAACAGGCCGCCGCTGTTGCGCGCGCAGTGCACGAGCCGCCCTAATACACTGTGCGCCCGCACTGTCCTTCCGCCAGCCCGATCAAGCCTGCAGCCCGGCCTAAGCTCATGTGCGTTCATCATACAGCTCCTCCGCCCGTCCGGTAGAGAAATTCATGAATGTTATTGCGGGGCCGACATCCACCGAAGCAGGACAACCCATTGCCTGCTGTGCCAAGCGTGCAGCCAAAATGCCCCATTATGTGCAACTGCAGCGCCGCGCCAGCACCCTGCGCCCCGCTGGTGCTACCGGCACCCGGCGCCGGAAAGCCGCCGCCGCGGCCATGCCGCCGCCGCGTCCGATCCCACGGACTCGCAGCTGTTGCACGGCGCCGCCGCCGCCGCCGCCTGCGCGGCCTTGGCCGCCCGCGGCGTGAACCCGCCCCCGAAGCTGAAGTTTATGAAGCCGCTGAGTGGCGTGCCGCCCGCACTGATGGAGCCGTGGCCCGCCGCCACCTCGCTGCCGCGCCGCCGGCTGGGCGTCCCCGCCACCCACGCCGACAGGGACGCGACAGAGGACCTGTCGTCCTCGTCCTCCAGCTCATCCGCCGCCGGCGCCGCGGGCGGCCGCGGGATGGTGAGCGCCGGCAGGTTGCTTCTAAGCACGTCGAAGGCGGTGGAGGCGGCCGCGGCGGTGCGGAGCTGGTGCCCACACGCCGAGGCAGGCGCCGGCTCCGCAGGGCTGGCGGCGTGGGCCGCGGACACTGACCCTGCCAGGGCAGCGTCTGCGCCGCTGGGCCCTGCTGGCGGGGCATCACTGTGTAGCCCATCCGTCCCCAGCGCAGAGCACAGCGCGCCGGCCAGGAGCTCTAGTAGCCCGTCCACGTGCCAAACCCCGCCGTCCGCGCCGAGCGACAGCCCCGGCAACGTGTCCGCGGGCAGCACATCGGCACCAGCCTGCAGCGGCGGGCCGGGAGATAGATGGTTAGCCGGGCCGCTGGCTAGCGCCGGGAACCTATAGTAATTGCTACTTCTCAGACACAGCTGGCCGGCCCGCTGGCACTGCCATCGAAGTCCGCGTAACCCATTTTATAACGCGCATCGAAGATTCCCCGCGCGACCTTCGATGGACCGTGCACAGCCGTGCAAGTGCTCAGTGCCATACCCTGTCATCGATTTGGACTCACCTCGTGCTTGTTGCGCTTGCAAGCCGAGGTTGCATCGCCTTGGCCAAAGTGACGCTTCTTCGGAGGCAGATGTACATCGCCGGGAAGAGCGTACACAACCATTTGCTCCAGATGTGTACAGAATATATACTGGCGCTTGGGAGGCCTCCTTGCCCCGAGCCGACGATTTCGTAGTCGCTGTGGTCAGAAGTCGACCGCGCGGTATCGTTGGCGTTTGCTATGTTTTACGATTTATCTTTGGTGTCAAGTGGTATGTCGCTAACTGGGCCCCAACGCTGCTTCGAAGCAAAAGTCGGCAATCGGAGTGGAACCGATTCCGCAAACCAGGCCCCAAATGCACGCCTGCCAGCAGCAATGTATTCTTCATTAAATTTTGTTTCTTAAATACCAAGACTTGCGAGCGATAGGTTTTGCCCGGTCTCGAGCGCCCTAGAACACGGATTGCAGTGCTCAAAGATATATAGGTTGCCTGCAGTGTGTGCGACTAAAAGTATAATGGCTTCTCTGGGACTCCGGCGCGGGCAAGCGAGAGCTTTCGAGTTCGCGCCAAACGGCACGGTCCGCAGCGATTTCCGGCTTCTGGAGGTCGACGAGGACCTACTTGCGGAAATCTGCAAAGACGGGTATGTCAAGGCTTGCGGATTGCTCCCAGCGCTCAGCTGTCGATTTCTGGCGAAATGAAGGCCCTACACGAATACGCACTGACCACTAACAGGGTAGTCATTAAGGGCGACGAGGAGGAGGAGGCGGTGCTGTGCACGTCAACAAAGACGTTCGCCATGAAGCTGGTGGAGACGACGAACCTGCAACTGCTCGTGCGTCCCACGCCCCCAGACGAGCAGGTGCGAGCACGGGACACCGGGGGCAAGGTTGGCGCTTCAGGGGACTTGCTGGTGCTGGCGCACGAGTGCTGTATGCAAGGCCCAGTGAGCTGAGGCCCAGTGCTGAGTGGGTCTGACACGCGCGTGCCCCGGACCCCCACCCCATGCATCCTGCAGGACAAGACCGCGGCCACGCCTCCTGGTGAGAGGTTGCGGCGGCTGGCAGATGCGGCTTTGGGGCAGGGCCACGTGTACGGTATACGGTACAGTTCAGCTCGCTGTCGGGGGTAGCCTGCGGCAAACAGCAGCTGGCGGCAGCTGAGGCCGCGCTTGCTGATCCGCAGCATGCCTGCCTCTCCCTCGCAGGGCGGCCTCGTGGCATGAGCCAGGGCCTGCAGACGCAATGGAACGCGGTGGGTGCCGAGGCGTTGAAACACACACGCTCCCAGGGGCCGTGCTGCTTTCCATGGGCGCCGCCAGCTGAATGCCCTTTGACAAGCGGCCGTGGAAATAAGGCCAACTTGTTTGCTTTCCGTTGCTTTCCATTCCCCGATGACGCGCAGTTCCGCGCCGCGGATGAGCGCGCGCCGGTGGTCGTCTGCGCCACCAGCACATCTCACATCGAGGTGGGCTGTTGCGCGGGCAACAGGGCGGGGGCGGGGGGGGGCGCGACATGACAAGATGAGAAGCGGTGTAGCACACAGGCCTGGGTCGGGAGCCAGCGCGCAGTGTGGGGGTTGGGGTTGCGGAATCCTTGTCCGGCCGGCCTCCTGCTCACACCATCCGGCCGCCTGGTCGCCTGCGCCCGCCCGTCTACCCACCCCCGCGCAGCTGGTGGAAGCGGCGCCCCGGCTGGCCCCGCTCAGGCAGCTGCTGTGGCGGCACCCCTACGGCCTGCAGGATGAGGAGGAGGAGGTGGAGGCGGAGGAGGAGGCAGAGGCCGGACCGGCGGGGGCCGAGGAAGGAGAGGAAGAGGACGCGCCGCAGCGCAAGCGGCGGCGAACTGCCGCAAGTGCCAGCGGCGGCGGCGGCGGCGGTGGCTACACCTTTGAGCAGCTGCTTGCGGCGGTGCAGGTGGGTGATGCGGGTGGCGGAACTGCCCGGGCGCATCATGTCGCCCGCCTGGTGTGTGCGCGTGTGGTGCAACGCGCCGCCAAGGGCGTTTAGTGATGCATGCGGGTTGCTGCGGTGGGCGAGGGCATGCAGTGGTGCATGCGGGTGCTGCGGTACGGTAGACGTATGTCCGCATGCGGCGAAGGCCCAGCCACCCACTAAAGGTCACGCATCGCCGCACCCTCCGCGCCCCCTGACCCCTCCGCTCCCTGTAAACCCTTTGCGCCCCCTCCGCCCGCCCCCCGGCCCCGCAGGCCAGCCCCGAGCAGCTGCACGCGGCGCTGGCCGCGGAGGGCGCGCTGCTGCTGCGCGGGCGCTGGCGGGCCGTGGACGGCAGCTACCTGGGCGGGCTGCTGGAGCACCTGCTGCTGGCGTGAGTGGAGGGGGCGGGGGCGATTGGGTGGCATGGGGTGGGTTGGGGGTGGGTGGGGGGGGGCGGGTTGGGTTGGGTTGGGTTGGGGTAGGGAGGGGGGTGTTGAACACCAGCCCAACCTAAACCAACCTAACTCGACAGGGTGCAGGCAAATGCAATGGGGAGATGGGGTTTGCAAGGGTGGTTGGAGAAGCTGTACAGCAAGCACTGACGACGGTGGGGGAGGTGAATACTAGCTCAGCCTAAACAGACCCAACCCAGATCCAATTCATATGCATACGAGCAAGGAGTTGCGTTGGGGTAGGATGAGGTGGGCCTAGGCGGGGCGGGCAGGGGCTGCTGGGTTACGGTCCAGGACTGGTGCCCGTGTATGGCAACCGCGCTTTTGGAGCTTGGCGCGCAGGGCCCACGCATGTGCCCCAACCCAACGAACCGCGCCGCCCAGCGGCACTTGGCGCATGCCGACATGCCGCGCGCACCCCTCTCGCGCACACCCGCTGCAGGGCCGAGCAGGAGGGCATGCCGCTGACCGGGCTGCGGGCGGCGCCGCTGGCGGCCGGCCTGCGCGGCGACGGCTACCACCCGGCCGTGGTGGCGCACTGCCTGGGCGTGTACGGCAGCCGCGTCGCGGAGCAGGGGCAGGGGCAGGACACGGCGGAGGGGGGGAAGAAGGACGCGGAGCAGGAGGCGAGCACTTCAGGCGCGGGCGGCAGCGCCGCCGGCGGCGTGTGGGCTCTGGACACGACCAAGGTGCGCGCCAGTCCAAGGGGAACTTGGAGACGCGCGGACGGGGCGAACATGGCTCATGTGCGCGTGGCGGACAGCAGCTTTCTTTCTTCGTTCACAACTGTCGTCACGCATGCGCACCTTGGCATCGAGCGCGGTTTACGTGAGTGAGGACCATGCGCTGAACAGCAAACTGAAGGGAATCCGGGTCCGTGCGGTGTGATGGTGGGGGCCGCAGGTGTGCATCCATTTTGCGCACAAGGTGCTCAAGAGCGGCAGCACCGGAGGCGGCAGCACCGGCGGCGGCGGCAACAGCAGCAGCGGCGGCGGGCTGGGGGCGGGGCGGTCCATGGGCCTGCGCGAGTTTATGACGGCGTGGGGGCGCGCGGTGCCGGAGGGGCTGCAGCCGGGGCTCAGCCTGGACATGCTCAAGGCGGAGGCGCTGGTGGAAGGTGCGTTCGTGTGGGCGGGGGCGGGAGTGGGGGCCGGGGTGGTAGCTCAATTAAACCAGAAGTCGACCCTTGCGAACCTGAACCCACTGAGGTGCGGTGCCGAGGGGGCTCTTCTTGTTGCTGAAAGGCAACTACGGTAATTGCAGATTCAGGGGAGGGCTGCTGTGGTGGGCGGTGTGTGACAGGAGCACTTATCTGCCATCCATGCACCCCCCTTCTCTGGCACCCCCGCTACCTCATGCGCGCACAGGCTCGGGCGCGGAGGCCCGCATCAGCTCCTTCCCCTCCGCCGCGCTGCCCTCCGACCCCGCCCAGCGCTTCTCGCTGCTGTTCGCGGTGCGGCCGCGCTGGGCCTGGGCCGACCTGGAGCCCTTCCTGGCGGGGATCAAGGTGCGTGCGCGCGTGCGTGTGTGCGTTTGAACTAAGCGGAACGCGCGTGTGTTAGAGAGCACAAGGAAAAACGACAGATGGAACAGCGCGTGTGTGTCAGAGAGCACAAGGGAAAACGGCAACAAAGACTACGTGCGTGCGGCAGCGCGCGTGTGTGAAACAAGAAAAACGACGCGTGTGAGTGCGCGCCCTTGCACTGCTGCCGCTGCCGCATCGTGGGGTCAATGGGCCCCGCTGCATGACTCGCATCCCGCTGCCCCTCGCTGCCCAACCCTGCCCCCGCCACCCCGCCACCCCACTGCCCCGCAGGTGCCGGGCCAGTCGGCCGAGGCGGTGCTGCTGCGCTTCGCCCGCGCCAGCCAGGCCACGCCCGACTCGCCGCTCATGTACACGGCCAGGTAGCGGCGGGGGCGGCGGGCAGGCACGCGGCAGGCGGGCGGCAGGGCGAGGCCCCGGGCGGGTGGAGGGCGCGGTGGAGGAGGCGGTGGAGGAGGCGGTGCAGGAGGCGGTGGAGGAGGCGGTGGAGGAGGCAGCAAGATGAGCGTCTTCTGTGGTAGGAGGCAGCAGTGGGAGGTGCAGGAACAGCAGAGAGCAGAGGGTTGGGGACTTGTGAGAGGCAGACATCAGAAAGCACGGGGGGGGGGGGCGAGGGTGGCGGAAAAGCAGCGGGGGGCAGTAGCGGCCGTGCAGGGGGGCCAGGCCGGACACGCACAATGTGTCAGGAATCGCGCGGTTTGTTTGCTGGAATTGCCTCTGTGTTATGCAACCGCCTTCGCCCAAGCATTCTATCGTCCGGGTTCGGGCGTGGGGTTCAGGCAAGCAGGCGCATTGAGTCGTACGGACACCGGGATGCCAGCAATGCCTATGCCAGCAAGGCGGCAACAGGGGCCCAGATATCATGCCGCGCGGCTGGCCCCGTGCTGAGCTTCGGTGGTCGTGTTACGCTGTGTTACGCAAGGCCCAAGGCAAGGCCTCATCAGTCAAGGCCCAGTAATGAGCTGGGTGACCGATGACAGGATCATCACGCGATCGCGGCTTCGCTGGCGCCCAAATCTTGCATTGCGAACAAATCTAGACGAGTCGAAACGTTACACATTACGCTTGCGACTTTACGGAGTGCGAAGTGTGAGAAACTGGAAGCAAGAGTTCGCACCATCACATCGAGTCCGCCCGTGAGTCCGCCCACTTTTCGCGGTTACGCGACTCGTGTGATCCCTTTCTCGATCAAATCTTCGCGAATCTACCGCCGTCCAAGTCGTCCGAGTACGTGGTGTGACGTGACGCCAAGGGGGCAGCCCGTGGGGGCAGCCCCACGGGGCAGCCCCCTGCGTGACGCCATGCCGAGTGTCCGTGACACACAGCGACGCCGGTACCGCTGCAGCCACCGACGGTGAAGCGTTTGGCATTTGGCCCCCTTCGTCATTTCGCATTTACCGCCGTCCAAATCGGCAACACAGGCTACCGTACGCCGCCGGGCTCCCACAGCATCATGCAAACATGCGGGTGAAGATGTGGGACTTGGGCCGCAGGAAAGCCCGGTACCCCTGCAGGCAGACAGGAGGAGGAAGGGCAGCCATGGGCACTTGCGCAGGCCAACATATGCCGTCGTGCCGGGCGCAGTCGGATCGAACCCCCAATACCATGGGCCCAAAGGCACAATCCACTGCTGCCCCGCCGCCGCACGCCCGCATCCCGAGTGCCACACCACCATACCTCGGGCCCCCCCAGCTGGAACCCCATGCCCGACCAGCGCCGGCCCGACCACGGCAGCGCCAGGGGCATCTCCCTGCGTGCGCACACCAACGCAGCGGGTAGGAGGAAGGGCGACAACCAGGTGAGGATTACGTCTGCGTGCGCCACCTGCAAGCTTGAAGGACAATCCGAGCAAACGCCGCCCAAGCAGTAGGCATGCGCCGCGAGTTCGGTAGCCCCCCCCCACCCCGGCAGACCCACCCGCAGCCATTTCAGAACACGGTGCCCACGTCCGCCGCCCGCAGCAGCAGCCGCGCCACGGCCTCATCGCGGCTGTAGCAGGCGGCCGTGAGGCCGTAGCGGCTGCGGGACATGCGCGCCGCCGCCTCCTCCGGACCCGACACCGCCTGCGGGCATCCCGGCGGTTACTACCGTGCTGACTGGAGTAGACGGAGCCCGGAGCACCCAAGGTTTGTGGACACCACAGCGCAGCACAGCGGTCGTATGCGCCCACTTACCACCACGCACAGCACCGGCCCAAAGGTCTCCTCCTCCAGGACCCTCATCCCCGGCTGCACGCCGGTCAACACTGCCGGCGCGAGGAAAGCGCCGCCAGACTCGGCCTCCGCCGAAACCCAGGAGGCGGCCGCGGCGGTCGCGGCCGAAGGGTCTGCCACCTGGGTGACCAAGGTGATGCGTGACAGTGCTCAGCTGCAAGCGGACCTGCGCATGCCGCGACTCCCAAGCCCGCGCATCTACTGAAGCGCTGCTGTAAACACTGAGGTAGTGCGCGCTGCGCAGTGCGGGGCTGAGGCGCACGCACCTGCTCCGCAACCCAGTCCTTGGCACCGCCCGCCACGGCCTCCTGCACCAGCGTCCGCAGCCCCGCCGCCGCCGCCCGGCCCAGTGTCAGCGGCCCCAGCTTGGTGGAGGGCAGCGCGGGGTCGCCCGCGCGCAGCCGCGCCACTCGCGCAGCCGCCAGCCGTGCAAAGGCGTCGGCCGCCGCCTGGGGCCCCGCAACATACACCACCTTGGGCGCGCAGCATACCTGGCCGCTGCGGACGGGGCGAGGAGGATACGGGGTGGGGTGGGGTGGGGTGAAGCAGGGCGAAGCGCGGTACGCGTCGGAACGGTGCGTCCAGCGAGCAATGAGCAGCGAAACTCTGAAACCGATATGCAGCTGGGACTGGCAACTGACCTGTTGGCGAATGCAGCGTCCGCCACCGCATGGGCCACCGAGCGCAGATCGGCATCACCGGTGGATCCCGCCGCCGCCGCCACCTCTACCACCACCGCCTTGGAGTCGGCCGCCGCCACGTCGCTATGCACGTACACGGCGTCCTTGCCGCCCAGCTCCAGGTGTGCCGGCACCGGCACCTCCCGTCCGCTGCCGGGACCGGCACCGTCGCCGCCGGCCGCAACTGCCGCGCCCGCGGCTGCGGCGGCAACGGCCCGGCCGGCGGCGCGAGAGCCCGTGAAGAAAACGGCGCCCACCTGTCGGTGCATTGCGCATGACGCGTGGTGCGGTGCGGTGACCAGGCTTGGTACAGGCAAAACCATGACAGCAAAATGCGCACTGTTCTGCACTACACGTCATTGCAGCGGCTGCAGGGCGCACCAAATCTCACCTCCGGCGCCTGCACCAAGGCCTGACCAGTGGCCGCGCCCCCCACAAGCGCCGTGTACAAACCCTGCAGCCCAGGCACCCAGGTCAGCGCACCTGTGTAAGCAGCTCAGCGAGTAACACGGCCACGGCCCCCACATGGACACGTGTGAACGCGTATGCAGCAAGCATATATGAAAGCATTAGCTTTCTGCGTATGGTTTAGAGAGCAACATGGAACAGGTTGCAGCGCACGAGCAAGGAAGCCTGTGTCTGTGCGGGCCATGCTTGCGTGCGTGCGTTGCGGTTTGCCTGCGGCAGGCCGGCATGCCGCCACAGCTCCTGCAGCGCCAGCCCCGTCAGCGCCGCGTGCTCGCTGGGCTTGGCCAGCACGGCGTTGCCCAGGCACAGCGCAGGCACCGCGACGTCGCAAGCCAGCACCACCGGAAAGTTCCTGGGGGTTGGGGGTTGCCGCTTGTCAGCATGGGTGCCGCTTGCAACAAAGGCACCGGCACCGGCACCGGCCGCTCCGCCCGCCGCCCACGCCCGTGCCCGCACCAGGCTGTGATGGAGCCGATCACGCCCACCGGCTCCCACGCCACGAACTCCGTTCGCTGCCGCCGCCGTGACGGGTGGCCGGCGGTGCCGCCTGCTGGCCCCGCCGCCGGCCCTGCAGTGCGGATGCCGGCTTTCAGCTCGCGAACCGCATGCGGGGGGGGGGGGGTTGTGAACACCAGCCCAATCTAAACCCAAGCGAAACTAGACAAGGGACAGGCAGGTGCAGTTTGCGGCAATACAGGGTAACGGTATACTCTTGCGTTTCGGGGCGGAGAGTGTAGACGGGGCGAGGTCGGCGCGCCGTCGACGAACTGCCACCCAGGCTCGGCTCGCGCACAGCAGAGACGGACACGCAACCACGCAAATGCAAAACACACGACTTACCTGGCGACCAGGAAGATGACCCCGGCGCCAGGCAGCAAGCGCCGGGCCAGACGAGCGACATGCGGTGAAGGGGAATGGCGAGGTTCGAAAGGGCGGGGCACAGTGAAAGGGCCGAGGCGTATCGGCGGAACGTAAAGGGGGGGGCCGGGGGCGGGACGCGGCATTCGGGTCGAGATGGCACCGCGCGTGCAGCAGTAGGCGTTCAGGACGCACCTGCCGAGCTGGCAGCGCAGTCGGCTGTAGCAAGGAGCAAGGGCAGCTGCTGCAGCAAGCCGCAGGCCTGCCGCACGCGCGCCGCTGCCAGGCGCACTTCAGCGCGCGCCTGGCGCAGCGGTTTGCCGGTCTCGCTGCACAGCACCTGGTTGGGTGGGGGGCGCGGACGGGGATGGCATAACGGCAAGGTCAGCGACGTTTGGCGCGCTCTGGGATGGCATTCCACCAGGTGGTCTGCTTGCCGCCGTCGACGCCTGCCTGCCGCACCTCTGCGACCGCAGCGCCCTCGTCCGAATCCAGCCGCGCCGCAAAGCCCTGCGCCACAGCCAGTCGGTCTGCAAAGCTGCGGGTAGCCCACCACGACCGCTGAGCCCTCTGGGCTTCGGCCGCAGCTCGCCCCACGCTTGCGGCGTCATCCACAAGCAAGCAAGTACGGCCGCTACCGTCCTTGCCGCAGATCTGCTTAGCTCCGGCGCCTGCCGCGGCATCCAAAGGGGCGTGCCCAGTGTTGCTGAGCCGCCCCGTTAGCGTCCCCAAGAGTCCGGCGGCTGCTGGAGATGGAAGGGGCAGCCGAAGGTCACATCCGCCGTAAGGGTCGAGCACCTGCGGCCATGCGGCGAAGCGCGGCGTGGCAGCGGACGGTGCGGCCGTTGACCGGTTATGGAGAGTTACACAGCCGCACACTTGACCGTTCGCCGTTTGCTGCCGGGTGGTGTAGGAGCCAGCGCGCATGTGATGTCAAACGAGTCGCAAGCAAGTCAAAAACTACAACGCGCAGGTGGTAGCTGAGGGGAACCGGCGGGACTGACCGGCCACCAACGTCTCACTCGCCGTTAGGCGGGTCAAGGTCACAGGCAGTTCCTCAGGTAGACCACAGCGCCGCGCTTTGCAACAAACAGAAGTAACTTACTTGCAGCTCAGAGCTGCCGGCCAGCCGCCCGAAGGATCTGACGGCGACGCTGACCGTGAAACCGCGGTTTCGCCTATTCGCCCAGGCGTGCCATGTAATAAAACTGGCCTCTTGAAGCGTGAAGTTCTGCATAAGCTCTGTTTAATAGCCACCGCCAGAACTGTTACGCACAAAACGTGCAGCACACTTATTTGTTCGCAGGGGCAAGTCAGCCCAAGCCGGCGATCAGTCGCTCGGGCCTTAACATTTACGCAGTCCTCAGACGTGAGCTGCATACATAGGACAACATTTTGCCAGTCCCGCTGACCACTGAACTCGTACGCGGGGGGAGGGAAGTCGCCGCTGACAATTGACTTCCCGCCCGAATCGGGTCGGCTAACTCTACAGGGCACTGCGCAGCGGTCACTAAACACAATACCATATATGTGACTGCGCTTTCTACTAATTACTTAGACTAGACGACTAGACGACTAGAAGACTTCGGACGGGGGGGTCGCCTCCCAGGAGTTCAGCGACCGAAGTCGGCGCTGAGGCTGACTTTAAAGCAAATCAATACGACGGCACAACAGCTTCTGGCTGAGCGCTGCCACTGCATAACGCCGCCCGTCGCCTCGGGGGAAGAAATCCCGCGATTCTTCCCAGCGACTTCGCCGACAATGCAGCTACAGCCGCAGGCGCGCTCGCATGGTGGCTTGCTAGCATTACCCATGGAGCTGATGCAGGTGCGCTATGAGCGCAGGGATGCCGGCGGGGGACTCATGCATAACTGGAGCAGGGGCTGCAGGGGCGCTATTTGCCAGCCCGGGGCCTGGTTTTGGGTTGCATAGGACATAGCGACCCCACCGCGGCCAAGAGCGACCGGTGTTTCCCGTTGTCACGCGAGGGCCCGCTGCCCATGCTCGCAGGCAATTATCTCAGGACTCCCTCGCGGGACTCCCAAGTTCACGCTGCGCTCGACCTGCAAGTCCCTGTCAAGATCGCTTGCTCTGAGCTGCTCAAGCGTGGTGGTTCGGCGCGCAGCGCTCGCACGCCGTTCAGGTGGCGCAAAGTGAGTCGCGAGGTGGTCGCCCGGCTGTCGCGCTCTTTCTTGCCACCGAAATTCCTGCGGCCCCCGAGTGTGAGGGACAAAATTATTCCATAGCGACGGGCTCGGGAAGCCGAGCACATTTTGAATTTGTCGTTGAAGTCTACAACGACCCGCTCTGCGCCGTGTTTCCGTCTGTCGGTCGCGCTAAAACGACCCTTTCCATTCCCTGCGAACTACAGGCAAGAGGTGATTGCAGCTCTGGCCGCGTTCCCAAACGCGCGGCGGTGCGTTATCCGGCTTGAGGAGGGACATTCGCGACGACAAAGCGCATTCGCCAGCAACAGCGCTGCCAGCCTCCTAGAGTCCAATCTGCTATCGGAGGCCCTCAAAGGACTCCACGGCCGCAACATCACGGCGCTCACCGTGACTGGGCTCAGCTTCACCGTGCCCGAGCACAGCTCGGAGTGCTGGGCGCCACTGCTCGAGTCCGTGCAGGAGCTGGAGCTGGGCGACGTCTCGCACACCGTGGCGGCCGATCAAGGCGCCTTCAACGCCCTGCTGCACGGGCAGCACCTGCGCACTCGCAGCGATGCCCTGGTGCGTGCACGCGATGGTTGACTTGGGGTGCAGTGGTCGGGTAAAGTTAACCAAACCCCTTAAATCGATTCGCATACACCGCCTTCCCCTCTCCCACAGGTTGCGCTGGCGGTGTCCTTCCCCAACCTTCGCCGGCTGTCGCTCTCGGCCGCCTGCTTCAGCGCCGAGAGCCTGGAGGCGCTTCACGGCCTCAGCAAGCTCGAGTCGCTCAGCCTGGATGGTAGTCTGGAGTGCCCCGGCGGCGCCAAGCAGGCCGCGGACGTCTACCGGCAGCTGCTGCAGCGGCTGCCCGAGCTGCGCCAGCTCCGGCTGCCGCAGGCGATGCCTGCCTGCGGCGCCGCGCTGGAGGAGTCGGACGACGAGGTCGAGCACGAGCAGCAGGGTGAGCAGGAGGATGAGTTCGTGGCGGCGAGCCGGCAGGACGCAGCGCTAGCGGAGCGCAGCACCAGCGACCTGCTGTTCCCACTGCTGCTCAGCCCCCCGCAGCAGCAGCAGCCCCGCAGCCCCCTGAAGCAGCAGCAGCAGCCTCTGTCACCCAGGCTGCAGCCGCCGGCGTCGGTGGGCCACCTGCCGGCGCTTCCGTTCCCGGTGTCGCCAATTCCGCCGCCCGCCGCGCTGGTGCCGCCGCCACTGCCGCGCCGCGTGCCCACACACCGACTGGAGGAGCTGGTCGGCACCGGCATCCGCGGCAGCGTGCTGGGTGCATTCGCCGCGCCTCTTGCCGGCGCAATCCCAGCCCTGCCGCAGCTGTCCCCGCTGCCGCCGCTGCCGCGCCTGTCAATGGAGCCGCCCATGAGCGTCACTGACGCGCTGGCGGCTCGTGCGTCCAGCAGCTCCTCCTCCAGGTCCGGCGCCGGCCGCATCCTTTTCTTCAGCGACAGCGCCGGCAGCGGCATGCACAAGGCCGCCGAGCAGCAGGAGCCGCCGCAGCCACCCCAGCCGCACGGTGCCAGCCGCAGCAGTGCCACCGGCTTCCACCCGGTCGCCGGCGGCGCGGCTGCTGCGGGAGCTGGTGCAGGTTCCGCCACCAGCCCCGCCGCGCCCAGCTCTCCGGCGGTGCCGGGGCCGCGGCTGCTGAGGTCCTCGCGCAAGCCCGCCAGCGCAAGCCTGGCCGAGGGCTTTGTGTTCCCGCGGCACCTGCAGGACCTGACCATCCCGCTGTGCGCCCTCAACCGCTCCGTCTTCGAGGCCGTGTGCGCCGAGTATGGCCAGCCGAGTGCCGGCGCGCAGGCCGCCAGCAGCGTGAACAGAGCGGGCGCCCTCGCCCAGCCGCAGCCCTCCATCGGCCGCCGGGTGTTGTCGTTTCCCTACCTGCCCGCTCTCGGCGGCGAGTCTGCGGCGCGCCGCGTGGCGACCGTGGGCGCCCTGGAGGCGTGGGGCGTCGAAGCGCCGGCCGGCCTCAGCCGCCCCGGCTCCCCGGCCATAAGAAGCATGAGCACGAGCAGCAGCAGCAGTAGCGGGGGCGGCAGTAGCCTCAGCAGCAGCTACAACAACTCAAGCTACCCCGCCGAGCAGGACGCGCACACGACCGCCACTAGCCCGGCCGCGGGAACCAGCGCCGCCCGCAGCCGCCACGTCCGCTCCAACAGCGCGGAGAGCGACAGCAGCTTCCGCTTCACCGGCATCAGCGGCGGAAGCAGCAGCCACAGCCACGAGGAGCCTGCGCCCGCCAGGCGCTCGCTGCGCTCGCTGCACCTGCCCACGCTGGCTGGCTACTCGCACTGGGAGGGCTCCTTCCTGCGCAGCGCCCGCGACTTCGCGCGCCTGGGCGCGCTGGGCGACGAGCTGGAGGCGCTGCACCTCAGCCTGGAGCTGGGCTCGTTCCGGCTGACGCCCGACAACATGCGCGCCTGCCTGCAGCACCTGAGCACGCTGCGCGGCCTGCGGGTGAGTCGCGCGAGATGCACGTTGCATGCTGTGGCCTTTTGAGGTTTGTTTGGATGCGGCTTCCGGCGCTACGCGTGCTGTCCGCGTCTTGCAAGGGAATGCAGGTTTGCTGTCGAGCCCACGGACGCGTGTGTTATCTAGTCTGCTGTACGTGGACTCCGCGTCAAACCTCCCTCGCTTGCCCATCCCGCGCAGGAACTGCGCATCAGCGAGGCGCAGCAGCCCACCTGCTACTCGGCCCGCAAGCGCTCCTGCTCCATGCGCGGCTCGGCGGCATTCGGCGCCGGAGGTGGCCAGCCCGGCCTGGGCTCCCTGTCGAGCTCTTCTCTGGAGCGCCTGGGCAATGTATGGCCGCGCATGCGCTCTCTGCATCTGTTTGGCGAGACCGCGGTGCGCAGCGGCGGCCGCCTGGTGGTGGCGGGCGGCTGGGACGAGGCGTCCCTGATGCCGCGCGCGTGCCCCCACTGCGCCGGCCCCTACAGCGAGGCCTGGCGCGCTTAGTACGTACGTAAAGGAATTCATCAGTGGACTGCAGCGCGTTCAAATGTGTACACGCACATTCCATGGTCGCTGCATGTCTGTTTTTCGGGCAACGTTCTAGACGGGGGGACAATGGAAGGTATTGCGGCGCGCACCTGGATGGTAGACGCGCAGGCACATGGAGTTGGTAGCAGTATGCGGGCTTCAGGCGCCCGCACACAAGCCAGTTGGTGACGGGCGCTATTTCAATAATTTTTTGGCGAGCAGCTCCGGCGACCGGTATGTCCACTCAGGCCCTGTCCCGTGGATCGGTCTGCCCGTCGTCAGGACTTTAAGCGGGAGGATGTGATCCCCAGTTTAATTTGCAGGTTGGCTCTAAGCGAGGCGCGCGCACACTCTGGTTCTTTAGGTTCTGTCAAGGCGTGATCCGCACCGGTTTCAGTTGATGGTTCTCCAGGTGTTGCTTACTTGCCCTCACACGGTTAGAAGGGCTTGGTTTCTGTTGCTGCACGTGTTGTTGTCGATAGGTTTATGCACTCAGGAGGATCAATAGAATACCTCTTTGGATTTGATGCTTCTAAGTTCAGACCCCGGCAGGACGTTTGCGCAGTTAGTGATCAGGTGGAGTTGGTGGAGTTCCGTCCACTGCGGTTCAATCCACGTGCTCCCACCGGCAGTGTCGGTGCGAGCCAGGCCCCAGTGGACGTCAGTGCGTAAGTGCTGGAACGGCTGAGAAGCAATGCGGCCCAACGTGTCTTGCTGGGTTGGCGTGGTGGAGAAATGTCTGTGGGGTGTTGATGGGGATAGGTTGATGGACCGCCTGTGCATGCACACAACGTTGTAGTATGGTGGGCCTAATTTTGGCAGTGTAAGTTTGCCCGGGTTAATCATACGCGTTTTGGCAACGCGCGGGATTTCTGTGGATATTTTTGCTGTTTTCAAAGCAGGCGCATGGTGAGCAGATACGCGTGGGTGCGGTTTTGCGACAAAGTGGGGCTAGTAATATACATTAACGCTGCCGAGCGCGCGTGGCTGTTGGGGCAGTCTAGCGCCCAACAGCCACACGCAATGGCAAGTTGAGCTGGCGGACGCACTGCAGTGATGAAAGAGCAAGGTGGCACAGTTGCGCTGAGCCAGCAGCTCAGTAGGCTGGGACTGCAGGCATGGAAGCAATGGATGGGGGAGGGGGAGAATGAATTGACGGCGGTACGTCATGATGACGGCGGAGGTGCCCCACATGGGGTGCTCTGGGTCCGCGAGGCCAGTTCTGCATGGGTCCGGCACTCAATCAACACTCTCACCTGCCGGGGGTGACTACGGTTTGCGCACGTGTGCTGGGCTGCGGTGGGTGGTGCGCAGACCGGTCGCAGAAACCGGCAGGCGCATATTGTTGATTGGTCGGTCGTGGAGTGCGAGAGTCGATTGTCAAAAAGGGGGGGAAGAGTTTAAGCCCGAACTTGAATGACCCTCGTAAGTGGACCCAATGTGGAATGCGGTGTGAGTACGGTATGCGGGATGATACGCACGGCACGGTGTGCAATGGAAAGGATGCGCCCCCGCCTCCTCGCGTTGTGGGGGCGGCGCGCATCCACCAGGACCCGGCTGGGTGGAGCGCATCACATCAGAGGCACTCTCAAGTTTTGCTGACGGCAGAGGAAGGGCCCCGTTGGCCCCAACCAACCACAAACAGTTTTGAGCAGGGGTCTGACCCCGGAATGAAAGCTCGGGAGTGCTGGGGGTGTGCGTGCGGTAGAGAGGCTCGGTGAAGAAGGGCACAGGCCACTGGCCGTGTCGCGTGCCCGTGCCCCTGCGGGGGATCCCCGCAGCTGTGAGGTCGTCGTAATGAGTCGTGGTTGCACCGGCTTTGGTAGTACGGCACGCTGTGCCCACTTTGGGGCTTCCTGGTAGCAACGCAGGAAAATGACGGTGGGTGCTAGTGCCAAGCCATAACCAAACAAGGGAGTGGGCTTCAATCGTGCGCGTAGTGTGTCCGTGTCTCTTCATTTGCACCCCTTTTTAAATCTCGGCGCGCTGCTTTCAAAGCGCCCTCATCCTTATTCGCTAACGTGATTGCAGAGGACATGTGTGTGGGAATGTATGCGGTGGGCAGAGTGAGCCCTGGGCGTTGTGTGCGACGGAAGTGGTGTGTGTGTGTCGTACAAGACTGCCGAGTGCGGCGTGCTTTGAGCACAGGCGCAGTGACGGGCGACTGATGGTGTATGGAGTATGGGGGGAATCAAGATCGTGGAGCATGCAGACCCTCCCCGCCCGCCCTCACGCCAGCCCGCACCGGGACCAGCTCTGCTGTGCGGCAAAGCGTGTGGAGGTGGAATCTGGTGGAACCGTGTGTCCCCGTCAGCGGGGGATGTCCTGGCTCCAAGAGTGCCGAGGGTTAGGAGAGAGTCATTCATAGATGATTTGCTGGTGCATACCAGTCAGGAAGTCACGTAGTCGAAATTACTGTGTAACTGAACGATGCTGTGCCGCTGGTGTGTACGACCCTTTGTCTTTCGATCATCTCGACTGGCCGCCGGAGAAGGCTCCTTGCTTGAAAGCCCGCGCTTGCAAGCCTAAGCGGACGGAGCCTCAAAGGCCGCAGCCACTGCTTCGTTCTGTGCCAGCTGATCAAACCCGGGCGTCGTCTCCAAGCGGGGGAGCAATGACTGCAGATTTGGGCCAGAGCTCTGCGGTGACGACTGCGCTGCTGGTGGAGGCGAGCGCTGTTAGTAGCGAGGACAGCATCGTGCTTTGCGAGGTGCGGCCCCTTGGAGCGTTGATCCAGCGGAGGTGCAATGGCGCCGGAATGCCACAACAAACCTTTGAACTTCAACCCCTGCTCCTGCGCCCAGGTCGCGCACGCAAAGGACGCCGTCGCTGGTGTGTACGACCCAGTGCGGCACCACCTTGATGTGGCAAACTCGGAGGGGGGCCGCCTTTCGACGCTTCCCGAAGCGCATGCCCTAGTGTGCCAAACCGAGGCGGGGGATTGGAAGGTTCTCCTTGTGCCTGAGGGTGGAACCACCCTGCTTCCGCCGAGGTGAGGAACTGAGACCCGCATCAGATGAGCTTTGCGCCCTTCTGCCTTACCCAGCGTCTCCTGGCAGCATCAGATGGTCCTGGCGTCTTGCACGCTTCGGATTGTCCCCTCTTGTAAGATTGCATTCTTACCCAGCGGACGGAGCCTCAAATTCTGCACTCCTTTACGTGGCAAAGTTGGAGGGGGGCCGCCTTTCAAAGCCACCCCAAGCGTATGCCCTTGTGTGCCAAACCGAGGCGGGGGATCGAAGCTCGGTCACGTGCGGGTTTTGGGGTTTGGCACGCACGCCGCCGGATCGCCTGACAAGCTAGCGAACAAGTGATGCATTTATTCTAGGTGCTTTACAACTACACGATACGCGAATCTGATGATTTGTCTAGGAGTCCAGCCGCCTATTAACTAAACATGCGCCGAACAGCATCGTGGCTTTGTCTAGCCGCTAGCATTGTATTCGCTACGATTATACACCAATCCCATGCTTATGTAGTAGGCGGTGTAGTATTACCGCATGGCGCGCTCCTGCTTGAGCCGCGGAACTCGAATTTGACGGACGCCACCGGTTTGGACGTTGCATTCGCGCTGCACTACGGGGCCCTAGAAGCCGGGAGATTCTTGCGCGACCTGGAACCTGAGCTGCTTGTCGTTATGACTCCACACGGCCTAGCCGTGCCACAGGTGCGCGTGCCGGGTGGGAGCCGAACCGGGTAACGTGTGCCATTCACCCCTTCTGTCGGCGTTGCGGGTGCACGTGTTCGCAGTACCGGCGCTACCCTGGCGGAATCTGAACACATAGGGGTTTGTGCAGGCCCTCCAACACTCCTCCGGAAATCAAACTGAGGCGGCCTTGTTTGATGCGCGGGCTGCCGCGCCTGGGGCACGTGCGGCTGGGGCTCGGAGCCGTTGATTGCAGCTTACCAACACATCAGATGGTCCTGGCGTCTCGCACGCTTCGGACTGTCCCCTCTTGTAAGCTCGCATTCTTACCAACGCGTCCGTTCACAAAATAATCTGCCCGCACCCGGCTATCCCGCAGCAATTCCTCCTCTACAATGACCCTACAGCAGGTGCGAGGCACACGGGTGACAGCATCGCCAGCTTGCTCCTCTACGCCGCTGCAGATTCAACGCTCAACGTGCTTGTTGAGCTCCGCTCTTCGCCTCCGTCCAACTGACATCCTTCCTATCTGCCGATTCCTGCAGAGGGCGCCGTGTCGTTTGAGGAGTGGAACCTGACCTGCTCCTACCCGCCGTGCAGCTACAGAGCTCGGCTCGACCTGGATGTGCGCGTCACGGAGAAGCTGACGGCAGCGCTCTTGGCGGCCGGCGCCAGCGTGACTAGCCTGTCGGGCTTTGGGCCCCCCGGCGTGGGTGACCGGCCATTACCGCTGGGCTGGGCCGAGGTTATTCCAGCACACTTCATACAGCGGGCCTACAACGAGTCAAACGCCGGGTCAGCAGCCGGGCGGGCATCAGAAGCTGTGGCGGGGTCAGACGCTCAGGCTCACAACAGTGGGACACAGCGGAGCGCGGGACGCGAGGCAGGCCAGGTGCAGGTGCAGGAACAGGGGAAAATGCAGGGGCATAAGCGGCCTACGCGGCGCTTGGCCCGAAGGAGCCTGGTCACCAGCGGGGGGTCCACCTCCGCCGGCACACACGCCCCTGCCGCCTCGGGCGAGTCCGGGGCATCCGGAGCCGGGGCCATGCGGGGACGCAGCGGCCCAGGTGCACGCATGCATGCTGGCCGCGGCGCCGCCGCCGCAGCAGCCACAGGCGGCGCGGCGGCTGATGCGGCGGCTGGGGCGGCGCGCTCCGCGGCGCCGCAGCTGCCGCGCACGGTGCTTCTGGGCATGCCGTCCCGGCGCTACGAGCGCAGTGTGGCCATGGTGCCGGAGCTGCTGGCGCTGGGGCGGCACCTGTTCACGTACCTGGACCCGCTGGACCTGCGGGTGGCCGTCGTGGTGGGTGCCGGCGGCGGTTGGTTGGTTGGTTGGTTGGTTGGTTGGTTGGTTGGTTGGTTGGTTGGTCGGTCGGTTGGCTGGTTGGGTGGTTGGCTGGTTGGGTGGGTGGGTGGTGCCGGGCGAGGTGCGGTCGGCAGCGAGCTCTCCGGGGGGTGCGGGGAGGGCATGCGGCGGGGCCCCCTTGCACTGCAGGGCTAGCGGCCGGCCGCGGCGGTACGCTGCGTGAGGTGGCACTCGGGAGCGGCTGTGCGTCCCACAAACGCAGCGCGCCTAGCCGCCGCACGCGCTCCTACGCGCCCTGCTTCGTCGCTCCCCTCGCTGCGCCGCAGGTCAGTGGTGACCTGGCGCACACCTGGTCGGCCGACGGGCCCTACGGCTTCAGCGAGCACGCCGCCAAGTTCGACGCCGCCGTGCAGGACTGGGCGCGCCAGCTGGACCGGGACGCGCTGATCAAGGTGGGATGCGGACACGGCAGACTGGGCGGGGTGAGGGTGAGGGTGGGGGTCGGCAGGGCATTCGGGGACAGGCGGTTCAAGGGTGGACCGGTGGATGGGCAGAGGCGGCGGGGCGTGCCACGTAATCTGCGGGTGTGTGCCCAATCCCCACGTTCCAAGCGGCAGTGGTTTCCTTATGCTTTCCTGCACATACACTGCAGGTGGCGGCCAAGCACGTGGGCGAGGCCAAGTCGTGCGGCTTCCCCGGCCTGGTGGCGCTGCAGGGCGTCATCGACAGCGTCAAGCCCGACAACCTGCACAGGTAGGTGCGGCGTGCCCGTCCTCGAGGGCAGGGCTATTGCCGCGGGTGCGGGAGGGTGGGGTTGCCGCGAGGCGGGACGGAGGCCGTGCCGACTGCCAAGGCACATCAGCGGGCAGCGCGTGGCGGGCCTGGATAGTGGACACCCGCTTAGGCAAGATGGGACCAACAGCAGCGGCCAACGCTGCGACTGCCGCTAAGCTTAGGACCGCCCGCACTCTCCGCTAGCTGTGCTCCTCCTGTGCCCATGCTGCAGCATTCTGCTGGAGTATGGTCATCCGCTGTATTACGGATGTATGTGCGCTTTGTTCGACTTTCAAGGCGACGCCTGATTCATCACAGCCTTCGAAAGCTGCACAATGCGGTCAAAGGTTACATGGCGAGGGCAGGCAAGCAACCTTGCAACGGAGGCAGGCGAGGCTGGAGGGAGGCAGACCTGTGGATCGGATATGCGCGCTAGCGGCAGGTGTGCGGGGCAGACGCATTGGCGCGTCCTTAAGCAGCTTGCGAGTTGCGGAGCCGAACGCTCTCGTGGCGGCGGACCGGAAGGCGATGGTGACGGGCGTCGCCGGCTGGCACTTCCCCGGCCCCAAGGACTTGCGCACGCGCGACGGACGTCTGGAGGTGCACGCGGACGGGTCACGTGGAATGGATTTTAAAGTGCGGAGTCGTCTGTTGTATGATCTTTGCTGGGGTTTTACGCACGAATAGCGGCACCGTGCTTTGTTTTGGGTAACTTGACGCAGGGGCCGGAACCCGGCCGATTCGTCAGCTCTCCCAGCAGCACCGTTTGTGGCCGCCGGTGTGTCTATTAAGGCTTTAAAACTGGCATTGAACGCAAGGGGAACCGCCATGGATCCCGGGCGAGCGTTACGACGCTGACGAATGTGCAAGATGGATGCGGACCGGACTTTTTGCGGGCCTTTCCCTCACTCGCGTCCTTTAAAGTAGGGAGTCCCAGCAAGCTCTTAACTTGTCTTTGTCTTTGCAACCCCTCGACTGGCCGCCGGAGAAGGCTCCTCGCTTTCAAGCCTGCGCTTGCAAGCCTAAGCTCAGCTTTGCGCCCTTCTGACTTACCCAGCGGACGGAGCCTCAAAGGCCGCAGCCACTGCTTCGTTCTGTGCCAGCTGATCAAACCCGGACGTCGTCTCCAAGCGGGGGAGCAATGACTGCAGATTTGGGCCAGAGCTCTGCGGTGACGACTGCGCTGCTGGTGGAGGCGAGCGCTGTTAGTAGCGAGGACAGCGTCGTACTTTGCGAGGTGCGGCCCCTTGGAGCGTTGACCCAGCGGAGGTGCAATGGCGCCGGAATGCCACAACAAACCTTTGAACTTCAACCCCTTCTCCTGCGCCCAGGTCGCGCACGCAAAGGACGCCATCGCTGGTGTGTACGACCCAGTGCGGCACCACCTTTATGTGGCAAACTCGGAGGGGGGCCGCCTTTCGACGCTTCCCGAAGCGCATGCCCTAGTGTGCCAAACCGAGGCGGGGGATTGGAAGGTTCTCCTTGTGCCTGAGGGTGGAACCACCCTGCTTCCGCCGAGGTGAGGCTTTGTAGGATCAGATTGTCACGGGCTGCCTGCGTTGTGGTCAGAGTTGTAGTGGAGTTGCAAACCGCTGGCGGGACCGCCGGCCGCCGTGGCACGACCAAATCCTCGACGCGCCGTGACGTCGCCGCGAAGCATGCCACCTCACCAAAGAGTGCTCTTTGATTGTACTATAGGGAGGGCTCTGAGAACCCTAGCGAGATCCGGGCACGGCCTCCTCCGCCGGGCGGCAGCGGCGTGGTGGCCCACGCCCGCGGCAGCGACCCCTATATCACGCTGTTGGCCGCGGCGAACTTCCTCGCGGAGCAGACAGGCAAGTGTCAGGGCGGGGACAAGTCACATGGCACCAGCATGGTAGTCGTGTCATGCATCAGGCACGGCAATTTATGGCTTCTCTACCTGCCTGCCTGGGTTCAGTCACCCCGTCCATCTGGGTTGCGCCCCCTGCGTTGCGTCCTGGCCTCGCGCTGCCGCCTCGGCTGCTGGAGACGGCCACGTGCACGTGGCGCTCCCCGCGTAACCTCCTCTTCCTGCACCGGCTACCTCACACACGCAGGCGCCACGCCCGCCTCCATGCGCACCTACATCCTGCCGCTGCTGGATGTGGTGAACCGCATCCGCTTCAACAGTGAGCTGGCGGCGCTGCCCAAGACCTGCATCGCCACGGCGGGCACGTCCCTCACTGTGATGCTGGAGCAGTCGCTGCTCGAGGGCATCACCGTGCAGGTGCGGCGGCCTGGTGTGCACAGTGGGCTCGGGTGTGGTCCTGCCAGGGTGGTGGACCGCATTGTTAAGCTACCTCACGCCGACCCACATGACAAATGGGGCCCGGCGTAGGTGGTCTGCGCCGAAGGCTTGCGCCGAAGGCTCGACCCACATCGCCAGAGCCGCGCAATCCTCTAAATCAAGTGCGCCACTGCTCCCGATTCGCTGTCCGCAGGCCGGCCCTGGCTGCCCGCCCAAGCCGCTGCTGCAGGCGCCCACGCTGCGCATCACCGAGGGCGCGGCGGTGCCGCTGGGCGTGCGGTACTCGGGCCTGAGCGTGGTGTACGGCGCCGCCACCGACAACGTGCTGTCCGTCATCGACTCGGCAACCGCGCTCAAGATGGCGCCCGCCGCCGCCGCCCGCGCCGCCTCGGCTGGCGGCGGCGCGAGCTCCGCGGGCGGCGCTGCTGACGCCGACGCCACGCCCGCCGGCGTGTCCTCCAACTCCTCCGCCACGGCCACGCCGCCGTTCTCGCGTAGCAACAGCGGCGCAGCGCTGGGTGGCGACAGCGCCACCACCGCCGCCGCAGCCGTCGCGGGCCGCAGCTCGCTGTCCGCCTGCCCCTCCATGTCCAGCTTCCAGCCGCAGCCGCAGCCCCCCGCGCTGGCGCTGACCGGCCGCAGCATCACCGCCGCGCCCATCGTGAACATCGTGGCCGCGGGCTCTCCCTCGCTGTCGCCCTGCCCCAGCTTTGGCGGCGGCGTGACCGGCACCGACGGCGCCGTGTTCGGCACGCCCACGGGCGCCCGCGCGCGCGTGATGGCCAGCTTCGCGCTGGTGGGCATCAAGATGCGGCCGGGCGCCGCCGCGAGCCGCGACACCGCGGTGCGCGCCTGCCGCGTCATGCCGTCCGCGGCGGCCATGGCCGAGCCGCACGGCTCCCTGTCGGGCTCGTCCGACGACGAGGGCGCGGGCGCCGCCACGGTGCCGGTCGGCGGCCTGGGCCTGGCGCTGCAGGTGGAGGTGGCCTGCGCGGCGGCGGGCACGCTGCTGGTCTTCCTGGAGGCGGGCGAGCACCTGCTGCCGGTGCCGATGGCCGTGTCGGATGAGGCGGACGACGCCGAGTACGGCACCTCGCCCTGCCGCGGCGTGCTGCGGCCGGTGCGCGGCGTGCGGCTGTCGGGTCGGCCCGCCCAGTGGTCCTACAACGAGCGGAGCTGCATGCTCAAGGTGGAGCTGCCCGGACCCAAGCCCGGTTCGGCGGCGGCGGCCGCGGCGCCCGGCGCCGCACGCATTGTGCAGGTGTTCCTGTAGAGTGCTAGCGCCGCACGCGAGGGCCGCATATATGAGCGCCTGCGTGCGCGCGCTGGTGTGTGCGCGTGCTCTATTGCTGGTGGCCCTGCGTGCGGTGGCCAGCTGCAAGCGCGCGGCGGTGGTGCGGTGGCGCGCTTTGTGTGGCGCATGTGTGCCCGCAAAAACCCTTGAACCTATAACTTTATGGTGTCTTTGTATTCAAGTGCAAAGTCAACATCCGTCAAAAGCGGATGTCATAAGTATGCCTTGCTTTGTCTCCAGCGGATGGGAGCGGCGGCGCGCACGGGCGTGTGATGTACACTTATGGCCATAACCAAACGCGGGCGCATGTCCCCGCAATACTAGTAGAACGCCGGGGTCTGCAGTGGGTTCTTCTCTTCTGTGCGGCTTAACACGTCGGGTCCGGGGTCTGCGTCAACTATATTATTGCGCCTTGTGCGCTCCTTACATGCGCCCTCTCAGCGCAACTGAATGAATTGTTTACCGTATGCAATGTGACACATCGAGTCGTTTGCTGTTAGGGGTTTGTCGAGATGGTGGCCTGCGTTGCGTGTGTGCGTGTGTCTGCGATAGAAGACAGCAGGGTCCCGGGATGCCCCTGTGCAAACGGCGCAGCGACGGGCTGGGCGGCGCGGTCGGCGTGGAGTGCCTTGAGTCGTACGTCGAAGAACTTTGCTTATCGAGATCGAGGGCTGCAGCGTCGAGGCATCTGCTTTGCGTATATCTTCTTCTTCGTCCGGTTATTTCCGGAAAGTAATGCAGGGTCGTGAGCGCCCGGAAAACGGGTGGGAGCAGGACCGCAGGCAGCCAGCCGTCGGCTGTGACGGTGGTGTGCTGCACGGACGGGGGTGCTGGCGCCAGTCTCGAGACTGGGCACAGCTAGGAATGGTTTTAAAGTGTGAGCGCAGGGCTGCGGACTGCGAGTGGGCGTGAAGAGCATGTAGCACATCGATGCAACGGAGCTATCGGGGATCCGGGTGTGCGTGTGTGACGAGGGGGACCGGGGCGTTAATTCGATTCCACCATGCACCATGCTGGCGTGTGTTTTGTGTAGGCATGGTGCACAGAGGCATGAAGGGGGAAGTGACGGCGCAGCCAACTCACAGGTCACACGCGTCCGGACGCCTTCCCCCAGGCATGCGAGTCAAGCGGTGATCGGTGGCACAGACCCATTTACGCGTGAGAGAAGAGGGGCCTATGCACTTTTTCCTTGTTCTTTGTGATTATGTCTGCTAGGGTGACGAATAAAAAAGAATACCTATTCGTGGAGGGTACCATTTTTGAGCGCACACGCGAGGTTGCTGAATCTGGTGGGTGGGTATGTTGTTTGTTTGGAGGGATGGTGAAAGGGCAAGTTTTGGGCAGGGGGGGTAGTTCCGCCTGAAACAGACCCCATGATCCAAATGGAAAGAGCTCGACGAGAGCGTTCAGAATCTGCTTTCAGAGTTTTAATCAGGGTAGTAATAGATATGGGCCCCCAAAGTTCTGGGTCGGTCCTCGGTCCCTGGGGTACCCAAGGTTCCGTCCAGGGGCTGCTAGATTTCGTTCACACGCCTCAAACACGATCAAACGCGCTCAGAATCAACCCTACAGTAGCTTAACAAGGTGTTAAAGGTCAGGGGAAGGCATTGGAGCCGCCAGGCAGGGCTCTGCGCGTCCGTGCCAACTTTCAATGGACATGTGGGCACGCATGTGCGTCTGACATGTGTCTTACATGCCGCTCCAAAACACCGCCGAAACTGCTGCGAAACATGACGCGTTCCACAACATACGTATACAGCAGCTGTAGTGAACATGTATGGCCATTGGTGGTTATCAACCCTGGGGGAACGGCACCCCCGGTCCGAACGCATTGACACATTGGAATCCCGCGTGCTGCCAAGTTGGGGTGCCGCTTCAGGAGATGACACAGGGCGATAGAGCTCGCCGAGAGGAGTGCATTGGCACTATTTTGGACGAAAATGGGTGGGGTTTGAGGCCTGTTTGACACGGTCAAAGTACGGTCAGGGTCGGTCGGTCGGTCCGTCGGGGGGTCGGGAGTTTTTGCGTCATGGGGTCTGGAACTATAGTTTGTACCCCCCCCCCTGTTTTGGGGTACCGAAGTTGCCAGGGGCGCAACCAGCAACTGTGCTCGGGCGCAGAGGCCGAGGATGCGGCCGCCAAGCAGTATGATGGCGGTGCGGGGTGGGGCTGAGAAGGCAAGGTGGGCACACAGGCTGACAGGGCTCTCACGCTGGACCGGGGTGCATTAAAGGTGTTGTAAGATGCTAGCCAGATGCCCAGATGATTACAGTGCCCTCCACGGGTCCGACATGCACCATCGTTAGGCCATCCGTGGCTCTCGCCAACACGGCATCCCCGCATACGATCTTTCCCGCACGGCTGCGCTTGGCAAGCGGCGTGACACAACCTCTCCGCTCGCGCCATGCTCCGCTGGGAGGCCGTCGCCAGCCCGCCCCAGACGCCACACACGCACAGACAGAGTGACAGACGGACGTGCCCGCACGCGCTCCCGCCCGCCCCCCACACACATGCGGTCGGCGCATCTCAACAATCCCACCACCGCCTCACGCGCCTCGCGCGCGCCGCTCACGCCTCGCCCTGCCCCGCCCACAGCCCCAGCGCGCACGCCGCCGCGAAGTAGGCGCCGTACCAGGCGCGCGCGAACAGGTAGAAGCGCTCCGGCAGCCTGCCGCCGTTGGCCAGCCCCGCCGCCGCCACCGCGGCATTGTAGGTCAGCAGGAAGCCGCAGCCCAGCGCCACCTCGGGCCGCAGCACCACCTCCGCCGAGCTCACGCGCTTGCGCGCAAAGTAGGCGCCAAAGCCCAGCGCCAGGCTGGCGAGCATGTTGAACAGCGGGCCCGCGAAGCAGGCGGTCAGCGCCATGGTGGGCTGGCCGCGGCGCGCCATGGCGGGGTTGCCGAAGAAGTCGCCCAGGCTGTTGCCCCAGGCCATGAGCGTGAGGCCCATGACGGAGGACGGCACGCGCAGCAGGCCCGCCAGCAGGCCCACCACGCCCACCGCCTCGGAGGCGAGCGTGTCGATCCACAGCACGCCCATGAAGAAGCCAAACACGGCGAAGGCGGCGGGCCCGAACGCGAAGCCGCGGCCCAGCAGGTCCCAGTCCGGCAGCGCGTCCTCCTCGCCTGGCGTTGAGTAGGCGGGGAGGTGCGGGGAGTTGCGTGGGCAAGGTTGGTTGGGTGTTGGGTGTTGGGTGTTGGGTGTTGTTAGCAAAGCAACACGCTTTGATGTCTGGTGATGCCATGGTAATCGTGACGGTGGGGGCGGTGCGGGAGCTGGTGTCGTGGTGGGTGCCATGGCCTGGAGCCCTGCGGCAACCCAGCACCACGACCAAGCCTCTTCTCCACCTCCCTCCCTGCCCCCATCAAGCGCCGCCCTCCTCCACCACAGCCGCGCCCACCAGGTCGCCCCCACACACCCGGCGCACCCGCGGTGAAGTACGCGACCGCGGCCGCCAGCACGCCGCCCGCCACCGCCGCCGCAATGACCATGGGCACGACCGCCGCCGCCGAGGGCGCCAGGTACGCCGCCGCCAGCAGCGGCGCGGCGGCGCAGGTGGCGATCAGCCAGCGGCGGGAGTAGGTGGCGGGGTCGGCGAAGGGGATGGTGAGGCGCAGCGCCAGGTACACGGGCAGCAGCAGCGGGAAGGTGAGCGCGCGCCAGCGCCGCCGCAGCGAGTCGGGCGGCAGGTCGGCCCACTCGGCGCTGGTGCCTGCAGGGGGGTGGGGCGGGGTTGGGGGTTGCAAGGGGCGGCTAGGGGGAGTGGCGATACAAAGGATGCGTCGGCAGGAGGCCCTTGTGGTCAACTCAGGCCCTCACCACAGCCCCGCAAGCCTGGCGCCCGCCCACCCGGCCCCCGCTCACCCACTGTCAGCTCATACTGCACGCGCGCCCAGAGCTCCCGCGGCGGGCCCGCCTCCCGCGACGACACGCCGCTGCCGCTGCCCTCCTCCGACCCGCTGCTGCCCGCCTCGTCATCCTCCCCCTCGTCCCCCTGCCGGCTGCGCCGCCGCCGCGCCTCCCGCGCCGCCGCCACCGCCGCCTCGCGGTCATACGCGTCCGCGCCCTCGTCGTCGTCCTCCTCCAGATCACTGCCATCGTATGAGCCGTCTTGCGACCCCGCGCCTCCTCGCCCCAGCCCCGCGCCCAGCCCCGCACCCAGCCCCGGCCCAGCCGAAGTGAGCCCGCTAGACCAGGGGTCCAGCGAGACCGAGCCCGCGCCCGCCAGCCGCCCGCTGCCGCCGCTGGCTGCCAGCGAGGCCTTGCGCGCCACGCCGCCGTCCGCGGCCGTTGCCGCGCCGGCTGTAGCGCTGCTGCCGCCGCCGCCCGCACCCCCGGCGCTGCTGCCGCGGGCGGCGCCGGCGGCGCCGCCGGCCGCCGCCAGGTTGGCGGCGGAGCCCCACTGCGGCGCGGCATCGACCGGTGCGGGCGCCGCCAGCGCCGAGCCGTCGAGTGAGGACAGCGTCAGCAGGCCAGAGCCGCTGCTGCCGCCGCCGCCGATGGAGCCGAGCCGTGCCGCTGCAATGGCTGCGGCGGATGGCGGCGCCGCCAAGGCGGACGCCGAGGGTGAGAGCGACGCGAGCGCAGGCGGCGCGTACCCTGCGCGTGCGGCGCAGCCACACAGGTGCCGCCACGGCCAGGGACAATGAGGTGACCTCTTACAAAAAGCCGTGGCATCACCGTGTTATCGCCAGCGCCCGCACTGGCTTGTGCCCCAGTTCCCCCAGCGCCGCACGCAACGCCTAGGATACGCCCGCTACGTACGGCCCCCGAGGGCACCGCATGCGGCCACTACAGTAGCTCTCACCTGACGCCGGCCCCAGCTCCAGTGCCGACCCCGCCGGCCCACGGCCCCCCGCCGCTTCCCCGCCGCCTCCCCGCCGCCGCCGCTGCTTGCGCCCTCCCCGCCGCCGGCTGAGCAGGCCCTGTTCCTCATCCTCCTCGCCGCCGCCTTTGCCTGCTGCCGCCGCCAGGCGCCGCGCCGAGCGGGACCCGCTGGGGTCCTCTGGGCTCAGGTCCGCCCAGACCATGGTCTGGTACGCCTTGGCGCTCATCAGGTGGTGGTGGGTCTGGTGGTGCGGTCTGGCGCCAGGGGAGCGCACGCGCTGTGACTGCGGCGAGGTGGGCCGCGGCCCCGCGGCCCCGGCCCCCGCTGCCGCGCCGCCCAGCGAGCCGCTGCGCCCCGCCAACACCAGCGGCGAGAGCAGCTCCGTCCTGCGGCCCGAGGCGTTCGCGGCAATGATGAATCGAGCGGCAAGCACGAAAAGAGGTGTTGTGTGGTGTGTGTTGTTACCGTACATCGACTACGATCGTGCCGGGCCGGACGGGCAATAGCGGGCGGAGGCAGCCAATGCGGCCACGGCCGGCATGCCCAACCGCTGCGCGCCTGGCGCTTTCCTAGCAGGACCGACAAGCGGCGCTCCCGCGGGCCCAGCGGCCCGCCGCCGGCAGTCTTGCCGGCAGTCGCAGCACCCACCCTGACGCTCGCGGGCTCAGCTGGCCGCCCACGTCCACGGCCGCCCACGGCAGCCCCTGCGGCTCCTGGCGGGCGCCGAACCTGCGGGTCCAGGGCGCCGGGGTGGGCGTGAGCATGGGGCTGTCAGGTGGAGGGAGGTGCGTGTGTACGTTCCGACGCCCCTCCGCTGCAATCTGAGGACCAACACTACATGTGCGACACATTGCCCCCGCCACAAACCGCCCCATCCCCCATCAGGCTTGGGTTTGCAACTCAACCCCACATACCGAATCACGCACGCGCACGCGCGCTCTCACCACCTGTCCCAGGTGTCCCGCAGGCTGCGCCACAGCGTGCGCGCGGCCGGCCGCCCGCGCTCGTGCCACTCGTCGCCAGCGAACACCCACGCGGCGTAGGTGAGGTACAGCACCGCGGCGGCGGCGATGAACCAGTGCGAGATCTGTGTGTGTGTGGGAGGGGGGGGGTTGAGGCGGGGAGGGGGAAGCGGCAAGTGGGGAGTGGCAAGGTAAAGAAGACTTAGAACATGAGGGCGTAGGGGTTACCCCCCGCTCCCGCCCCACGCCCACTGCTCACCCTGCCCGCCGCGAAGCTGGCCAGCACCAGCGCCACCGAGGCGCTGTATATGGCCACGTCACGCAGCGTGGCGCCGCGGCACTTGACGGGGCCGCTGGCGGGGTGGCGGCGGGGTGGGGGCGGCGGGAGCGGGGCGGGGCGGGGCGCAGGGTCAGCGGTGCCAGTGGGTGAGCTGCAACAGCTGCCAAGCACAATGGTGGGTTTGGGTTGTTGGATTGAAGCACCCCAGCCCGCCCCGCCGCGCGGTCATCTCCAGCCCCCAAGGCCCCCCCCCATTTCCACCCCCACGCTCCCCCCGCCGCGCGCTCCACCGCACAGCCCCACTCTCCCCCCCACCCCCCGGCGCCTCACCCCGAGGCGCGCATGACCTCGCCCGCCACCACGCACTGCACGAACATGGCGGCGCCCGTCAGCGCGCCCGTGGCCAGCAGCCAGTCGCCGTTGCGGATGGCGGAGATGTTGGAGGACAGGTCGGGCGCGCCGTTGCCGATGGCCACGAACGTCACTGGCGCACAGGGGGGGCGGGTGGGGGTGGCGGGCGGGTGGGTGGGTGGCGGGTGGATGTCGGGGGCGGGCGCCGGGTGGGGGCGCGCAGCGGCGGCGGCAGTGGAGCCATGTTTTGGGGTGCAGTGCTGGGGCGTTTACAGTAACCGGCAAGCGCAGGCGATGCTCTGACCTGCACACGCGGCTCTGGGCCTCCCCGCAGCAGCCCCATGTCCCGCCCTCCCTTACCACCACCACTCGCCTGCTCCCCCGCCCGCCTTGTACCCCGCCCCCCTGCTCCCCCGCCCCGCCCCGCCCCGCCCGGGTGCGGCGCGCTCACCTCCCGCGAAGCGCGGCCTCATCTTGGGAATGCACTGCGCCACGTGCGTCATGATGGGGCTGAAGTAGATCTCCGCCGTGTCGCCCAGCAGCGTGAACAGCAGCGGCAGCAGGCCGCCCAGGAACAGCTGCAGCAAGGGTGTGTGTGTGTGGTTGTGTTAACGACAGCAATAGCAGGACGGACAAAGCAGCCGCCAAACGCGCGCAGTTACGTACCAATACCTACGCCGGTTACCGAGCTCCGCGTCGGCGATGTTGCCCTCGTTGTCTACCTTTGTATACTCACCCGCATATATCGCCTGGAACCCCCTACCCGGGCGTTTGGCATCCAGCCTCGTCCCCGAGGTGCACCTGTATGCGTCCATGCGCCGCGCCATCGACGCGCTAGAAACGTTTGCCCGGCACGCCTAATCCCTGATTCCCGCCCGCTGTCCGTAGCCAGTCTCACCTATAGGCGTTTGCAAAAGGAAAGCACAAGGCGGCAGCACAGCAGTGTCACAGGCGGGCGAAATGGCAATGGCGAAACGGGGGCGGCGTGCAGCACGCAAGCTACAAGGCTACCTAACACGCAGCCCAAAGCCCGCCCACGAACTATTCTAATGCCCACGGAAGGGAACGAGGTCGGCGCAGCGAGGGAACAAATAGCGCGAGGCTGCATGGGGGCGCGTGGCGGGCGGCGGTTGCAGGGACCCGGATGGGGGCTGACGGGGCAAGGCGAAAGGACGTGTCCCCTTCACCCGCGAGCCCGCTGATAACGTTCATCCCGCGCGTGTGTGGTTGTGTGTGTGTGTGTGTGTGTGTGTGTGTGCGTGTGTGTGTGTGTGTGTGTGTGCGTGTGTGTGTGTGTGTGTGTGTGTGTGTGTGTGTGTGTGTGTGTGTGTGTGTGTGTGTGTGTGTGCGTGTGTGTGTGTGTGTGTGTGTGTGTGTGTGTGTGTGTGTGTGCGTGTGTGTGTGTGTGTGTGTGTGTGTGTGTGTGTGTGTGTGTGTGTGTGTGTGTGTGTGTGTGTGTGTGTGTGCGTGCGTGTGTGTGCGTGTGTGTGTGTGTGTGTGTGTGTGTGTGTGTGTGTGTGTGTGTGTGTGTGTGTGTGTGTGTGTGTGTGCGTGAGGGGGAGGGGCCAGGTGGAGGAGAGGAGGGTCAGGAGGCAGGCAGGCAGGCAGCGGGTAGGTGGCGGGGGGCGCGGGCGGCGGAGAGGAGAGGAGTGAAGCAGACAGGAGTGGACAAGCGAGGAGTGGACAGGCCGCGGGTCGAGCCGCGTAGGCAGCCCGCTGCTGGGCGCGGACCAGGGCGGCCCACGCCGCGGGTGACCTTCCCGGCAGCTCCCACCCCCCGGATCACCTTCCAACATCACACCGACTCCCCGAGACCCCCAGCATGCCTCAACGCCACCCCCTCCCCACCCCACAAACACACACATACACACTGCCCCGCGCCCCCCTCCCCACCAAAGCAGCCTCCCCCCCTTCCCTCCCTCGCACCGTGAACAGGAAGGTGGCGAAGGCGCCGTGCGGCGCCACGTGGCAGTAGTACCACTCGGTGTACGGCAGCCGGCTGTCGCTCTCGCACTGCTGCCGTACGAAAGTACAGCGCTCGTCGCGGGGCACGCGGTCGACACGGTCGCAGGAGTAGGTGGGGGCGGGCGAGGGAGAGGGAGAGGGAGAAGGTGTGGGGTCTGGGGAGGGCGCGGGGGAGGCGTCCGCCGCCTGCGTGGGGGAAAGCGGCAAGGGGTCGGGCATGCGGCGGGCACTTGGTACGTGTAGCAGCAGCTTGGGTAAGTGTAACAGCAGCGTGGTCGCGGGGCCTGGCATCGCGCTGCAGCTTTGCGAGTGCTTCACATTGCGTCGGTAATATAGCTAGCGCTGGCGTCGTCGGACGCAGCTGGGCACGGGCACGGGCACGACGGGCTGGGGAGGCCGCACCGGAAAGGGCCACACACAACCGCCCACGCGCCCGCGCGCCCGCCCGCGCCTGCCCACCTGCCCCGGATCCTGGCCGTGCGCGACATGGCCCACCACCAGCGCCAGCAGCACGCAGGCCAGCCCAGCTCCGCGCACTCCAAAGCAGCACCGCATCGGTGAAGGCATCCCGCGCAGCGAGGAGAAGCTGGACGGTCAGCGACCCTTCTCACGCATCCATGGGATCAACAACTGCTACTCATGCGGGTAGTGCTCCATTAGCAAAGTTCGGAGCGCCAACGTGCACAGCGCGGGACCTGATTCCAACTAGGGCCGGGCCAATTTTGCTCGGATGAGCCCGATAGGTCTTGCCTCGAGCCACGAATTGTATATAGAAATAAAACACGGATGGTATCTGCAAAGAAGGGCCTCCTCTTGCGCTGGTGAGTGCACCAGCAGCTCCTCCACTCGCGATTGCGCATGGATCGACGCTTACTGAGGCCTTTGCCTGCAGCGATGTGCCGACAAAGGTCTATATCGTGCATATGAATAGCCAGTACCGCGCGGAGGGGTGAGTGCAGGCCAGTGCAAAATGGTTTTGCGCGCTCGCTCGTCTGTGATATGCAATGCTCACCCATCTGTAATTTTAAACCTGTAGGAAGAAAGAATTCATCATCGCGGACCTGGACGAAACGACGCTGCTGATAAACCCGGCCTACGAGCTGGAGATCCGCGCGGCGCTGAAGAAATACAGCGACGAGCTGACGTTCGAGCCTGAGAAGCTGCTGCCGGGGCAGCAACAGTAGGCGCAGCGGGCAGTAGGGGCGCGGCGAGGGGCGCGACCGCCTCAACGCGACTATGGCGGGTGACGGGCCCGCGCCGGCCAGCGTGCCGGGCTGCCTGCGCGGCTTCCTGGAGGTCCAGGCCGCCCGCGCCAAGCTGTACGCGCGCTTCGACCTGGGTCACAAGGCGTTCATGCGGAACAAGTGAGGCCGCCATCGCAGGGCTGGGGCGCAGGGTGCGGGCGGGCGCGTCGGTGTGTAGTACAGGCGGCAACGAACGGGGGGACCCTGGGGCGCGATGGTGGGAGTGCACGCACAGCCGCACGCACAGCCGCTGTGTATGGTCCTGGGCGCTATCCTACGGCGCCTCTCACACGGGCCTGGCACCCACTGACCCACACCGCAGGGCCGAGAGCACCTTCCGCTGCCTGATGGCGGACCTGACCGCCGCCTTCAGCGACTGCTCCCGCCGCGTCATCGCCCTCGAGGTGCGCCCCAGGCGGCTGCGGCGGCGGCGTCTCGGCGGGGCCTCGTCACAGTGTCGATGGCAAACTGCGCATAGCCGTGCAGCCCGTGCCCCGCTGCCTTGCCCTTCACGCACCCATGAACTGCCTCATAATGCACCAATCCACGTCTCCACCCCACCACACGCACACACACGCCCTGTCGTCCGCCCATGTGCGCCCGCCCCCCCTCCAGGCGGCGCTCAAGGACATGGGACGCGTGGACATGGCGGCAATCCTGCGGTCCGTGCAGGTGCGTGGGCGTGTGCACGTGCGGGCGGTCGGGGCGCGGCGTCCGGGGCGCGGCGAAAGCTCAATAGCCAGGGTTGGCGTGGCATTGGAGCGCTGTACACCACAAACCGCACGTGCTTACTATCCACCGCCCAGCTCGCGGGGTGTGGTTGGGCGTTGGTTGGGAATCTCAACATAGCAAGGCCTGGACCGCCTTGACACGACAACCACCACCCCACGCCCACCGTTGCCCCCAACCCCGACCCCGCCGCCGCAGGAGTGCGAGCGCGACAAGCTGCGGCTGACGCTGGCGCTGCAGGCGCTGCGGCAGGCGGCTGCCTTCCGCACCTTTAGCTGGCTTCAGCCGGGCGCGGGCGGCGAGGCGGCGGCGGCGGAGGAGGAGGCGCTGGCGCTGCTTGACCCCCACTACCGCCCCGGCCACCAGTGCCAACACCACCACGGCCACAGTCACGGTCACAGTCACGGTCACAGTCACGGCCATGCACACCAGCAGCCGCAGCAGCAGCAGCAGGAGGAGGGGGGCAGTGGAGAGGCGGGGGCCGCGGCGGCTAGCAACGGGCAGGCGGGAGAGGCTGCCCCAGGGGCCGGGGCAGCCGGCGGCGCGGCGCAGGCGGCTGAGGTGCAGGAGCCGCCGGGGGCGCAGCAGCCCGAGGTCGTGGCGGCGGGCACGGCCGGCGCGGCGGGTCAGGCTGGTGCCAACGGCGCGGCCGACGCGGCGCAGGTGGCAGCGGCGCCGGGGCACGGGGCGGGCGCCTGTGGCGCCTGCGGCAGCGCGGGGGCTGCGGCGCCGCCGGAGCCCACGCGGCGGGAGTATGAGGCCGCCGTGAAGGAGGCAATGCAGGTCAGGCGGCCTCCCGGAGGGGTGCTCGGGGCCAGGGGGGGAGGAAGGCAGGGCCGTGCAAGGCTGCAGGGGCGCAGCTCGGCGGGGTGCTGTATGATGCATCGGCGGTAATCGCCCTGGCCGCCTGAGGTGAACCGTCCGCCTGCAACACCACCGCAAACTGCAATGTCCACACACTGCAGGATTTGGATGCGTGCATTCGCAAGATCAATGACGCAATAGGTGAGCAGGCGTCGGGGGCCAGGCGACGGCGGGCATACGCCGGGCTCCCTTTGGCCCAGGGCGCCCCGACGCACTGGAGTTGGGGCAACACCATCTGGGCAGTGATGAGTGTTTGAGGCTGACCCTTGTGACTGACCCTTGTTGTGGTTTAACCTGGTGTGGGCGACGTCGTGGCCCAACAGGCGATGTGCGCATGGAGCTGGAGGACGAGGAGCACGAGGCGGAGTGATGGAAATTGGAATGCAGGGGGTGGGAGTACGGGAAGAGCACGCCGCCGCCGGACACGGTGGGGGACGCCTGACTCCAGGCGGGGGAGCCAGGCGCAATACATGAAGCCACGAACACTGAACGACGAAGAGCGGGGGTAACGCCCCTGCAGGGGCGGGGGCCGCAGGCATACACTGCAGGTGCAAGAAGTGATGACGCGCAGGCTTGGGGCACAACAGGGGTGCTGGGGGTGCACGGAAGGTGGCGCTGTAAGTCCTCGCGCCCGGCCTCGGCCAAGTCGTGTACTTGTATCCAAGCGCCCGCAGCTCCTCGTGCTGGAACTCGCGGACCTTTCCTGCCTCCGGAGGCGCTACCCAGCGCCACCTGCCGCTGCCGTACAGCTGTACGGCAGCGATGCGACTCGGCGATTTGCCCAAACGCAGCCGAAGCGCTTGCTCGTAGCAAATTTCTTCTCATAAATTATCACGAGCAACAGTTGCCGCACCCTGCCAATCAAAAGGACCTGTAAAGCGCACAAACTTTACGTTTCAATACTGACCTTTCCTCGCGGGCGCTCCTTACCCCCTGACTGAGCTTCTACCTAGCTAATCAGGACGCAGGTGGGCCGGTCCTCAAGCAAAAGCTTTCGCTGGGCGTTGGGCGTTGCGAAATGGAGGCGAGCTCGAGCAGCTGAAGGTGTAACTTGACGCTTTGCTGCGCTTTTGGCTCATCACAGGACACAAAAATGACCGGCGCCAACGATGTCGTGCTCGTTCCGGGCGCGTCGCATGCTGGTGGTGCGGGAGACTCGTCGAGCCACTTCGTTAGAACTAGCTTCCAGAACGACATGCGCACGAGCGTGAGTCTGGACTTACGTATGGCGTGTTTGTCAAGGTTGGCCGAGTTGCATGCGTGATTTCAGGCCCTCTCGTTCGGGTTCTGCGCTCCCCGTTTGAATGCTGGCGCGCTCTGGGGGACCTGCCGGTAGACCTGCACGGGCTTCGGACAAGATTCCCCATTTGTCAGGGGTTGGTCAGGTCCTGCTGACGCGGGCGCAGGTTCCGCTCCGCCTCCCCTCACCCCCTCACACTCCCTCCTCGGGGGCCCTCCGCGTGCCCGGCCGGCCGCCCTAACCCCACCCCACCACAATGCCTCTCCCCCTCCTCCCCATCCCACAGCTGGGCCGCGCCTCCAACGGCGATGGGCCCATGAAGATGGACGCGGCGGTGCCGCCCGCGCTTGCAGCCGCGGTGCAGCCCATCGACCGCGGCCCCGCCGCCGCCGCCGCGCTGGCGCCGGCCGGCTCCCAGGAGCTGTCCCGCGCCATGCTGTCCAGCTGGCAGTACCGCGTGTCGGGCAAGGCGGCGGTGGCGCAGCTGCTGCAGGAGTGCGCCGGTGAGGGGGTGTGAGCGGGGGCCGGGGTGGGGTGGGGAGTGAGTCGTGGGGGTTTGGGGCCGGAGGGTTGGGGGCGGCCGGGCGGGGGTGCAGAGCGGCCGGAGGACAGGGAGTTGTGGACGTCGCGGGCGCCGCGGACGTGTGCGGAAGACGTAGCAGCTGCGCACTGTGTCTTCAAAGCCCAAACCACATGACGCCTTCTTCTGGTGCCCAGGGCAGCGGCTGCTCATTGCATTTGGGTTATAAACGCAGCCCGCTGCGGTACACGCGGAGTCCATCTACGGTATCTGTTGGCCTCCCGAACCCAGATCGCTAGCTGCCGCCCCTTCGTTTAGTGCCCTGGCTGAGAGCTCTGGACGGTATGCACCGCCCTCCCCCACCCCCACCCGGCGTGCACGCGCAGCCGAGCACATCGCCTGCGGCGGCCCGCGCGGCGTGACGGACGTGGCGCTGCGCCACATCCTGCGCCACGACATCGACTCCGAGTCCATCTACGTCGTGGACCTGGCCTCGCCCTTCCGCCTGTTCAAGGTGGGGCAGGGCGGGGGCAGGGCGGGGGCGGGGCGGGTCGGGCGGGGCGGGGCGGGTGGGGGGCCGGGGCGGCCAACGCGCCTGCAGAGCGCCAGGGCTCGGGGTCGGGGCCGGCGGCGGGCGGGTCGAGGTCGGGGGGGCCCATGCGCCGCTGAGCGCGGGCCGGCGGGGCGCCACACGCAGTCGTCTTCCGGGTGCCGGCGGGGCCTCTCCGCTGCTGTCCGCCCTTGCAACACCCCGCCCACCAAACCAAACCCAAATCCCCGCGTAGGCCTGGCGCGCCGCCATGCCGCGCGTGATGCCCTACTACGCCGTCAAGGTGCGGTGCCCGTGCGGTACTCCCGTGTGTGTGTGCCCCCGTGTATGTGTGGCTCACATCTTCACCTGCATGGCATGTGGCTGCTGCGAGCTCCCCGCCCCCACTCCCGGTCCCCACCCCAACTCCCGGCCCCTGCTCCTGCTCTCCTCTCCTCGCCCCTCTCGCCCCCCCCCCGCCGCCGGCCACCCCGCAGTGCTACCCCGAGCCCGCCATCCTCAAGCTGCTCATGGCGCTGGGCGCCGGCTTCGACTGCGCCAGCAAGGGCGAGCTGGACATGATGCTCAAGCTGGGGGTGAGCTCGGCCGCACACACGGGCTGCGGGGTGGGGGTAGTGCAGGGTGGTGCGCGCAGAGTGGTGGTGCAGGGTGCGGCGGGAAGGCAATGCGCGCGGGGCCCGCGAGGCCATCACTGGTATCAAGTCGGGCGGCAGTGCCGCCAATTGGGCACGCCGCTGTCTGCCGCCACGGGTACACGCAGACACGCGTGTGCCGCTGCCCCAGCTGAATGAAACCCCACTCACTTCACAATCCCCCCTCCCCCATCCCCCGGCGCGCGCGCAGGTGCCCGCCAGCCGCATCATCTTCGCGCACCCCTGCAAGCGCGGCGCCGACTTCCGCTACGCGCGCGAGCACGGAATCATGTACACCACCTTTGACAGCTCCTCGGAGCTGCACAAGATCGCGGAGATGGACCCCGAGTTCAAGTGCGTGGGATGGATGTGGCGTGTGCGGCGTGTGGCGTGGCCTGTGGAGGCATGCGCAGTCTGCGATTACCGTAGAAGACCGTAGAAGATCCGTTCTAGTGGTCCAGGCCCAATGTCCTGTCTATTGTGTCATGTCTCGGCGTTGGTGCCGCCGAGGCCTGCGACGGCCACCCGGTCAGTGCCGCAGACTCGCAGTGCTCATTCACATGCCCATAACGCCCCGCGCCCCTCTCATCCACACCCGCTCCGCCTACGCCCGCCCACGCCCACCCGCGGCGCGCAGGTGCGTGCTGCGCATCCGCGCGGACGACCCCGGCGCGCGCGTGCCGCTGGGGCTCAAGTACGGCGCGGAGGTGGAGGAGGCGGCGGGGCTGCTGGCGGAGGCGAAGCAGCTGGGGCTGGAGGTGGTGGGCGTGTCCTTCCACGTGGGCAGCGCCGCCAAGAACCTGGCCACCTTCACCAACGCCATCGCCAACGCGCGCAAGGTGGGGGGGTGTAAACACCAGCCCAATCTAAACCCAAGCAAAACTGGGGGCGCTTGTTGGTTTGGGGCTGTGGTGTATGACGTGGGGGCGCAGTGTGCGGCGCGAGGCGGGGTGACCGCCACCGCACCCAGCACACCCACACCCACTTCCACCGACCGCCCCCACCACCACACACACACCCCGCTGCACCAGGTGTTTGACGACGCGGGCGCGATGGGCTTCAAGATGGAGCTGCTGGACATCGGCGGCGGCTTCACGGGCCACTTCGACGAGTGCGGCAATGTCATGTTCGGCGAGATCGCCAACACGATCAACGCCGCGCTGGCCGCCTACTTCCCGCCGGGTGCGTGCCGCCGTGCCGGCCCGCCTCCTGAGTGCCTGGGGGCCCTGGCGTGCCTGAGTGCCCTTCGGCCTGACGTGCCCTGGCGTGCCTGAGCGCCCTCGGCCCGGCGTGCCGCTCGGCCCGACGTGCCTTGCCTCGCGGGTGTGCGCACCTGGCTGCGCGGCCGCGCGGCTCAACCTGAGGCTGGTGCCGGGCCGCGCGTGCTGCGGCAGTGCCACGCGCTCGTGTGTGCTGCGGCCGCCCCGCCCCGCCCCGCCCTGTCCTTACCCGCCCCGCCCCGCCCCGCGCTGCCCTCGCTCCCGCACGCACAGGCGGCGAGCTGGGCGACGTGCGCGTCATCGCCGAGCCGGGCCGCTACTTCGCTGAGACCAGCTCCGCGCTGCTGACGGTGGTGATCGGGCAGCGCGACCGGCCGCAGAAGGACGGCTCCATCCACAAGGACTACTGGCTCACGGACGGCCTGTACGGCAGCTTCAACTGGTGCGTGGTGGTGGGGAGCGGGCTGTGGGTGGGTGGGCGCGGCAGGCCGGCTAGTGCCTGGGCGGGGAAAGGGGGCCACGGCAGCGGTGCGGGGGCCTGCGCAGCGGTGCGGCAGCTCGGGGTGGGTGGGGATGGGGGGAGCGGCCCTCGCTCCGGTGCGGGTCTGAATGAACTACCCACCACCGGTACCTCGCCACCTCACCTCACCTCGCCTGGATGTTTGTGTGCCGCCGCCGCCGCCGCCACCGCAGCATCGTGTACGACGGCCAGAACCCCGAGTGGCGCATCGTGCGCTCGCCCATCCTGCCCGACCCCGCCGACGCCAAGACCAGCTACGTGTCCACGCTGTGGGGCCCCACCTGCGACTCCGCGGACGGTAGGCGTGCGGGCAGGCGCCGCTCGGGAATTCGATGAACTAACATCCCCTCCCGCGAGAGTGGAGAGGCCTGAAAAGGGAGGAGATGCTTTGGCGCGCTCTGGCTGCTTCCCACCCCCGCCCGGCGCCCGCCCGCCCCCCGTCAACTTCCTTATCTTGGCTCCCCTCCCAATCCCCCACTCGCCCTCCGCCGCCCAGTGGTGTACAAGGACGTGGCGCTGCCCGAGCTGCGCAACGGCGACTGGCTGCTGTGGTCCAACGCCGGCGCCTACACGGTGGCGGGCGCCTGCGACTTCAACGGCATCGAGTTCACCACCCCCATGAAGGTGGGCGCGGCGGGGGTGGGGCATAGTTCATTCCAGCAGTGGGGTGCGGCAGCGGCAGCGCCCGCGACCGAATGCTTCCCCGAGCTGCCGCCACCCGTTTTCATTTCTGCTTCGCCTCTACGCCGGCTGTCTACCCTGCTGCACTTCTCTTACGATCCCTGCAAGCCCACCTCCCCCTTGTCATTTCTGCGGCCGCGGTTGAGTGCGCCGACTACCATACACATGAAGCACATCACTCACGTGATGCCCGCCGCCCGCTGCATGTGTGCGGCGCCGGTGCTGCGGCTGCAGGTGTACGTGTGGAGCGACACGGCGGTGGACGTGGAGGGGGCGGAGGCGGAGAAGGCCGAGGAGGCCACGGAGGGCGCGGAGTAGTGCGAGGGAGTAGCGTGAGCGCGAGGGCCCTAATTGGGGCGGCCCGGGAGCAGGTGTGCGCGTGTGAGCGAGTTAACGAACAGAGGTATTATTTGCTGTCGCTTATAAGGCGGGCGCTAAATACTTTTTGCATCGAAGGCTGGGCCCGAAGGCGTGAGACTCGACAGTGCCGTACTATTGGCGGCGGCGCAGGTTTGAACGGCGCCGCCTGCGACGTTTCTGGACGCGATGCCATCGTGACTGTTGGGGGCATGGCAAGGCATTGCACGTGTCTGTGTGTGCATAGGCGGCCATGGTCCGTCCGCCCGCTTCCAACGTGTACGCGCCGTCCGATGCTGCCGCAGGCAGGACAGGTCTTCGTGCAGTGCTCAAACTTCTTTGGTGGGGTGTTGTGAATCGTGATGTATGCCGTATGCGGGGGTATGATTGGGTGCAATGCATGTGCGTGCAGTATTCTTTCTGGGGGCGTGTGGTGGAGCCTTCCCCACCGTGGGATGGCGTGGGATGGCGGGGAGGGGTGTACATATGTGTTGCAGGGCTGCAGAAGCAAGGCACAGTGGGAGGCATGGAGATGGGGCGGCCCCCACCCCCGCCACCCGCTCCTTAGGGAGTCGGGGGTGTTCAGGAGCCTGGGTGCGGACCGCGGAGGCGTCCAGGCGGAGGAGGGGTAGAAGAGTAGGAGCGAGGTGGAAGGTGGATGGTGGCAGGTGGGAGAGGCAGTCGCATGGGCGGCGCCAGTGCAGCTCGGAGGCATTACCAATTTGTTGTCCCCGTGGCCACTTCGGCAGGCTGTGGGCAGTGGGGGGCCTGGAACGCGTGGACGCACTGCCACTGGGCCGGGCACTGCCGCAAGTCGTGTTACACCGACGCCACCAAACCGGTTGCATGGCCGCATGACTCGCATCGCACAGGTGCTGGGGCTATCAGCGCCCATACAGCTAGCAGCGCATGCGTCAGAAACTCGAACAATCGAATCGAGCCACGTCCAGTATCATGTCCGGGTACCTCAGATGAATGTTGCGGAAAGCCGAGAGGAGCAGCCACACTGCCACAGCTTCCACTGTCAGGCACTGGCCGTCCATGACCGGCTACACAACCGCACCGCCACGGAGGCCACACGCGTGCATGTCGGTCCTTGCAGCACCGGCCTGCCAGCGCCATACCTTCCATTTCATAGCTCATACTCTTAGCCCGAAGTCCCGAACAAGACACACCACGACAAGCACACAAACCCCAAACACCCGCTAAAATGCATCGTGCGTCGCTCCACAATACGGTAAACACGACGACTCCCGATCCGGCCACTGACCACCACCACCGCACCTCGCCCTCGCTTGCCCCGCTCCGCACAACCCTATGGGCCGGGCACACCTACTACCGTACTACCTTAATCATACAGCTACGCGCCCCCGCCGCTCCCGCCGCCACTCCCACCGCCGCTCCCGCCGCCGCTCCCGCCGCCGCCGCCGCCGGCTGTCAGCAGGCGCAGCGTGGTGGTGTAGCCCAGGAAGCTGGCTCCGTCCATGACGAAGGCGCGCAGCAGTGTGGGCGTGCAGCCGCGGTACAGAGCCCGCTCGGCGCGCAGCTGCGCGGCGTGGGGGGCGGAGGGGGGAGGGAGGCAGGGAGGGAGGCAGAGAGGGAGGGAGGCAGAGCGGCGTGAGGGGGGGGGGGGAAGGATTGTAATTACCAGCCCAATCGAAGGGTCAATGGTGCGCAGGACAGCGGTGCGGTGAAGGGTAGAGCAGAGCACAGGAGGAGCCCAGGTGGGGGAGCCAACGCTTGCCCGCAGCCGCACGCCCCACCGCCTCACCTCCTTGGTATGCTGCCACCAGGACTTGGTGCTGGAGGCCGACGACACCGCCTGCGCGCACACACAAACACACCGCACCCGTCAGGCACACCCTAACATCCGCAAAAACCCCACCCACACGCCGACACCCTGACACACCCGCCACACGGGTTCTGTTGCCTGCATGACGTGTGATGCCCCAGCCGCCCGCAGTCCGCCCCTTCACCCTGTTACGGCGAGCTATCCCTGTACCCCTTGTGCTTCCAGACATCGGCCCTTCAAATCTACCCCACAAGCACACCGTACGCATGGGCGGCTAGCCCCTCCCCCTCCCCCTCCCCCTCCCCCTTCCCCCCCCCCCCCCTCCCCCTCCCCCTCCCCCTCCCCCTCCCCCTCCCCCTCCCCGCTCCCCAACCCCCCGCTGCCCTCAACCCCCCAGCACCTGCACGCGGGTCTTGATCACGTCCAGCGGGTAGATGGGCAGCCACGCCAGCACACCCGCCAGGCCGCCCGCCAGCACCTGCGGCGGCGCGGGCGTGGGTGGGGCGCCGAGCAGGAGCAGGAGCAGGAGGAGGAGCGGGGTGAGGCGCCAGGCGTGCGCCGGAGGCGTGTGCAGGTGTGTGTGCACAGGTGTGTGTGGACAGGCGTGCGTGCACAGGTGTGTGTGTGCAGGGCACTCGGCATGAGGCTAGGTGGGACTGTGGTGGGCGCGCTGGGCCCCCGGCCTCGTGCACCCAGGGCAGCACGAAATGGGCGCTCCCCCTCCGGGGGCCCAGGCCGCCATGTGCGCGGCCCCCCACCGCTTCGCTTCCCGCCGCACCTGTGTGCCTGGCGGCGCCTGCTCCGGGTGCATGCCGGGGCTGAGCGCGGCGGCGATGTCGTGATACAGCCTGCATCGGGCAGGAGGGGGGGGGGCATTGGGGGGGGGGGCGGTTCATAAGGAGGGCGGGTTGCGTGGGGGATGGGAACTTGAGAGGCATTGTCAGCAAAGAGGCATTGTTAGCAACGAAGGGATGTGTTCCTCCCAACGCAAAACGACCACCCAAATCCATGCAGGGGGTAACGGGGGGCGCAACGATGACAAAAGCGCGTGTCTCAGCCGCCACCTGCTGTACGGTGGCGACGGTGGCGCTAGTAGCAAGCCCAGCCCCTCAGCCCCTTCCCCAGCCCCTCAGCCCCCACCCCAGCTCCCTCTGCCGCGCCGGCCCCACCAGAAGTACATTGCGTAAGAGGGCACGTCGCGGACCACCGTCAGCGTGAAGCCGCGGTACAGGCCTGAGGCGGAGGCGGAGGCGGTAAGGAGGCGGTAAGGCCTCGTGCGTGTATGCCGTCAAACATGACGTGCAACCCGGGAGGCCCCGCACCGCGCCGCTATCCCCATCCGTGTGCTCCACGGCTCAACAGGAGCCCCATCCGTGTGCTCCACGGCTCGACAGGAGCCCCATCCGCCGCGCCCCGCCTCCCAGCGCCCCGCCCCGCCCCGCCACCAGCGCCGCGCCCCCTAGCGCCCCCCCCCCCTGCGCCTCACCCACGACGCCGTCCTGCCGGAGCACCTGCGCCGCCATGGCCGCGGGGTTGCGGTAGCCGGCGGTGCCGGGCGAGGCGGTCTGCAGCTGCGCGCGCAGCTTCAGCAGCTCCACAGGCGACCACAGGAACACCTGCCCGCGTGCACGTGCGAGCATGTGTGCGCGCGTGTGGGGGTTCCAGGTAAGAAGGTTGGAGAAGCAGGGGTGGGTTTGTGGAGGCCAGCGCAAGCTAAACCAGACGGAGTTCAGGCAAATGGGGGGAAGCGGGCTCGGTACGGCAGGTGACATACACGCGGGGTGTGGGTGCAGGGCAGCGAGGCAGCGCACATGCTTTCGCGCCCATGCGCTAGTGCATCAGCAGGCGGCGTGCGGAGGGCCGTAGAGACCCAGGGTGCCTCAGACCAACCAACCAGGCCCTGCCCACCACTCGTCGCTTCTCGCCCCGCCGGCCCCCTGCCCACCTGCGCCATGCCTGCCACACCGCCCGCCACAAACCCGTGCCAGGGTGTGGGGATGGGCTGCGGCCGCTCCGCCTCCTCTCGCGCCCCCTCCCCGCCGTGTCGCTCTGAGCTCGATGGCCCCGGCGCCTCTTCCAACCCTCTGCTACTGCTACTGCCTTCGCTACTGCTGCTTTCACTGCTGCTACTACTGCTCGCCCCTTGCCCCGCCAGCACGCCGCCCCCGGGGCGGCTGCCGGGCCCCAGGCCGAGCGATGACGCCAGCGCGGCCACCGCGCGGCCCGTGACGCTGCTAGGGCCGTGCACCTCCGCCTCCCGCATCTGCTGCGACACCGCGTGGTGGTGGTGGTGCAGGTGCAGCTGGTGCAGCTGTTGGTGCGGCAGGTGCGGCTGGGTATGCTGGTGCGTTTGGTGGTGCGTTGCGAGCGAGCCGGCAGCCACGGAGCCTGGCACGCCAGCGGCGGGCGCCGACTGATGCTGCGCCTGCGGGTGCTGATCACCAAGCTGCTGTTGGTGCTGTTGGTGCTGGTAGCTCTGTGGCTGCTCCCCGTCCTCAGGTGAGGCCAGCTGCCGCAACGTCCACCCATAGGCCTGAAGACAGCGAGCGTGGCGGGGAGGCAACCAGGTCAGCCTACGCAGCGCATTGCACCGGGCAGCATCCCCTTTCCACAACGACCCAGCCAAGGGGGCCACCAGCTGCCGGCTGCCCCCCCACCGGCACCCTCAGGCAGGCACCCGGTATCGCCGAACGCGCACCTGGAAGAGGATGGCGGATTGCACTGACGCGAAGAGCAGCGGGTACGTCAGCCCTGCACAGCGCAGATGTACACCGCCCGCCTGAGTCAGCACGGCCCCAGGAGGAGGGCGTCGCTCGGTTCACTTTTTCACGCATGCGGCCGACGCGCCTGGCCGCATCCCACCCCTCCCCCATCGTAGGCTGCCTGCCGCGCACCCCCCTCGCCTCCGTGCCACTCCTCCCTGCCGGGTCCGTCTTCATGGCCCCACCAGCTGCCAGGTCAGCTACAGCGTCTACCTTGCCGCACCGTGTCTTGTGAGCCCCCCCCCCCCGCTGCCCAAGCCGCCCCCTGGACCCGCTCCTGGCTCGTGAGTCTCACCTTTCCACGGGCTTAACAACCCCTCCTTCCGCACCATCGATGACAGCACCGATAGCGTGGAAGGCACCCCGCCCGATGCACTGCATGCCTGCTGAATCCGCACGCGGACCGTGTCGAGTGGCTGGGACAAGGTGATGGCGAAAGCACCTGCCACTGCGCCCGCGATGAAGTCGCGCATGGCAGGGCCCAGCAGGCCACCACTGTTATTGGCCTCACTGCCATTGTGCTCCATGTCAGGGGTATTTCAAAGAGCTGGTTAAGCGGTCAGCTGGGCTTCATTCTCAGGTATTCAGAAGAAATTCTGCTGTCAGCAAAACCCACGTTCACCCATTCAAGGATAGCGGTCAGAATATGTATGCAGTTGTTACTGTGCCCTTGAGTAGGGGTTCAATATACTTCAATGCCTGGAAACAGCCGAGTTACGAGTACCACCGATGCGAGACGTGCTCGCGTTTTCCCTTCCTACCCGCCAGTCTACATTCAGAACTCTGAATTAATTTTGACGCTCTATCCGAAAATACTCCGTAGGGCCTGTGCCTTGCAGCTTACTTGCCTCTAAGCGAGCCTTTCCGCATAAACCCCTCCCCGGGGGGTGTCTTAATGGTCTACGAGCTCTCTCATTTGATACGAGGCTTTCTTTAGAGCTACTGCTTAAATTCGGTGACAGCAAACAAATTTCCCAACTTTAGTCGTGGGTGGGCCAGGCCCCCGGCCCCAGTTTGTTTGACACAAAAGGATGCATAGAAACTGACGGGTACGCGCCACCTCCTCCTCGCGGCAAGCTCGTTGTTATTTGCATGGCACGCAGAGTCCGCAGCGACGGGGTCCCGTCGTTCCCCGTAAGGACATGCTCAGAATAGCACACTTGCAAATTGCAGGCGCCGCGCCTGAGATGACCACGGCGCTGCCCTCGGTCCACCGCGGAGGGTCGCTGCTCGTGGGCACACCCTCCGCTCACAGCCTGCCTCCGCAACCAGGTGAGCGTCGAGCCAGCCGGCGAGGGAGCACCAGCACCAGCGCAGGTGTGGGGCGGGCAATCCTCACACCGCGGCACGTCATGAGGAGCAGCCGCTGCTTTGGGGCGGCTGCGCGAGGTGGCGGGGCGGGCGCCGCAGCTGCAGGGCCGGTCGCGTCGTCAGGCTCAGTCCCCGCGCCAGTGCGCCCTTCGCGGCAGCTGCCGTCGCACGCCGCACGCAGCTCTTTGAAAGCGGCATAGGCAGCCGTCCTGGTTGCACTCGACCACTCACCTGCCGGTTGCTCCCCGGTGATGCTCCTGGGTGGGGGCCCGCCGACCAATTGCGCTGGTGCACTGCTGGTGCCGCAGGCCCGCCCATCACCGTCAACAGCAGCTGGGCGGCGCGCTTCTCGGAGGAGGGTGCGTGGCTGCGTGCATGTTTGTGTGTCTTAATTGGGGGGCTGTCATGCTTTGCGGCTCCTTGCGGCTGAGCTTGGCGCTAATGCGTGGTCGGAATGGGCACTGGGTCTGCCTGGTGGGGAGCGGCCCAGCGGCGGCAGTCTGGTGCAGGGGCATGACGCCTTCCACACGTGCTTGCACGACGCAGGCACCGGCGATGCCGGCGGCGGCGGCGGCGGCCTGGGCGGCAGCGGCCCCAGCAGCTACCCCTCCATGGCGTCGCTGTCTCTCGCGGCCACGGGCAGCAGCATGGCCAGCGGCTTCGGGCCGGCGGGGCAGCAGCTGCCCACCACGCCGGAAGGGTGAGGCGCACGGGCGCGCCCGCGGTAGCAGCAGCAGCGGCACTGTGCTTGGGGCTGTGATAGGGCTGTGCCCATTGTGTTTGGTGTGTGCAATGCCGCACGCCTGGCAACGTGTGTATGGGCAGGGGCAAGGCAAGTTTGGTGGCCGTACGCCCGGCCTGCCGAGAGCGCTGCGGCCGGCGGCGCACGCCAGGACCCTGCCTCACCCCACCCCACTACCCTTCTATGTACCATCTTTGCAACCCCACCGCTGCGGCGGGCCGCCTCGCGCTCGCCCTCCCCCGCAGGCTGCACCGGTACCTGAAGAACCGCGTCCAGGCCGCGGCGCCGCCCGTCAGCAACCCGCTGGGCCTGTCCGCAGCCAACGCGCCCTACCCCGCCTACTACTCGCCGCCGCCGCCGCCGCCGACCCACTCGGCCGCGCCGCCGTACTCGGTGTTCACGGTGACCTCGCCGCCGCGCTCGCCGGACCGGCTCGGCCGACAAGAAGGCGGCGGCGGCGGCGGCGGGTACGGCGGCGGCGCGTACGGCGGGTACGGCGGCGGGGATGGCGGCGGCGGCGGGGGTGGCGGGGACCTCCTCCCGGAGCGGCCCGGCACCTCGTCCGCCGCGCTGGGCTTCTCGCCGGCCAACACGGGGCGCATGATCGGCCATGACGCGTTCGTCAGGTGGGCGGCGGGCGGGCGGGCGGGCGGGGGGCGGTGCCCTCGTGAACCCGTGCGTGTAGTTTTGTGCGGTGAGGGTGTGCGGGTCTTCTTGCCGGGACAGCACCCGACGCAGCCTCTCCTGCGGCATCCATGTTCGCTGCTCGGCGTTCCCGAAACCTGTACGCCTCCCAACGCGAGCCTACCCATAACCGCTGAATACTTCTGCACCACCGCCATCACCACCACCGCCACACACACCGCAGCCGACCTTCCACCTCCAGCCAGTACGAGCGCATGCGACTGTTCACCGGCACCAGCCAGGGCCTGAGGCCGCCCCGGCAGCCCGCAGCAGCAGCAGGAGCAGGAGCAGGGACAGCAGCAGCAGCAGCCTCGCCGGCAGCAGCACACAGCGGCGGCGGCGGGCCGCTGTCGCTGTCGCTGCCGAGCACACCCAGCCACGCGGCCGGGCGAGGCGGCGGCGGCGGCGGCGGCTTCAACGGCTCCGCCACGTGGCGGGGGCCGGGCTCGGCGTTCGGGTCGGCGTTCGCGTCGCTGCCCTCCCCCTCGGGCCCGCCGCAGATGCAGAGCCCGGACGTGTTCGCCGCGTCTCTCACGTCGCTGGCGGCAGCCAGCGCGGCGGCGGCGGCGGCGGCACAGCCGCCAGCCGGCGACCCGCTCCCGCCTGGGGTGGCGTCGGGGTCGGGGTCGGGGGTAGGGAGGGAGCGCGCCATCTCGCCGCGGCCGCACAACGCGCACCCGGCGGGCCCGGCGGCCGCGGCGGTGGCGCTGCTGGCAACGGGGCAGCACACCGCGCGGCACGCGGCCTCCTCCTCGCAGGGCTACCGGCTGGAGCGGCTGGTGGCGATGGACGTGGAGCAGGCCATCTCGGCGGCGGCCTCGCCCAAGACCGTGGCCACGCTGACCCCGGGATCTCTGGACGGCATGGGGCACCCGGTGCTGATCGGCGCGGACGGCACCCGCATCCACCGCCGCATCAACCAGCACCTGCCCGGCAACGCCGCCGGGCGCATGCAGGCGCGCGGCGACTGGTCGTTCTTGGAGGCGGAGGCCGCGGAGGCGGCGGCGGCGGCGGAGCTGGAGGCGGGCGACGTCGACGGCGACGGCGGCAGCCAGGACCTGGGGGAGGGCGGCAGCGGCTTCGCGGCGCGGCCGCACACGTCGCCCATGCTGCCGCGGATGGCGCAGCGGCTGGGCACGGCGGGCGGGCCGCCGGGCACCGCGCGCGGCAGCGCGCGGTTGCGGGCCGGCGGCGGCGGCGGCGGCGCAGCCGCGGCGGGTGGCAGCCAGCTGGCGCGATCGTGGTCCTCGCCCATGCGCCACCGGCGCGGTGGGGCCGGCGACGCCGCCGCCACGGGCACGGGCACGGGCGGCGGCATGGTCGCGGAGTCCAGCCGCGGCGGTGGCCGGACCAGCCAGAAGGGCACGGGGCTGGCGGCGGAGGGCAGCGCCGTCGCCGGCCGCGGCCGCAGCGGCACCGTCGACGGCGGCGGCAGCGGCGGTGGAGCCGCCGCCGCGGGCACCTCGGGCGGCGGCGCCGCCGCCGGCGCCTCGATGCGGGGCACGGCCAGCGGCGCGCCGCCGGCGCTGGCGCTGACGCCGCTTGGCGCGGACGCGACGCCGCTGGGTGTGGGCGGCGCGGAGCTGACGTCGCCGCGCACCACGGGCGGGCTGCTGGCGCTGATCAACCCGGTGGGGGAGGGGCCGCTGGCGGCGCCTAAGTGGCTGGGCATGTACATACCCAAGGTGCGTGCAGGGGGGTGGGGTCTGGCGGGTGTGTTGGGCAAACACACGGAAGCACACGACGGGCGGGTTGTGTGTGTGGGATGTTTGGTCATTTCCAATTCACAAATCAACCAGTGCCAACCTGGGGAGTGATGGCCGCACGTGTGCCGTGTGCATGTGCGATTTCAAGGTGGTGCGCGCGATCAACCAGTTTGCCAATGGTCCCTGCACCCGTCCGCCCCCCCCTGACCCCCGTGCCTGCCCCCCCACACACACACACCTGCAGTGCATCCTGTACCGCTTTTCCATATCCTTGCAACCCCCCCACACCTGCAGGAGGACCCGCTGGGCCTGTGGACCGGCAAGCGCATGAGCAAGACTGAGGTGGTGATCGAGAAGCGGCTGTTCGCGATGCGGCACAACCCCGCCATGCGCATGGAGCTGGAGGGCCGCGCCACCGACGCGCTCAAGGACCGCGCCGCGGCGCAGGCCGAGGTGGCGGCGGTCAGCCGCGCGCGCGAGGAGGAGGCGGCGGCGCGCAAGGCGCAGCTGGTGCGTGCGTGCGCATGCGCCTGTGTGGTGTGTGTGTGTGTGTGTGTGTGTGTGTGTGTGTGTGTGTGTGTGTGTGTGTGTGTGTGTGTGTGTGTGTGTGTGTGTGTCGGGGGGTGCGCGGCGCGCCCGGGTTTAGGGGCGGGTGCAGGTGTGTGCGTTGGGCGGGCGGGCCCTTGCTGCTGAGGGCCATGGCATGCTGATGGATGAGCTGATGGGTGTGCTGTGCTGTGCTGCAACGTGGACTGGCCGCAGAAAGCGGAGGTGGACGCGCGGCGGCGCGGGCTGGGGCGCAGCCGCAGCCGCAGCCCGGGGCCCGGCGGCCGCGGGCTGACGCGTGAGGCCAAGGCTGCGCTGGAGCGGCAGCTGCTGCAGGAGGCGGCGGCGGAGCCGCGCGGGCCGCTCAGCCGCGACGAGGCGGCGGCGGTGGTGCAGGCCACGTGGAAGGTGGGGGTTCGCGGGGGGGGGGGGGGGGCTGGGGTTTCATCGGTACCGCAAAAGTACTGCTCTGTTGCAACGGCCTGTTATCGTGCATCCCCCCTGCTGTCTGCCTGCTGCACTGCTCTTACCATCTTCGGAACCCACGTCCCTCCCGTATCCCCTGCCTCCCTGCCTCCCCTGCCTCCCCTCACCTCCCTGCCTCCACACAGATGTATGTGCAGCGCCGCGCCTTCCTGCGCTTCCGGGACACGGTGATTAAGATCCAGCGCCTCATGCGGCTGCGCTACTGCGTGGTGCGCGTGACGCGCCGCCACCGCGCCGCCGCGCAGCTACTGCTGGACTTCCTGCTGGCCACCGGCGGCACGCGGCAGGCGGCGGCGGCCATGGACCTGCGGGAGATCCACTCCAACTGTGAGTAGGGGCGGCGTCGCGTTTGTTTTGTTCTTGGTTATTTGTCGGAGGAGTTTCCAAGAAGGATCAGATGCTCGCATGCCGTAGTTGAAGGGTTGTGGTCGGGTGTGGCGGGCAGACATGTGTACTGCGCATGCACACATGCACATGCACACCCATATGAACGCATGCATGCACGCACGCACGCACATGCACGCAGACATCCGCCGCAAGCTGCTGGAGAAGAAGGGCGACCTGCGCCACAACACGCGCGTGGCAGTGCTGGTGCGCGAGTGGGACACCGTGGAGGCCCGCATCCTGGCGCTGGGCACACGCGGCGCCCGCGCCGCCGCCGCCAACCTCCGCATCGCCGCCACCGCCGCCGTCGCCGCCACCGGCTTCGCCGCCACCATCGGCGGCGTCGCCGCCGGCGGCGCCGCCGCCGCCTCCGGCGGCGGCGCCCCCGGCGCCTCCGGCGCCGGGACGGCGCGCAGCGCCGCCGCAGGCGGCGGCGGCGGCGGCGCCTCCGGCGGCGGCGCCAACACGGGCGTGGGCGCGGATGCGAAGGAACTGCTAGCGGCGGTGGCGGGCGACGCCAAGGGCGCGGCGCACGGCACGCGGCTGCTGGGCAAGGCGCTGGAGGCGCGGAAGAAGGGCGTCATGCTGGTGGCGGAGGGTGAGCGGAAGGGAGGAGGGGAGAGGGGGAGAGTAGGCTTGCGGGGCCTACGTCCTCGTTGATGGAGGGGAGGAGGGGCGGATTGGAGTGGGAGGGAAGAGGGACGGGATGGGGATTCCGGGCAGGCGGTGCGGTTGGGGCACCAGGAGCGGGGCATTTGGATCATGACCCAACCCGCCACCCCTTACACCCCCGCCACCCCAGGCAACGACGCCGACCTGAACAAGCAGCTGACGGTGGAGCACGCGCTGGCGCACGTGGCGGCCACCGACCGCGTCATCCAGGTGCGTGTGTGGCGTGCGTGTGCGTGTGTGCGTGCGTGCGTGCGTGCGTGTGTCGGTGTTGCGGGCGTTGGCACCGCCACTCCCTGTTCTGACTACCAAGCCGAGCCCGACACGCCCCTCCGCCTGCTGCCTACCCTGCTGCACTCCATCCTCATCTTTGCACACACGCACACACCTCCTGGCACGTTTTGTACCATCTTCGCAACTCACGAGTGTTATGTTGCTCTCTATTGCATTTGCCTGTCCCTTGGCTACTTAGGTTGGTTTAGCTTGGGCTGGTATTCACAACATTCGCACACCCCTCCCCGGCACGTTTCCAACCCCCGCCAGGAGAACCGCGAGCCGGTGCCTGGCGAGGTGAAGGCGGCGGTGGCGGCCTGCTACCTGGAGCACAAGTCCGCAGCCTACATCGCATTCACAGGAGTCATTTGGCTGGTGGGGCGGGGGTGGTGGCGCGTGCTAGCGTGCTAGCGGGCGTGCACAGTGGTGGGCGGGCCGGACACGCACACACGAGCGGGCGGGCGGGCGGGCTAAGGCGCCCCTGAGGGGGGCCGGGCGCCCCTGACTGCTGGCTGGTGCTGGTGCTGTTTGCTCCGTGTGGTGGTGCTGGGGTGTTGCGGAGGCGTTGCGCCTCTTTCTTGAACCCACGCCGACCCCTCCTCACGCACCCTCCCCCACCTGGCATCTCCACACACCCTTACGCACCCGCAGCGGCGCGCGCGCTGGTACTCCTTCTACAAGCAGCAGCAGCAGCTGGCCATGGCTCGCAGTGTGGTGGCCACCGGCAGCGCCTGGCAGGTCATGGACGAGCTGGCGCTGGTGAGGGCAGGGGCGGGGTGGGGAGGGGCTGGGGGGGGAGGGGTGTGGGTGGCGGGGTGGTGGAGAGGCAGGAGGCGTGCGGGGCAACGGGCGCGAGCGTGCGCTCAAATGGGTCGAGGCTTGGAGGGGAACGAGGTGGGCAGATGAAACGGAAACAGGAAGGCTGAGCTCACCGCTGCCGTCACCCACCACACACCACATTCACACATCCACACACCCGTACACCACGCTCCCCCCAACCCCACTTCAGGAGGCGACGGTCAGCGCCATCGGGCCGCTGCCCACGCTGCCTCGCATGCGGGTCACGGCCACGCTGCGCGAGCTGCGCGGCCTGATGCAGGCGGGCGTGCAGGAGGCGGCGCTGTTCACCGCCTACATGGTCAAGGGCGGCATACACGAGCTGGAGAAGAAGCTGCACGTGAGTGAAGGGGAGGGAAGGAGGGGGAGAGGCTGGTTGGGGGGGCGGGCGGGCGGGCGGGCTGGTGGATGGGCGTCAAGGGGGATTGAGGTATGCGGTGGGGCTGCGGTGGGGCGCTTACGGAGCGGCACGCAGCGGTACGGATGGCGGCCTCCTCAGTGTCCCGTCCTTACCTGTCCACCACTGACCCCTCTGCGCCTCTCGTCCTGCCTCCCACCCCACCCCACCCACCCCGCAGTCCGAGCTGCTCATGCGCTCCTCCTTCGGCCGCTTCCTCAGCCAGTCCAACAACGACTCCCCGCGCGAGTCCACCAACGGCCTCTCAGCGGCGCCCAGCCCCAGCGGCGCCGGCGGCCCGCGCCGCGTGTCCAACAACGGTGGTGGCGGCCCGGCCGCACTCATGGGCTCTATCGGGTTGGGCGGCGGCGGGAGCGGCGCCGGCGGCGGGCCAGCCGGCGGGCCGTCCTCTCCGCGCGGCCGCCGCACCAGTGTGGCCGGCAATGGCCGCGTCAGCATGATGGGGATGACCGGGCTGGCGGGCGAGCCCGCCACACCCGGCGGCGCCAACCCGCTCCGCGCGTCCATGCCCTCACTGGGAGGCGCCGGCGGCGGCGGCGGCGGTGGCGGTGGGGGCGGGGAGCAGCGGCCGTCGGCGGCGTCGGCGCTGGCGGGCGGGCGCAGCCGGAAGAGCATGCTGGGCGGCCAGTCGCGTGTGCGCATCGACCCCTTGGCCGGCGGCAACAGCGCCGCGGACCTGGACACCATCTCAGAGGTGGGTTGGGTGTGGGTGTGGGTGTGGGTGCTAGTGGTTGGCCGTGGGTGGGTGGGTGGGTGCAGGACCGTGGGGCGGGACGGAGATCGGGTCTGCCGCCGTGTGTGCGCTGCCGGACTCTGCCCCCGCATGCTGTCGCTGCTGTCGCGCGCTGCGGCCCCTGACGCCCATACCTGCAACACCACTCCTGCCCCGCCCCAACCCACTACACTTCTATGTACCATGTTTTGCAACCCCAACCCACCACCAACACCACCAACACCAACACCGCCACCGCCACCACAACAACAACACCTGCCGCAGGCCGGCACGGACATGACGGGCATGACCGGCATGACCGGCCTCACCAACATCTCCACCGCCGCCGTGGCCTCCGCCTCCGCCTCCGCCGCGCGCGCGCGCTTCCTCGCCAGCCAGCCCAGCCAGAAGGCGGGCGTGGCGCAGCTCAAGGAGCGCTGGTGGCGCGACGCGGTGGTGCGGCTGGACGCCACGCTGCGCAAGCGCTACAAGCTGAACTCGGTCAGCCTGGTGGCGGCGCTGGAGGACCGCGCGGCGCCCAACACGGAGCTGTTCGCGGCGCGGCTGGCGGAGATCAACGCCAACCCGGAGAGGGCCGAGGCGCTCATGGCGGCGCTGCCGGGCGGCGCGGCGTGAGCGTGTGTGCGTGAGCGTGAGGTTCTGGGGTTTAGGGCGGGCAGGAGGACTGTGGGAAGGCGAGCAAGGAGGAGAGACAATGTCTGCGTGCGCCTGGTGCTGGATGGCGCAGTGTGTTAGAGAGCACAACGGAAAACGGCGCAGTGTGTGTGCGTGTTTGTGTGTAGGCCGTACGCAGCAGCGGTGCTTGCAGCGGGAATGCTAAGGAAGGCCTGGGGGGCGAGAGCTGCATGGAACTACTGGATGGCGGGGGGTCACATTGTTTGCATGCGAGGTTGCAGGATTGCACTGGTGGGCGCATGTACGGACGCAGGGTATGGACAGTCGTGCGCATTTGGCCTTGAGCACAGCAGGAGCTAACTATTGGCGTGGATAGACACACAGAGCGTTGCGGTGCCGGGACCGATTACTTGCACCCGCACGGAGACGTCACTAACAAGATGTGCCGGCTGCGCTTACTTGCGCGCAGTGCGCGACACCTGTGCCTAATACAGTGCTGATTGGCTTGGTGGGCAACTGGTGTGCAATCCGCTTGCGGATGCCATCGATAGTTAATGGGCTGATGCCCGCGACTCGGCGCGTCTTGCAAGGTAGCGGCGTATGCGGCCGGGAGGCCGAGGCGGTTGCCGGAGGTGTGCAGCCCACACGCATACTCGCCTGGACCAAGCTGGCGATGGAGGGACCGGGTGGATACCAGGGCAGGTAGTCAGGTTACGCGCGCTATTGGGGCTTGAGGCCCGGTGCCGCGCGGGGAGTAAGCGTGGGATTAAGCTGATCTTGTTGGGACTCCCAGAACCTGCACGCGAGTTTGTTCTTGTTAGTTACTGGCCCTACCTCGTACTCTACGCAATCAATCATCAGTCGACAATTCAACGCTGTGCCTTCAGCAGAGGGTCCTGGCTTCGAGTTGGAGTTTCTGCGCCACGCCGGGCCGTGATTCTCACGGCCGTGAATCCTCCCATTATTGCGCATCACGGACCACAGCAAAACGGCAGAGATTTCAGACAGATCATAGTCTATAATGCAAGTGCGTTGACTGTCCAGGGAAGCTGCTGTCCAGTTCAGGGGAAGCCTCAGGCCGCCCATACTCAAAAATGGCGCAGCCAGGGCCGCTCCTCCGCCAGCCGACTGTTTGCTCCCGCTCACCATGCAGCAACCACATGCGCGCGCATGGAGCTTCGGCAGGCCTAGGCGCCCTGCCCGCCTGCCGGCTTACGGCGGCCTTGGGCACGGCTTACCGCCGCGTTGCCTTGCAGTTAAGCTTGCAGTCCTCTACAGCTGGAGCTGCTAGCACTGGCCGCTCTACCAGCTGCTCGGCGTGGGGTGGCCTCAGGCGGCGGCCGCCTATTGCGACAGCGGCAGCCGCAGCCGATGGGTCCTCCCCACCACCATCCGGTTCGCGGAGGGCCCTGTTCAGCGCCTCCCCATCAGCGTCAGCAGCGCCAGCGCCAGCGGCAGCAGGAGGAGGAGACGGCCTCGACGCGGCACCCCTCCTGGAGGCTGCCCGGTCCCACTGGCCGCAGCTGCGCGGGCAGCCGGACTGGGTGGCGGAGGCTGCGCTGCTGCTGCTGCTCAGCTGCGGCAAGGGTTCCACCACCTTACCCACTAACAGCCTGGGGAGCTGCCTGCGGAACACCGGCGCTACTGGGCTCCCAGCTCAATCTGCTGCCGTTCAACTCGAAACCGCCGCCCCGCAAGTGTTCAGCCGTCACCTGACGAGCAATGCTGCGCCCCTGCACGACATTGTAATGCTGCAGCTGCCATCGGACGAGCTCAGTGAAGAGTTGGCGGCGCTGGGGGGCAGGTACGCGGCCCTGGACAGGGCACGGTGGCTGGCACGCTGCTCCCAGAGCGCGGGGCGCGAGGTGACCTGGGACGGGCTTAGACGCGCCGTTTCCGGCAACTTGGTCGGCACTGTGACGGAGGAGGACAGGTTGCTGGCGACCGTCCTGGCGTTGTATCTCTTGAGCCGCCCCGAGCGTATGTGCGACGCGGGAAGCCTGCTGCAGACGGGCCTGGGAGGTGTGGGCATCTTCTGGTGGTACGGGCTGTGGCGCACTGCGTCGAGCTGGACCGCCCTTAAGGCGTGGCTCCAGGCTCACGCTGTTCGCGCCTTTGATATCACAAAGGAAGCCGGCAGGGGCCAGCCGGTGCAACTGAGTCGCGCTGTGGTCGATGCCCTGCCAGCAGCTTCCACGCCCCTGCCGGCTGCTGCGCCAGCCGCGCTCACAGACGCCTGCGGTTACAGTAGTGGCGGCGGCGGCGGCGGCAGCACCACTCCTCCTCCTGCACCACCGCCCCTCCCGCCGACGCAGCTCTTCCTGCAGCAGTGGCGACGGGCGCCCCACCTGCTGTCGTACGGCACCTCCCCCGACCCCTACCGCAACTACCTGGAGCCAGGCATCGACACGCTGCGTGGCGCCGCTGCCCGCGCTGTGGCGGCGGAGGGGGAGGACACGGCGAAGCCGCCGGCGTTCCGGCCGCCATCGCCGCGGCCGAGCGCGGCAGCGGCGAATGACCCGTTTGTGCGCTCGCTGATGGGCCTGCTGCCGGAGAGGTGCGCGGGGTGTGTGTGCGTGTGTGTGTAGGGCCTGCGTGCGTTCACCGGCGGTAACAGGCGGGGGAGTCGTATGGAGCTAGCGTAAAGCGTGCGCGTGTTGGCAGTGCACGTTTCGCGCGCATTGATGGGCTGCCGCCTACTTGATTCATTACGCTGCCCACTCGATCACTTGGCGCGCTCTGCTCGCTGCGGATGCATGTGCTGTTCCCAACTATCAGCCTGCATCCGCACCTGGAGCTCTACGCCGGCCAGGCTAAGCTGTCGGAGACGGCAATGTCAGATGCAGCGGCGGCGGCGTGCGGCGGCGGCGATGACGAGGCCGCCGAGGCCGAGTTCGGCGCCGCGCTGCTGGTGGAGGTGCACCTGGACGAGGGCCGCGCCCCCACCCTCAAGGTCAGCAGCCCCAGCACCTACGGCTGCGGCGGCTGCGGTGGCGGCAGTGGCGACGGGGCGCAAGCCGGCGGCAGCAGGAGTCACACGCAGCGGTACCGCAGCAGCTCCGTCCGCGTGCTTCGCGACTGCCAGGTCGGTGGAAGGGTGCGTGCGAAATGGGTGCCCAGCGCGTGTGCACTTGGTACGCAGTGCGTAAAGAGCACGGCACATGCAGGACAGTGCAGGGAGAGGGTTGCGGTTACCTTGTTACACCTGCGTTTGCTTACTTCTTACATGCGCATGCACACGCCTGTCGCACCGCCACGCGCCGCAGGCCTCCGTGACCGAAGCCATCACCAGGCTGGAGCTGGTCACGGGGCGGCAGGAGCCCTCCCTGCAGCGCACACCCGCCGCCCCAGCCACAGCCGCCGCAACCGCCCCTGCTGGCGGCGGCGGCACCTGGCTTGCCGACCAGCCGTACGGCAGCGGCAGCGTGTACAGCAGCACGGATGGCGAGGGCGGCGCGGCGGCGGCCGCCAACTCGCCGCCCCTGCTGTTCCAGCCGCCGCCGCTCTTCGGCACCGACAACCGCTGCTGCGTGCCCGGCAGCCTGCACCGCATCAGCGCCATGCGCGACAATGCCGGCCGCGTGTACGGCCTGACCTACCGCGTGGGCCGCCACACGCGCGGCGACGCGCTGCTGCTCGCCGACATGCTGGCGGGCCTGGCGACCGGCGAGCACAGGGTGGTGGCAGCCGCGCCCGCCGCAGCCGCCGGCGGCGGCGGCGGCGGCGGTGCTGACGGGGTCGAGGGCCCGGCCGCCACGCTGCAGCCCCTGGAGGCCGCTGGGTAAGATAGTGAGCAGGACTGCAGGGCCGCCCCTCCTTAGCTTGGTCAGTGCGTGGCGATGAGTGGGGCATATGACGGTTGCGCGCGGCAGCCTCCGCTGGTGGGCTGCCGGCCTCACGCGCCCATGCGCCGTACCACACAGCGCGCCTGAACTTGCCGCTGTTGGCGGACCCACCTCGTGCCCGCGCGCAGCTCGCTGCTGCTGGTGGGCCGGCCTGGGAGCGGCAAGACCACTGTGCTGCGCGACGTGGCGCGGCTGCTGGCCGACGAGCTGGACCGGCGGGTGGTGGTCGTGGACACCAGCAACGAGGTCGCGGGTGCGTTGCTACGTGCTGCCGCTTGAAGTAGCGGACAGAGTTGTGTGTTAGGGGATGTACGGCGTGGGCCGGCGGGCCGCTAGTTCTGCTGCTGGAAGGCCCGCCCGAACAACTGGATAGCTGGATGGCGGGATGCCTCGGGCATGACGAGTATGTGCTTCATTAAATGTGTGTGTCCATGGTGCGTGCGCAGGCGACGACCGCACGCCGCACCCCTGCATCGGCGGCGCGCGGCGCATGATGGTGCCGCGGCGCGAGCTGCTGTGGCGGGTGATGCTGGAGGCGGTGCAGAACCACGGGCCCGAGGTGCTGGTGGTGGACGAGATCAGCACAGAGGAGGTGTGTGTGGGGGGGGGGTTGGGGGTAGGGTGCGTGGGCGAGGGTAGCGTGGGCGGGAGGCGGGTGGGCATGGACGCATGGCATCGATTGGGGCAGACCTTTGCTCTTGGGGATCGGCGGCGGGAACCACGCACATCTTCATTCGTTCACTGAAGCCCGCACACCGCGAAACAATGAACAAGAGCTTCACGGTGTCAGGCGTGCACGCGATGACGTGAAACACAACACGCACACATACCCCACGCGCACACACACGCGCGCAGGAGGTGATGGCGGCCCGCAGCATCGCCCAGCGCGGCGTCATGCTGGTGGCCACCACCCACGGCCCCAGCCTCAAGGCGCTGCTGCGCAACCACACCCTCAACCCACTGCTGGGAGGCATCGAGGTGCGTGCGCGGCCGCCAGGCCGCCAGGCGCCCACGTGTGCGGCAGGGTTAGAGTGGTGGCATGTGCGCCCTGCCTGTGTGTGACCCCAGCATGCAAGGCCGCCTTATTCGGCGCGGCTCTTCGACCTGCGTTTGCACTCCACAGTAGAGTTGGCGCCGGCTCCCCCTACGCTACGCACCTGCCACCGCACGCACGCACGTGGGCGCACGCGCATGCAGGTGGTCACCATTGGGGACGCCACGGCGCGCCTGAGCGACAGCGGCAGCAAGACGCGGCTGGAGCGCAAGGACATGCCCACCTTCGTGGCGGTGGTGGAGGTCAAGCCGGGCGGCAGGTGGGCAGGCACTAGGCAGTGCGAGGGCGAGGGCGAGGCTGCCGAGGCGTGGGTGAGCGATCAGGCATGCATGAGCAGGAAGGACACGCTCGCACGTTGGGCACGCATGCTGCCTACCCAGCTAGCTGATGGGGCATCATTCTCGTTTTTGCACGCACGCGGAAGAGATGTTGATGGTGTGGATTATGGATGGGCGCCTGACCCGATGGTGCATTGCACTGCACGTCTGCCCTGCAGGTTGCTGGTGCACCCCGACGCGGCGGAGAGTGTGGACCTGCTGCTGCCCACCCTGACCGCCTCTACCACCGGCGGCATCGGCGGCATCGGCAGCAGCAGCAGTAGCCGGCTGCGGGCGGCCGCCGCCAGCGGCGCAGCAGGTCCTGTGCCACCGCCCACACGCGCCCTGTCCTCCGCTGACGCGGCGGCGGCTGCCGGCCGGCCCGAGGCAGTGCGCGCCGCACACCTGGCGGGGCTGGCCGCCGCGGCTGCGGCTGCTCCTGCTGGTGCCGCCGATGCGAGTAGCGGCGGCGCGCTGCCGGTCCGCGGCTCTGCTGAGGCTGCTGCCGGCCCCCACACGCAGCTGCGCTACTTCGATGGCGCCGGCCGCATCTGGGTGGAGTTCAGCACTCCCGAGGCGGCGCTGCGGGCGGGGGTGCGGCTGAGCTAGATAGGCCGCTCGGGGGAACAGGCGGCGATGGGTCAGCGCATGCGATGGCGCGATCAGGCACGAGCTCATCCCCACTGCCTTGGAGGGCTATAGGAACAGGATTCGGTAGGCAGGACACTGCGGGCGGTCGGTCCGGGTATGTACGGGCGGCCGCCAGCAGGGGCTGAGAGCAGCGGGGGAAGAGGGGGAGACCTGGCGCGAGCGAGCGAGCGACGCGCCATCCGCCGAGGCCCACCGAGGCCGACCTGGTGACCTGCTGGTGCACAAAGTGACACGGTGGGGTGGGGCGGGACTAGAGGGGTAGGTGAGGGGGCGTGAGGGGGGGGGGTTCGCCAGCCCCAGCCAAACCAGACTGGAGGCGGGCGTGAGCCACAGGGGCGGCCCCTCCCTTGCACTGCAGGGGATGGGGCTCGGGGGGAGCAGCAGGCGGCGGCGCAGGCGGCGACCACAACAGGGTGATGGCGGCATGGGCAGCACACGCTCGAAAACGACGGCTGGAGGCTTGGAGCCGGGTGTGAACATACGCAAACATCGGGCGCGGAGTGTGCAACTCGCCGACATCGAGTTACAACTTGCGGATTAACTTTCGGTCACTCTGTACAGTGAAGCCTGATGTTCCCCTCCCTACCCCTTCATCAGGGGTGTGCGCGGCTGCGCGCCTTAGGCCTTGCCATCCAGCCATCGGTGGCCGAAACAGGAAAGCAGGCGCTGCCGCCACGCCACGCTGGCGCCACGCCACGCGCGCACGTGGCCATCAGTCACTACTGGTGCGACACCCGCTCCATAGCTTCACATGGCCGGCGGTGGCCCAGTGGCTGCCCGCATCCGTACCAGCCGTAATGCTCACCAGGGATGCAACCCCCCACCTGATGCTCACGCCACCCTCACTTGGCCGCGCACTCTTAACACGAATTGCGCAGCTGCTATCCAGCACGCACGCACTCAGCTTGACAACCGCGCTGTTTGCTGCTGCGCGGCATCAGAATACCAAACCTGCCGTCCAAGTACCCAATGTTGGATACATGCTATGTGCATCCCTCTCTGCCTCTCCACCTCCTTCTTTAGCATCACACACGCCTTTCGGCGTCGCGCAACCTCACAGCAACGAGCCCTGTAGCGCCACACACGGTCCCTCTCCGAGCCAAGCCGAGCCGTGTAGCGTCGCACACGGCCTTTCTCCGAGCCAAGCCGAAGACAATCTCGCCGCCATCCATCCAAAGCTATGCATTCCAGCACTGTACAGCATACCCAGGAATACGTCACATCCGAGAAAATCAACTTGTGTAATCATTCTCATGTCATAGTAGCTGTGAGTCAAACATACACAAAGATGCTCGCGCAATCGCCGCGTTTATCGCGTTGCGGGACTCTCCCATTCGTAATTGTGCCCTTTGAATCGCAACACACTCGTCTCCTCTGACGACGACCAGTTGAGGGTCCACGCTTTGAGGTGCCCACTTGTGGCAGCTAGGCGGCGTGCAGCCAAACCATCAAACACCCGCCCCCAAAATGCTTCATGCGTGCAGGCGTGCAGGCTTAAGCCACGTGCATTACCGCTGCGTCTGCAGTGTAACGCGCACAAACCCAACCGAGACGCTTGCATCATCTCCCTCCACACCCTCTCAAGCCTCCACCGCTGACGTCCAGTGTCCAACGCCGCGACGCAGCTCGGCCGCCCGCCGGCCGCTGTCTGTGTGACGCCACACAACCGCTCACTCGATGGTGCTGCTGCTGCTACCTCCGCCCGCGCGGCGGCGGCATGGGGTCAGCCAAAAGGTCCGCTGCGCGCACGGTAATAACGCATAAATATTTTGAGCTTGCCTGGTGCAAAAAGCGTGCAGGAGCCCAAGCACTTGCATGCAATCACGCACCGCATGCTGGCGCGTTGGAGCAACGCAGCAGCAGCGGGCACTCACCCGGAATCTTGCCGTTGGGCAGCAGCCCGTTGGGCCCGATGATGGAGTTCTTCCGCAGCTGGTTCAGCTCCTCCGCCGTCTCCTGCTCCGTCTCCTGCGACAGCGCAATGCGCGCGGGAGGAAGCACGGCCCAGTGCTATTTGTCATACGGTGTTCAATGTTGTGTTCAATGTCCCTTGCGTGCACCAGCACTGCGAGCACACCGCCCAAACTTATGGGGCACCGCGCCACACAGCCCCCCCTCCTCCACCTCGTCTAAGCCCCTTCCCCCCCAACCACCCAGCGGGGCGCTCACCAGCAGCCGCGCCTTGGCCCGCGCCACGGCGCTCTCCGCCGCGCTCATGTGCGGCTGCACGCCGACCGGCCGGTTCAGTTGCGACCTGCGAGCGCGTGCAAATGTACGTGGCAGTGTGTGTGCGCCACACAAGTGTGAGATACGGCTAAAGGAACATGCGACGAGACGGCCCACAGGCCAAACCGGACCACCGCCTGGCATCCGCCAGGGGACAGGCCGGGCCGCTGTCAAACCTAAAACCCACCGCTGCGCGTTGGGCTGCGGCGACAGCTTGGAGGGCGTGCGGGCGTTGCTGCTGCTGTACGAGTTGCTGTCACCGTCGTCGCCGCCGCCGCCGCTGTCCTCCGGCCCCATGTGTCGGTCCATGACGGTGCGTTTGATGCGCGTGTCCATCTTCCGCAGCGCCGCCGCGCGGATGCGGGCGGCCTGCACGCGGGGCGATGAGGAAGAACGAACAGGGCGGGGGTCAGTAGGGGGCAGCGAGGGCCAGGGCGGGTCAGCATGGGGCCCCGGGACGTTCGGGCAGGCTTAGCAACGCAGCCGTGCGTGGTGCTGCGCCTTGGTGCGCGCGCGATGGGCCAGCCGTGCTGCGTTTCCTTCCCACCTGAACTGACCACCGGTCACCCATCACCCTCCAACACGTAGTCACGCAGCGCCCCACCCCACCCCCACCACACCCCACGCCCGCCCGCTCCTCTGCCGCTCACGTCGTTCTGCTGCACTGCCAGCGCCTCCGTGATCGCCGCCACGTCCGCCTGCGACAGCTGCCCCTTGCCCGCGCCGCCCGGCAGCCCCGGCAGCGCGCCGCGGCCGTCACTGCTGACGTCGCCAAACTGCCGCGCCCGCGGCAGCGCGCCGTTGATGCTAGGCAGCTTGAGGTCGCCGCCGCCGCCGGCGCCGCTGCCGCCGGGCGCGGTGACGTGCGCCGCCACGCTGGGCGGCCGCGCCTCGCCGTCCTCCGTGTTGTTGCCGGCTGTGTCCGCGCCGCCGCCCGGCCCCCGACTGCCCGAGTAGCTCCCGCGCATGGCGCGCGACCGCATGTCCTTGGCGCTGTGGCTCTGCCCCTGCCCGTGCCCGTGCCCGTGGCTGGCGCTGCCGCCCACCCCCGCCGCCGGCATGCCGCCGCCGAACTGGTGCTGCCGCTCCGCGCCCGAGCCCGAGTGCGAGATGCCGCCCAGGCCGCCGCCGGCGCTGTTGCCGCCTCCGCCTCCGCCTCCGCCCTCCTCTCCGGCGTTCCAGGAGCGGTTCAGTCCGCGCACGTTGTTAATGACCACCTCCATGGGGTTGGGCTGCGCCGGCGCCAGCGCGCGCATGCGGAAGCCCTCGCCCGGGTCCGACCGCCGCACCGAGCCGCCGCCCGCCACCGGTGGCTGCGGCGCCAGGCCCGGCTGCCCGCCGCGCTCGCCACCCGCGCCCGCCGCCCCCGCGCCGAGCTGCGCGCCCGTGCCGGGCCCGCCCGTGGCCGACGAGCGGCTGTTGTTGCTGCCGCCGCCGCTGGCGACGGAGCCCAGGCTGTGCTGCAGCAGTAGCATGGAGGCGCGCCGCTCGCCGGGCCGGGTGGCGGCGGGCGCGCGCTCGGCGGGGCCCTGGCCCGCCAGCGCGGCGGCCAGCTGCGCCAGGTTTGCGGCGGGCAGCCCCTCACCGTGGCCGTGGCCGTGGTGGTGGGAGTGGGAGTGGTGCACGCTGCTGCGGCTGTAGCCGCTCGAGTGCACCTGCGGCGACGACAGCTGCGCCGGCGGCGCCGGCTGCTGCTGGTACTGCTGCGACTGCGGCTGCGACTGCGACTGCTGCATCTTCATGGCCTCCCGGATGACGGACGGCTGCCGCTCCAGACCGCCGCGCATGCCCGCCAGCGCCACGCCGCTGCCCAGCGCGGCGCCGGCCTCCGGTGGCTGCGATGACGCGCGCGCGCGCGGCGCCGCCACCTGGCCGCCGGGGTCCCCGCCGCCGCCCAGCTCCTGGCGCGCGCGCTGCGGCATCTGTGCATGCGTGTGTGTCAAAGAGCCCGGGGGGTCAGGGGAGTTGTGTGCACACGGGGACGCACGGCAGGGCAGCAATAGCGCGGCCACGTCGCGGCCCGCCACCAAGCCAGCAAGGCATGCCGGCTGCAACCCCACGCCCAGTACTTCGCGCGCGCTTCATCCTCGCTCCCGCTCCAGCTCCCGTTCCTCCTCCAACCGCCCCTGCTCCTCCTCTGCGGCCCCCACCACCACCACACCCAATCGCCCTACCCACCCATCTGTGGGGCCTGCCTTCCATTCTCCCACTCCCGCTCCCAGTCTCCCAATCCCAGTCTCCCAGTGTCCCACTCCCAGCCTCCCAGCCCTCCCACTCCTCCCGCTCTCGCGCCCACCATGATCATGGCGGCCTGGCCCACGTGGATGTTGTTCATGTTCGCCACCATCTCGCTGATGGTCATGGAGCGCCGCCGCTCGCGCCCCGTCCCGCGCGGCGCCGGCGCATCGTCCCCATCCCCCCGCTGCTGCGGCTGCTGCTGCTGCTGTTGGTGGTATGGCGGCGGCTGCGGCGTGTAGTCGGCGTAGGGGTCGGCGTCCATGGTGGACTTTTTGAGGATAGCGTTCAGGCCGTGCGGCGCGCCCCCCAGCAGCCGATTGAGGTTGACCTGGGAGCCCTGCCGCCGCGCCACGCTGAGCTCGGTGGTGCCGTCATCGCTGCTGTCGGTGCGCGGCGGCGGCGGAAGCTTGGGCGCGGGCGCGGGCGGGGCTGCGGCGGGCTCCGGCTCGGGAGCCTTGCGGCGGAACAAGCCCAGGACCATTGTCCTGGCGCTGGCTCAGCGCACGCGCAGGCGGCCCAGCGGCAGGTACTCGGCGCACCCCGGCTGCGCCCAGTAACCCCCGACTCCCCGGGGTCGGCCCCGGCTGTGAGCCAAGAATCGCTGCCTGCGGGCGCAAAGATACGACCACATGATTTTAGAGACGCCAAGACAGTCGCACGGCACCTTGAGCCTGCCCCAAACGCGCGTGTCAGTCGACGGAAATTATCCATGGGCCAAGTTTAAGGGTGCGCCTTGGGCATGTCCCGGCAGTCAGGAATCCTTAGAAGCTCTCAATGTACGCAATGGAATTGGCTTCGGCCCCAGAGCTCGCCGCGTGCCGCGTTTAGAACCCATTTCCCACCTTGCTGTCAGCCCCTGCCCGTCAGTCAGCTGCTACTCTCCAGACACAGGTTTGCGATAATCTCCACTCAGTTCCAGTCCCTGCTTTGCGGTCGCGGCCCGCCTGGAGATTCGCGCATTCGTTGCTGCTGATGATTCAGAGATAAGCTTTACTTATGAGCTGTACTGTAAAAGCTGAAAGTACAAAGTCACAACGGTTCGGCGAGAGTTCGTGAAGCGTCCAGCCTCAAACAAGTGTCTTATGCTTCAAATGAGATGAGAACTGATATGGACAAATAGCTGCAATCATAGAAGCTTGGAAGGGCACGCTGAAGAGCCGAGAGATGGATTTCCAGCTTTCTTCATTGCTGGTTTCTGTTTCCGGTGTCTTTTGAGTTGTTTCCTCAGCTGTAACGAAATACTCACCACAAGCTCACTATCACCCTGAATCTGCGCCATTCTGCTGGTTCTGTGCAATTCGCGACATACCCATCGCTTAGCTTTTTACACCGCCGGTGAGGCACCTGCGCAAGGATGCATCCAGCACTTATACCGGAGAAGCACCCGATGTGCGGAAAGGTGCGCGAGGCTGAGAGCGCTCTGATGGGTGTGGACTCGGGACAACCTGAGGCGGGTCTCCTGCGGAGCAGCGACTTTGGGCCCATGGTTAACTCGTCATCCGTGAATGCGGATGGGCGTTAAGCGACATGGGCTGGGAGGGCTACGCTGCTGCTGTTGAATCGCGCGGTCGGAGAGGTACCGCTCCGGGGTATGCCACGCCGGCACCTGTGTCAGGAGCACACACCAGGGTGTGGGAATCAACTGCCTGCCCTCCGCTGCCGTACCCCGGGGCCCCTGTGACGCGCCTCGCTCTCGGATGCATGCCCGAGAGCACAGCGGCATAGCACTGACTGGTTGGTTGGGCCTGTGCCGCCAACGCCACCACTGAGAGTTTGGCTGCCTTCCAAAAGCGGCTTGCCTGCTTCCCTTGTGTCCCTCTCGCTCTTCCTTTGCTTTAGTACATGGAGGCGCTTTTAGAATGCCGCAAGGAGAATCCATACCGGAAGTTCTTCGGTGTGTGCTCGGAGATTACGTGGGAGCTGTCGATGTGCCTCAAGGAGGAGAAGAAGGTGACACGGGAGCCCCGGCAAAAGCGCTACCACGAGAGGTGGGCGGCCAAGCGGGAGGCCGACAAGGAGCGAATGGCGCAGATTCGCGCGGAGAATGCGCAAGATCAAGATTCGTCGGAGCCTGCTGGCGGCTCGGGGCTAGGGAGGACGGATGAGTAGACGGTTCTGACAGACGGAGCACACAGAAATGCGGCACAAGCCGGCGCAGCGGCACATTGCTTGCAGGAGTGCCACGCGGCGTGTCGTGCTAAACTGAGTCAGGCGAGGAGGCACGAGCTCGCGTGCGACAGGCGGACATACTGGTAGACATAGACCGCACGGTGCGCAGTGCTGAGTGGCGTGCGGGGGGCGCTGGGCGCTGGCGGAGCGGGTCGCGCACCCGCACCGGCACCGGCACCATGACCACCCAACATTCATGGCAAGTGCCGAGTGGCACTCATTGGGTTCTGGGAGCACCGTGACCGTGTATTGAGTAATAGTATTAAAGGACGCGCCTGGCCACAGGAACGGCTTCCAGTAGAGTTGCAGTAGCAACAGGCAGCAGCAGGTGTGTGGAGGCGTGAGGCTGCATCGTCCGGTCGTTGCTATGGAAGGCGGAGCCAGAGGTTGCCATGGGCCCCGTAACTTGGGGACTTGGTGTAAAGAGACGGCTAACGGATGATGTCGGGCCGTCTCCTTGATGCCGGTGGTGCGCGGCGAGCCTGGTAGGCCCTTGCGTAGCCCAGTATTAGCAACCCCCACGCTCATTCCCTTACGCAACCCAGCACCTGTTGGCACCTCCACCCCCGTGAGCTTCCATTTTTGAAGTTTCCAAGACCAACACGGCCCGCATGCAGTCAGTCGGATTTTGTTGCCCCGCTTCCCGCCAACTGAAGACACGCTGCACCACGGTGTCCGACATGTACGCAGCGCCCCGCTTCAGAAGCCTTTGTTATTTACTTTTCAGAGAATTGATCACTGCATACTTACTATTACCACACGTAACCGCGAGGCGCTGCAACAGTCTTTTTTCCGCGCAACGCTGGCAACCAACGAAGCAAGGTGGAATGGCAAGGCACTTTGTACTTGCGCTGCAGACATAACATAACAGGCCCAGCCGTGTGACAAGTGCACAAGTATCAGCGGGAGTGTTAAAACACCAAGAATGCACTTGGGCCCGAAACTTGAAGGGGCGTTTTAGCGGCTCTCGCCTCATTTCGAACAATGCGAGCGCCAAAGCTTACAGCAGGCGCGGCTGCGGAGGCGCGCGCGTTGGCGCAAATAAGCAAGACGTGAGGGCGGTGGGGGTTTGCGCGGCCGCATACTCGCGCTGCACGTGCCCAGCGCCTTGCCTGGCACGACGCCGGGACCTTGCGGGTGCAGGGCCACGGGCCAGAAGGGGTCGCAGGCCGGAGCGCGGGGCCGTGGGCACATGGCGGCACTGGCGGGGGTGGCACAGCTGCCACGCGCGGGTAACTCACGGGGGTAACCCAGGTGGTGCCTCCCCCTCACGTCCGCCCCTGCAGCGACCGCCAGTTCCTGTCGGCCTTCCTGTTCATCATCGCCTGCACCGGCCTGTTCCTGTGGATTCACCACAACAGGTGCGCGCAGCTGGGTCGTGACGCGCATGAACCCATGCCCACCGCATTCGTGTACCTGCCTCCTCCACCCTCATAGCTCGCTCCCCCGCACGGCACCCCTCCCCCGGCAGCATGGAGACCATCTTCGTGTCGGTGGCCTCCTACCGCGACGGCGAGTGTGTGGACACGCTGGTGGACCTGTACCGCGCCGCCGCGCGCCCCGAGAACGTGTTCGTGGGCGTGGTCACCTTCACCGACCCGGGGGACACCAGCTCCGGCGAGCGCTGCGAGGCGCCGCAGCTGGAGCCGTACGCGCGGAACATCCGGTGCGGGGCGGGGCGCGGGGAACGGGGAGCGGGTGGGGCTGGGGTGGCGGGATGTGTGTGGGGGGAGGGGGGGAGGGTTGCAATGCGGCGCGGGTACCTGCAGCTGGGCAAGTACTGGGGTGTACGGCAGCGGATGCGGACGCGACGGCGTCATGACGGGCTGCGGGCTGCGGGCTGCGGGTGTTCGTGTGCGACTCACGGACCCTGGAACAGACCTCAGCCCGTATGGACGCCCTCCGCCTCCGCCTCCGGCGCGGTATGGGGGCTGCATTGGCCCGAATGCCAACCCACGACCACCACCACCACCACCACCATTTGCACACGCCCCAGGCGCATCAACCTGGACCACACGCTCAGCCGGGGGCTGTCCATGGCGCGCCACCACGCGGCCAAGCTGTACCGGGACCAGAAGTACGTGCTGCAGGTGCGCAGCGTGTGTGTGCAGAGGCTGGGTGTGTGCGACACGGTGTGCGGGCGCGCATGCGTGCGGGCGTGCTAGCGGGCGGGCAGCCGGGTGGCAGGCATGGGGACACGGCTGGCAAGCAGGAGGCATCGGCACCACGCAGCAGGTCGTGCGGAGATCTGGGCGGCTGCCGGGCATGCGTCGCAGGACCCGTGCCTGCCCTGCCTGCAAGCAGCAGCCCACGTGTCCCTCCCTCCCTCCCTCCCTCCCTCTCCCGCCCTCTCTGCCCATCCCTCCCGCGGCGGCGGCGGCGGGCGGCAGATCGACTCGCACATGACGTTTGCGCCGGGCTGGGACTCGGAGCTGCTGCGCATGGTCAAGTCCGTGCCTTCCAAGAAGCCGCTCATTACCGTGAGAGCAGGGGCTGCACTTCTTTTGGGCTTGACTGGGCATGTGTGTTACTGTAGAGATGACGGCGCCCGCGGCCCCTGCCACGCCCACGCCTGTCCCGCCACCGCCCGCGCAGACCTACCCCGCCTCTGACGACGACACCAGCAGCACGGACGTGCCGGTCACCTGCCGCGCCACCTGGCTGCGGGGCGAGGGCGAGGAGGGCGTGCTGCGCTTCACGGCGGCCCTGGAGCCGGCGCCGCAGCCGGGCGAGTTCCTGGTGAGCGCCCCCCCCCTGCATATCCTGTGTCTGCGTATGTGTGTGTGTGTGTGTGTGTGTGTGTGTGTGTGTGTGTGTGTGTGTGTGGGTGTGTGTGGGTGTGTGTGGGTGTGGGTGTGGGTGTGGGTGTGGGTGTGGGTGTGGGTGTGTGTGTGGGTGTGTGGGTGTGTGGGTGTGTGGGTGTGTGGGTGTGTGGGGGTGTGGGGGTGTGGGTGTGGGTGTGGGTGTGGGTGTGGGTGTGGGTGTGGGTGTGGGTGTGGGTGTGGGTGTGGGTGTGGGTGTGGGTGGGTGTGGGTGGGTGGGTGGGTGGGTGGGTGTGGGTGGGTGGGTGGGGGGGCGTGGGGGGGGGGGGCTCCATGCGAGGGGGGCGAGACTTCATCGCAAGCCCAACATGACCGAGGGGCGCACGCGCGTGTCTGTGACAGGGGGCTGCGAGGGGCTGGGTTTGTGCGTGCCACCATGGCAGCCATGCGGGTGAGCCCACGCGCGGCCCGCGCTCTGCCACGGGTACTGCAACTGACAGCGCGGTGCTACAACTGCTGGCGGCGACCGACTGACCTGCGGTGCCCTGCCCTGGCTGCCTGGGTGCCGTGCCTGCAGCCGGTGCCCTTCGCCGCGGGCGCGTTCATGTTCGGTCCGGCGGCGGTGCTGCACGAGGTGCCGCACGACCCCGGCCTGGCCTACCTGTTCCACGGCGAGGAGGAGCTGTACAGGTGCGGAGTGTGGTGGGGGGAGGTGTGGGAGGGGGTGGGAGTTGGGAGTTGGGAGTTGGGAGGTGGGGGTGTGACGGGGCCTGGGGGCGGCTCGCAGGGGGCCCGCATGGTACTGCATGTGAGGTGTGACCTTGACGCCCCTCGCCCCCCTCCTCCTACTCGCCTGCTTGTCCGCCAGCGCCCGGCTGTGGACTTCCGGGTGGGACCTGTACACACCCGACATGTGAGTGTGACGGCACGGAGTGACGGCGGTCGCCCCACCCCATTGGTTCGGTTTGGATTGGCTTGGGCTGGTATCGACCACCCCCCTCCCGGATCCCGGCTCGTGCACCGGGCTGGCCCCACGCATCGCCGGTGCATGGCAAAAGGGCGTGAAGGACATGGGGGGCAAGGAGAGCCGCCGACCGCACTGGACGCGCCAAGCCCTCACAGCTCCCGCTGTACACACACACCCGTCCTGTCAACATCATCTCGTCTTATTTACTCATGCATTGAACTCCCCCCGGATCCCGCGCACGCCCAGGAACGTCCTGTTCCACAACTACGCGCGCGGCGGCTCCCACTCCGCCTCCAGCAGGTGCGCGGGACGGGGCGGCCTGCCGTACCTGCTGTACAGTACACCTGTAATATGATGTGCCGTACGGTACTGCCGCTTTACGGTATGGAAAACTTTCCTCCGCCCAACCGCCCGCGCCCGCCCGACTCACCCCGCCGCACCCCCAGCCGGTACGGCAACAAGTACTGGGCCGACCTCATGATGCGCCCCGAGTACGGCGACGCCCGGCGGGAGAGCCTGCGCAAGGTGGGGCAGGCGGCAGGGGGGCGGGGGGCGGGGAGGAGGGGGGTTTCTGCCCGCGGCCGGCACACGGGTTTGAGCAGGTCGAAGTGGCGGGATGGGGGCTGAGTCCCTGGCTCTCGCCCGCGTGTGCGCCGGCCCCCCGCCTCCCATCGGCACTTCACAACTTGCCCAAACCATCCACACGGACGGCTACCCCAAGACTGAACTGCTGCAATAACGCGTCGACATCATCTCGTATTAATCAAACATGAATTTAACCCGCCATCCACCCGCCTTCCCACCCACCCCGCAGGTGGCCCAGCTGATGACGGGCAGCTACCCGGGCGGCGGCGGCCGCTACGGCATGGGCACTGCCCGCGCGCTGGCGGACTGGTGGGCGTACGCGGGGCTGGGCCCCACAGACACCGCCACCGGCGCCGACGGCTCCAAGTTCTGCAAGTGAGTAGCGCGGCGCCGGGGCCCCTGCGGGTTGCCCACTGCTAGGGAGTTTACGGGGCGCGAGCGTGTTTGTGTGTTTGAATTGCGCGCGGGGCGCATGCTGCGCATTCGGGGCCGCGCGGCATGCCGCTGGGTAGGGTGGGTCGGGGGTCCGGCATCAGGGATCAGGAACCCGGGGTGTGGATGACAGCGGGGGCGAACCACGAGAGAGCGAAGCGCGCAGGATCGCCCGCCCGCAGCTGACGTGTCCGCCGCCCTGCTGCTGCTGCTGCCGTGGCGCGCCCCCCTTCGCCCGCCCCCCACCCGCAGGTCGCTGCGGTACGGCACCGCGGGCGTCAAGCTGCTGTCGGGTGAGGACGAGCCGCAGCAAGAGGCGGAGGCGGAGGGGGCGGCGGACGGGGCGGGGGGGTTGGGATCTGCGCAATCGGGCGGAGCGGCTGCGGCGCACACCCGCGGCCACCGGCCACATGACAGGCGCTCGACGAAGCGGCGATCGGGTGGTCGCAGCGGCGGCGGCGGCGGCGGCTCAGACAGCGAACGGACGCTGGCGAAGGGCCGGCAGGCGGTGGCGGGGGCGCAGGCGGTGTATGACCAGCAGCGGGCGGCGGCGGGAGGTGATCGGGGGCCGTAGCTGGGTGCTGCGGCGGCGTCATCCGTGTGGGCACTGGGCACCTGCCTGTGTGCAGTGTGCTGACTGGTGTGTGGCTTGCTTGGCGCATGGGGGGGCAGTGATCCTTACTGTGTGGCACCTCACGTGTGCTCGGGCATGTTCCGGTATGTGTGTTTGGCGTGATCATCGCACCTGCGGTTGTTTGGATATTGGGTATGGAGTAGCTACTCCAGACGCCGCATTGTGATTTGAAGGCTTGGGCGGTGGGCGCGCCGGGACCGCGGGTGGCCGCGGGTGGCAGTGGCGGTGGCGGTGGCGGTGGCTGCAAGGCAACGTGGAGGCGCAACAAGGCGATCCGTGGCATTCTTTGCCTGGCCGCCGGCCACCTCGCATTCCTTGCAATTTTGTAGCTGCTACTGCTTCACCAATCCATTCCACTCGTATGCCCGCGGAAAGAGCCAGAGAGGCGCCGATTACAGGGGGCACCGTGTTCCCGCGCTTTTGGCTCAGCTGCTTTACGAGTGGCGATGCGAGGTGCTCTCAGCGCCTGGCGCTGATCAGCGGCTGACACAGCAGGGCCAGCGGATTATGGAGAGGCTCCAGAGGGCGATGTCGCGGCGCCGACCCACGACGCGGCGGGATGTGCTGGCAGCGCTGTTGCTTGCGGTCGCGGCGCTGGTAAGTTAGTTGCCGCTGGGTCGATGAATTGGTGCGAGCGACTTTCACAATCAACCTTCGCTTGGTGTTGCGGGTGCAGGCAGCCATCGCTGCGCTCGCCGCGCTGCGGCGGTCGGGGTCGTTGCCTCTGCGACTACAGGGGCGCGCGTGGCCGCTAGCGGAGGCTGTGGGCGGCGCTGTGGCGGCGGAGGGGCCGGAGGGCGAGATGCTCCCGCCGCTGCCGTCCGGCGCCAACGCGACCATCTTCGTGTCCATTGGCGCCTACCGCGACAGCCTGTGAGTACCGCGATAGCCTGTGAGTACTGCAGCAGCTTGTGAGTACCGCAGCAGCTTGTGAGTACTGCAGCAGCCTGTGCGTACCGCAATAGCCTGTGCGTACCGCGACAGCCTGTGGGCGAAGCCGGTGCTGCAGGGGCCAAAGAGCCTTAGGCGCGGGGGGCTTAGCGGGCAGTAGCTGTAACCTGCCGGTGTGGCAGGGTGGGCGGCGTGCGCCTCCCATCACACACATGCATTCCTGGTGGGGACAAAAGGCACTAGCTCCCACGGAGTCACTAGCCTGTCCACCATCTCATTCACTCACACCACCCGCACTCATCACACCCGCACTCACACCCTCGCCTCGCGCTCCTCAGGTGCGGCGGCACCCTGGAGAGCCTGTTCGCGGCGGCCGCCCGCCCGCAGCGCGTGTTCGTGGGCGCTGTGGCCTACGTGCGCGCCGGCGGCTCCGGCGGCGCGGGTGAGCGCTGCGAGGCGCCGGGGCCGCTGCTGGCGCCGCACGAAGGGCGCATCAGGTGCGTGAGAGCAGGGGAGGGAGGGAGGGAGGGAGGGAGGGGGAGGACTCCTCGCCCGCATGCACGCACCGCCGGCACCCCGGGGGTGCGAGCAGTCGCTCGCTCCGGGCGAGCCCGCGTGGTTGCAGCTGCTGCCGCTGTGCTATATACGCCGCTTGCGCCCCTCAGGCTTGCCGTGGCGGTCGTTGTTGTACACACAGCCCGCACGCCCCTGCCCCTGCCTGCTCCTTACTACCAGCGAGACGCCTCAACCTCCTCCGCCGCCGCCGCCGCCGACCACGCACGCACCCAACAGGCGCCTGGTGCTGGACGCCAGTCGGGCGCGCGGCCCCACCCTGGCGCGCCACCAGGCCGCCGCCCTGTACGGCGGCCAGGACTACCTGCTTCAGGTGGCTGTGAGCGTGTGTGTGTGTGTGGCGTGTGTGCGTGTGTGTGTTTGTGTGGGGTGGGGTGTGCAGCGTAGAGCGTGAAGTGTGGAGTGTGGAGTGTGGGGTGTGGGGCAGTTGCGTGGATGAACGAAAAAATGGGAGATGGGGGACCTCCTGACTTTGTGGCGGCTACGCGCAGATGTGCTGAGACACTTTTATTGCTGCGCTTGCGTGATGCGCCGACAGATTGACTCGCATATGAACTTCACGGCCGGCTGGGACGAGCAGCTCCTTCGCATGGCCGCCACCGCGCCCACACGCCGGGCCGTGTTCACGGTGGGTGAGATGCGGCACACACGACACCACACCTCACCACACCTCAAGCCGGCCGCCGCGTGTGGCGGCCTGGGTCGTCACGTGCGTGACACACGCCGTGGCGGGCTGCCCCGCCTGTCCTGCGCACATCATCCGCCGCAGCCATGCGCGGCGCCGCCGCAACTGCTGGCTACCGGGGGGCGCGATGACGATGACCTCTGCTCCGCCCCCCGCCGCCGCACGAGGGCACGGTGGGGATAATCGATTAGGTGACGCTGTAACCGATGTGCACGTGTACACGTGCGCACGCGATGCTGCAGCACTACCCCGCCAGTGTGGAGGACACGGCCGAGCGGCGCGTGCCGGTCATGTGCGGCGCCGCCTGGCTGCCGCATGAGGGCATGGTGGGCCTCACCGCGGCGCTGGGGGAGGTGCCGCAGCGCGGCGCGTACCGGGTGCGTGTGTGTACGTGATAATGGGTAGCGCGTTATGCGGTGTGCATTACTGTGGGCAGCAGGTCGGTGACCGGCTGGGCTAGCTTACACGCTTGGACCGCAGGCTGACGTGCCGCTGAGGCTCGAGGGCGCTCGCTCGCTCGGGCTGTGCCTGTGGGCACGCGGACACACTGCCCCGCTCCATGTGAAGTTCGCCGCCCAACCCATACCACATCCCACACCCCACCGCACCCCACCCACCTGCGCACGTGCAGCCGGTGCCGTTCGCGGCGGGGGGCTTTATGTTCGCGCCGGCGGCGGTCATGAAGGTGCGTGCGTGCGTGCGTGCGTGCGCGTGGTGCGCCCCGGCGCCAGATCCAGATCCAGAACACCGCGTGCCGTGCCACATGCGGCTGCCCGGTCCGCCCCCCCCATCCCAAAACACACACGCACACGCACACCCAGGAGGTGCCGTACGACCCCACCCTGGACTTCCTGTTCCACGGCGAGGAGTACCTGTACAGGTGCGGCCGTACGTACGTGGGGGCCGGGGGCCGGCGGGGCGGGGCTAGCTGCGGGGCTGCTGTACGAAGCCAGCCCAACATGCACACAGTGTGCACACACGCCCGCCACCCTTCCTGCCCCTCCTGATTCCCACGCTGCCCCGCCCTGCCCGCACCTCCCCCCTCCGCACCCTCACACGCCACTGCCCCCGCAGCGCCCGGCTGTGGACTAGCGGCTGGGCGCTGCTGACGCCCGACGCCAATGTGGCCTTCCACCACTACGGCCGACTGGCGGCGCCCAAGTACTGGCAGGTGGGGGCGGGGCGGGGCTGCAAGTAAAGAGGCGGTGGCACTTGGTAACGAACGTAAGGGCGGGCCGGCGTGGCGGGGCACAGGGGGGATCACTGCACGCCAGGCCACTATGAGAGTGGTCCGCGACCCCGCGTCACCGCGTGTGTGCGCACATGGGTGCTGGTGGCGCAGGACTTTGAGCACGACCCGGACTACCACCGCAAGCACCGGGAGGTGCTGCAGCGGGTGAGTAGGGTGAGCACCACCGCCACACTGCGTCAGATCCGTGTCCTGGTCCGTGTCCGTGTCCCACCAGCCAAGCCAGCACCAAACTGGGCCTGCTGTGCGGTGTTTGAGCCCTGACGCACACAAACAAACACACATGATGAACACTGTCTTTCCTCCTTGCCTTGTTGTCTCTAACATACACCTCCACACACGCCCATCTCCAGGTCCAGGCGATCATGGCCGGCCAGGGCCCTCCCGGCTACCGCTACGGCATGGGCACTGCCCGCTCGCTGGCGCAGTGGTGGGAGTACGCGGGCATGGACCCGGGCGACCGGTCTCGGCTGCCCGACCCGGGGAAGTTCTGTGGCGGCAGGGTCTTTCACGCCGGGCCGCAGCCGTGGGGGCAGGCGCAGGGGCGGCAGGCGGCGCAGGGGCAGGGGCTAAGACAGGAGCGCGCGTCATCTGACCGCAGGGAGGCGGTGAAGGCAGACGGGACGAGGGCGGCTGGTGGCGGGTTGAGAGGGGGCGGGCCGGGCGCTGGTGTGTGGAGGCCGCAGTGGCTGCCGCAACAGGTCAGGCCCTAGGCACCTCAACAAGACTGGCGGTGGCGGTGCGTTTGGCATGCCGGTGCTGTGACTGTGTCACTGTGTTGCACGTGCGTACGTGGTGGCAGCGTGGTAGGTAGCAGGGCAGGTCGTCGACCGCGCGGTCGGTTGCTGCAGGTAGAGTGAGAAGCCGGGCATACCGCGAGCGAAACGCGCGAGAGAGAAACGGTAGCGGACTAGACTATTAGCAAGAAGGTTGCATGGCCTCAATCCAGGTCAATCCACGTCGAAATCTGTTTTCCGCCTCAAGCTCTCAAAGCATACCACCAGCCACTTCGGCATCCGGACCCAGCCTCCCAATCCTGATGAATCCACAACAGCCCGCACAGCATACCACCGGCCAGCAGATACGGCACCTAGACCCATCCTCCTCATTCTGAATCTTGTACAGCCCACCGCCAGCTCAGACAACCAGCAGCATGCCTCCTGCGCAGCGTGAAGCTGCCCCCATCTACTCCGCCGGCACCAGCGCACACAGCAGCCCCAGGCGCCGGCTCAGCCGCACCTCCTCCACCGCGCCGCTGTAGGCCCGGCCACCCCGCAGCGCCGGCAGCTGCACACGGAACTCATCACTGGCGCTGCTGCTGCTGCTGCACCCGCCCGCGCCACCTGCCGCCACCCCGTCCCCGCCGGCTGCTCCCTCGCCCCCGGCTTCGCCGGCACCGTCCAACATCGCCTTGCCCTTCGCCTTGCCGAACCTGCCGGCCGCCTTGCTGCCTGCTGGCGGGCCGGCCGCTGCCGCCTGCTGCTCCGCCGCCGGCCGCAGCCGCACCACCAGCTCGCCAGCCTCCAGCGCCAAGTCCACACACAGCTGGTCGGCGCCCGGCAGCGGCGCAGCGGGCGCCAGCACATCCACCGCCACGCACGTCTGACGCCGCCACTCGCTGCCTCCACCGCCGCCGCCGCCACTTGGGCTGCGCACGGACCGCGAGCACAGGCGCACGGCCGCCTGCCACTGCTGCTGCGGAGCTTCGGCGCGGGCGGTCCCTGCAGCCGCGGCAGCCGAGGTAGTGGCGGCGGCGGCGGCGCGCTCCAGCAGCGCTGCGTCCTCCCCCGCGTCGCGTCCGCCACTGGCGGCGGCGGACGCCCAGTGGCGGCGCCGCCAGACCACTGGCGCCCTGGGCGCGGCCCCGCCCTGCACCTCCTTCAACGCCAACACCAGCTTGGATGCCCCCACAGCGGTCAGCCGCGCGCCGCCGCCGCCGCCGCCGCCATCACCGCCACTAGCCGTCTTGGCGCTACTGCCTCGCTTGCTGCTACGGCCATCGCTGCTGCTGCCCAGCGAGCACAGGGTCACGCACCAGCTGCCGCACTGCTCGGTGATGGCCGCCGGCAGCATCACGTGCGCGACGCCCCGCGCTTCGTCCCAGGCGAACCCCGCCACCAGCTGCTTCACCGGCGCCGCCGCTGCTACAGCCGGCCCGCCTCCGCCGCCCCCACCGCCAGCTACAGCCGTGTCCGCCGGCAGGCCCAGCGCCTGCTGCAGCGACAGCGGCACGCCGCGCGGCAGCGGCTTGCGGCTGAACGCCAGCAGCAGCGGGTCGTCGTCGCGGCAGGCCAGGTCCCAGCCCGGCTCCGCAGCGCACTCCAGCCACCTGACCGCCGGCAGCGGCGGCGGCGGCGCGCGCCGCTGCGCAGAGCCTGCTACAGCCTCCGCCTCCGCATCAGGGCTGGCTGTTGCAGCAGCAGCGGCAGCGGCCTGCAGCGCAGCGTGCAGCTGCAGCTCCCATTTGAACAGCCCGGCGACGCCGCTGGCGTCGCAGCGCACCAGCGCCCGCACCAGCGGCTCCAGCGCGGACGGCGGCGCCGCCAGCGCCGCCAGCTGCACCAGCGCCAGCGGCGACGGCGCCACCGGCACGCCGCCGCCAGCCAGGCGCGCGACCAGCAGCCGCCGGCACAGCGGCAGCAGCTCCAGGAGCAGCCGGGGCGCGGTCAGCCAGCTACTGCGGCCGCCGCCATGCGTGCTAGTGCCACTGCCACTGCCATTGCCACTGTCACTCGCGTCGCTGCCAGGCGCGGGCTCCGGTGCCACTACTGTCGCCGCCGCCCACCCCAGCCGAAGGGCGGGCGTGGCCTGCCGCCCCGTCAGCTGCTGCCCGCCGCACAGCTGCAGCCCCGTGGCCTCGCAGAACGCTGCCAGGCTCATGCCGCCCAGCTGACCCGCCACGAACGCAGCGGGCGTCAGAGCCTTGCTGGCGGCGCTGGTGCTGCCGCCGCCGCCACCGCCGCTGGCTTTGCCGAGCGCGCGCTGCAGCTGCTGCTCCATAGCCTCCGCCCCGAACACGACTATACTCTCGCAGCGCAGGCGGGAGTGCCCCAGGAGGAGGGCTGGGCCGCGGCTGTGGCCGCTGCTGGGGGCCTGGTGCGGCAGCGGCGGTGGCAACGGCAACGCCGGCGGCGGCTTGAGCAGGGGCGCCGCCGCGGCCAGCAGCGCGGGCATCGACACGTAGTCTGCCACATTGCTGCAGTCGATGAAGTCGAAACAGCCGCCACTGGCGCTCCCCTGGTCCGGCCCCCTTAGCCCGCTGCTGCTGGTGCTCCGGCTGCTGCCGCCGCCAGGCCCGCCGGGTGTGGGGGCGGACAGCAGTGCGGCCAGGATGTCACCGCGCTGCAGCCGCACCCGCAGCACGCCGCTGCACAGGCCGTCCACCACCGCCTGCAGCTGCGGCGCCAGCGCCTCCAGCAGCAGCGGCGCCAGGCGGCCGGTGGCGGCGGAGCCGGGCGCCACGCAGCTGTTGGGTGCCAGTGCCACGGCGCGCAGGATGGAGGATGAGAAGTACATCTGCAGGAGGCGCATGCAGGGGGAGGGCCGGTCAGCAGGAGGTTGAGCCAAACCAGGTCAAACCAGGTCAGAGCAAACAAGGTCACGCCAGCAGGCGAGGCCAGGCTAAGGCCCAAAGCTGCTCTTAACACCGCTTGCAGCCCACCACCAGGACACGTATCACACAGCCCACCGTGTACTGGAGCTCCGGCGCCAGCAGCAGCGTGGGGTTCGCCTGCGTCACCTCCACCGCACCGCGCCCCACTCCGCCGCCACCCGCCCTCCCGCCGCTGCTGCCGCCGCCACCGCCGCCACTGAGCACGTCGCCGGCGGGCATGCGCAGGCTGCCCGCCTGCATGTACTCAGCCACCTCTGGCTTGAGCCGGGCTGCTACTGCCGGGCCCAGCTGCGCCGCTACAGCCGCCAGCGACAGCTCCACCGCAGTCTCCGACGCGCGGCCGCCGCCGCCGCCGTCTAGGCCGCGCCGGTCCGCGCGCATGCGCAGCAGCGCCTCCAGCGATAGCGTGCAGTCGGCCCACGCCGTGAACGCCCGCCGCAGCTCGCGCTCGGTGGTGCTACTGCCGTCGCCACTGCCGTGGCTGCTACTGCCGTGGCTGCTACTGCCGCCGCCGTCCGGCTCCAGCAGCTCCTCGGCGGCGGCCAGCCAGTCGGGCCAGGGCTCGTCCGCCAGCGCGCGCAGGCTGCGGCGCAGCAGGTGCGCGTGCGCGGCGCTGAGGCCGTGGTTGGCCCACACCGCCAGCACCGCCGCCGGCGGCGCCCGCAGCTCCGCCGCCAGGTGCAGCAGCACGGCGTCGCGCGCCAGCATGGCCAGGTTGCCGTCGTTCAGCGTAAAGGTCAGCCGCCTCGCGCTGCTGCTACTGCCGCTGTTGCTACTGCTGCCGCTACTGCCACTGCTGCTGCCCAGCAGGGCGTGGGCTGTAGCCAGCAGGTTGCGTACGTCACCGCACGCGCCCAGCAGCACGTGCACGTCGCCGGCGCCGCCGCTGCCGCCGCCGGCGGCGCCGCCCTCCCCGCCGCCAGCCGCCACGGCGTCCACATGCTCGCCGGCAGACGCGGCGTGCGGCAGCAGGCCGCCGGTGACGTCGTAGCCAAAGGTGTTGCCGATGGCGTAAAACTGGTGGGCGGTGGGCGACCAGGCAGACCGCGGGAAGGTGAAGCAGGTCCGCTGCAGCAGGGCCGGCGGGGGGAAGGCCCGTTCAGCAGCTGCAGCCCCGACGCCGGGGCCGCCGCCCGCGGCAAGCGCCCACGCCGGCAGCCGCGCCGCCAGCGCCTTCAGGCTCGGCAGCCGCTCGCCCTCCCCCTCCCCTGCCTGGTCCACCTCCTCCTCCTCCCCCTCCAGAATCGCCGGGACCTCAATCTCCACATCTCCCGGGAACCGGCTCCTGGACGCCGCGGCCTTGGCGGCCGCCGCGCCAGCCGCAGCGGCGTGGAAGCTGTTGCGCGCCGCGCTGACCGGCCGCGACCACATGCCCAGGCTGCCCGGCGAGGCCGCCCCGTGGGCCCCGGTGTACGTGCCCGCGATCTGCGCGCCGCGCCCATGCATCTCCTCAAAGATCGCGAGGTCATCGGGGTCGGGACCCGCGAAGGCGCAGCCCTCCAGCCGCACCCAGGCGCCGTAGTTGACGCCCACCCGCACGCCGCACTGCCGCCGCAGCCCCGACGCCGCCGGCAGGCCCATGCGCGAGTACCACTCGCAGCGCGACATGCCGCCCGAGTAGCTCAGCTGGCAGCACAGCACCTGCGCGCGGTACGTGGTGCGTGGTACGCGGCAGCGGGTGTGGCGGTGCAAAGTGGCATGCTTGCAGTGTCAGCGCTCACGCCGCGCGGCGCCTGCTGTGCACGCAGTGCAACACAACCCTCTCATGTAGGGCCTTTGGTGGCGAAAGCAATCAGCAAGACCACATGCAGCGGACAGCAAGTACCCAGTAGCATTATGTGTGTGTTCCTGTTGCAAGCCTATCCTCACCCACCGTGGCGTCGGAGCAGCCCTTGATGAACAGCTGGATGGGGTCGTTGCCCAGCAGCCGGCAGCGCCGCAGCAGCAGCGCCGTGCCGCTGTCGGCCGACACGCCGAACTGGCCGCACCCCGCCACCACACAGCCCTCCAGCCGCGCGCTCAGCCGCAGGCCGAGCTCCTTGGCGCGCTCGTGCGCCGTCTTGGAGATCTCCGTGCCCGCGCCCGAGGCCCACGGCGGCGGCTTGTCGGGCCGCAGCAGGGCCTGCGCCGCCGTGGCGGCGTTGCTGTGCCCGCCCGCCAGCATGACGCCCTCGCAGCTGCTGCGCAGCACGTGCGAGTCCGTGAGCGTCAGCCGCCGCGCGCCGCCGTAGGCCGACACGCCCTGGCGGCAGTCCGCGATAGCGAGGCGGTGGCCAGCCAGGCAGCCGCCCTCGCGCACCTCCATCGCCTGCTTGGTGGTGCGGGCGAACACGCAGCGGTCCAACCGAGCCGAGACAGGCCCCACCACCAGCAAGCCAACCTGCAGCAGGCGGCAGCAGGCAAACAGACAACTGATTCGTGGCCGTGTGCAATTGCCGAGTCCACAGAGCTCATGCGCACCAAGCCCTGCCGCTCACATGCGTACGCCTGCAAACTCAGTCCCGCCCACCCTTGGCATGGCGGCGGCAGCTGCTGGAAGGGCAGCAGCTGCAACCCAACATGCCCGCCGGCGCTCACCCACCCACACCCAGAACCACCCACCCACCTCATCGTAGTCCACTACCCGGCAGCGCGACATGGTCAGCTGCGGCTCCGGCTCATCGCCCTCGGCCTGCTGCTGCCCGCCGGCTGCTGCTTCCGACGCCGACACGCACACCGCGGCGCGGCCGCGGCCCACCAGCCGCATCCCCGCCAGCGTCACGGGCGGGTGGTGCTCCGTGACCCACAGCGCGTGCCCGGCACCGGGCGGCGCGCCCAGCTCCACAGCCCCGATCCCCAGCAGCGTATAGCCTCCGCCACTGCTCGTGCTACTGCTCCTGCCCGCGCCGTATCGCCCCCGCAAGATCCCCATCAGGCCGGAGGGGCCCGGCATCATGCCGACGGCGGACTCGCCCGGTGCCATGACGCCGGTGGTGTAGCGGCCGGGCCGCAGCAGCACCAGCTGCTTGCGCTGCGCCCGCCGCCTCCACCTCGGCCCAGCAGCCGGCAACAGCGAGCTGCTCAACCGATGCCGGCAGCGCCAGCAGTACCACCCCGGCCGCGACTGCGCCCGGCGGGCCAGGCTCAGCGGTGTCGTCGCCCCCACCGGCGCCGCCCCCTCCTGCCGCTGGCGTCGCGGCGGCTGCGTCCTGCTGTCGCAGCTGCTGCTGACGCTGCTGCTGCTCGCGCAACGCCTCCGTAGCTGCCCGGACAGCTCCGTACGTGTCCAGCATGGAGGCGCGGCCCTCCGGACCTGCCAGCGCCACAGCCGCCGCGATCGCCGGTGCGGCGGCCTCGTCGCCGGGCGGCAGCGACTTGGCCAGCCGGAAATGCGCCTTGAAGTTGGTGGGATCGATCTCCAAGCAGGCGCGGCAGTCGGCGGCCGCATCCGCCTTCTGGCCCAGCGCGAGGCTGCATGCCGCGCGGTTGCAGAGCAGCAAGGCGCGCTCCGTCGCGTCTATTCGAGGTGGACCGGCAAGCCCTTGCGTGTAGGCCTCCAGAGCGGCTGCATAGTCGCCGCGCCGGAAACTGTCATTGCCCCGCTCCCGAGCTGACGACATCCTCTGGAATACGTGAGTTCTGCTGGCCGAATATTCAGTGTGAGCTTCATGGAACTGCAACCTTTTATAGCCTGCCACGCGAGGGGGGCGCAAGTAGATCGCGCTGATCGCGAGAGTCACGGGTCCTGTCACGGGTCAGGCCCCGACACGCGGGATCCAAACCCCGGCACACCCCGCCGCTGACAGGCAGCCAGGACGCACACACCGACTGCCCCCGCCCACCCTCCCCTCCTAACGAGTGCGAGCCATACGTGCATCCTTGAAAAAGGTTTGCGCCGTGCATGCATGTTCGCATTCTGACCGCGTTCCCGGCCACATTCACCACATCACCACACGCGGTGGCGCGCCTTCGTGTCAAGCGCCTGGTTCCACCAGTCATTCTACATCAAAAGCATTTGCAATCAAAATGCCGCATGGCCTATGTGCGCCCCGGGCGAATGAGGACAGCGTTGAAATTCGTGCGCAAATTGCACGCTATACTATAATACTTCTACCCAAAAAAATCAAGGTTGGGCATTTGTTTGAATCCGGGAGAACAGTCGCTAGCTGTCGGCCTCCTAAATTGTCTCTAGACTCAATCAATCTGACAGCGCCTTTAAGAATTACGCTCTTAAAGTTGAATGTAAGGAGAAAGGATACATGCCGTGCGTGCGTGCATCGGATGAGGCAACGGCGCGGCATGCTCGACCGCACGTCCGCTCACCGCCGCGGCGCGGTGGCGAAGCCGAACACCTCCTTGCGGTACCTGGGCCCCAGCACCTCCGGCAGCAGCGACATCCGCACCCGCTACCTGCTGGCGCGCGCCATGTCCCTGCCGCCCCCGGCCCCGCCCCCGGCCCCCTTCTCCAGCAGCTCCAGGAAGACCTCGTCGTGGTCGCCCACCGCCAGCGCCTTGAACCAGCGCGCCACAGCGGCCCGGTCATCCTGCTCAATGTGCACATGCACAGCACTAATGCGTGGGCGTGTGATGGTCTGTAAGCCTGTAACCCCAATGGCACTTTGAGCGCTGCTATTGATGGAAATGATCAAGCAAGCAAGGCCAACCAACTGAATCCAGGCAAAGATGAATGTGCCCACCACCCCTGCTAGCCACGCAACGGGCTGGCACTCTTCACCGCGCGGACGACGCCGTCACATGACATGGAGGTGCACGCCCGCGTCCAGTCCACTTCAGCTGCTGATGCCGCGGGCGACCTGCATGACAACACCCGTCGATCGCCGGTTGCCGCAATGACTATGAGCGCAGGGATAGCAGGGCGGGGCACTGGTTGTGGGACGCCGCCGCTATTAAACAATCAACACCCCAAAGGCCCAAAATCAGCAGAATAACAGATCCCGCCGCGCACATGCTGAGGAGCGCCTCCGCCGGGCCCCCCGTTGCGCACTTGCACCCAGCCATTGCTCACCGCGGCTTTGGCAGCCGCACTTGCAGCGGCCCCGGCAGCGGGCAGCCCTGCACCTGCATCTTGACGGCCTTGCCGCTCCGCAGCTGCTGCGGCTGCAGCGCACCCCGCGCCGCCAGCTCCTTGGCCGCCAGCACAGCCGCCATGCCCTGTACGAGAGCTGTGTGTGGGAGGGCAAAGCCACGTGGAGCACTCCAGTGTCAGCGGTGCCCGCTCCCCAGCAATCACCACGCCCAGTCGCCCACAACACATCACCCTACGAACACACGTCCACATGCCCGTATGCACGTTCCCGCCGCGCACCAGGCAGTGCAGCCGCTCCACGACCACGTCGCCGCCGCGCCCACTGCACCGCCAGCTCATCTCGGGCACCAGCGCGCACAGCTGCTGCAGGAGGCGCCGCAGCTGGCGCCTGCACGGCCATGCTGGGCCCGGGTCGGCTGCCTGCTGGCGGGCCGCATGCACCCCTGGCGCCATGGCACTGCTCGTGGAGTGGCGGCGCTCGTGCCGGCTTGCCGGCAGCGGCGGCGGCGGCGGCAGCGGCAGCGGCAGGACTATATCCAGGCCACTGCTCCTGGAGTGGCGGGGCTCACGCGAGCTTGGCGGCAGCGGCGGCGGCGGCAGGATTACGTCCAGGCCACTGCTCATGGAGTAGCGGGGCTCACGCGAGCTTGCCGGCGGCGGCGGCAGTGGCGGCGGCGGCAGCGGCAGGATTTCATCCAGGCCACTGCTCCTGGAGTGGCGGGGCTCACGCGAGCTTGGCGGCAGCGGCGGCGGCGGCAGGATTACGTCCAGGCCACTGCTCGTGGAGTGGCGGCGCTCGTGCCGGCTTGCCGGCAGCGGCGGCGGCGGCGGCAGCGGCAGCGGCAGGACTATATCCAGGCCACTGCTCCTGGAGTGGCGGGGCTCACGCGAGCTTGGCGGCAGCGGCGGCGGCGGCAGGATTACGTCCAGGCCACTGCTCATGGAGTAGCGGGGCTCACGCGAGCTTGCCGGCGGCGGCGGCAGTGGCGGCGGCGGCAGCGGCAGGATTTCATCCAGGCCACTGCTCCTGGAGTGGCGGGGCTCACGCGAGCTTGGCGGCAGCGGCGGCGGCGGCAGGATTACGTCCAGGCCACTGCTCATGGAGTAGCGGGGCTCACGCGAGCTTGCCGGCGGCGGCGGCAGTGGCGGCGGCGGCAGCGGCAGGATTTCATCCAGGCCTAGGGTGGCATTGCTGCTGCTGGGTGCCTCTTGCTCGGGGGCGGCAGCCGCGGGGTCCAGCGGCTGCACCACAGGAATGCACCACCTACTGGCGGGCCCGCGCTGGCGCTTCCGCGGCTGCTGCTCACCATCCCCGGGTGCGTCCTCCGCTGCCGTGCGCTTGTTGCCGCGCTGCACTCCTGCCGCCACCTCCGCCGCCTCCGCACCCACCAGTAGCTGACACTGCACCGGGTAGCCGCTGTGCGCCTGCGAAGCGCAAGCGGGCTCCTGGGACACAGCGAGTACGGCGGCAGTCTGCTCCTGCTGCTCCTGCTGCTCCTCCCTTGCTGGCAATCCCGCCGCCTGCTCGCCGCCAGCGCCTGCTGCTGCCGGCTGCGTCTGGCCCAGCAGCTGCTGCAGTTGGTGCGGAAGCCGCGCGTCCTCGGCGCCCGGGGCCGTGCCGCCGCCAGATGATGGCTGATGGCTTTGTGGCGGCGCGCGCAAGCTTTTGCGCAAACGGTGCGGCAGCGGCACGTCCGCAACGGCAAACTGCGGCTGCACAAGGGGTTCCCACGCAGACTGTAGGCGCGCTACCTCCTCTACCGGCGCTGCTACTGGCGACTGTAGCGCACCCACTGCGGGCTGGCCGCCAGGCCCATCCCGCAGCGGGCCCTTGGCTGTCGCATCCTGTTGCTGCGCGCGCTCCGCCAGGTCGCTTTCTCCCGACCGCGTCGGTTGCGCCGCCGCCGGGCCTGGATCCGTGTTCCAGCAAAGCTCCACCGCGGCGTCCTGCTCGTGGGCGCTGCCGGTGCTGCCGGCCACTACCGGCACCCTGATGCTGGCTGCTGCCGGCTGCTGTCCGCGCTCGAGGTCATCACTCGCAGCAGCGGCCACCGGAGAGCCGTGTCGTGCCGGCCCAAGACCGGGGGCCTCCCGCCGCGGCTGCAGCGGCTCGCACATGAAGGCAAACGACGGCGATTGCTGGTGCTGCTGGGGCACCGGCGACGCAGCAGTTGGGGCCAGCAGGTCTTGGTCCGCGCTCGCACCCTTCTCTCCCGTGTCTGCTGACTGGTGTGTGTTGCTCAGTGCTGCCGCCGTGCAGCCGCCGCCAGGGCCGGGGCAAGTAGCAGCCTGTTGGGGCAAGCCCCTGAGCAGCAGCTTGCGCGCCGTGAGCGGCGGCCGGAGCTGCTGCTTGGGTGATGCGGATCCTCCTGATGCAGGAGTGGCAGCAGCAGATTGCGGCGGCGCACCCAGCGCCGCGTGCGATGAGCACCATCCTTCCTGCGCTTCCAGCGGCTGCGGCTGCGGCTGCGGCTGCGGCTGCGGCTGCGGCTGCGGCTGCGGCTGCGGCTGCGGCTGCGGCTGCGGCTGCGGCTGCGGCTGCGGCTGCGGCTGCGGCTGCGGCTGCTGGGGAGGCTGATGCGCCGAGAGCAGCTGCCACCGCAGCTGCTGCAGCTGTCGAGGCGGCGAGCCAAAAACCAGGAGCGGCTGCGAGGCGGCAGCAGCAGTGTAAGCAGCGGGTGCAGCGGGTGCAGCCGCGCTTCCACGGCTCCCACTGCTGGCCCCACCTCTGATCCCTGCGGCCTCCGCCATCGGCAGCTGCGCTGCTGCCTCTGCTGCACCAACAGCAGCTGCCGCGGGCCTCTCTTCGCCCGCCGTGAACCGGAAAGGCGAGTGCGCGGTGGGCCCGACAAGTGCGGCGGCAGTGCCTGCTTTTGCGCCGTCCATCCCACTTGCTGCTGCCGTGGCCCGCTGGTAGGTGGCGGCTGCGTGGGCGCCGCCGAGGCCTGAGGCAGTCTCTGGGGCTGCTGGAGCTGATAGAGGGGCTGCGCGGCCGCCGCCCATTGACGCAGCTTTGGCGGCACCTGCATGCGCGCGCGCGCCTGGCGGCACAGCAGCCGCCGCCGGCCGCCAGCAGGCTGCGCCGCCGCCAGCAGGTGACTTGAATCCCGCCGCTGCTGGCCCCACTACGCCGGTTGCGCTGCCAGGGCTGCTGGCTTGCGCCGCCGCCACCCGCTGCGGCGACGTCAGGTGGCCCTGCTGCTGGTGCAGCCCGAGCCGCTGCTGGCCTGCTGCGCGAGGTGACAGGGGCGACAGGACCGCCGCCTGCTGCCGCTGGTGGGGCGCCAGCAATGGCTGCTGGCGCTGCCAAACAGCCACCTGCTGCTCCTGCTGGCATACTGCTGCCTCCGCCGACACGGCCTTCTCTGGGCCGCCTCCCGTGCCAGCAGCAGATGTGGCCGCGCCGGCAGCAGCCGCAGCAACGCTAGCTCCACTTGCCGGAGCCGCTGGGTTTGGCCCGGGGGCTGTTGTGTCCGCCGATTCTCCTGCTGCCTGCTGGTGCTGAGACGTCTTGCTCACGCTTCTGGCTGTGCTGGCTGTGGGGCGTGCCGGCTGCTCCTGCTGTGATGCCGCAGCTACCGTCCGCACCAGCAGGGAGACGAAAGGGCGGAGTCGGCGGCGCTGCAGGGGCCGGGGCGCTGAGCGCAGCAGCAGGCCACCAAGGCTCTTACGGCTTGAGGCCGCGTTCGGCAGAGCGGTTGGGGACAGGTTGCCGGCCGGCGCCGCAGCCCCCGCTGACGCCGCATGCGCCGCAGAAGCGTCTGCTTCTGCTGCCAAAGCAGCAGCAGGCGCTGCTGGGGTCGGCGGCAGCCGCAACCGCATGCTGTGCGGAGACGGCTGCAGGCCACCGTGCTGCTGCCGCTGTGCATGACGGCCCACGCCAGCAGCCGGCTCGCTGCGCCGCCGCAGCTGCAGCTTGATTGCGGAGACGTACCGCTCGGCAGCAGGCCGGGCGTCATTACCCACCCCTGGGCCCGGCCGCTGCTTCAGGTCCTGCTGCTGGTCCTGCTGCTGCTGCTGCTGCTGCTGCTGCTGCTGCTGCTGCTGCTGCTGCTGCTGCTGCGGTGCGCGGCAATCGGCAGCAGCGGCAGCAGCAGATGGCGCAGTAGCCACCACCGCCACCGCCGCATCGTCAGGCAAGCCTGCAGCACCGCCGGCGACCGCGACCGCCGCAGCCTGTGCTGTCAAGCGTCTGCAGGCCTGAGCGCCACTGCCGCTGTCCAGTTCGCCGCTGTCAGCGCCGCCGTGGCCGCAGCCATCGCCGCCGCCTGTGCCGCTGCCGCTGCGGCGGCTCACACCACCGTGGCCCGACACTGCCGCCACTGCGCGCCACAGCGGCGACAGCACCAACACGTCTCCCGGCACCGCCTGCGCCTTCTGCAGCTGCGGCCGCAGCGACTGCAGCACGTACTGCTGCTGCTGGCCAGCCCGCCCCCCGCCGCCCTGCTTGGCGCTCGAGGTGACGCGGGTGTGCTGCAAGGCGCCTCCGCCGCCGCCGCCGCCGCCAGCGGCGGCGTCATCCGCCCAGCGCACCGGCAGCGCGCCGCCAGGAGCAGCCAGCAGCGTGCCGGGGTTGAGCCAGGCGGCTGCTGCGGCGGGGGCCTTGAACTCCAGGGCCTCAGCCCCCCGTGGCTGCCTGAAGATGGAGGATGAGAGGCACAGCACTACCAGTCCCCGCGGCACGGAGAAGCGCTTGCGCGCTCTCTGCTCCCTCGCGCGCTGCCGGCCTTCCGCACACCGGGCGGCCTCCTCGTCCACCTGCCCGGTGCCCGCCACCACGCGGCGCACCACCAGCGCCGCCGCCGGCTGCTGCTGGTTTGGCAGGCCGCTGGTATAGCCGTCAGCCGCCGCCGTCGCCGCAGCTGCCGCGGGAGTGGGCCGGACATCCCAGTCCAGCGTGAAGCGCGTGCCGCCTGCGCCATGCACACCAACAACCGGCAGCCGGCAATGTCACGACGGGACAACGGCTGTGTCCTTCACGTCGCTAGCGAGTGCAAGCGCGCGGAACGAAACGCATCAACCCGGTCAACCCGTTACTACACACCGGAGGACACTCCCATGATGCAGGCACAGGCACAGGTGAGCACGCCACTTACCCAGCCAGCCAAGCTCGCGGGCCATCGCGCACAGCGAACTGAGGTAGACGTGGACAAAGCCGCTGCAGCGCCTTTCCTTGTGCAGGACGGCGGGGAAGGTCCGCTCCAGCTCCGGGCCCAGCCCCTGCGCCGGCGGCACCACCACCCGCAGCGACAGCGCCTTGTACGCGTGCCTGGAGCCGTGGGGCAGGGGCGTCCGCGCCCACCTCGGAAACATCGCGCACAGCCACTCCTGGTTGTAGGCGCGCTGGCGGCTGGCGTCCAGCCGCAGCAGCAGGTCCCGGTCCACGTGCCGCTCGCCATCGCGACCGCAGGCGGGCAGCGGCTCGCGCCGACCTCCTCCTGCGGTCGCGTCGGAGCTGCAGGTGTCGCTTGTCGGTGCTGCCTGCTGCTGCTGCTGCTGTCCGCTGCAGCCGCTCTTGGAAGCCGGAGGGCCGCCGCCGCCGCCGCCCCCGCCACCACCGCCGCCATCGGCCGGCACGCCGCCGCCGGCCGGCACGCCGGCGGCGGCACAACCACCAGCGCGTCTTGCCCAGCAGGCGACCAGGAAGGCTGCTGTGGCACCATCAACCGTACTTGCCGCGGCATCGGGTGGAGTGCTGAAGCGACCCACATCGGGTTCTTGCCGCTGTCGGGGCTGCTGCTCTCCTACCGCAGTCGCTGTGGCACCGGCGAGTAAGACTGTTCGCGACGCCGCGAAGGTGCCGGGAATCGTGGCGGTAGGTGTTGCACGAGCCGACGACGGTCCTGGCGTGCCGACACGGGCTGCTGCTGGGTGCAGCTGACGCGGGGACTGCTCGCACGGTGCAGCCGCTGCCGAGGAACTTGGCCGCTGCGGCGCCACAGCAGAGGCCGCCGCGGTCCTGCTGCTGCCGCCGCCGCCGCCGGTGCCGACCGTGCTGGCGTCAACGGCGCCCTCAAGCAGCAGCTGTCCGCGCCGCCCCAGCAGCTGCAGTGTCCCGCTGGCAACACCGTCACCCAGAACGGCCGCTACCAGCAGGCGGGCTGGGTGCACCACCCAGCAGCCGTTGCGATGTCGCCGCAGCTGCACGTGGAAGGCAGACGGCGGCGCCTCCGTGCTGAGGTCGTCTTCCGGCTGCTGCGCACTGGCGGTGGCTGCTGGTCCGGAGGGGGGTTGCACATCGCCCGAGTCAGCTCTGAGCGCGTGGAGCACCAGAGAGCGCGAGCTAGGGTCCGCGCCCACGGGGGCATGGCCAGGTGTCATGAGGTACTCCGACAGCCGCTGAAATGTCGCGTCGGGACATGCCAAGACGCCCTTCCGCCAGTGCAGGCGCCCGAGCGCCCCCGCCCCCAATTCTATAGCTGGGACCTTCATTACTGCTTGAACGTGGCGAGAATGTCAAGCCGCGTATGAAACGGAGCTGGCAGAATCCGTAGCATGCGCCCGCAAAACTCGGCGGCCCTTGCCCGCTCGTGCCGCTGAGTATGTCCAATGAGCTTTGGATAGGCCAGGAAATGCTTGTAACTTTTGATGCTCTTAAAACTGCGTGTGTCGGTGCAAGTGCATGCATCGGCTGGTAAAAGCTAAAGCGCGCTCAGAACGGTGCAGTCATAAAGTGGTGATGTTGCAACAATACTTAACGCTGATCACATTGAGATCGCCGCGCGAGTGGCAGCCGTATCGAGGTGCATCAAGGATTCATTTCGACGCTGGGGGCTTGCATGAAATCTAGCACCGCCTGGGAAAATCGCGCACGATGGACTCCTCATCGACCCAGTCTCTCAAATTATTAAACGAAGCATCAAACTGGAGCCTCCATCAATCAGGGCACACCAATCGGTTGACACGCGTGCGGTAACCCGTGCGGTAACCCAGGGTGGTGCCGAATGCGGACCACGCTGCACCGTGTCAGTGTCAAGGAAATGCTCGGGCAGAACTCTGCGTCCTTGTCTGCACCCTGTTGTAAGCCCGATAATTCACAACTTAAGAATACAATATTCGTCGAAAGTGCCAAACACGTCGCTACGAGGCACCAGACGCGCACGCAACGCCACGCAACTCCCTGCAACACTGGTCACACGCAACGCAACGCCCTGCAACACTGTTCATAATCGGAAGGCGTGCGTGACTGTACCGCTATAAAACGCGCCAAATGCGCTATCGAAGTGTACAGCATTGTCGTTCATACAACACAATTCGGAACATTACTCATGCCCGCCATGGAGTGGGTACATGGCAACTACGCGCGCCAGTCTGTAAGACACATCAGTGCACAATCCCAAGGCCCCAGAGCGCTTTGACAATGCGTCAAAGATTCGCCTCCAATGCACAGAGGCCAACACAGCTTTAATCGCACGCTCTCAAAACGTGCCTCTGGACTCGAAGGAGTTAGTGTTCATGCTCAAAACATGCATGCGCATGCACACATGGCGTCGAGTGCGTTCGCCGTGATCGGTGGACCCGGTTCAACTTAACCCTGCATTTCGGTACCGGCCCCTCCTTCCTTCCTGACATCCCTAATGTACATTTGCAATGCACCATCGCACCAGTGTACATGCGCCGGATGGCCCTAATACCGTGGGGGCATGTCGCACCCGTGGAGGGCACTGTACATGCGCCGAGCCCCAGCGCTACATAACGCGGCCCCAAGCCGATGATGCCCGGCTGGTAGCAGCGCCCTGACTGCGCGGCGGCGCCCGCCCGCTGGCCCCCGCGCGCTTGTCCTTGAGAAAACAAAACCCGACCCGACCATGTTGGTCGTGCATGTTAGGAGCGTCGGTGCGACAGAGTGTCATGCAGCCTTCGTGTTGGGGTCGTGCCCGCGCGTGCCTTCTGCACGGACGCACGCGCTGCACCCAACGCGCCATACCCAACGCGCCGCACCCAACGCGCGTGTTGGTGTTGGGCTGCAGCTGCCATGCGCCGCAGTGGGCGTTGATGATACCAGTAGTGCACAATCTAACCTTGCTTGCTCGGTTGCCGTTCCTCGCTTCCTCTCCTGTGCGCACGTGCGTGCTGGAATCTAGCGCGGCGCTTCGCCAAACACCGCCCGGTAGTACTCGCCCGTGGTCGCCGTGGGCCGCAGCGGCACCAACACCAGCCGCTGCCCGCGCGCGTTTCCGACCTCGCTGCCACCGCCACTGCTGCTGTCACCGCCGCCGCCGCCGCCGCCACCGTGCACCACCAGCTGCAACTCGGCATCCGGGGCGGCGCAGACCGCGGCCAGCGTCTCCACCCAGCGCAGGAAGTTCAGCCGGTCGGCCTGCGTGCGTGCAGCAGCGCATTCAGCAGGTTCCCAGGGCGGGGCGGCGTCAGGGCGCCGGAAACACCGGCCAAGGGCGGGTGCACGGCGGCTGGTTCACCGGCTTTAGACTGGCTGTGACTCGAGCTAGACTGCAGGCATTCGCAGTGAGACTAGACGCTCAAAGTAAGTAGGCACGACGCACCTGGTCGGCGTGTTCCAGGGCGTCCAGCAGTGGCCCGACGGACAGCTTGACGACCGAAACGCGGCGCCAGTCCACCGGAGCGTCCACGGCGGGCGCCCTGCAGGGGAACACAGCAGCCGCCTCAGCCCTCCGCAAGTGAACAGCAAACGCGTAAACCATCTTGCTGTGGAGATGCTGGCTTACCCAGCCGGCTGCTGCCAGCGAGGTGCTTCCACCTTTAACAGCAGCCCCGGCAACGGGCAGTCGCGCAGCCGCAGCTGAACGGTCTGGCCACTCCGCAGCTGCAGCACGCCACGCCGCTCCAGCTCCTGGGCCGCCAGCACGGCCGCCATGCCCTGCGAGCAGCCGACGTTTGTAACGTCACTCGATGCTACTGCCACTGCGGTCACGGTGATTGCTGCTGCGACTGCAGCCATCACCTATTGCCAACGCGGTCACTTGCGTGGTAGTGTAGGTAGTGCGCGCACCAAGCATGCGAGCCGCGCGCTGAGGAGTACTCCCGCAGGCCCGTAGCAGCACTGCCGCAGCCCCGGAAGCAATTTGCACAGCTCGTCCTGCAGCAGCGCCAGCTGCTGGCGCATGTGCTCATCCGCCGCCTGGGCCCATCGCGCATGCTGGAAGTAGCGTTGGTGAGGCGGGGGCTGCAGTGGTATCAGTATGGTGTGCTGCTTTGGCTGCCGCTGCTGGGGCTGCTGCTGGGGCTGCTGCTGGGGCTGCTGCTGGGGCTGCTGCGGCGGTGGAGGGCGCATGTTGTGTCCATCAGCCGGTTGAGGGGGCTGCTGCTGCTGCCGCTGCTGTTGCTGCAGGAGGCCCCGCGGGGGCGCTGGAGCTGCTGGTCGGGATGGGAGCGGCGGCGGCGGCGGCAATGGCAGTCGTGGTTGCGCTGGTGCAGCGCCCACTGCCGCTGCAGCAGCACGGGGCGACAGCGGCAAACCTCCTGCCATGGTGACCAGCGGTGGCTTCCACTCGATGCGCGGCCGCTTCGGTTTGCCCTGCTGAGATTGCGTCGGCGCCAGCTGCAGCACCGCACGCTTGCTGCCATGCGACCCCACCGCTCCGCCCCGGCCTGGCGGCTGCTGCTCCTGCTCTGCTGCTGCTTCTTCCTGCCGCTGCCGTGTTGCAGGCCGCTGCTGTCCATCGTCTGCTTGGCCGCTCGATGCTGCCTGCGCCACCTCCGCATGCTGCTCGACGAGCGCTAGCTGGCCCTCCAGCTCCAGCTGCGACGGCAGCAGCAGCGCTTCGGGGCGCAGTCGTTTTTTGGCTGACCCTGTGGAACCCGTGGGCTGCTGCTGCTGGTCCGCAAGCCCCAGCAGCGGCGGGGCCTGAGCCGCTGGCGGAAATTGCTGCAGAGCGCCCGGGACCGCGTGCTGCAGCGGCTGCTGCTCAGCCGACTCCTGCTGTGCTGCCGCCGCCTGCTCTGGCTGGTGTTGCCCAGCCACAGCACTCTGCGGTGGGCACGGCAGAAGTGCCTCGAACGTCCCTGGCGGCTCCTGGACCTCACCGTCAGACTGCCGCGGCAGAGGCTGTTGCAGCAGCTGCTGCTCTTCCGCAGACTGCCTGTGCTGCTGCCCGTCTCCGGCCTCACCGGTCGGCGGCAGCAGCTGCGGCTGCTGTTGCTGCACTGGTGGCGGCGGCGGGAGTGCCTCCTGTGCACGCTGCTGGGACGGCTCCTCCTGCGCCTGGACAGCCACAGCAGCAGATAGCTGCTCAGGTACTGCCGATTCCGCCATAGCTGCACTGTCGCCTGGACCGCCACTTGCAGCCCCAGCCGCTGCTGCTCCCACAGCCGCTGCCCCCAGCGCCGTGTGCTGAGCGTCCAGCTGGCCACCGCCAGCTCCGAGCTCCTCAGCTGCAGCCAATGCTGAACCATCGTCACACTCCGCGCCTGCAGCAGCACGGGACTGCGCGGAGCTCACTGCTGCTTCCGCCCACGAGGTGCCTTCCGTGTGCGCGCGCACCACTGCCACGGCGGCGGGCTGTGACTGCAGGCACGGCGGCGCTACTGGCTGCAACCCAGCAGGCCCATCGGCCGCCACCACTGCGCTCTCGGGCGGCAGGCGCCACGGCGCTGGCCCCCCGTCCTGGCAGCTGCCCGCAAAGCTGGACGGCCGCCTCGTGCGGCCCTCACCAGACCCCAACGGGGCGCCTGCTTGCACAGGCGCGCCGAACTGGGGTGCCGCAGCAGCCGCGTGCGCAGCAGGAGCTGGGAACGAGAACAGACCATCATCTGCTGTCGCGAGCAGTCCGGATGGCGGCGGAGACCGATGGGGCTCGTCCGGCTGCAGTAGCTGCTGGCGTGAGGTGTCCGCGCTGAGGCGGCTCGGCCCCGGGCCAGCAGCTTTCTGCCGCTCGGCACGCATGTGCCGGTTCCACGACTCGAGCGACAAGGAGCGGTCCGGGTCACACTTCAGTGCGTGCGCCGCCGCCGCCTGGTCCGCCGCCTGGTCCACGGCGGCGGCAGCCGCTGTCGGTCCTTCGCCCGCTACTGGTGTCGATTTGCCGGCAGTGGCGGCGGCCGCCAGCGGGGTCCAGCCGCCGCGAAGAAACCTGTCCTGCAGCAACATCGGCCGGGCTCCGGCTGGAGCAGCGCCGCCGGCGGCCGGTGCATCTGAGGATGCTGCCGCCAGGTGCTGCAACCGCGGCTGCTGCCCCCCCTCGCCTTGCACCTCCGTATTGACAACAGACCTGCTGCCGCTTGCCTCGCCGGGACCCCTGTTGGCGACCGATGCTCCCGCAGCGCCGTCTGCCGCTGCGGCGCTATCTGCCGCCCTGGCGCCTGCAATTTCGCTGCCTCCGTTACCGGCGCGGCCGCCGCCGGTCGGCTGCTGGCCTTGAAATGGGCTTGAGCTGACCCCACCGTGTGCGCCGCGCCTGGCCCCGCCACTGCCTACCTGTGCGCCTGTAACCGCTGTTCCGGCGCCTATAACCGCCGCAGCAGTGGCCGTGGCCGTAGCCGTAGCCGCAGACATGGCGCCTGGAGCAGCGGCGTGTCCTGCCGGGTTGTCTTCGCTGGCCCTCCGTGAGCGCCGTTGCGGTGAAGCCCGCTGGCTGACGGGCGCCGCCGTAGCCCCTGCCGCCGCCCCCGCCGCCGCCAGAGGAGCAGCACGGGCGCCTGCTGCAGCGGGGCCTGCAGCTGCACCTGAGCCAGAAGCACCCGCAGGCTGTGGACTGGGGCTGCGGGACAGTGAGGAGCTCAGGCGTATGAAGCCGCCTTCAAAGTCGTCATCTGGCGGCGAGGGCTGTAGCCGCAGCTGTGGAGACGGCTTCGGCGCAGCTGCAGCTGCGCCGCCGTGAGCCCCTGCCGCAGCGTGATGCGGCGGCGGCGGAGGTGCACGCCCTTGCAGCGCCGCAGCGGCGGCCGCCCTGTGACCGGGGAGGGATGCCCCAGCGGCGGCAGCGCCGGCCCCGCTGCCACCAGCCGCTGTCGCTTCTTTTGAACTTGGCGCTGTGCTGCCCCGCTGCACGGCTGCGTTGTGCGACGTAGATGGCCCGGCACCACCAGCAGCAGGCGCAGCAGCGGTCGCAGCCGCTGCCGTGGTCGCGATTGGGCCGGCGGCAGCAGCGGCGCTTGGGGCAGCCACCACTGCGGCTGCACGTGTTGAAAGCGGCGAGGCTGGCGGCGATGGGGTCGCGGCGACAGCGGCGCTGCCTCCAGAGCGGCCTCGTGCACCCAATCCTTGCGCTGCAGCTGCAGCAGGTGCAAAGACTGCAGGTGCAGCAGGTGCAGCTACGGCTGGAGCTGCACCATTGGCTCCAGGAATCGCCTGAAGCGCGGCCGCAGCCGCAGTTGGCTGCTGCTGTTGCTGCTGCTGTTGCTGCCCTTGCTGGCGTTGCGGCCGCGGCGGCAATGACCCGGCGCGGACCCGGCGTCGCGCTGCGGCCACAATGGCCTCGGTGATGGCAGCGCGGTGCGGCTGGCGGGCAGCTCGTGGCGATGACGCCGTTGCCCTGCTGCCCACCGGAGCCGCTTGCTGCTGCTGCCGCTGGGGCCGCGGCTGCGCGGCAGCTGCCTGCGGTGCTGCGCGCCGGTTTCTGGGCTTCGCGACCTGCACGAGGCTGCGGCGGCTGTCCCGCTGGCTGACCCTGCGGCTGCTGAGAGACCCCGAGCTGGGATCGCCGCAGCGCATGGCCCGCCGCCGCCGCCGCCGCCGCCGCCGCCGCCGCCGCCGCCGCCGCCGCAGCAGCCGCACCCTGCCGACCTGCCGCCGCCGCCCCAGCGGCCCCGCCGTCACCCGCAATGCCAGCAACAGCCCGTTGCCGCAATGCCGGCAACAGCCTGTTGCGCCCGTGCGCGTGCTGGGCCGGGCTTTCATCCTGCAGGGCGAGGCTGCTGCCGCCGATGGGGCGGGCCAGCTGCTGTGCTGAGACACGCACGCGACGGAGCAGGTGCGCCCCCTGGGCCTCCTCCCCTGGCTCCTCCTCCTCCCCCACCTCTACCGCGTCGTGCCCTGATGCGGATGCGCTGTGCTCCACGCGCGGGCCAGCCGGCGCAGCTCCTCCCCGCCAGCTGCGCCCTCCAGCCGCGGCGGGCACTGTCCCGGCCGCGACGCCAGAGCCTGCCGCAGGGCCTGAAGCAGCGGCGCCAGCGGTGGCGCGGGCGTTGGTTCGTGCCGCCGGCCGCGGCCTGCTCGGCTGAGCCTGTCGCCTGGGCCCTGCGCCGGGGACTGCTGGGCCGGCAGCTGCTGCCGCTGCCGCTGCAGCGGCTGGGGCTGGGGCTGCTAGACGGGCGGGGGCAGCGGCCGCAGACCTGGGGTCAGCGGCGGCAGGCGCAGCTGCTGCTGCTGGTGCTGGGGCTGCCGCCGCACCAGGCGCAGCGCCACCGATGACGCTCAACCGGTACTGACTGCACCGCAACAGCTCCGCCTGCACCTCTGAGACGTACCGCGTCACACGACCGCTGTCGGCGGGCAGCAGCTCGAGCTGCACCGGTTGCCCCGCAGCTGCCGCCACCGCCTGTCCTGCTGCCGCTGCCGCCGGCTCCAAGCCACGACCACTGGAGCCGCTGCCAGAAGCAATGCCGCTGCTGCTGCTGCTGGGGCCCGAGCCGCTGCCGGCAGCGCCAGTGCCGCTGCCGCCCTGCCGCACGGTGGCACTGCGCCACAGCGGCGACAGCACCAGCACGTCCCCCGGCACCGCCTGCGCCTTGTGCAGCTGCAGCCGCAGCGACTGCAGCGCGTACCGCTGCGGCTGCTGCTGCTGGCCGGCCCACTCGCCGCCCGGCAAGGGCAGCAGGCTGGCGCCGGTGCTCTCCCACATCTGCACCCCGGCGTCCGTATGCTCGAGCCACCGCACCGCCAGCGGGTACGATTGCGCCTTGCCCAGCCAGCGCGCCGCGACAGGCGGCGCCTCGAACTCCAGCGCGCCCGCTGCGCCCGCATGGCCCTGGTGGCGCGGCTGCGGCTGCTGCGGCTGCTGCGGCTGCTGTGGCTGCTGTGGCTGCTGCGGCTGTTGCGGCTGCTGCGGCTGGCGCAGCACGCGGGTGATGATGGGCTGCGTCAGCCGGATGACCACGTAGCTGCTGTGGACCTTTAGCGGCGGCCCCGGCGCGAGCGCCGCACCCAGCCGCTGTCGCCGCTGCCGCCCCTGCAGGTGGCCTCTGCGCGCGACCGGCTCGTGGGCTGTGGGCCCGCGTGCATCCCTGTTCTGCCTCCGGGAGGCCACCTGCCGCTCGGTCGCTGGCGCCATGTGCCCGGTGCCGACCACCGTGCGGTGAAGGACTAGCACCCGCTCCTGCTCCTGCTGGACCTGTTCCGTCTCGCCGGCCGCTGTGTCCGTCTCCGACGCCGCTGCAGCCCCAGCAGCAGCTGCCATGGCAGCGGCAGCGGCAGGCCGGAGCTCCCAGTCTAGCGTGAATTTCGTGCCGCCTGCACGAGGGCATTGGGCCACGGCAGGTGTATGTGTGGAACAGATGCGCAAACACCACATGCCATGGCGCCACACGATGGAAGGCCGCCCCCGGCCGCATAGCAAGCACGCCAGGTCACCAGCAACCATGCTGCCGCTGCCGATGCACCCATCCCGGCTTGCGCCCAACGCACCTAGCCAGCCCAGCTCCACGGCCATCGCCTTCAGGCCCCTCAGCAGGATTCCGAACAGGCGCTTATCCTTCTCCAACCGCTTCACCACCACCGCACCGAAAACGCGCTCCTCCGGAGGGCCGTGGCACGCGCTCCCCAGAGGCACAACCACGTGCAGCCGCACCGGCAGCTCGTCCTGGTTCTTGCCCTCCGGCAGGGGCGCCGCAGTCCATTCGGGAAACAGGGCGCACAGGCGCGCCTTGCAGTATGCAAAGCGGAGTTTGTTTCCCAGGTTGAACTGCTCATCATGAGTGGCTGGCGCCGCTGGGACTGCCGCTGCCGGCCCCGAATCACCGCTGCCACCACCGCTGTCGCCGCCAGCGCGCGCATCCGATGCTTGCTGCTGCTGGGGCTCACCCGGTCCAGCAGCGACCGCAGCCGCGGCCCCGGCAGCGGCCCCAGCAGCAGCACCAATGACAGCCGCCGCGCCAACTACGGCTGCCTCAGGGCTCGGCCCGCTGTCACCTCCTGCTGCCCCGGCGGCTGGCCCCGTGGCGCTTGTCTGTGCCTTGCCGGCACCAGGCTGCAGCCGGCGCCGCTGGACCGGCCGCTGCCGCTCCTGCGCCCGCGCCTGCTGTTCCTGCAGCTCCTGCAGCTGCTGCCGCTGCAGCTGCAGTCGCTGCCGCTGTGCAGCTTGGGTACCGGCATCTGCGTGCTGGTCAGACGCGTGCGCCTGGTGGTCGGCGGCACGGACATGCAGCTGCGTGCCCTGGCGGAGCAGCTCTAGCACGCCGCACGCGTGCGCGCCGCCCAGCAGCTCCGCCACGAACACTGGCGGCAGCGGGAGAAGCACGCTGCCGTCGGGTGCCTGCTGCAACCGGCACGAATAAAAGGCGGGCGACTCCACGCTGTGATCGTCGAGCCGCGCAAATAAGGTCAGTCTCAGGTCCTGCAGGCTCGTCAAGCTGCTGCGGGGCGTCTCAAGCACGATGGACAGCTGCGTGAGCGTGCGCTCCGGCACGAGCAGCCTGCCGCTGCGCCAGTCAAGCGGCCCCAGCACCTCATACTCCTCGACTGACATTGCGAAAGGATCCCCGTATCAGCCGTGTCCGGCACTCAGGTGCGCGGGGCCCCGGCTCGGTGATGCCGGAGCCCGCAGAGGCTGGTCAATAACGCAGAGCCGGGCTTCGTTGTCTCTTGCTGACGAGTCATAAGCTAACGCGAAGAAGTAGTGACTTGGTTGCAAACCTTTACTGCTTTCCCTCGGTTGAATCGCTTCCGGAGTGCTTCCGCGGACGCTCGCCTCTTTGCAACTAGTGGTTGAAGCTGGAATTGATGAATATCACTTGTTGTAGTTTCTTTCGTCAGTTTGGCCCCAGTTGGCGGAGCAGCGGTTGCCTTCAGCTGTCAATGAACTCCACGTGATTACCGAAGCCTGCCCGCGTCAACCTGGCTGATTTTAAGTTGATATGACGGCCACTTGTGCGTTAAGACACTAGCTTTGGTCACCATCCTCTGCGGACCCAGGACCAACCGCTGCACCGCCGGACACACACGCACGCCCCACGCCCACCGCCCACGGACCACAAACGCACCGCGCACCCGCGCCACGCAACCAGACACCTCGCTCGCTGTCACTGCTGGCCCAGCTCCGCAGCACCCTGCCCAGCACCGCTTCAGGGCGTTGGCCAGCTTGCTGGCTGCGACCACGCTGCGTGCGCGCTTCCAGTTGTTCCACCGGTCGTAGTGGTAGTAGTGGGTCCGCCGGGACGCCCGCCTTCCCCTCGACCTAGCCAGCCCGCTGTGCGATGGGCCTACAAAGGGTGACATCGGACGCTGGCTCGAACCTTACATCCCCAGTCCCAGCACCGGTTACGTGATGCGGGGCGCCAAACCCGACTGCGATTGGCAGCGCGCGTAGCTGCTGCGCGTAGGTACGGCCAAGGGGGTTAGCGCGGAGGATGGGAAAGTTGGCTGGTCGAGGCAACTCTCGGTGGGTTCTGGTCGGGCAAGTTTGAGGTGTGGCATCTGCCCCACCCACGCCCGCGCCCACGCCGCCACGCCCACGCGTCTTGGGGGGCTGGGGTGACCCCGCCGAGGCATATTAGCGTAGTGCTTGCGATATTGGCTGCCCCGCGCACGCATCTGTGTGTGTGGTTACAGAGTGGTGCGCACGTTCTTGCGTGCCTTCCTGCTGCGTGTAAAACCGGAGGCCCGGGCCGGGGTGACCCTTATAACGCCAGTGCATGATTGTCCTATTTATTGTTCTCCCCTTGCAAGGGGAACTTGCCTACTTCTATGCTCCCAGATGGAGCTGAGTAATGCAGCTAACTTGACAGGCTCAGATTTCAGCATCACTTCGCGCATGCTTAGGCTAAAGTCTAGGCCACTGCACGCTCGTAACTCGGTGTAGGCAGCACATTGCATCAGGACGTGGTCCTCATCCTCCACCTCATTGGCCGTACATAGTGGGCACGTCCTCTCCTCCTTAGGCCTCTCCCAGGCACGGTTCGCAGTGATTGGCCAGCAACATAAACGGAATCTCATTGTAAGCATCAAAACGCTCCGCGGATGCCAAGGGACGCTTACACTCATCAAAAGCTTATGCTGTGCAACCGGTATGCATGCTCTACTATGGTGGCGTATGGGAGGTGGTGGCCCTGGCCGCACTTAATGCGATGGAGAGTGCACGGCGGTACATGCGCGCACGAAAGCCGTTCACTGAGGGGGCTCTGGCCCGGGCCAAGGCGGTAGCACTAGCTAGCATCAGAGGCTTGCTAGCTGACTTCGCTTCGCTTGGATTGCCACGGCGCCGGCGGGATAAGGCCTGGCTGAAAGTGTCCGACACAGACCCCTTCCTGCGTGTGTGTGGTGACCGGATGGAAGTGGCCATTCCGGATGTGTGTGACCTTGACGACATGTGATTCCTGAACTATCTGAAACCAAACAATAACAGTCTGTGATGCTGCGCTTACGACTATCTGACTTGACCAAACACGGAAATGCGAGTAGTGTTATAGGCACGTTTATGCGTTTGAGATGGGGTGGGGTTGCATGCGACCGTGGGCAGGATTGAGGGGCCGATCGCAATTCAGGCTAGTTGGGGCGCTGGTTTTAACGGGTTCCTCTGTATGTACCTACTTTTCTGCCCGTTGAACAGCATTGGGCGCTACCGTTCTGATTAGGTGATGCGCCTGCTAGTCCTGCTACTGAATTGACATCAAACCTGCCTAACCTGCCTATGAAACTCATCTCTGCGCTCAGTGACATGCGTACGGCTAGCAAACTCTGCCAGGTGTGATGGTCAGGGGAGTGACCCGAGAACCCGAGAAGGGACCACCTACCTGTAATACTCACTCACTCACTATGGTCGCGTGCCTTTTGCGGATCGCGTGCAGGCCATCGCCGCCATTAATGCCCTGCTATTGGACATCAACCCCTCCTGGGCTGCTGCTGCGCGCCTTCACCTTCCTGCACCCCCTGCGCCCCCAGCGTCGCCGCGTATCGCACCAACGCCGTCAGCGCGTCCCCCCGCCCCAGCAACCGCCCCCCTAGGTCCCGCCGCCGCCCAGCCAGCCCCCGCCTCCATTCGCCTGCCTACCCACGCAGCCACCCCTGCCCCAGCATTGCCCACCGAGGACCAGGTCGTGGCGATGATTGTCAGCCGCATGGGATGGTTCATCCAGGGGCACCAACGCCCCGTTCTCCTGACAGCCTTGGCTGTCCGCGACGGCACAGCAATGCAGCTAACTGGCGTCAATGAGGACCGCACACGTCTTCACCATGCTTATGTGGCTGAAGCCCTGGGCGTCACCCTGCCTCCCGCCCCCGGGCGCCAGCGTTTGGTCCAGTTCCGGCGACATATGGCCTCGGTGTGGCAAGTACGATGGGAACTGAAGCACAAGGAGGTGCTGTGGCGGTTGGCGGTTGACGGTGTGGGCATGCTGGGAAATACGCACATCCATGGCAGCTCGCCGGAGCCGTGCGTATGTGGCGCATACGCCTCTCCCCCGTTACCGGCGGTGATGCCGCCCTCGCCTCGACTGCATCACTTTTGGGAGTGCCCCATCGCGCAGAGTGTGGTGGAGCTGCTACAGGACACCATCAATGCTGGCCGCACCGACGCGGGCTGCCCTGTACGGCGGCATCACGTCTGGCTGCTGGAGAGCCCGGACCCAACGCAGATACAGCAATGCGTATGGGAGGTGGTGGCCCTGGCCGCACTTAATGCGATGGAGAGTGCACGGCGGTACATGCGCGCACGAAAGCCGTTCACTGAGGGGGCTCTGGCCCGGGCCAAGGCGGTAGCACTAGCTAGCATCAGAGGCTTGCTAGCTGACTTCGCTTCGCTTGGATTGCCACGGCGCCGGCGGGATAAGGCCTGGCTGAAAGTGTCCGACACACACCCCTTCCTGCGTGTGTGTGGTGACCGGATGGAAGTGGCCATTCCGGATGTGTGTGACCTTGACGACATGTGATTCCTGAACTATCTGAAACCAAACAATAACAGTCTGTGATGCTGCGCTTACGACTATCTGACTTGACCAAACACGGAAATGCGAGTAGTGTTATAGGCACGTTTATGCGTTTGAGATGGGGTGGGGTTGCATGCGACCGTGGGCAGGATTGAGGGGCCGATCGCAATTCAGGCTAGTTGGGGCGCTGGTTTTAACGGGTTCCTCTGTATGTACCTACTTTTCTGCCCGTTGAACAGCATTGGGCGCCACCGTTCTGATTAGGTGATGCGCCTGCTAGTCCTGCTACTGAATTGACATCAAACCTGCCTAACCTGCCTATGAAACACATCTCTGCGCGCGCTCAGTGACATGCGTACGGCTAGCAAACTCTGCCAGGTGTGATGGTCAGGGGAGTGACCCGAGAACCCGAGAAGGGACCACCTACCTGTAATACTCACTAACTCACTATGGTCGTGCATGGTCAGCGGTGCGGACCCTATTGCGCTTAGCCCCATCCAATGCTTGTGTTTGCACATGTGTATGCCGGGTTGCTTGCCGTCTGAAGGGAATGCGTGCGGGTCCGTTACGGATGGAAGTGGCCATTCCGGATGTGTGTGACCTTGACGACATGTGATTCCTGAACTATCTGAAACCAAACAATAACAGTCTGTGATGCTGCGCTTACGACTATCTGACTTGACCAAACACGGAAATGCGAGTAGTGTTATAGGCACGTTTATGCGTTTGAGATGGGGTGGGGTTGCATGCGACCGTGGGCAGGATTGAGGGGCCGATCGCAATTCAGGCTAGTTGGGGCGCTGGTTTTAACGGGTTCCTCTGTATGTACCTACTTTTCTGCCCGTTGAACAGCATTGGGCGCCACCGTTCTGATTAGGTGATGCGCCTGCTAGTCCTGCTACTGAATTGACATCAAACCTGCCTAACCTGCCTATGAAACACATCTCTGCGCGCGCTCAGTGACATGCGTACGGCTAGCAAACTCTGCCAGGTGTGATGGTCAGGGGAGTGACCCGAGAACCCGAGAAGGGACCACCTACCTGTAATACTCACTAACTCACTATGGTCGTGCATGGTCAGCGGTGCGGACCCTATTGCGCTTAGCCCCATCCAATGCTTGTGTTTGCACATGTGTATGCCGGGTTGCTTGCCGTCTGAAGGGAATGCGTGCGGGTCCGTTACCAGCCTCTCGTGCTCCCACGCCCTCGTCAAATGGCTCCTGAAGGTAGATAAGATAGGTCCATCGGGTAAGACCGTGCTTGCCCTCCACTCCTCTCTCGACTCGTGTGTGCCCGGCCAATGCCACGCGTCGACACCCTGTGCCGCCACAAAATGGAACAACCGCGCGCACCACCCATCTCCCATCGGGTTCGCCCATGCCTCCCGTGCCTCGTCAACTAGCGCATCAAAAGCCAGACTCCTGTTTTGCGCGGAAATCCTATTGTAAATACCCAGACATTGTTTGGCTATGAAGAAGTGCAGCGGCAGTTGGGCACAGCTCCGCAAACAGGAGACGGTGTGACGGTTTGGCTGCTCCCACCGTCTGTCGCATGTATTGGACCTGCAGCTTTACGGCCTCGTCACGCAAAAATGCCCTGTGCCAGGTTGTTCCTGTCATTCCTCCTGGGTGGCGGTCCTCCGTCTAGCATCTCTACTAGCACATCGGGACCCCATACCTCACATCCGTAGGCAAGGATGGATCGGATCTGCACGTCAAAACACCTCATGCGGATATCTGGTGCAAAAATGCGCAAACGGTTCAATCTAGTATTAAGCCCACACATGGCTCTCCTTGCTGACTCGCAGAGTGTCTCCCTGCAGCTGACGCATCTATCTGAGGTACCCCGCGCATTTGCGATGACCAGAGACCTCGAACTTCCCAGACACTCAGGCCCCACCGCCCCCACCATAGCTATCATCCCTGCCATCCCTATAGCCAGCCCGCTGTCAGGTGCCCTACAAGCCCACCAGGTCCCACTGCCCTACCGGCCCTTGTGTCAGCCTGGTGGCGGGATGCGGGGGCCCTAACCATGAAGGTGCGAGCTGAAATTTCCGTTGCAAACTTAGCACGACAGCCTTGTTCCCACAAAAACATTTATTGTTTCAGAGAAACGAAGCCTGTTATCGCCACCGCGGAACATGCTCGCTAGGCTCTTCAGGCCGTTTTTGGGGCCGTTTCGCACCGAGGTCCTTGCCGCTATTGGCGCTTTGAAGACCGAGGTCGGCACCGTGAAGACGGAGCTCGGTTCCGTGAGGACTGGACTCCAGGCCGTCAGCAACGACCTCAAGGCCGTCAGCACCGAACTCGACAACATGCAGGCCAACCTCCAGGCCATGCAGGAGGACACAAGCAGCGCTGCCAACAGCTTGGGAGCCCTGCTTGGGTTTGCGACCAGCGGCGTCATCGACAGGCAGTTCGGCGCCAGCTTGGGCGCTTCCTATGAGCTGCGCTCCGCGGAGGACGTGGCGGCCGTGGTGTCGCCCCTGGGGCGCCCCATCGTGCGCAGCACTACCCAGCTGGTAGCCGCGTTGGGCGGCGAGGTGGGTGGGTGAGTGCAGGTTAGAGAGTGATGATGAGCGACCACCGCGCGTGGAATAAGCCTCAAGTAAGCGGGTGAACGTGCACACCCCTGCAGGCGGCCCTGACATTTTTAGCACGGGCTGCCGCGCCGGCTTGGCGCTCCCCACTCCCTCCCCACACCCTCCCCCTGACCAGGACCTGGGCTTCTGGCACCTCGCGTCGTGTGGCGTCCGGCACGTGCAGGACCTCGCCGCGGGCAAGGTGGGTGCGCCGCTGTTCGGTTGGCGCTTTGATAGCTTGCTTGGAGCAGGGGTGGCTGGGTCGCCAGGTGCCCCAGAGTGCACCACGCTCGGGGCGCTCCCACCTGTGGCGACGCCTGCCGCTGTTTGCGGAACACGCCGACCGGTCGATGAGTTGTTCTGGGCCTGCTGCGCCATGGAAGGAAACACGGGGCATGCCCGACACGTCACAGGGGCCGACCGCCGCGGTGGTGGCCGCGGTGAACGAGCTGCAAGCCATGCGCGCCTACGAGCAGCTGGCGGGGGCGGCGGCGGCGGCAACGTCGGCGCTGGAGGCGTCTGCTGCGGCTGCTGGCGGCGGCTGCGGCGGCGGCGGCGGTGGCCCGGCCAGTGCAGCGGCGGCGGTGGCAGCTGCGGCGGCGGCTGCGCGGGTGCCCGAAGCAGCCTGCAAGGCGGTGGTCCGGCAGCTGCACTGCAGCGGCGTGGAGAGCGGCGTGTTCGCGGCCGACATGGAGCTCTACCTGCTCAGCTCGCCGGAGCAGCGCGCAGAGCTGCTTGCAGGTGGGGATGGGTGGGTTGTGTTGAGACGGCGGAACGCTTCGGCGAAGCTGCTTTGCCAGTAGGCGCTTTACACACGATGCAGCGTTGCTGCCTGGCGCCAGTAGTTGGGGGTTGGAGTGTGCGTGTGTAGTTAACTTTGACCGCGCTCAAACGGGGGCTTAACTCCCCCGCGGCGCCGATCCACCGCATGACTCACCCCGCACACATGCGGGCGCGCACTCGCACCCAAGTTCGGGACGCACCACCCCACGGGTAGCTGCTCCCGCTAACCCCAATTACTAACACTCCCCCTCGGACCGAACTGGGTCCAACAGCAAACCGTCCACAGACAGCTAACTGATAACAGGGGGAAATGCACGTCACCAGTTAACAGCCGTAGAGAAGGAGTTATCTCCCCCTCGTGGAAACCACCGTCTGGCATATCTGCCCTTCATAGCGCTAGGCCTCCGCCTTGCTGCACATTGGCAGAACTCAAGCATGGTCCCATACGGCTGACATCCCCACTAACATGTCGCCTCAGCGACGTCTGTCCTTGACAGAACCCTTAGGTGCTGACACCCATCGCCGCGCGGCAGTTGATGAACTTCGCTGAGGGCAGCGCCTTGGTCAGCGCGTCTGCCGTCATCTCCTCCGTCGGGCAGTACTGCACCGACACCTCGCCGCGCGCCACGCGCTCGCGCACCAGGTGGTGCTGGATGTCGATATGTTTCGACAGCGGCGATGAGGCAATGGGGTTGCGCGCCAGGCTGAGCGCGCCCTGGCTGTCGCTGCGGATGGTGACGGCTCCGCTGCTCAGCCCCAGGTCCGCTGCCAGCTTCCGCAGCCACAGCGCCTCCTTGGTCGCTGCAGCCGCTGCCTGGTACTCGGACTCTACTGACGAGGCAGCGACAGTGCGCTGCTGCTGGCTGCACCAGCTGACCGCCGTCTCGCACAAGTCGAAGACAAAGGCGGTTTGCGAACGGCGCGTCATGGGGTCGCCCGCCCAGTCGGCATCGCAGTAGCCACTGAAGGGGCTGACTCGGACGGCGGAGGTGCCGGCGGCGGCGATGGCGCTGGCGGGGACGGCAGCGGCGGTGCGGGCCGCCGCAGCCAGCCGCTGGCATGCCGCCTGCTGAAGTCCGTGTACGGGCTGAAGCAGGCGCCGCGCTGCTGGTACCGCAAGCTGAGTGAGGGGCTGGAGCGGATCGGCTTCACGCCGGCCACAGCGGATCCCACGCTGTTCGTGCGGCACGACGAGGCGGGCCCCGTCTACGTGCTGGTGCACGTGGACGACCTGATGATTGCCGCCAGCTGCCCCGTGCAGCTGGCGGCGGTCAAGTCCGCCATCGGAGACCGCTTCCAGGTGCGTGACCTGGGAGAGGTCAGCATCTACCTGGGCATGGAGATTCAGCGAGAGCCCAGCACCGGCGATATTCTGATGCTGCAGCGCCGGTACATCAGCGACCTGCTGCGGCGGCACCGCATGGCTGACGCCAAGCCGCGCAGCCTGCCCCTGCCGCCGGGCACACGTGTGCTGGCGGCGAGCGCCGAGCAGCCGGCGCTGGCGGATGGTGGCCCGTACCGCTCGCTCATCGGCGAACTGAACTACCTCGCCGTGAGCACCCGGCCCGACATTGCCTTTGCGCTGAGCCTGCTCGCGCGGCACATGGCGGCGCCGACCAAGGTGCACCTCGAGCTGGCGCTGGGCGTGCTGCGGTATCTGAAGGGCACCGCTGATATGGGCCTGCGATTTAAGGGGCCGCCTGACGGAGGCGTGGCTGACGTTGGCGGCGGCGACGGAGTCAGCCCCTTCAGTGGCTACTGCGATGCCGACTGGGCGGGCGACCCCATGACGCGCCGTTCGCAAACCGCCTTTGTCTTCGACTTGTGCGAGACGGCGGTCAGCTGGTGCAGCCAGCAGCAGCGCACTGTCGCTGCCTCGTCAGTAGAGTCCGAGTACCAGGCAGCGGCTGCAGCGACCAAGGAGGCGCTGTGGCTGCGGAAGCTGGCAGCGGACCTGGGGCTGAGCAGCGGAGCCGTCACCATCCGCAGCGACAGCCAGGGCGCGCTCAGCCTGGCGCGCAACCCCATTGCCTCATCGCCGCTGTCGAAACATATCGACATCCAGCACCACCTGGTGCGCGAGCGCGTGGCGCGCGGCGAGGTGTCGGTGCAATACTGCCTGACGGAGGAGATGACGGCAGACGCGCTGACCAAGGCGCTGCCCTCAGCGAAGTTCATCAACTGCCGCGCGGCGATGGGTGTCAGCACCTAAGGGTTCTGTCAAGGACAGACGTCGCTGAGGCGACATGTTAGTGGGGATGTCAGCCGTATGGGACCATGCTTGAGTTCTGCCAATGTGCAGCAAGGCGGAGGCCTAGCGCTATGAAGGGCAGATATGCCAGACGGTGGTTTCCACGAGGGGGAGATAACTCCTTCTCTACGGCTGTTAACTGGTGACGTGCATTTCCCCCTGTTATCAGTTAGCTGTCTGTGGACGGTTTGCTGTTGGACCCAGTTCGGTCCGAGGGGGAGTGTTAGTAATCGGGGTTAGCGGGAGCAGCTACCCGTGGGGTGGTGCGTCCCGAACTTGGGTGCGAGTGCGCGCCCGCATGTGTGCGGGGTGAGTCATGCGGTGGTTCGGCGCCGCGGGGGAGTTAAGCCCCCGTTTGAGCGCGGTCAAAGTTAACTACACACGCACACTCCAACCCCCAACTACTGGCGCCAGGCAGCAACGCTGCATCGTGTGTAAAGCGCCTACTGGCAAAGCAGCTTCGCCGAAGCGTTCCGCCGTCTCAACAGGTTATGAGCCCCGCGGCGAGGATCGATCAGCACTCATATACTCGGAGAATAGAGGCAGGAACTAGTACACCCCAGGACGGGGGTGGGCGCTTTTCCTTGCCGAACTTCAACATCGGGCGCGGTCCATCATCGTGCGGTTGAGCCGCTCAGCGGCTCCGTTCTGCTGCGGCATGTACGGCGCGCTGAACGTGTGCACAGTGCCGCGGTCGCGCAGCCACTGCTGCAGCTGCTGGTCCACGAATTCACCCCCATTGTCGCTGCGGAGGTAGCGCAGCTTGCCGCGCAGTGAGCAGCAGGCCTCCAGCTGCCCAATCATCTCCTGCAGCCCCTCGCCAGCGTGGTCTCTGGTGGGCAGCAACCGGACAGCTGACACGCCTGAGGCGTCGTCAAGCAAGCAGCGTGACAAAATAGCGCGAGCCACCACGGCCCGTCACGGGCATGGGGCCGCACAAGTCTGAATGCGCCAGCGCCAGAGGCTGCTGCGGCGCGCTGCTGCTGCTGTCGGGAAAAGGCAAAGAGGCCGCCTTGGCCTCGATGCACGTGCTGCACATTGACTCGGCTGCCTGGCAGAGGGCGTTCATGTCCACATCTAAGCCGGTTACGAGAGATTCGCTCACCAACTGCTTCAGCGCAGTCCAGCCGAGGTGAGCGTACCGGCGATGCAGTCGGAGCGCAGCATGCAGGCCAGCAGCCGTCAGCGAGCTGGAGCTGCTGCCGCCGCCGCCGGAAGGCGCGGCCGCGGCGCTGCTGCTGCTGCTATTAGCGCCGGGGCTGGCACTGCTGCTGCCACTAGTGCCGCCGTCGCCCGAAGGCGCGGCGGCGCCGCCGCTGCCCCAGGGCGCGGCGGCCGAGTGATGAGTACCGCTGCCACTGCTGCTGGCGGCGGCGGCGCCGCTGCTGCCCTGAGGCGCGGTGGGGCCACCGCCGGCTGCCGGTGGCGCCGTAACAGGCGCCGCCAGCAGCGACGCAGGCAGCACAGAAGCCAACAGCGGGTACTGACCGCCGCGCGCGCGGCCGCAAAGGATGGAGCGGCCAGCCAGCGCGACGGTCGCAAACTCCCCCTCAAATACTATCTTAGCGCCGCTGACCACCAGCCGGCGCACCGACAGCAGGGTGAGGTGGGCGTCCGGAACCCACAGAACGCCCGTCACGTCAACGCGCTGCTGCCCAGAGAGCATCCGTATGGTACCCGATCCCTCGACCGGGCTGCTGTGGCCATCACCCCACAGCACTTGACCTACTCGAGAGCCGCGCGCGAAGTCGTGTAGCAGGTGGCGATGCGGCGTGATGTGTGCAAAGGTGCCGGAGTCGATGACCGGCACGTCAGAGGCGGCGGCACCCATGGTTGCGCCGCCGACACTTCCTGACGCTGCACTACTGCCGCTGCCACGTGCATTGGGGGACAGCACGTCGCCTCTGCTGCTTCCGCCGCAGACGACGAACGCGCGGCCGCCAGAGCCCGCAGGCCCGGCGCTGCCGCTGCTGCTACTGGAGACTCCCGCTCCAGCGCTGCTGCTGTTGCTACCGTCAGCGAAGTCACGGAAGACTGCGCGGTAGGAGTGGTTCAGCTGGCTGCTGCCAGCGCCCAGGGAAGGCGCGGCGCTGCCGCTGGGGCTACTGCTGCTGAGGCCGCTGTGGGCCGCGCTGCTGTAGCCGAATGTGCTGGTGCTGCTGCTGCCGCCGTGGTCCCCAGTCACGGCGGCGCTGGGCACGCCGCCATCGGCCATGCTGCAGCCACCACTGACGCCAGAGCACGCCGGCTCGGCGTCCAGGGGGCTGACGATCAGGCTGCTGCTGACACCTTCGTCAGCCCAGTCGTCAACGCCACCCACTACCAGTACGTGCGCGGACTTGGAGGCGGCGGTGCCGGAGCTACCCGAGCCCCCGCCGCCCTGCTTACCGCGCTTGTGGCCGCCACCACCGCCGCGCCCGCCGCCACCACCGCGCCCGCCGCCACCGCCGCGCTGCTGCTGCGGCGGCGGCGGCGCCGGCTGCTGCAGAGGCGACCGGATGTTGGCGCGGTGAATGCCGGCTGCGACGTCGGCCTGACGCACGGCGCAGTTGGGCTTGATGTGGCCCGGCTGCTCGCAGTAGTAGCAAATGCTGCTGCTGCTGCTGCCGGCGGCGCCGCCGGCTACTGCGCCGCGGCCGCCGCCGCCATCTCCGCCCAGGCCGCGGCCGGCGCCGCCGCCGCGGCTAACGCCGCGGCTGACGTTGCCGATGTGGCCGCTGTTAGACTGCTCGTCGCGCTGCAGCAGCTCATGCTGCATGAGATAGCCGCGCAGCTCTGCAAGGGACTGATAAGGATTCGCCATGCAGATCTCGAAGGGGACGGCATACTGCGGCTGCGGCAGGCCGCGCAGCAGGCGCAGGCTCATCTCCGCCTCGGTCCAGGTGCCGCCGACGGCCGCAATCTGGTCCCGCAGGCGATACGCGCGCAGGAAGTATGCCGAAATGCTCTCACCCTCCAGCAGCTGGAAGTTGCTGCGCAGAGTGTCGAACTGCATGCACTTGTGCTGCGCTGCTACTAGGTACAGCTGCCGCACAAACAGGAGTGCAGTCGTGACGTCGGGCGCTGCAACGAGCTGCTGTGCGACGCCGGGACTGCACGCCATACGAAACCAACCAACCGCTGCTTGGCTTTCATCCGCTAACTCGCGCGGCGTGCGGCCAGGGGGCGCCTGGCTTGTCAGATACTCTGACAGTGGCGGTTTCCGCGTGGCAAGCCAGTCTCTAAGGTTGGGAAGCCAAGAAAAGAGGTTGCTCGCGTCCTCCTCCAGCGGAGGAAACGGCGGCCGTCCCGAGGACGGCTCCCCCATCCTACCTAACTATCCTAACTATCCTAACTATCCTAACTATCCCCCATCCTAACTATCCCCCATCCTACCTAACTATCCTAACTATCCTAACTATCCTAACTATCCCCCATCCTAACTATCCCCCATCCTACCTAACTATCCTAACTATCCTAACTATCCTGTACACCTGCTACGCGCCCGCTGCCCTTTCCTGTACGCATATCCTATAGCAACCAATAGCAACCAAACTTTGCCACCTTTGCCACCTTTGCCACCTTCGCCACCACTGCCCTACCTGGCAGAAAAATGCACAGAACATCCAAACCACGCCCTTTACTCGCATCAAAAATCGATGGATCAATAACCATACCACCGGCGCCAAACGAGTATGTTACCTTCACAACCACGACCGACCTGCCCCCAGAGGTGGTCAAAAAGTACATCAGAGAGCTCAAAACGTCGGTGGCGAAGTCGGTACTAGAGGTCGTGCGAACGTCCGTCGGCCCCGATGACATCACGGCGCAGAAGTGGCCCGCAGTCCTGAAAGCGGGCAAGCCATCGGAGAAGGAAACGCTAACGCGCATCATCATGGACTTCCGTATGTCCAAGCGGGCAAAACAGCTCGTGCGGGACATGGTCGATGAGGACTTGGTGCTGCTCGCCCCAGCCACGCGCAACGTCCCGGCACTTGAGTGGCTGGTGCAGCAGGACAGAATGCCCATCAAGTCAAAACAGTTCACGCTGTGCTTCTTCGGCCTCGACGTCGGCCACGGTGGCGCGTTGACTGTGCTGGACGGGCTTGACCTCAACCCGATATACCTCGAGCAGCAGGTGGACCCCCACCTGCAGCTGCTGCGGGGCGACAGCTGGCTGGCCACCTTCGACGCTGACTACGAGCTCCCCGGGGAGCTTGCAGAAAAGCTGATGGAGGCCGGAGGGCAGTCCGTCACGTGGGAGGTGCAGCACGGCAGCGGAATGCTGAACCTGGGGGTGGCGCGCTTTGACATGGCCGCCTATGAGAAGAACCCGGCGGTCGCCAAGGCCAAACAGGTCATCGAGGACTGGCGCACTGAGCGCTATGCCAGCGATGATGAGGAGGAAGAGAAGAAGGAGGAGAAGAAGGAGGAGGAGGCGGTGGAGGGAACGGGACAGCAGCACGACGGCGGCGACATGCAGCTGCCGCCGCCGCCGCCGCCGCCGCCGCCGCCGCCGCCGCCGCCGCCGCCGCCGCCCAACCCCGACACCGCCACGGACGCAGAGCAGCAGCAGCGGCAACAGCAGCAGAAGCAACAACAGCAACAGCAGCAGGAGCTGGAGGAGCAGCAGCGGCGGCGGTATGCAGCACACCTGCAGGAGGCTGCGAAGGCACAGGCGCAGATCCAGCAAGCGCTGGTACCGCAGCCGCCCGCGCCCACAACCAGCCAGGCGGACGGAGATGAGGAAATGGAGGAGGCGGAAGAGAAGGGAGAGGAACAAGCCGTAGACGGGGGGAAGAAACCGGAGGAGAAGGGCGCCCCCCCGCACGGCACGCCCCTGCACGCAGTGAGGGTACCACCGAGCAAGCCGGCCAGTGGAGCCGGGGCCAGTGTGAAGGCGGCCGCAGGCGGCAGCACCACACAGTCGGAGAAGACCGACCGCCCCGGCCCCCCGGCGAAGAGCCCGGACAACAACAGCAACAGCAGCAACAGCGCGAGCACCAACACCAGCACCAGCGCCCCCGCCAATGCTAGCACCGGAGCTGGCGGTGACGGCGGTGACGCCAACACCAGCACGGGCGCAAGCACCAGCACAAACGTCAATGCCAACACCACCGCCGGCGCCAGCACCAGTGCCGACGCCAATGCTGGCGGCAACGGCACCAGTGCCAGCGTGGGCACTAGCACCAGCACCACGGGCGACATGGAGGTGAGCGGTAACGGGAGCGAACGCCGGCACCGCGGCGCCATAGCTAAAACAGCAGCTGCGATGGCGGAGAACGCCAAGAACAGACAGAGAGGGGACGGACACGCAGCGGGGGGCGAAGCGACCACTAGCCAACCACAGACGGAGCCCGATCCGCAGCACAGAACACCACAGGCACCACGCGTGAACCGCCGCAAGATGAACGGCAACACACCCCCGCCGATCAAACTGGTGGTGGAGGGCAGCGCAACAGGCGCAGACGACAACAGCAGCAACGGATACGCATCCATGGACGAGGAGGGCGACCCCCCCCGCCCTGGCGCTCTCAGATGAGACACAATTCCCGGCCCTTGGGGCATAATGCGTAAACGTAGGCAAGAAGGCCGTGAGTCGCTGCGGCCGCTACGGATAGCGACGCACAACGTACGTGGCCTCCTATCGCACCGGGGTGGAAGCCCTGATGCGAAACGCCTTATTGCACTTATGAAATCCTGGGAGGCAGCACAGCTAGATATTATCTGCCTACAGGAAACGCGAGTTACAGCGGACTGCATCGACACAGCCAGAAAACAGATATTTATAGCAGCGTCAGCAATCAGAGGCAGCGAATACATTTCCTTCTGGGGTCCAGCTGGTACAGGGCCGAACGGAAGCCCAGCTGGGGGAGTTGCCATTCTGATCAGAACCTCGCTTGCAGAGCAGCTTACAGCAACAGACACGACAGAATGCAGCATATCAGAGGACAGCCGGATGTTACAGCTTCCGTTGGAATGGGGTGGCCACAGCTTTAACCTAGTATGCACGTACCTTCCGTCTGGCAGCCCAACAGGCCAACGTAATTTCATCCAGCAACAGCTAGCCCTCCTTTCGAGCAATGGCAAGCAGAGTATTATTTGCGGAGATTTCAACTTTGTCATGGACCCGCAACTTGACTGCACCAACCCCGATGCCCGTACAGCTGATAGCATCACGGCCAGCCAATTTACGTCAGCATGCCCTGGTCTAGTGGACGTGTTTCGTCATCTGTGTGTGTGTGGTTACAGAGTGGTGCGCTTTTTCTTGCGTGCCTTCCTGCTGCGTGTAAACCGGAGGCCCGGGCCGGGGTGACCCTTATAACGCCAGTGCATGATTGTCCTATTTATTGTTCTCCCCTTGCAAGGGGGACTTCCCTACTTCTATGCTCCCAGATGGAGCTGAGTAATGCAGCTAACTTGACAGGCTCAGATTTCAGCATCACTTCGCGCATGTTTAGGCTAAAGTCTAGGCCACTGCACGCTCGTAACTCGTTGTAGGCAGCACATTGCATCAGGACGTGGTGCTCATCCTCCACCTCATTGGCCGTACACAGTGGGCACGTCCTCTCCTCCCTAGGCCTCTCCCAGGCACGGTTCGCGGTGATTGGCCAGCAACATAAACGGAATCTCATCAAAAGCTTATGCTGTGCAACCGGTATGAATGCTCTACTGTGTTCGTGCAGGGTCGGCGGCGCGGACCCTAGTGCGCTTAGCCCCATCCAATGCTTGTGTTTGCACATGTGTATGCCGGGTTGCTTGCCGTCTGAAGGGAATGCGTGCGGGTCCGCTACCAGCCTCTCGTGCTCCCACGCCCTCGTCAAATGGCCCCTGAAGGTAGATAAGATAGGTCCATCGGGTAGGACCGTGCTTGCCCTCCACTCCTCTCTGGACTCGTGTGTGCCTGGCCAATGCCACGCGTCGACACCCTGTGCCGCCACAAAACGGAACAGCCGCGCGCACCACCCGTCTCCCATTGGATTCGCCCATGCCTCCCGTGCCTTGTCGACTAGTGCATCAAAAGCCAGACTTCTGTTTTGCGCGGAAATCCTATTGTAAAAACCCAAACATTGTTTGGCTATGAAAAAGTGCAGCGGCAGTTGGGCCAGCTCCGCAAACAGGAGACGGTGTGACGGTTTGGCTGCTCCCACTGTCTGTCGCATGTATTGGACCTGCAGCTTTACGGCCTCGTCACGCAAACATGCCTCAAATGCGCCCTGTGCTAGGTTGTTCCTGTCATTCCTCCTGGGTGGCGGTCCTCCGTCTAGCATCTCTACTAGCACGTCGGGACCCCATACCTCACATCCGTAGGCAAGGATGGATCGGATTTGCACGTCAAAACACCTCATGCGAATATCTGGTGCGAAAATGCGTAAACGGTTCAATCTAGTGTTAAGCCCACACATGGCTCTCCTTGCTGACTCGCAGAGTGTCTCCCTGCAGCTGACGAAGGCCCTACCCGGACCGTACACTAGTCCAAGATAGCGCGCCTTGTCCACCGCAGGGATGGGCTGCCCTGCTAGCTTTAAACCCTGGCATCCGCTGCACACAGTGCTGGCCGTTACTTCGTTGGCTGCAAAAACCAGCCTCTCACACTTGGTAACGTTTGCCTTCATGCCAAAAGCTAGGCAGAACGTGTCTACTAATGATAGCAAGTGGCGCATCCGCTCAGGGGTGGTGGCCAGCAGGGAAACATCATCCGCGTACATCAGCAGTGACACCTTTTTGCCATTCATCTCAGGTGCACCTGTGGCTTCGTCCGTATCTTCCGAATCAATGTACTCTGCTAAGGTTTCTATAAAGAGGCCGAAAAGCTCTGTGCTAAGCGGGCAGCCCTGCTTGACCCCTTGCGTGGTTGCGAAGGGGGCACTGTGCTTACCCCCGGCCTTCACTACCATCATCACTCTCTCGTACGCTTTTTTCAAAGCCGCCAACATCTCACCCGTTACCCCCGCGTTCCTCCAGTCTCATCCAAATTAATGGTCGTGGGACCTTGTCGAAAGCCTTTTCAAAATCAATTTGTACGACAATGAGGGGGGTGGTGGCGCCAGCACGCGTGTGCTTGTTGATGAGATGCCTTAGGACAAAAAGATGGTGCGTTGTGCCGTACTTCCTCCTGAATCCGGCCTGAGCCGTGTGCCTCCACTCAAACTCCTCCCCGGCATTCGCCAGCCTCTCTAGAAGGATCGATGCATAGCACTTTGCGAGGGCGCCCCCTACTGCAATGCCCCGGTAATTACCAGGCGCCTGCACGTCACCTTTCCGCTTGTAAATTGGTGTCAAAACAGTTGTAGTAAATTGCTCAGGATAAGCCCCTTCGCTCCAGATTTTATTAAACAACACGTGCACCAGCGGTGCAACTCTATTGAGTGCCGGTGTCGGCGGTTCAGTGGTGGGGTCGCCCGGTTTTACCGCGTACTTGTAGCACTCAGACGGTACCTTCTCTAAGCCAGCTGCCTTGCCGTTGGGCAGCCTTGCTAGTGCGCGTGTTACCTCATCAAGGGTAATCTCGCTATTCAACATCTCGTGCAGACACGTACGGTCAGCCGCAAAAAGATCTTCGGACATCCTCCCACCCGAACCCAAAATGCAGTGGGCGGCTGCTGGGCATCCCCCGCCTGCGCCGTCGTTTAGTAGGGTCGCAAAATGATCCCGAAACCCATCGGCCGTGACTGGGCACTGCTCCTTAGTCCGTCCCTCAATCATCCTCCACAGCAGTCGGGCGTCTGCGCGGCAGCGTGCCACCTTCTCCCTCATCTCCTGGGTGTCGTGCGCGGCCCTGGCCCTTCGCTTCGCCCGGTCATAGGATGCCCTGGCTGCGCGGAAGTTTTGCCACACCTCTCCTTCTCGTACCACTGGACAACCCAGCGCTAGCTTTGCTTGCACAAACACCGTACGCGCCGCAGCACACTCTTCGTTCCACCATGGAGTCTCCTGCTCCCGTAGGTTGGCCGGTCGTGTGGGACCGAAAGCCTTTTCTAATGCATCGTACAAACATGTGCCTAAGGCTTCGACCGCTTCGGTGGTGCTGATGCCACCCTCCTCCGCGCAAAGTGCCACCTTAATCTGTTCGATTTTCCCTACAACTGGCGAACCGTCCGCCTTGAACAAGCCACTGAACAAGTGCTTCTTCTGTACGTCAAACTCTGTGCGCTTCTTTGCGGGGCGTGTGCGGCTCGCTGTGGCTTCCTGCCCTTCGACCTCCAAGCCCAGTGTCAACGTGACCGGCCGATGATCACTCGCTTCCTTCAATCCGCCGTGCCTCCACTTTAGAATCTCGCCCACTTTCAAAGCCACCACCTTCGGGAATAGGGTCGGTGACGCCACACAGAGATCAATCATGCTGCCACCTGCGTCGCCCTTTGGGAAAGTAATGTGACCTGCTGCATCTCCCGGCGCCCTTCCGTTCAAAAGTACTAGTCCTTGCGAACGGCACATGCGCCCTAGGTACTCCCCGAAACAGTTTATTTGGGCATCCTCGGATGCTCTCACTGGGAGCCCCGCGTAGTCTGCAGTATAGGGCATATCTGACGTGGAACCACCCCCTAGTGCTACGTCCTCCAGCGCCTCGAGCTGTGCTAGATCCGGTACGTCAATGATGCTTGTTGAGATGCGTGCGTTCAGATCACCAATAATTAGCACTTCTTCTCCGCTTTGCCGTAGCTCGAGGATCGACTGTTGTAGTCTGCTGAATACAGACTCGGCCGTGGCTTCCCGTGCTGTCCGCGTCTTTCCGCCCTCCCTGTAAACCCGCGAGGTTTCTGGCGCTAGGTAACAACAAGCTAACAACATACTGCAACCTTCATTTGATTTGATACGCATCCACACAATTTCGCACCCCGTGAGATGGACGTCCGTCTTGACATGCGAAACGTCATCTACATCCAGCATTGCGCTCCTTTACGTATTTTTACCGGACAGCAAGCTCCGCTGGGGCATCTCGCTTGGACCGCATTATGGCATCCGCATCTATCAGCGAAAATATGATTTCATGCCGAGTGGAGAATGGCGCGCCATCAGATCACCGAATGGTGATATCTCGCCTAGCCCCCTCACCCTCGGCCGCTATGCAGCATCAACCAGGTAAAGGCTTGAGGCGATGTAAGCTATACTTCATGGATTATGGGGATCTACGCCAGCACTTTAAGGAATGGATTGACACTAACGCTGCCACCATACCATCCAGCCCAGCAGCAATTATTGATTGGTGGCCGCTTTTTAAATCAGCAATGATTACTTCCATCCATACACTCAATACGGAGTCAGTGCGAAGGCATCACACAGCGACAGAACAGCTAGCGCAGGCAAACAGATCTGCCACCCAAGCTTTTGCATCAGTGGAAAGGGCGGCCACTAGGGGGCAACCACTGCACGATCTGGCGAACAATGCAGTATCAGCAAGAGCAGCGGTAGCTAAAGCAGCAGTAGAAGCCAGCGTATCAACAGAAAGGCGCACTCGACACACATGGCTACGGATGGGGGAGCAACCGAACCCCGTTATGACTAAACTCCTTCGCCCCCCGGCGACATCACGACGTATACAGGCGCTGAAATGCAGTGATGGCGCCACCACGTCTGACCCGGTTAAGTTGGCGCAGGAAATGATCACCTTTTGGAGCGGCATCAGCAACATGGCGACAACCAACCCTGAGGCCCGCGCAACTGTCCTAGAGGCGCTACGGGCGGCAGGACGACGCTGCCCCCCAGCCCTAGCAGCAGAGATGGGTAGCCTTGTAGTGTCGAGTGAGGAGGTGGCCAAAGCGCTGTCTGCAGCGCCAGCCGGAAGGGCGCCCGGCGCGGACGGTATTCCAGCGGACCTATATAAACACTTCAGCGACAAATTCTCAGCCATTCTTGCCTCAGTACTCTCAGCAGCAGCCCAGCAACAACGTCTACCAAAGGGTTTCCTGGATGGAGTTATTTGCTGCTTGCATAAAGCGGGGGACCCTACGGTGATTGCTAACTACAGGCCTATCACCCTACTTGACACAGACTACCGGACCCTTGCAAGAATCCTTGCGACTAGGGTATCAAAAGCTTTCAGTCAGACTATCAGCCCCGAACAGACAGCCTTCCTACCACTAAGACGGATTGCTGACAATATTGCACTTCTACAGCTGGCACCGCACATCCTGAAAGGGGCAGAGGAAACCGGCGTGGTAGCTTTTTTGGACTTCCACAAGGCGTACGACACTGTTAATCGCGAATTCATGTTTGAATGTTTACAAGCACTTGGGGTTGGCGATGGTTTCCTTGACTGGGTACGTATGCTACACAACGGCACGCGTTCTGCAGCACTGGTCAACGGACATCTGTCACAATTCATGGAACTTACAGCTGGCGTACGGCAAGGATGCCCACTTGCTCCACTGTTATATCTTGCAATCGCTCAAGCGCTTCTCTCATGGCTCAATAGCAAGGGGTTTGGTATTGACGTGCATAAACTAAAAGCCTCACAATATGCAGATGATTATTCACAATTCCTACGCAAATTGGCTGAGATACCAACGTTCATTGACGCTATGGTAACGTTTGGCAAGGCCTCAGGGCAGCAGCTGAATATTACAAAATCTGAGGCTATTACTATTGGCGCGACATACTCGACTGCCAATCCCACAGCGGCAGCAACGCAGCCTCAATCAGCACTACGACTGGTTGCGTCGGCGAAGACGCTTGGCATACACTTCAACAATAATGCAGGACCACCGCCAGCGCTTAATATGGCACCGACACTAGAAAAAGCGAATGCTTGTATGAACCGCATTGCAGGGATGTCGCTCACTACCTTCGGCAGGGCAGCAGCGGTGTCAGGATATGCACTGAGCAAGACACTGTACAAATTGGAGTTTGATGGCATACCAAATGATGGATCACTGGAAAAAATCATTAGCAATGCTGCAGCACTGGTGGACCGGGGAATCTCACCAGCGGCATACAGAAATAATCCACATGCACGATTACCCGGGGTCAGCAACACAATTCTAAGTTTACCTGTCAAGTGCGGGGGATTTGGTATGTTACCGGCTATACAACATGTGCGGGCTCGCCATGCGCTGCTAGGAATCAGAGGTATAGCGGGAGGTGGACGCACGATGCTGAAATTTAACCCCCCATGGTCGCACAACCTGAAAAATGCAGTCTGTCTACACCACCCAGCAGCGCAGCCCCTGGCGCTCCTGACGGCACGTAAGCACCCCACAACGGGGAGGCCGATCGTGTTGGGGAAAGTGGTAGACACGGGCTGTGCACTGATTGAGCGAGTGTGCTCCGCGCTCATGAACCTACCGGAACTTGTGATACTCGATGCCAATCTACTTCAAGCGGGGCCATGGGTTTCGCAAGCACCGTTGTGGGGCAACCCAACCTTGACTTTTAGACAGAGAAGTGGTGTGAATGTATCTTTGGAAGGGGGCTTCTCGGATATTGTTGCACTAGGCTCAATTACCACAGTCGGAGACGCAGTGAGGGCTATTGATACGTTTGCACGGGTTAAGGAGAAATTGCAAGACGTGCCGACCAATACCAGAGCCCCACCCCGGATACGGAGTGAATGCACACGCGCCTACAAGGAAGATGTGATTGATGCGGGAATTTTTGGAGGACTAGGGATAGATTTGATGCCGAGGCCCCTGAGGAATGGGATAGATGCATTTCGACGCATGCAAAACTTGATTAACCACCTGCCTGTGGGATGGACAGAAGCGGCACGAACAGGCATGGGACTAAACCAGGATCAAGCATACACGGAAATGATTGACCATATAGTGGGGTGCCTTGGATGGAAGATGAACAATCAACCAATTCCACTGGCGACCGTTTCGGTGAAGCAGGCCACGTACCTGCAGATGCGTGAAGCGTTTGGGAAACTAGCAGAAAAACATGCTGATTTTGTCCACGAGGCTAAGGGTGGTAACGTAGGTGATATAGTGATGGCGATAGAGGACAAGGAACGCATCTCGAGCACATATGAACGCTTGTGGAAGCTTAAATGGGAAGCAGAGCAGAAAGAAGCCTTCTGGAGGCTAGCAGTGGATGGATTCCCAGGCTTCTCGATGCACAGAGGGCAAGGTCATAAATGCCCATGTGGGGTGACGGATGCGCAGTCTGACCGCGCACACCATTTCAGCACGTGCACAATTGCTAGCACGCTACGGCTGCATATTCAGGAAGCGACAGACATAGGTGATGAGGATCACATAATTGAGTTGATAGTGGAGCGTAAGAATCTGTGGCTAGTAATACCGCCACACGAGGCTATCCAGCAACCCATCTGGGACGTTGTATGCCTGGCTGCGATCTCTGCCATGGAGTACGGTAGGAGGCTATTGTTTGCCTCCAGAGGGGAACAAGGCAAGGTAGAAGAAACAGCGATTAGCAGGATTAAAACGCAAGTTATAGCAGACTTTTGGGAGCGTTTGCAGACGTATGTGAGCCTGGGCATCAAGCCAAGGGGGTGGGACGAAATCCCACCAGGCCACCCTTGGATTGAAAGAAGGGAAGACGGGAGTATGTGGATCAATAAGCCGACTTTCATTACAGTTGAAGAGGAAGGAGATTGAGTTTAGAAGATGGTGGCGCTCCCATGGGAGCAAGGCCTATTAGCCCAAGGCGCAGAGTAGGCTGTCGGCGCTGCAGGTGGCGCGCCCCTGAGGTCTAGAGCAGGGCGTCCGTACTAGTACGTGCTCGCTGGCTCGTGAGCTGCGTCAGCAGGTCCCTCCTGTAACCAATGCAATCTAACTAGCAATAAGAGATAAGAGCTTGCCGACCGCGCGCGGGTCACCGCGGCGCGGGGCTCATAACCTGTTGAGACGGCGGAACGCTTCGGCGAAGCTGCTTTGCCAGTAGGCGCTTTACACACGATGCAGCGTTGCTGCCTGGCGCCAGTAGTTGGGGGTTGGAGTGTGCGTGTGTAGTTAACTTTGACCGCGCTCAAACGGGGGCTTAACTCCCCCGCGGCGCCGATCCACCGCATGACTCACCCCGCACACATGCGGGCGCGCACTCGCACCCAAGTTCGGGACGCACCACCCCACGGGTAGCTGCTCCCGCTAACCCCAATTACTAACAGGTTGCTCGCGGGGGAGGGCAATGTCGGGTTGGGCTGGGTTGCGTTGGATTGGGTTGGCCTTGGGTGGGCGATCGTGATAGCGGCTTGTGTGGCTGTCTATTCAGATCACGCACAGCCGGGCAGAGCGGGTACCTCGGCAAGCTATAGCCTATAGCAGGACAACCTGCGTGCGCAACCCCGTGACCCCTGTGACCCCTATGAAGAGACGTCAAGTGGCTGAGGCTGGCACAACACACACCGGTATAGGCGGCGCATGCCCGTCCCGACCTCCCGCCGCTCGTCTCGTTTGTGCGTGCGCACCAAGCGCTCGACCGCCTGCCATCGATCGTGCCGCCGCTGGTACTCTGAAGCCGGCCCGCCCCCGCCCTCCCACAGCGAGCTCCGCAGTCGGCACCCTTCCAAGTGCACACATGCATGCATTGTCCCCGCATGCAGGGGACATGTTCGTGCCATGCCTGTCCGCGGTGGCCACCGGCACTGCGCTGCCGGAGCTGCTGCTGGACCGCTGCGGCCGCGTGGCGCTGGAGGAGCGCGTGGCGGGCGCCATTGCGGAGCTGCACATTGGCGAGATGGAGCTGTTGAGCTGCAGCGGTGAGTCACTTGCATGACTGCATCTGCAGTCTGCACGGCCTCTAACAACAAGGCGCCCCGCGTACCTCCCGCATGCTTCGCGGCGCAGCCACCACACTCCATTCTATAGTTACAGCCATCACTCCATCACTGCCTGCCAAATCCGGTCTGCCCCCGAGCGTCTCGCCCCCCGTTCTTACTCTGCGACCGTATCTAAACCCCCTTCCCACCCGCCCACCCAACCTACACGCTCATCCCCAGGCGTGCGCGTCGCATGCAAGCAGGCTGTGCGCTCGGCCACCGCCCTCGCGTGGGCCTACCACGCCCTGCGGAGCGGCGCCGACGGCGCCGCCGCAGCGCTGCCGCTGGCGCTGGACGTGCACGCGCACGTGTTCACGGCGAAGGACGGCCGCTCGCACTCGCGGCCGGCGTCGAGGCAGCTGCCCGCCTACCACCGCGTGGAGCAGTTGCCCGGCCACGGCTGCCCGCTGCTGACAATTTACCTGCACTACTACACGCTCACTCCCAGCGCATCAAAGCGCTGGCATCTGTGAACAGCGGGTTGGCCGCACGCGGGGTTGCTGGGCAGTGGTTGTCGGTGCTGTCATCGAAGAGGCGCCGCTGCGCGTTTGAGCCGCCCTTACTTCGGTTGTATGCCGGCGCCTGAAGGAGGGCCGTAAGGTATGAGGTTGGATGGATGCCTGCCGACCCTTGTGGTGCGGGCCTGGCATGGCATGTTGAATCAGCTGATGTCCTGACGCTGTCGTGAGGGGGCGTTTTACGGTGGGCACGTAGCTTGAAAGTGGTGACGTGGAGTATCCCAACGGAAGTGAGGGTATGGTGCAAACAAGTTGCCATGATGTGTCTACCTCAATAAGTTGGTTACTTGGGAGGCAGGGAGAGCCCGAGGAGTAGCTTACGAAGATAGACCCCGTGTGTCGCCGGCCTTGTCGCCGGCGAGCTTTGTGTTCGGGATACATTGCTGTGCCCCCAGCAAGTCCCCGCATTGTCGCCTGCTATGGCGACTATGGCATTGTGGCAACGTGGCGGGCTGGCGGCGAATGACACTGGTCGGCCCAGCTGACGCGCCGGGACAGCGGCGTGAGGTGGCGGCCCTTCAACCCGACATAGCCCGCCGGTACCCCGCCCCGGTACCCTGCCCCGGCGTCGCGCTTGCGCACCTGTAGATACGTCCAGGAGGGGGCGGCATTCTTCTGACATGGGGCGTTACAGGGAGGGGCCAAACCAAGTCGGGGAGCCCTCCTCTAGGGGTATCATTCGTTGGGCCGTAAGACACACATTACCGCAAGCAGCCAAACACGACGACAGCGCTAGTCCTCAGCGTCACAGCAGCGTCGTCCTTGCGACGCCCCTGTTCCGGTTTCCTGGCCCGACCGTGCACCGCCGCACTCTGGGGCGCGCACAGATCATCCCGAGTCGCTAATCCATATGCCCTCCACGCCACTTTGAAGGCCATTGCCGAACGCCTGAAGAGGCGCAAAATAAAGTATACTTGATTGCAGTACAGTATGCAGCACATCACCCGGGATCCTGCTAGGGGATGCCGTGACAGCCACACGACACACAACAGCGAAGTTCGTATTAGGTCCGAGGCACAAGTTCTATCGGGGCTATGCGCTGCGTCTCCTTATCTCTCCAGCGCAACTCGCATTCAACCGCATCCCACGCACCCACCCACACCAGTACGAATTAAAAGAATTCACGGCCTGCAGGTGCGGCCTGCTCTGCCCTGCCTCCACAGCTAGAATAACTACGCACAGGTTCTCGTGAGGCGCCTCTCTGTCCTTCTAAGGCGCCCACCATTCCCTCGTCCGTCAAGATGGGCTTCTCACTCATTTCGCGGCCTTGGTTTGTCCCTGACTGGCCTAGGGATGTCGGTCTCAGCTATCGGCCGCCCTCCAACGCACACATGGACATCAACCTCCAGCAAAATCGGCAGCACCCACAAAAGCTGGGCGCTTACACCTGCCTTGCTGTCTTTACCACAACCGCGGGGCATAATAATTGCTTGTCCACACCAGTACTGGTCCGTACATCAGTCCTCTGAACACCCGCAACCCATCCAGCTCCAGCTGCACCCACGTCGCATTTACCTGCTTCCGGTGGCGCATGCAAAAGTAATCTTCTAAAACACATGGAACCAAACAATCATTTGTTGGGTATGCACACACTACACACACCCTGCAGTAGTACCACCACGCATCTTTTGTGGCGGCTCGAGGGCACAAAGGCTCGTTCATATTGCCCGGGGTTCAACCATGCTTGAATGCTTGTTCTCGAACGGATAGTATTTGCGCCAGTCTGATGCGCATGTCACGATGCAAGAATGTGCGCGAGTGTCTGTGTGGACCACAACAAGGTTTTTTACCCCAGTCCCAAAACCTCTACGCACACACGAGCAACACACACGAGCTCGGCTGCATTGGCAGAGGCCATGGGCCCGAAAAGATCTGCCGCCCCGCCATACGCAGCCGCGGCCAACGGCCTATTCCCTCACAGAGCCCCATCCACGCTCTCGCCCAACCTCTCCCTGTCGGACCGGCTAGTCCGCTGAGTGGCCCCCCAAGACCGCGGACGCGAACCAGCCCGCTCACGCAAGCACACGTGCCGCGTAACAGCGGGCACCGTGACCACCCGGCGGCTGCAACCACGCCCACAACACAACCTCTACCCACAACCCTCGCCCACCTGACTGCGAGCAACCCCGACCAACACCGCCACCATCGCCGCCGCTGGTTGAGGGCTCAAAAGGTGCCGGACAGGTCCTGCGACTGCGCGTCCGCCACCTGCGCCTCCAGCCGCTTCACGATGTCCGTGAAGGCCGGCCGGCGGTCGGGGTCGGGCGCGGTGCAGTCGCGCATGAGCGCCTCGTAGGCGGCCGGCGTGGCGGCGGGGAAGTTCAGGCGCGCCGTGCCGCTGCCGATCATCTGCGCGGGCGGGGGGGGGGATAGTTTTTACCCGGGCGGGGGGAACATTCGTGATTAATTGGCAGGCGTAGCCAGGAGGTGGGGGGCAGGCGCAGGGTGGAGGAGGCGGCGGCGACAGGCGCCGTGGAGGCGAGCGGAAGGGGCGGGGGCGGACTTTGTGGGGCCGCGGCGCACTGGTGTGTCTACGCGGTCATGCGGACACGCCCCGTGCACCGCCCCGGGCCGGCCGCTGGGGCCGCCCGCCGGCCGCTGGGGCCTCTGGGGCGTGACTCACCATGATGATCTGGCTGTGAGTGAGGCCCGCCCACGGCCGCTGCCCCGTGTACATCTGCCGGGGGGCGGCAGGGGTGGGGTGGGCATGAAGAGGGCGACTCTTGAGCGGGTGGGGCGAGGGCGCGGCGAGCTCCGCAGCGACACGGTGCGGAGCACGCAGCCCCACGAGGACGACCATACACGCAGCGCTGCCCCTCCACCACGGGCCCCGCCCATCCGTACCCCTTCCCTCCTTTCCCCCCTTCGCCAGCCCGCTCCCTCCCGCCCAGCCGTCCATGCTGCCCCCTCTATGCACCACCTTTGCAACCCTCCCTCCCTGCCGCGCCGCGCCCCCACCTGCCACAGCAGGATGCCGAACGAGTACACGTCCACGGCGCGGCTCATGGTGCCGTGCATCACCAGCTCCCGCGGCATGTGCGACAGCTGCGGGGCGGGGGCGGGGGGCAGCAGGCGGGGGCGGGGCGGGGGCAGGAGAAGGGCGGCACGGTTGGGGAGAGCGCCAGTGGGGAGAGCGCGGGAGGGGAGGTGAATCGGGGGCAGCAGCAGGCGCACGTGGCGCTCCGCAGCATGAGCAGGCGCGGTAGGTGGTGCACCAAGGCGCGCGCATGGCCCCTGCTCAGCCCCTGAGCACTGTGGGCACCCTGGCAGTGCCGTGCAGATCTCGCCCCCGTCCCCGCCCCCGCACCGCCCCGCACCGTGCCGTAGCTGTGTGTCTGCATCTTGGACCGGATCTCCAGCGTCCGGCTCAGTCCGAAGTCCGCCACCTGCGACACAGGGGCGCGGCGCCCGTCAGCCACCCATCCACCTGCGCCCACCCACGGCCACCCACCCATCTGCGCCCTCCACCTACAGAGCTGCAAAGAACCCGGCCGACCGCGCGCTTGCTCTCCCACCCCTGCATGGCTCCGTTGCTACCTGCCAACTGTCGTGGCTGCCAGTACAGAACCCTGGTGCTCGCCGGCGGCATCCCTTGGCCCCGACACCTGACACCTCACACCCGACATGCGACATAATTCGGCCAGGCTTGCAAAGCCCCGCGTCACCTTGGCCACGAAGCCGCGGCCGCCCTGGGTGGCCGCCGCGCCGCCGCCAGCGCCCGCCGAGCACAGCATCACGTTCCACCCCGACAGGTCGCCGTGCACCTGCGAGCAAGATTGTTTGCTATTAGTCATGCGCGTCTCAACCATTGTATCCCCCCGCCCCCGCCCCGCCCCGCAGCTGTGACCTCCCACAACTTTGCTCGAGCATGGGAACTTATAATCCCCCCCCAGTGTAGTTCGTATCATACCCAGGCATATTGGCTGCCCCGCGCACGCAGCTTGGTTACCCCGCGCATTTGCGATGACCAGAGACCACCGGCATCTTCGGACTTCCCATCCTCAGGCCCCACCACCACCACATCTATCACCCTGGCATCCCTAATAGCCAGATCACAGTCAGGGGCCCTACAAGCTCACCAGTCCCCACTGCCCAACCGGCAGTACCCACAACCTAGACCAGCGTGCCACTGCGGGATGCGGGATGCCTCGCATGCCCACGCATGCCCTCACATGCTCTCTCACGCCTTCGCACGCCCTCGCATGCACGACCATTCGGCCGCCGCTAGCTGCGAGCCGCAAGCCGTTCTGTGCTCTTCCCCGCACCGGCACCTGCACCGGCACGTACCCGCCGGCACGCGCCTACCGCTAACCAGGTTGCCTCGATCTGCTTGTGCTGTTCTGCCAATCGCTGGCTGCCGTCCTGGTGGCTAACGACGCGGGGATCTGAGTGCCGGCTCAAGCTACTGAAGGTCATACAGATTGCAGTGTAGTGTAGTAAACGGAAATGCAAGCGAGTGCGCTAGCGTTTAATCGTGGGTAGTCGTCCAATGTGATGAAATCGCGAGTATGACTTTTTTGTGCTGACCAGCACCACGTAGCCTTTCCCACAAAAAATACATCAGAGAACGCTATTGTCGTCACCGCGAAAACATGCTCTCTAGACTCTCCAGGAGGCCGTTTTGGGGGCCGTTTCGCACCGAGGTCCTTGCCGCTATTGGGGCCGTGAGCACGAAATTTGAGACCAAGCTCGAGGACATGAGCAACCAGATCTGCGCCGTGAAGACCGAGGTCGGCACCGTGAAGACCGAGGTCGGCACCGTGAAGACCGAGGTCGGCACCGTGAAGACCGAGGTCGGCACCGTGAAGACCGAGGTCAGCAGCGTGAAGACCCAAATGCAGGCAATGCAGAAGGACATCAGAAGCACTGCCACCAGCTCGGGAGCCCTGCTCGAGTTTGCGAGCAGCGGCGTCATCGACAAGCAGTTCGGCGCCAGCTTGGGCGCTCCCTGCGCGCTGCGCTCCGCCACGTCCTCCGCGGAGCGCAGCGCGCAGGGAGCGCCCAAGCTGGCGCCGAACTGCTTGTCGATGACGCCGCTGCTCGCAAACTCGAGCAGGGCTCCCGAGCTGGTGGCAGTGCTTCTGATGTCCTTCTGCATTGCCTGCATTTGGGTCTTCACGCTGCTGACCTCGGTCTTCACGGTGCCGACCTCGGTCTTCACGGTGCCGACCTCGGTCTTCACGGCGCAGATCTGGTTGCTCATGTCCTCGAGCTTGGTCTCAAATTTCGTGCTCACGGCCCCAATAGCGGCAAGGACCTCGGTGCGAAACGGCCCCCAAAACGGCCTCCTGGAGAGTCTAGAGAGCATGTTTTCGCGGTGACGACAATAGCGTTCTCTGATGTATTTTTTGTGGGAAAGGCTACGTGGTGCTGGTCAGCACAAAAAAGGAGCTATGGGCGGTTCCCCAGGAGCCAATTCACAGCGGGCTGGGGAGGGGCAAAAGGACTTGAATCACTAGGGACTGGGGACCCTGGTAGCTCCCCGGAAACAATATGTAATTAATGCAAACAGCAACGCCGCGCCACCGCGCCCCAAAAAACGCCGCGCGGCACCCCGCGCTCGCTCGCGACTCATTCTCGGCCCCATTCGTCTGCTCCGCCCGAGCCCGCCCCCCCCCCCCCCCCACGCGCAAGTAGTTGTCAAACCACGCTCCCTAATAGTCAAACACGACTCTGCTTAACATGCAGTAACCCGCCGCGACCAGAGCGCCCTTCGCTGATGCTCGGCAGTGATGCGTGAGTGGCAGGACAAGTACAAGTCCCGCGAGCCTGCATTTTCCACTTTCTCACGTAGTCGAAGTGGCCGTGGTGACCGTCGTGATGGCGGTGGGCGCGATGCCACAGGCCGCGGCGCTGGTCATGCGATCGCCGCCTCAGCAACCCTAGGCGCGGCGCCTCAGTGTGAGGACATAGACATTCAACACAACACAGACTACGACTTCGACGTAGGAGAGCAGGAGCAGCCGGGGCAGGCAGCCAGCGGTGGCGAGGCAACGGGCGGCGTGGCCGGTGCGCGTGCGGGCACTCAGTCCGCTGGCGATGGCCTCAGCTCAGATGATGCCGCATACAGCTCCGACGAGGAGGAGGCCGATGGATCGCTGCCCTACTATAGCCCCGTTGTTGCGGGTGCATTCTTCCACAGCGTGCCTGTGGCTGCGAAGGTGCTAAGCAAACTGCACGCCGCTGCCCAGGAGGTGCTCCAGCGCAGCGTGTGTGAGGCTGCCGCTTCGACGCTGTGCCCAACGTGCAGCCAGCAAGGAGACCCCGTAGGACTGCAACCGTTAACAGTCACGGTAGTGACTTGGGATCATTTTGACTGCGTGTTCAAGCTAAATCTGTTCACACGGAAAGGGCCGCGCCGCAAGTACAGCATCAACTACCGTCAGCTGTCTCGTCGGCGGTACATCCTGGGCAACGCCTACGTGAAGGGCAGTGAGCCGCCCAAGGGGGCTGCGGACATTGGCCGCAACAGCGACTGCTCCAACTTCACAGCGGACAAGGTGCTTGCCAAGGAGGAGGCCGGGGTAAGGATAGCTGTAGCAGGGGGTGGGATGGGATGGGACCGCTTACGTGCTTATGTACTTGCGCACTTGTGAACTTGCAAACGTGGCAGCAGCAGGCGCACGTGGCGCTCCGCAGCATGAGCAGGCGCGGTAGGTGGTGCACCAAGGCGCGCGCATGGCCCCTGCTCAGCCCCTGAGCACTGTGGGCACCCTGGCAGTGCCGTGCAGATCTCGCCCCCGTCCCCGCCCCCGCACCGCCCCGCACCGTGCCGTAGCTGTGTGTCTGCATCTTGGACCGGATCTCCAGCGTCCGGCTCAGTCCGAAGTCCGCCACCTGCGACACAGGGGCGCGGCGCCCGTCAGCCACCCATCCACCTGCGCCCACCCACGGCCACCCACCCATCTGCGCCCTCCACCTACAGAGCTGCAAAGAACCCGGCCGACCGCGCGCTTGCTCTCCCACCCCTGCATGGCTCCGTCCCACCTCAGGGCGGCCACTAGGGGGCAACCACTGCACGATCTGGCGAACAATGCAGTATCAGCAAGAGCAGCGGTAGCTAAAGCAGCAGTAGAAGCCAGCGTATCAACAGAAAGGCGCACTCGACACACATGGCTACGGATGGGGGAGCAACCGAACCCCGTTATGACTAAACTCCTTCGCCCCCCGGCGACATCACGACGTATACAGGAGCTGAAATGCAGTGATGGTGCCACCACGTCTGACCCGGTTAAGTTGGCGCAGGAAATGATCACCTTTTGGAGCGGCATCAGCAACATGGCAACAACCAACCCTGAGGCCCGCGCAACTGTCCTAGAGGCGCTACGGGCGGCAGGACGACGCTGCCCCCCAGCCCTAGCAGCAGAGATGGGTAGCCTTGTAGTGTCGAGTGAGGAGGTGGCCAAAGCGCTGTCTGCAGCGCCAGCCGGAAGGGCACCCGGCGCGGACGGTATTCCAGCGGACCTATATAAACACTTCAGCGACAAATTCTCAGCCATTCTTGCCTCAGTACTCTCAGCAGCAGCCCAGCAACAACGTCTACCAAAGGGTTTCCTGGATGGAGTTATTTGCTGCTTGCATAAAGCGGGGGACCCTACGGTGATTGCTAACTACAGGCCTATCACCCTACTTGACACAGACTACTGGACCCTTGCAAGAATCCTTGCTACTAGGGTATCAAAAGCTTTCAGTCAGACTATCAGCCCCGAACAGACAGCCTTCCTACCACTAAGACGGATTGCTGACAATATTGCACTTCTACAGCTGGCACCGCACATCCTGAAAGGGGCAGAAGAAACCGGCGTGGTAGCGTTTTTGGACTTCCACAAGGCGTACGACACTGTTAATCGCGAATTCATGTTTGAATGTTTACAAGCACTTGGGGTTGGCGATGGTTTCCTTGACTGGGTACGTATGCTACACAACGGCACGCGTTCTGCAGCACTGGTCAACGGACATCTGTCACAATTCATGGAACTTACAGCTGGCGTACGGCAAGGATGCCCACTTGCTCCCCTGTTATATCTTGCAATCGCTCAAGCGCTTCTCTCATGGCTCAATAGCAAGGGGTTTGGTATTGACGTGCATAAACTAAAAGCCTCACAATATGCAGATGATTATTCACAATTCCTACGCAAATTGGCTGAGATACCAACGTTCATTGACGCTATGGTAACGTTTGGCAAGGCCTCGGGGCAGCAGCTGAATATTACAAAATCTGAGGCTATTACTATTGGCGCCACATACACGACTGCCAATCCCACAGCGGCAGCAACGCAGCCTCAATCAGCACTACGACTGGTTGCGTCGGCGAAGACGCTTGGCATACACTTCAACAATAATGCAGGACCACCGCCAGCGCTTAATATGGCACCGACACTAGAAAAAGCGAATGATTGTATGAACCGCATTGCAGGGATGTCGCTCACTACCTTCGGCAGGGCAGCAGCGGTGTCAGGATATGCACTGAGCAAGACACTGTACAAATTGGAGTTTGATGGCATACCAAATGATGGATCACTGGAAAAAATCATTAGCAATGCTGCAGCACTGGTGGACCGGGGAATCTCACCAGCGGCATACAGAAATAATCCACATGCACGATTACCCGGGGTCAGCAACACAATTCTAAGTTTACCTGTCAAGTGCGGGGGATTTGGTATGTTACCGGCTATACAACATGTGCGGGCTCGCCATGCGCTGCTAGGAATCAGAGGTATAGCGGGAGGTGGACGCACGATGCTGAAATTTAACCCCCCATGGTCGCACAACCTGAAAAATGCAGTCTGTCTACACCACCCAGCAGTGCAGCCCCTGGCGCTCCTGACGGCACGTAAGCACCCCACAACGGGGAGGCCGATCGTGTTGGGGAAAGTGGTAGACACGGGCTGTGCACTGATTGAGCGAGTGTGCTCCGCGCTCATGAACCTACCGGAACTTGTGATACTCGATGCCAATCTACTTCAAGCGGGGCCATGGGTTTCGCAAGCACCGTTGTGGGGCAACCCAACCTTGACTTTTAGACAGAGAAGTGGTGTGAATGTATCTTTGGAAGGGGGCTTCTCGGATATTGTTGCACTAGGCTCAATTACCACAGTCGGAGACGCAGTGAGGGCTATTGATACGTTTGCACGGGTTAAGGAGAAGTTGCAAGACATGCCGGCCAATACCAGAGCCCCACCCCGGATACGGAGTGAATGCACACGCGCTTACAAGGAAGATGTGATTGATGCGGGAATTTTTGGAGGACTAGGGATAGATTTGATGCCGAGGCCCCTGAGGAATGGGATAGATGCATTTCGACGCATGCAGAACTTGATTAACCACCTGCCTGCGGGATGGACAGAAGCGGCACGAACAGGCGTGGGACTAAACCAGGATCAAGCATATACGGAAATGATTGACCATATAGTGGGGTGCCTTGGATGGAAGATGAACAATCAACCAATTCCACTGGCGACCGTTTCGGTGAAGCAGGCCACGTACCTGCAGATGCGTGAAGCGTTTGGGAAACTAGCAGAAAAACATGCTGATTTTGTCCACGAGGCTAAGGGTGGTAGCGTAGGTGATATAGTGATGGCGATAGAGGACAAGGAACGCATCTCGAGCACATATGAACGCTTGTGGAAGGTTAAATGGGAAGCAGAGCAGAAAGAAGCCTTCTGGAGGCTAGCAGTGGATGGATTCCCAGGCTTCTCGATGCACAGAGGGCAAGGTCATAAATGCCCATGTGGGGTGACGGATGCGCAGTCTGACCGCGCACACCATTTCAGCACGTGCACAATTGCTAGCACGCTACGGCTGCATATTCAGGAAGCGACAGACATAGGTGATGAGGATCACATAATTGAGTTGATAGTGGAGCGTAAGAATCTGTGGCTAGTAATACCGCCACACGAGGCTATCCAGCAACCCATCTGGGACGTTGTATGCCTGGCTGCGATCTCTGCCATGGAGTACGGTAGGAGGCTATTGTTTGCCTCCAGAGGGGAACAAGGCAAGGTAGAAGAAACAGCGATTAGCAGGATTAAAACGCGAGTTATAGCAGACTTTTGGGAGCGTTTGCAGACGTATGTGAGCCTGGGCATCAAGCCAAGGGGGTGGGACGAAATCCCACCAGGCCACCCTTGGATTGAAAGAAGGGAAGACGGGAGTATGTGGATCAATAAGCCGACTTTCATTACAGTTGAAGAGGAAGGAGATTGAGTTTAGAAGATGGTGGCACTCCCATGGGAGCAAGGCCTACTAGCCCAAGGCGCAGAGTAGGCTGTCGGCGCTGCAGGTGGCGCGCCCCTGAGGTCTAGAGCAGGGCGTCCGTACTAGTACGTGCTCGCTGGCTCGTGAGCTGCGTCAGCAGGTCCCTCCTGTAACCAATGCAATCTCCGTTGCTACCTGCCAACTGTCGTGGCTGCCAGTACAGAACCCTGGTGCTCGCCGGCGGCATCCCTTGGCCCCGACACCTGACACCTCACACCCGACATGCGACATAATTCGGCCAGGCTTGCAAAGCCCCGCGTCACCTTGGCCACGAAGCCGCGGCCGCCCTGGGTGGCCGCCGCGCCGCCGCCAGCGCCCGCCGAGCACAGCATCACGTTCCACCCCGACAGGTCGCCGTGCACCTGCGAGCAAGATTGTTTGCTATTAGTCATGCGCGTCTCAACCATTGTATCCCCCCGCCCCCGCCCCGCCCCGCAGCTGTGACCTCCCACAACTTTGCTCGAGCATGGGAACTTATAATCCCCCCCCAGTGTAGTTCGTATCATACCCAGGCATATTGGCTGCCCCGCGCACGCAGCTTGGTTACCCCGCGCATTTGCGATGACCAGAGACCACCGGCATCTTCGGACTTCCCATCCTCAGGCCCCACCACCACCACATCTATCACCCTGGCATCCCTAATAGCCAGATCACAGTCAGGGGCCCTACAAGCTCACCAGTCCCCACTGCCCAACCGGCAGTACCCACAACCTAGACCAGCGTGCCACTGCGGGATGCGGGATGCGGGATGCCTCGCATGCCCACGCATGCCCTCACATGCTCTCTCACGCCTTCGCACGCCCTCGCATGCACGACCATTCGGCCGCCGCTAGCTGCGAGCCGCAAGCCGTTCTGTGCTCTTCCCCGCACCGGCACCTGCACCGGCACGTACCCGCCGGCACGCGCCTACCGCTAACCAGGTTGCCTCGATCTGCTTGTGCTGTTCTGCCAATCGCTGGCTGCCGTCCTGGTGGCTAACGACGCGGGGATCTGAGTGCCGGCTCAAGCTACTGAAGGTCATACAGATTGCAGTGTAGTGTAGTAAACGGAAATGCAAGCGAGTGCGCTAGCGTTTAATCGTGGGTAGTCGTCCAATGTGATGAAATCGCGAGTATGACTTTTTTTGTGCTGACCAGCACCACGTAGCCTTTCCCACAAAAAATACATCAGAGAACGCTATTGTCGTCACCGCGAAAACATGCTCTCTAGACTCTCCAGGAGGCCGTTTTGGGGGCCGTTTCGCACCGAGGTCCTTGCCGCTATTGGGGCCGTGAGCACGAAATTTGAGACCAAGCTCGAGGACATGAGCAACCAGATCTGCGCCGTGAAGACCGAGGTCAGCAGCGTGAAGACCCAAATGCAGGCAATGCAGAAGGACATCAGAAGCACTGCCACCAGCTCGGGAGCCCTGCTCGAGTTTGCGAGCAGCGGCGTCATCGACAAGCAGTTCGGCGCCAGCTTGGGCGCTCCCTGCGCGCTGCGCTCCGCGGAGGACGTGGCGGCCGTGGTGTCGCCCGTGGGGCGCCCGATCGTGCCCAGCACTACCCAGCTGGTGGCCGCGTTGGCAGGCGAGGTGCGTGCGTGCGTGCGTGGGTGATGGGGTGGGTGGGTGGGTTGGGGGATGAGTGAATGAGTGAGTGAGGAGTGACCACCGCGCGTTGCCTAAGCCACAAGGGGGTGAACTGTGTGCGTGCAGACCGCTGCTGGCCCTGACGTTTTTAGCACGGGCTGCCGGCTTGGCGCTTCCCTCCCGCACCCCCGGCAGGACCTGGGCTTCTGGCACCTCGCGTCCTGTGGCGTCCGGCACGTGCAGGACCTCGCCTCGGGCAAGGTAGGTGCGCCGCGGTGCGATTGGCGCTTTGTTAGACTGGGAGCGCTTTAGCCTTAGCCTTCTGCAGCATGGGTGGGTTGCCAGGTGCCCCAGCGCCTACTAGTGTTTAGGAAACCGCTCGAGGAGGTTCTGGGCCTGCCGCGCTAAGGAAGGAAACACGGGGCATGCCCGAAATGTCACAGGGCCCGACCGCCGCGGTGGTGGCCGTGGCGAACGAGCTGCAAGCCATGCGCGCCTACGAGCAGCTGGCGGTGGCGGCGGCGGCGGCAACATCGGCGCTGGAGACGTCTGCGGCTGCTGGCGGCGGCGGCGGCCCGGGCGGTGCGGCAGCGGTAGCGGCGGCGGTGGCGGCTGCACGGGTGCCCGAAGCCGCCTGCATGGCGGTGGTCCGGCAGCTGCACCGCAGCGGCGTGGGGAGCGGCATGTTCGCGGCCGACTTGGAGCGCTACCTGCTCAGCTCGCCGGAGCAGCGCGCAGAGCTGCTTGCAGGTGGGGGTGCGTTGCGTGCGGGGGAGGGGAATGTTGGGTCGGGCGGGGATTAGTTGCGAAACGTTGGCCTTGGGTGGGTGGTCGTGATAGCGGCTTGCGTGGCTGTCTCTTCCGGCCGCGCAGAGCGGGCACGTCCTGTGCCAAGGCAACCCGCGTGCTCAACCCCGCAACCCCGCGACCCCTGTAAAAAGACGCGGAAGAACTTAAGTGGGTGAGACTGGCACAGCATGTATCGGCGGCGGCGTCACGCCGCATGCCCGCCGCCCCGATCTCCCACCGTTCCGGTCTGCCATCCATCCCGCAGGGCACATGTTCGTGCCGTGCCTGTCCGCGGTGGCCACCGGCACTGCGCTGCCGGAGCTGCAAGTGGACCGCTGCGGCCGCGTGGCGCTGGAGGAGCAGGTATCGGGCGCCATAGCGGTGCTGCACATCGGCGAGCTAAAGCTGGCGAGCGCCGGTGAGTCCATCGGTGTGCGGCTGCAGGTCCACAGGTGCGCGCACAGTGCATTGCATTGCATTGTGCACGTGTGCGTGTGCGTGTGCGTGTGCGTGTGCGTGTGCGTGTGCGTGTGCGTGTGCGTGTGCGTGTGCGTGGCTACCTGCCTCTGCACATGCCAACACAGCAAGGCCCCCTGCACCTTGCACATGATTCGCGGCGCAGCCACCACACTTCATTCTACAAGTACAAGCCATTACTGTCTGCCCCCGAGCGCCGCGTTCCCCGTTGTTTCTCTGCGTCGGGACCTAAACCCCCTCCCCACCCGCCCACCCAACCTACGCGCTCGTCCCCAGGCGTCCGTGTCGCGCGCAAGCAGGTCGTGCGCTCGGCCACCGCCCTCGCATGGGCCTACCACGCCCTACGGAGTGGCGCCGATAGCGCCGCAGCGCTGCCGCTGGTCCTAGACGTGCGAGCGCACGTGTTCACGTCAAAGGACGGCCGCTCGCACTCGCGGCAGGCGTCGAGGCAGCTGCCGGCGTATCACCGCGTGGAGCGGCTGCCCGGCCACGGCTGCCCGCTGACAATTGACCTGAGCTACTACACGCTCACCCCCAGCGCTGCAAAGCGCTGGGATCTGTGAGCGAGCAGGCGAGCTGGCCGCACGCGGCGCCGCGGCTGCTTGGTAGTGGTTGTCGGTGCTGCTATGGAAGAGGCGCCACTGGGCGTTCGCGCCGCCCTTTGGTTGTATGCCAGCGTCTGAGAGAGGGCCGTAAGATGTGGCGCAGGCTGCCTGTCTACCCTTGTGGTGTGGGCCTGTCATGGAATGGTGAACTGGAACTGATGCACTGACGCTGCCGTGTGGGGTCATGATGGGAACGTAGCTTAGGTTCTGTGGGTGTCCCAAAGGAAGTGAGGGTAGGGGCGAAACAAGTTGCCACGTGTGTTTGAGATAGGGGGCAATCAAGTTGCCACGTATGTTTTCTTCGTGGCAGAGCCTAGCCAGACTATCGTAACCTCTGTCTGCCCTGGATTGCCTGGATTCTCTGTGGGTATTGCGTGAAATTTGCGCAGTGATGGGGCATGGTGGGGGATAGCTGGGCGGGTGCAGGCTGCTGGTTTGCATCTTTTATTTTCGGGTTCGCACATTAAACGACACACATGAATGAAGTATTTCATGTCATTGTGAATAAAGCGGCTATACGGCAGCTTATGATGTGTCCGTTTGATTGATTCAGACTGCAGAGGAGTGCAAGTAGTAGCTTACGAGGATAGACCCGTTTCAGTCGCCGTCGGACTTTACGTGGGATGCATTGCTAGACCCCCAGCGAGTGCGGCGCATTGCCGCCTGTGGCTACTGTTGCATTGTGGCGGCGGCGAAACGATGGCAAATGACACTGGTCGGCCCCGCTGATGCGCCAGGACAGCGGCGGCGGCGGTGGCGGAGGTAGCTTAGAGCCTGGCATTCGGGTTGTGCGACTGACAGCGGTGTGCATGCGCATTTGTGAGGGACGACCGTGTGCCAACCCGGTCTCACCCGCGCTGTGAGCACCGTCCAAAGTTGCACTCACTTCGACCTCACAAAACTGGGCGAGACAAATGTCCGACTAGGAATGTAACCTTATGAATGCGAGGTTACAAGAAGGGGACAGTGTAAACACCATCACGGCGACGAGGGAAGCCACCATTCCGAGGAACGCAGCAAACCGCAACCCCCGCTTGGCTGCCAACCCAACTCACAGCTGCGTAGGCGCGTCGAAGCTAAGCCGCAGCCCGCCAAAGCCACACCAAACAGCAGCATCACAAAGCACGCGGCTCATAAGGCACCGCAAAGTCTTCCACCAAGCCCGAAGGCGCAACACAGGGCAGCGCCCCAAAAAGCAAGCAAACTGGTGTGCCTGTGGCACGATCTGGTCCCAGCCCGAAGGCTCAACACGGGGCAGCGCCCCAAACTGCAGGTCTGTGTGCCTGGGGCACGGTCTGGGCCTAGCCCGAAGGCTCAACACGGGGCAGCGCCCCAAACCGCTGTCTGATAACGCAGCACAGGGAAGCGCCCCGAACAAGCAGGCAACACCGGCAACCAGTCCAACCGGGGCCAGGAGCCCCGCCCGCAGCACCCAACACCGGGCCAAGCGTTAACAGCCAGGGCGCAAGCGTCCAGGCACGAGCGCGCCGAACCAAATGAAAGGCACCGCAACATTGGAAACCAGCCACGAAGGCCCGTCAACGGGGCAGCGCTCCAACTGCAAGTGCCAATGGCACAGTCTGGTCCGGGCCCGAAGGCCCAACACGGGGCAGCGCCCCACATCACACTGAGGCAGCCACCCACCCACCAGCACACCACCACGCCACTCGACGGGCACCCCGCCCTCCACCCGCCCCCCCAACGACCCAAGCCGACCTCACAGCTAACCCCGCCCGCGCTCGGAGGCGGACAAACCCGACAGCAACCCGGGCCCCCGGGCAACGGCCCGAGCCCTCAAAACGACACCCGGGACACCCTACTGCCGATAGCCGACGCGCCTTCCGGTCCGCTAAGGACCAGCATGCTGACGAAACGGCCGGGGCTAGAGACTGCAGAACCGTAAGGCCGCAGGCAGAGACGACGGCGGGCCAAGCGCCACGAGGAAAGACGCCGAGAAGCACACCGGAACTGCCATCACCACTTGAGCCGGGCCACGAGCGACCACCAGGGCCATCCGCAACCTGCGCACACAGAAGCCGCAGAAAGCACTACAAAGAAGAACCCGCGCGACCGGCCGCCCACGCGGACCCGACCGCCATGAAACTTCGAGGCGAAGCCTGGGCGCGGAGCGACGCTCTGACACCCAACCAGTCTGAACCAAGTCTGGAACCACGTCTGAACCAAGTCTGGAGCCCGGAACAGGCTGAAAAAATTTTGCAACGAAAGCCAAGGTCGACAACTAAAAAGTTGTGCGCCCCCACGCGAGCCAAGGCTCGCGGGCTAGGGGTTGAGCCCTAGAGGCACTTAACCTTATGGGAGGCTTTCCGGAACCTTGCCAGCGTGTCAAATCCGTAGTCCGAACTCTGTCTCACTGCCGTACGGCCCTCCCCGTGCGGGGGGTCTGGGGGGCGGCTAGGGGGCTGCAAGGACGCCAAACACGTCTTCCCTGTCTCCCCCACGCTCTCAGTCCCTTGACATATATAGTATTAACTTTCTGGTCGGTTGGGCGGGCGGTCTGCGCTCGCCTGAGGTCGAACTGCGCGGGTTTTGGTTCTCCAGCCACTGCGCGCTGGGTACGTGCCGGGGCCGATGGACCCGAAGTGCGCTTGAGTGAGCCTAAACTCATTTAGCATGTTATTATATTGCATCAAACTATCCCAGATCAAAATGTGAGGCTCTGCCGACCGGCAATTTCGCGAACCGAGGTCCCTCGAAAAGCAATCTCCTCACAGCTTTGTCATTGCCGTGCCTATTATTGACTACAAGTAGCTGTTAGGACGTCTGTAGGGGAGTTGAAAGCAGCTCTTCGCGCATAATGTCGGGGCATGTCGCTGCATTTCCCGAGCTCGGCGAGCGGGCTGGTTACCCCAGGGCCCATAACAGCTATTCATAACATACAGATACCATATCGGGGCATTTGGGATGGTTTGAGCTTTGGATGGTGCCCCGGGTATGATTGCGAGGTTACAAGAAGGGGACAGTGTAAACACCATCACGGCGACGAGGGAAGCCACCATTCCGAAGAACGCAGCAAACCGCAACCCCCGCTTGGCTGCCAACCCAACTCACAGCTGCGTAGGTGCGTCGAAGCTAAGCCGCAGCCCGCCAAAGCCACACCAAACAGCAGCATCACAAAGCACGCGGCTCATAAGGCACCGCAAATCTGAGCAACAGCCAAGCAGACAGACTACACGAAAACGCGGAATCTAGCGCCAGCAGACGCAAGCTAGGGCGGCGAAACAGGTGGGCACGCCCAAACACTCCCACAGACGCACAACACCAACCTCATGGAGACGGCGGCGGAGACGCATCATCCCACGGCGGAACCAACGCCACGCCACCACCCGACCCGCGCGCCAGGAAGGGGTGGCCAGAGGGGACCGCATCCCACCCACCAGGCCTGACACCCAAACTAGAGAAGGCCTGCAGGCGCCCCCAGAAATCCGTAATGACAGCAACACCAATAGCTAACACACGCGCGGACGGGAGGGTTGCGGACACAGGCAAACCGTGGCCAGCCATAACCACCCGTTGCCGCCCCAAGTCCATGGCCGACAACGCAGCAAGACACACAACATCCCACACCGGCTGACACAGCCCAACCGGCGGCTGGACCAGCCACAACTCCGACCGGGCAAGGGCATCCAAAGAGTCACAGGGTAACGCGCCCATAGCCATACCGATAGCTTCACGCAGCGCCCGTGCCACCACGCAATCCCAGAAGTAGTGCCGGCGATCCCCGTGCGCCATCCCCTCGCCACAAGCCTGACAAACATGCACTACGCCCGCAGCCCGCTCACTGGCACGTTTAGGGAACGCCCAACACGCATTGGCGGACAAACGCCACAAAGCCTCTTGATGCCGATTCTCCCACTGCAAGGCCCACAAGCGCGCCAGTGTGGCACGGAACGCACCCGCGGCCAACAGCTGGTCCGCGTCAGGCACGCCAATGACACCGGCCTCACGAACATACTCTAAGTGCTTCGCGCCCAACCGCTCAAGCTGTGGCGCCAGCTGCATAAGCGTACCAATCTTGACCGTATACTCCAGTAACAGCACGGGCGGCCCCGCCACTGGAACCCAACCAAGCCCTCGCACGACATGCTGCACCGACGCATCTGGCGGTGGAGCCGCAGCAACGCCACCGGGATCCGAGCGGGCGGTACGCGCGGCGGCCTCCCACCCCCCGGGCAGTAGGGCCACGGCGGCGGCCACCCGCGCCGCTGCGAGATGGGCAGAGGCCGGGCCCGGGAGGGGGGCAGGCAGGGGCCGCCGCGGTGGCCACCCTAACACCCGACGCCACACCTCGTCAACGTACACCCGCGTACACTCACTAGCAACGTTCGGGCAGCCCCCGCCCGGGCAGGCGTACATGTCGCGCACACGGGTCAGGCCATCATGCACCGCCACCAGTACGCCCACACACAGCAACCCCGGCAGGGCAAACAAGTCAGGAAAAGCGTCATAAAAAGTGCGCGCGCCGTCCCGAAGCGCCGGGTTGCCCCACAAGGGCACGTTGTATACCCAGGCGCCGGGCGCCGGCGGTGCTACCAAAGCAATTGGAGGCAATTCTGACACCGCCCCAAGCAGCCGGATAAGCGGCCGGGAGGCAGGGGCCACAGGCTTGTCCAGCACACGCGAGCCACCCCCAGGGCACAAGACACACAGCACCGTGGCCGCGGGATGGCGCCGGCGCAGCCACGCCGCCACCACCGTCACCCACGGCGGTACGTACGACAGGAGACCACACGCGCCCAGCACACAACGCACAGCCAACCCCGCATGCCGGGCGCGGATATGGGGCACCAGAGGCAGCAGCCCCAGGCCCCCACACACAGGCGGCAGCTGCATAATCTCTAATCACGGGTATGGGCACGCCCCGGGTGAGACCGGGTGCCCGTGTGCCGTAACAGTTGGCGATGAACGTACGGCAGCGGTATCAGACGAGCAGCGGATTCCATATTGCCGCGCGCGCTTGAAGCTTGAAGCTAGTTGATGTGTGATGAAAAGAGTGCGGGAAACGCGGGAGGAGGCGCGGCAGGCGCCCTACCTAGTTAGTGCTGGACCGCACAAATCTTACTTGTGTAGTTACAGAGTGGTGCGCACGTTCTTGCGTGCCTTCCTGCTGCGTGTAAAACCGGAGGCCCGGGCCGGGGTGACCCTTATAACGCCAGTGCATGATTGTCCTATTTATTGTTCTCCCCTTGCAAGGGGAACTTCCCTACTTCTATGCTCCCAGATGGAGCTGAGTAATGCAGCTAACTTGACAGGCTCAGATTTCAGCATCACTTCTCGCATGCTTAGGCTAAAGTCTAGGCCACTGCACGCCCGTTACTCGGTGTAGGCAGCACATTGCATCAGGACGTGGTGCTCATCCTCCACCTCATTGGCCGTACATAGTGGGCACGTCCCTATGGCAGCCAAATGATGGTTACCATCGTCATCACCTTCAGCAACAATGGTTATGGTTGGGGCGTAGTTAGACGCCCATTACCATCCAGTAGCCTGGATTACCCTGGATGCTTACCCCCCTTGTAACCCTGCTGACCGCGGGACATCACAACGGTACGCAGCCGTCAACTACTTACATAATCATGATGGTTAGCACCGTCTGTGCCACTTGGTACAATGCACGCATGCGGATGATGATGGTACCCCCCTGACTTCGGCAAGTGTCACAAAACGCACAAGTGCAACATCTGCCTAGTCACTGCCTGCTCTGTCTACCCACCAGCATAACTATATTTAGTATTCAACATCAAGCATACACGTCAGTCTCCAACAAGGGGCTGACTGTCACAAATCAAGAGCCTTTGCACTGTGGCCGAGCGCCTGCCGCTGAAGCCAGTAGGAGCTGCTGTCGTGTTGCACAGCCACACGGCCACGCCAGCTTGCGTGCCAGCCAGGGCAGGAGCTGCGGGCGCGCCAGTGAAGGGCCAGCTGCGTCAGTCTCGGGGCAGCCAAGCCTGCACGGGTACAAGCCGCACGGTCCTTCTCTAGGCCAGCCGCCTTGCCGTTGGGCAGCCTTGCTAGTGCGCGTGTTACCTCATCGAGGGTAATCTCGCTATTCAACCACAAATAGCAAGCTGTACGCCTTGACCACCCCCCGCCCCCTTGGCATCACGGCCGGCACAAAGTCGGACAGTTTGCGACCCTGCCGACTGGGCCCAGGTTTGGTCCACTGCCAGACATATCCGCTCGCTTCAGAGCCGCGGCGGACCCTGAAACAAATGCTGGACCGGGCGACGGCGAATCACACGCGACGGGGGCTCCAAACCTGAACGCGACATCTGCAACCCGGCGAGCCTTGTTATCCGGGTACTCAGCCCCGGCATCGCGCTTGCTTGCGCACGCGTAGACACGTCCATTGGACGAGGCACTCTGCTGACATGGGGCGTTACAGGGAGGGGGCCAAACCGCGTCGGGGAGCCCTCCTCTAGGGTCATCATTCGTTGGGCCGTAAGACACACATTACCGCAAGCAGCCAAACACGACGACAGCGCTGGTCCTCAGCGTCACAGCAGCGTCGTCCTTGCGACGCCCCTGTTCCGGTTTCCTGGCCCGACCGTGCACCGCCGCACTCTGGGGCGCGCACAGATCATCCCGAGTCGCTAATCCATATGCCCTCCACGCCACTTTGAAGGCCATTGCCGAACGCCTGAAGAGGCGCAAAATAAAGTATACTTGATTGCAGTACAGTATGCAGCACATCACCCGGGATCCTGCTAGGGGATGCCGTGACAGCCACACGACACACAACAGCGAAGTTCGTATTAGGTCCGAGGCACAAGTTCTATCGGGGCTATGCGCTGCGTCTCCTTATCTCTCCAGCGCAACTCGCATTCAACCGCATCCCACGCACCCACCCACACCAGTACGAATTAAAAGAATTCACGGCCTGCAGGTGCGGCGTGCTCTGCCCTGCCTCCACAGCTAGAATAACTACGCACAGGTTCTCGTGAGGCGCCTCTCTGTCCTTCTAAGGCGCCCACCATTCCCTCGTCCGTCAAGATGGGCTTCTCACTCATTTCGCGGCCTTGGTTTGTCCCTGACTGGCCTAGGGATGTCGGTCTCAGCTATCGGCCGCCCTCCAACGCACACATGGACATCAACCTCCAGCAAAATCGGCAGCACCCACAAAAGCTGGGCGCTTACACCTGCCTAGCTGTCTTTACCACAACCGCGGGGCATAATAATTGCTTGTCCACACCAGTACTGGTCCGTACATCAGTCCTCTGAACACCCGCAACCCATCCAGCTCCAGCTGCACCCACGTCGCATTTACCTGCTTCCGGTGGCGCATGCAAAAGTAATCTTCTAAAACACATGGAACCAAACAATCATTTGTTGGGTATGCACACACTACACACACCCTGCAGTAGTACCACCACGCATCTTTTGTGGCGGCTCGAGGGCACAAAGGCTCGTTCATATTGCCCGGGGTTCAACCATGCTTGAATGCTTGTTCTCGAACGGATAGTATTTGCGCCAGTCTGATGCGCATGTCACGATGCAAGAATGTGCGCGAGTGTCTGTGTGGACCACAACAAGGTTTTTTACCCCAGTCCCAAAACCTCTACGCACACACGAGCAACACACACGAGCTCGGCTGCATTGGCAGAGGCCATGGGCCCGAAAAGATCTGCCGCCCCGCCATACGCAGCCGCGGCCAACGGCCTATTCCCTCACAGAGCCCCATCCACGCTCTCGCCCAACCTCTCCCTGTCGGACCGGCTAGTCCGCTGAGTGGCCCCCCAAGACCGCGGACGCGAACCAGCCCGCTCACGCAAGCACACGTGCCGCGTAACAGCGGGCACCGTGACCACCCGGCGGCTGCAACCACGCCCACAACACAACCTCTACCCACAACCCTCGCCCACCTGACTGCGAGCAACCCCGACCAACACCGCCACCATCGCCGCCGCTGGTTGAGGGCTCAAAAGGTGCCGGACAGGTCCTGCGACTGCGCGTCCGCCACCTGCGCCTCCAGCCGCTTCACGATGTCCGTGAAGGCCGGCCGGCGGTCGGGGTCGGGCGCGGTGCAGTCGCGCATGAGCGCCTCGTAGGCGGCCGGCGTGGCGGCGGGGAAGTTCAGGCGCGCCGTGCCGCTGCCGATCATCTGCGCGGGCGGGGGGGGGATAGTTTTTACCCGGGCGGGGGGAACATTCGTGATTAATTGGCAGGCGTAGCCAGGAGGTGGGGGGCAGGCGCAGGGTGGAGGAGGCGGCGGCGACAGGCGCCGTGGAGGCGAGCGGAAGGGGCGGGGGCGGACTTTGTGGGGCCGCGGCGCACTGGTGTGTCTACGCGGTCATGCGGACACGCCCCGTGCACCGCCCCGGGCCGGCCGCTGGGGCCGCCCGCCGGCCGCTGGGGCCTCTGGGGCGTGACTCACCATGATGATCTGGCTGTGAGTGAGGCCCGCCCACGGCCGCTGCCCCGTGTACATCTGCCGGGGGGCGGCAGGGGTGGGGTGGGCATGAAGAGGGCGACTCTTGAGCGGGTGGGGCGAGGGCGCGGCGAGCTCCGCAGCGACACGGTGCGGAGCACGCAGCCCCACGAGGACGACCATACACGCAGCGCTGCCCCTCCACCACGGGCCCCGCCCATCCGTACCCCTTCCCTCCTTTCCCCCCTTCGCCAGCCCGCTCCCTCCCGCCCAGCCGTCCATGCTGCCCCCTCTATGCACCACCTTTGCAACCCTCCCTCCCTGCCGCGCCGCGCCCCCACCTGCCACAGCAGGATGCCGAACGAGTACACGTCCACGGCGCGGCTCATGGTGCCGAGCATCACCAGCTCCGGCGGCATGTGCGACAGCTGCGGGGCGGGGGCGGGGGGCGGCAGGCGGGGGCGGGGCGGGGACAGGAGAAGGGCGGCACGGTTGGGGAGAGCGCCAGTGGGGAGAGCGCGGGAGGGGAGGTGAATCGGGGGCAGCAGCAGGCGCATGTGGCGCTCCGCAGCATGAGCAGGCGCGGTAGGTGGTGCACCAAGGCGCGCGCATGGCCCCTGCTCAGCCCCTGAGCACTGTGGGCACCCTGGCAGTGCCGTGCAGATCTCGCCCCCGTCCCCGCCCCCGCACCGCCCCGCACCGTGCCGTAGCTGTGTGTCTGCATCTTGGACCGGATCTCCAGCGTCCGGCTCAGTCCGAAGTCCGCCACCTGCGACACAGGGGCGCGGCGCCCGTCAGCCACCCATCCACCTGCGCCCACCCACGGCCACCCACCCATCTGCGCCCTCCACCTACAGAGCTGCAAAGAACCCGGCCGACCGCGCGCTTGCTCTCCCACCCCTGCATGGCTCCGTTGCTACCTGCCACCTGTCGTGGCTGCCAGTACAGAACCCTGGTGCTCGCCGGCGGCATCCCTTGGCCCCGACACCCGACACCTCACACCCGACATGCGACATAATTCGGCCAGGCCTGCAAAGCCCCGCGTCACCTTGGCCACGAAGCCGCGGCCGCCCTGGGTGGCCGCCGCGCCGCCGCCAGCGCCCGCCGAGCACAGCATCACGTTCCACCCCGACAGGTCGCCGTGCACCTGCGAGCAAGATTGTTTGCTATTAGTCATGCGTGTCTCAAACCATTGTATCCCCCCGCCCCCGCCCCGCCCCGCAGCTGTGACCTCCCACAACTTTGCTCGGGCGTGGGAACTTATAATCCCCCCCAGCGTAGTTCGTGCCAAGCACGCCGCGCCACGCCACGCACCACGTTCTGCGAGTGCAGGTACGCCAGCGCCGCTGCCACCTCGCGTGCCGTGGCCAGCACAGCCGCCATGTTGGGCCGCCCGCTCACCGCGGAGCGCTCCGTGCGCAGCCAGCCGCGCTCAATGGCGTCCTGCCGGGTACCGGGCGGAGGCGCACACCGGTACGGGCGGCGGGCGTGTGTCATGGCATGAGGCGGCCCCACCAAACCACCACCACCACCACCACCTACCACATCAGCGCTCTGCCCGTTGCCCCGTACACCGCCACTACAGCCTTACACGCGCGCAGCCGAACACACGCATCTGCCGTGCACAACCCCCCACCCCAGTGTGCAGCCCACACCCCATCCCCTGCCCCCGCCCCGGCCCACCTGCAGGCAGCCCTTGTCGCAGTACTCCATCACGATCCAGGTCTGCACGCTGCCGTTGCCCGGCGTCAGATCCAGATCCATGCTGGCCCGGTTGCCGTCCTGCTGCCCCGCCCGCCCCAGCGCCGACACGCGGGCGCCGCCCACGGTGGCGATGCCGCCGGCGAAGGCGCGGGCCACGTTTGTGGAGCTGCCGCCGCCGCCGCCGCGCGTCGAGCCCGCGGACATGCGTGACGTCAGCATGACCGCCGACACGCGGTTGCGCTCAGGCGTGGCGGCGGGCGGCGCCGCGCCCAGCGCGAGCGGCGTGTAGGTGCTGGTGCGGCTGCTGGGCGACAGCACCGGCGTCGACTCGCTGGCGACGGCACCGGCGGTCACTGCGCGGGGGGAGGCAGGGGCGGGCGCAGCGAGGGTGTTGCATCGCGGCCGTGTGAGTTGCGTGCGCTATGCCCCATGCAGCTGGCACTGACACACCCGTGCACCTGGCCGACACGCCAGCTGTACAAGCGCCGGCCCTGCACAGTGGCCCGCCCCCATGGTCACATGGTCGATGTCGGTAACGCCAAGACTGATCTGCTGCAACAACCTGTCAACATCATCTCGTCCTAGTTAACCATGCATGGAACCCCAACTGCGCCCTTACATGAGGGCCCATACGACGTCGGCGCTCCGCTCAGCCGCGACAGCCCGCCGCCTCCCACGCCGCTGGCGCCGCGGCTCAGGCTGGTCCGCGACGGCACGGCGGGGCCCCCCGCCGCGGTAGCACCTCCAGCTGCCGTGTTGCTGCTGCCCGTGGCGTTGCTGCCGCCCGTGATGTTGTTGCCGCCGGTGGCGTTGTTGCCGCAGGTCACCAGCATGGCTGAGTCGTTCACGCTGCTCTGCAGCATGGGCGAGGGGCCGCCCGTCATGCCGCCCGGCCCCACGCTGCTGTTGGCAGCAAGCATGCTGCGACCTAGCTGCAGACCCGCGCCGGCGCCGGTCCTGGCGCCGCCGCCGTGCGTGCCTCTCCCGGAATGGGCACCCGCCTCCGCCTCCTGCACCGCCTCCTGCACCGCCTCCTCCTCCTCGCCCTCCTCGCCCTCCTCCACGTGGTCCTCCAGCTCGTGCAGCCGGTGGTCCGCAAAGTCCATGACCGCCCAGGCGCCGCCGCCGCCGCTCAGCGGGCCGCCGGCGCCCTCCGACTCGGGCCCCTCGCCGGCGGCGACCTCGCCCGCGGGCGGCGCCGCCAGGTGTGCCTGCAGCATCACCATGGTTGGTTTTGTCCAAAGGCCGTACAGACATTGAGAGCGGAAAGATGGGGTTCACATTGCCGCGTGGATAATCCTCAACATCGCACAGCATGTGGTGACACGGCACGTGGCACGCAGCCGCCTCCTTGCTCCCTGCACCCACCCGGCTGGGCCCCAGCGAGCCGCCGCCCTCGCCGCCGTTGTCCGCGTAGTTGCTGCGGATGACCACGTTGGCGTTCGGCCGCTCCAACTGCGGCCGGCGGCAAGCAGCAAGCCAGCACAGCACCAGTAGAAGCAAGCGCGACCATTGGCACGTCCACACGCACACAAACGAGCCACCTGCCAGTCGCACACCGGGGCCAACCACCACGCGGCCGCCACCCACCCGACGTGCCGCCCACTTGAGCGTCTGTGAGGAACCAAAATCGCGACACAGCAGCAGAGGAGGGTCAGGCACAGGGGGTGTCAGGCGACGTGCGCTACCGCGGCGCACAGCCCCGCACACACCCAGCCGTGCACCGCACCAAGTCGCGCGGCCCAGTGCGCGGTGCCCATTTAGTCCGCAGCCCCCAACACCACCAGTTTCTATCCCTGGCCACTCACCGCAACGATGTTTGGGTGCCGCAACTGCGGTCAGCGGGCGTGTCGGTGAAGGGCACGAGGTCGTGAGGACGAAAAGGACGAGGCGGACAAGGAAGTGCGTGAGGATTATCAGTTGTGATTCGCGCAGTGCCATGGCACACTGCCACGAGTGCGGTAATATGCACAACAGCGAAACAGCCGCACAAGGCGCATGCGCACAAACGCCGCCCACCTGCGTGCCCAGGATGGCCTCCGCCACCGCCTGCCCCGCCGCCCCGCCCACGGGCCCGCGCGTGGCCAGCGTGGCGCGCAGGTCGTTGTCCATGATCTGCTCCCGATGATAACCAGCAGTAGGTGGGGGGGGGGGGGGTGCAAGATTAGGAAGTTGGAATCAAGGGAAGATGAGAGTTGGGGGGTTGCTTGAAGGATGGTAAGCGAGGATGCTTGACGACAGGGCAGACAGCTGGCTGCTTATCAGGGGCTCATGGCGAGAGGGGTGTGTGTAGGGACGGCGCAGTCAGGGCGCGCCCCGCAAACGCAACAGAGGGTGTGCGCGCCTGACAGCGCCGCTGCACCAGGCAGCAGCTGCAAAGGCAGGCGGGAGCAGCCGGCGCGTTGAGGCGCACGCACCTTGACCGCAACGGGCGTTCCCATCCAGGTGCCTGCGAGCGCGGCGGCCGATGCGGGCGGCGGCAAGCCAGCGTCACGACGTGCTCCAGTGCAGGGCGGTGGTGGCAACCGAGGGACACGCCTGCTGCACGCCGCACGGCGGCCAGCAGGCGGGCAGAAAGCGGGGCAGGAAGCCCCGTCATGCGCACACATGCACACGCACACACACGCAAACTCACCAAAGTACACGGAGCCGAAGCTGCCCTTGCCCAGCAGGTTGCTCAGCGTCAGGCCCTGGGGGGTGCGATCGCAGAGATGAGAGATAGCGGCAGGCACAGGAACAGCGGCGGGATGTTCGAAGTGGCGGCGGGCGGCGCATGAAGCACGGGGCAGCGGCACGGAGCGGGATGCGCTGCAGCGGTGCGCTGCTGCACACGGCGCTGCGGACAGTGCGCGTGCGGTTGCACAGGTGTGACGGGGGCAGCGAAAGGCAGTCGGCCCACGCAATCGCCCCCTCGCACGGGCCCCCCGACACGCGCGGCCCCACCTCCACGACGTCGCTGACGCCGGCGCCAAAGCCCGAGCCGGCCATGGGCAGCCCGCCGCTGCAGCAGCCGCAGAGGGGCACAGGCACAGGGACAGGATCATTTGCAGGAAGGGTGGGCACACCGCGCTCCCCTGCGTCCTACTCCGGCGCCGTCCCCCTGGCCCCCAGGCCCCAAGCCTCCTCCTCCCGCGCTTGCAGATGGCACGTAGATTGGATTGGTTGCGCTACCCCACCCCCCAAATAACACATGCAGTTGGTTTGCTTTCAAGACGCACACGCACACAAACACGGCGGCACACGCGCACGCACCTGGCCCGAGACGTGGGCGCGCGGCCCGCCAGGTCCACCTTCATAAAGTAGAAGCGGCTGGCGGCGGCGCGGGTGGCGGCGGCGTTGGCGCCGCTGGCCGGCTCCGCCACGAAGGGCGACGCCAGGTTCTCACCGGCGCCAGTGGAGCCCCTGTCATGTGGTCATTGCCGCCGCCGGCCCCAAGTGGCGCCGCATTTGAAAGTGCAGGTCAGTTCCCAGGTGCGGATGCGGGTGCAGGTGGGAGTTGTGTGGGGCGGGCTAGCAGCACGGGTGCTCCTGCCGCCCTTCCCTAACATGCGCACGTGGCGCGGGGTGCAAGGGTTGATGGCGAACCGGGTGCGCTTTGCACTTTGCGCTAAATCGCCCCGCCACCCTCCCGCAGGCGCCTCGCCCGAGCGCGCTCGCAGCCGCTCAGTGGCAGCGCGCCCAGCCCCCTGCCCCCTGCGCACTCACAGCAGCACGCCCTGCGCCTGCGCCTGCTGCTGCTTCGCGGCGGCCTCCGCGGCCTCCTCGGCCTGGCTGCCGCCGGCGGGCCGGAAGGTGAGCAGGAAGCCGCCCTTGGGCGTGCCCAGCGGCGAATGCAGCCGCAGTCGCGCGCCGGGGATCTGCGGCGGGCAGCCGAATGGGGCGTGGGTTGGGGTCTTCTTGCGGTGGTGGATATGAAGAGCTGGGGGTTGGGGGTAGCTGGGTGGGTGGCGAGCGGGCGGTTTCGTATGCGTGGCGCAGCCATGAACCGCAGGTGCCGATCATGACCACGTGACTGGGCGCCGGGGCCTCTTGTGGTGCGCACTGAAGACGCAGGGCTCGGTTGGGACGTGGCTCCCGCCCCCGCCCCGCCCCCGCCCCCCGCCTGCCCGTGCGTTCATTTCACCCCCGCCCCCATCCTGCTCCACAAACGCCTATGGAAACAGCACCCTCCCCCGCCTTACACACCCTACGTTGGATTTCGGATTGCTCAAACACCCGGCCGCCACCGCACCCACCCCCTCCTGCCGCGCCGCGCCGCACCTGCAGCTCCGCCTCCTCGTCTGCGGCGTGCAGCAGTGCGCTGCTGGGCAGGTGCGTGCGGTCCGGCCCCTCGAACACGTCCATCAGCAGCTGACCCACCACCACCGTGCGCTCCACGCCTGGCGCCGGCACGCCGGAGCGGGGGCGGGGGCGGGGGTTGTAAACACCAGCCCAATCTAAACCAAGCTAAAGTAGACACAAGGATGCGTTCGTACACATGCACGGTCAAAAAGGGGCGGTAGGCCAGCACACAGGAGCGGCAGCGCGCGTGCTTGCACGAGGCGGCAGGGGCGCCGGCAGCGGCTGGCGGCTGGGCGCCCACACAGGTGGCCACCAGCGGTTGCAGGCAGCGGAAGGCGCGGCAGCCCAGGCAGGCTGACTGCGGCATGCCCGGCTGCCCGGCCTGACCCCATGCCCACGACATGCGACCTGCACGGCATTGCCCCCCCCCCCGCGGCCCCGCGACCGCCCCCGCCGCCGGCGCCCACCCGTCATCTTGGCCCATGCGGCGTTGACGTGCAGCACGCGCCAGCCCTCGCAGCTGACGTCCAGCAGCACCACGCAGTGGTCGAAGCAGTCCAGCGTGCGCTGCAGCTGCCCGTACGTGGCCTGGGGGTGGGAGGGGGCGTGTGAGGGCGAGGTGTGGGCGTCTGAGGGTGAGGTGGGGCCGGGGCGGGAATGGCGGGTGCGCAGGGGGCGCCGGCCGGCGTTGCTGCCATGGGTACGAACACACATCCATACACATACGCGCATGCACACAAGTTCTGCATGTTCTTCCCTGTGTCCCCTAAAACACGCACCCCCACCCACCCACCCCCACCCCATACCGCTTTCCCATATTTTTGCAACCCCCACCCCACCCCACCTTGAGCAGCTCGTTGTCCTCCTCCTTGGCCTTGAGCGCCATGCGCTTCTCCAGGTGCCGCACCTGAGGGCCGGGTTGCAAGAGTGTTTGGAAAAGCGGTACAGGATGCACTGAAGACCGCGTCTCTAAGTCGTTACGGGTGGGGGATTGTGAATACCAGCCCAAGCTAACCAAGCTAGAATAGACAAGGGACATGCACGTAAAATTTGCAGGGGGCTGCAAGACCAGGACAGGCGAGGTGGCGAGGAGGCAGCAGGGGTGGGTGGGAGCAGCAGGGGGGGTGAGGCGGCAGGGGGGATGGGCGACGGCCCTGACCGCCGTGCCGCCGCCCACGCCCATTCGCTGCCAGCCCCGCCCCTCCGGCCTTTCATTGCTGATAAGCGGTAGCCGCCTCAGCCCGTTTACGTTTTAAGTTTGCAGTGAACCACCGGCAGCCCCCAAACCTCCCACACCTCCCCTACACACCCAGGCTGTGACTCACCACCAGCGCCGTGAAGTTGCTCATGGCGGCGGCGGACGCGGCGTCAAAGCCCGGCCGCGGCGCCACGTCCACGAAGCCCCTGCGAGCAAGGTGGTGTCGCAGTGTCATTCATTCGCTGCACCAGGCGGCATCCGGCGCCGCAACATCCCTGGCTCCCACCAGCCCAATCCTGCAGGCCGCCCCTCCCCGGGGCAAGACTAGCAGGCGGAGACGGGCCAGGCGGCCGTGCAATTACACCGTTGTAACACCGTTGTGATTGCTTTGCACCCGCCACTCACAGGGTGCCCAGCGGCCGGCCATCCTCGCCGATCAGCGGCACGCTGCAGAAGAAGCGGATGCCGGGGCTGCCCTGCACGGTGGCAGCAACACATCCACAGCAAGAGACAAATGCGCTACTCGGTGCGAAGCTCAAGGCATTAGACAGCCCAAGGCACTACTATGCACGCGGTGACCAGGGGCATGTGCAGTGTGGACCACGCCGGTGCTGGATGTGGCGCCGCCCAGGGCGCCGCCCACCGCCACTCACCGCCGCATACTGCTTGAAGCGCGGATCCTGCGGGCGGCACACGCGGCAGGGCAGGGCAGGGGCACGGCGGCAGCAGTCAGCAGCGAGGCAGGTCGGCGCGGCAAGTCGCACGAAACGCAGCGCCGTCTGGCTGGGCGCGCATGGCTGGGCCCCAGCCCGAGCCCGTCACACTCCCCTAACGACCCCTCACTCCGATGGCGGCACCCGCTCATCCAACACGTACGGTACACTCGTGCTCCCGGCACCCCAGGCCTACCTGCGTCGTGTCGGGGACCACGAGCATGCCCTTGCCGCCGCCGCCGCCGCCGCCGCCAGGCCCCGCTTGCGCCGCCGCCGCCGCCATCTGCGCCGCCGTCCAGGCGCACCGCGTCCAGCGCCAGCGGTTGGGGCCCGCGCTGACGGGGATGGCGCCGCCTGCAGCAGCAGTGAACCCGGGGCGTCGCAGTCGATAGCGGACAGGGTTCAGGTCGCGCGTTAGTGCGCATGCGGCAGGCCGTCCTCGACGGTGCGCTGCAAGGCCCCGTATGCGCCGCGGCGCATGGCTCGCCCGCTGCCGGACCCCGCATCCCCTCCTGCTAGCCATCAGCGGTATGGCCCGGGCCAGTTTTGCCCGGGCCGGTCTAGGCTGGGGCCGGAGCTGGGTCTGGGGCTGTGGTCCGGCCTCCGGCCCGGCTCCTCACCGGTGCTGCAGCTGACGTAGACGCGCCGCACGTCGAACAGCGCCACCAGGCTGACGGAGGCCTGCAGCGGCACAGGCGGGGCGGGGTAGTCAAAACCCGGTGGGCTTAACCGGGGGGTTGAGGGGGCATTGCTGCCGGCGCGGCAGCGGCAGCATGTGATGCCGGTAGGGCAGGATGGGTGGGTGGGGCGGGCGGGCGGGGCGCAGAGTGTCTCCCCTCCTTCTCGGCAAACGTCTCAGCCTCTTTCTCCCAGCCTTCCTTGCTTCGCCTGCCCTTGCCTTAACACGGCACCGGCTTCACGCGGGGCGCCCGCACATGCGCCCGCTGCTCACCGCAAACATGGACACGCACAGACGCAGGATTGTGGCCAGGTCGGGATCATCCTGCAGGCGGGCGCGCACATGTGGATGTGAGTTAATGCCGGCGCATCAGCGTACGTACGCCCATAGGCCACAGAACAAACCCAGCCAGCCATGCTCAGCAGCCGCCAGGTTTGCAATGAGCAATCCGTCATAACGTTGCAGCAGCCGCAGTGGCGTCAGAGGCACGTGCCGTTGCGGCGGGTTGCGGCGAGTTGCGCCGGGCTGCGGCTGGGTGCCCTCACCTCCAAGCTCGCGCCAATCAGCGTGTTTTGGTCCCGCGGCGGGGCTCCCGGCGTGGACAGGAAGCACACCTGCGAGAGCAATGCCCTTGCGTGAGCCCCCTGACAGCAGACAGCGGCGCGGTCGTGCCCGGGTGCCGCTGTGGCAGTGGACGTGCATAACAAGTGGCTGCTGCACTGATGCGGCATGGGACTTGCATTTGCCCCATGTTCCTGCCCATATGCTACACAAACGGCCCATACACATACGCGTAGATTTGGTTTAGACTTGGTTCAGATTTGGTTTAGACTTGGTTCAGGCTTGGTTCAGACTCCATTCCGCTTCGAAAATGTCGGCAGGGCCGCGAGCCCCACAGCGCGGCCCCACAGTGCCCAGCGCACGATTAGATGTTTCTGATGCCGTACAGGGCTGGTGGGACAAGTCGCCCACTCGGGTCGTCGCATTCCGTGCGATTATCCCCAAGGGTGCCGGCGATGCTCAGTTCCTGGCCAAAAATAAAGTTCACATTACCAACAACCTCGCTAGAGCTCTGATGCCCCCGCTCCGGACCGCCGCCACGGCGGCCGGGGTCGGGATCCCCGGCCAGGTGGCGGGGGTCCCGCTCCGGCTGGACCCGGCGGGGACTCTCGTTCAGTTCGACTTTGGCATGCACCCAGCCCTGGAGGCCGCTATGCTGAACCTGCTGGACGCCGACGGCAGCGTCGAGGTGCCGGCGTCGCACGGGGTGCCGACGCTGCGCTGGACGGCTTGGGATCCGGCGGCTCGCGCCCCCGTGCGGGGCGGCGCCCGCTGGCTGCGGGTGTCTAACCTGCTCCCTTGCCTCGCCCGCGAGCCCGGGCTGCTGGCGGATGAGCTACGACGCATGCTGCCCGGAGTGGGCGTCGAGGCAGTGGAGGCGGTGCTTGACACACGCTACAGCATGGAGATGGAGAAGCTCGACTGCGCACTACTGAAGGTGCCCGCGGAGGCGAAGCTGCCTAGCGCGGACGGATATTTCAGTGTGCAGTGGGGCATGCGACGGCTGTTCTTCCAGCCGGAGGACTATGACGCGTACCGCGCGCACCTGGCGCGTGGGCCGGCCAAGGGCCGCATGCCGGTGCAGCCGTGCAGCCCGGACGCGCCGCCGGCCGCGGGTGGCGGCGCGGATGGCGCGGGCGGCGGCGCGGGCGGCGGCGCGGGCGGTGGCGGTGGCAGCGGCGCCGGTAACGGCGCGGGCGGTGGCGGCAGCAGCGGCGCCAGCAACGGCGCGGGTGGCGGGCCCCAGGGCGTGTCTTTTGCTGCTGGCGGCGCCGCTGGTGGGCCTCAGCAGCGCGGTGGCAGTGGTGCCGGGGGCCGCGGTGGCAGCGCCCACGGGGCGTGGGCGAAGGTGGCTGGCGGCCGCGCAGTGCCGCTGTCGCCTGCGGAGGAGGCGGCCGAGGCGCAGGCGGCGGCGGCTGCGGCGGCCGCGCTGCTGGGCGACGGGGCCGGTGGCGGCGCGGGCGGTGCCGGCAGCACGGGGGGTGGGGACGGGGGAGACTCCAGCGCAGGCGGGGGCGGGGTGGTGGGTGAGGGTGGCCCCGGTGCGGACTCGGGTGGCGCCGCCGGCCATAACCCGTATGCCGTGCTGGTTGAGTTGGGCCAGGAGGATGGCGTCGGAGGTGAGGGCCACGGCGCCACGGTGGACGAGGAGATGGACACGGCGGCTGAGGAGGCTGCGGCCGCCGCCGACCTGGCCCGGCGTGCCGCGGCTAAGGCCGCCCGGCGCGCCGTGCGGGACGAGGAAGCGGCCGCGGAGCGTGAGGAGGAGGAGCTTATGCAGTCGGCCATCCGGGAGACCCGGGCGGCCGCTGAGGCGGCCGCTGCGGCCAAAGCTGCGGCCGATGCTGCGGCTGCGGCGGCAGCGGCTGCTGCCGCGGCTGCGGCCGCGGTCATCCCCCCAGCTCAGCCCGCGGCGGCGGCTGCGGCGCTGGCGGCGACCACAGCGGCGCCACTGGCACCGGCAGCCGCGCTGGGTGGCGCGGTGCCCGGGGCCGAGCTGCCCGGGGCAGAACTGCCGGGGGCGGCGCTGCCGGGGTCCGGGCTGCCGCTGGGGGTGGCCGCCCTGGGGGGTGCGACTGTGTTGGGTGGGGGGGCCCTGGCCGTGGGTGCACCGGCGGTGCCAGTGCTGCCTGGCGCCGACCCCGACCCCGCGGGCGGTCCTGACAGCATGATGACTTCTGCCTGTGGTGTGGGCGCCCCGCCCGGGGCTCAGCCGTAATGCGGCGGCCGAAGCAGTCGGCTGCCGCCTCTCGGCCCCTTCGTGTGGGGACACACAACGTGCGAGGTCTGCGGGGTCAGGCCCAGGACCTGGGCTCCCCGCGCCTGCATGCCCTGCTCCGGTGCTGGGAACGGCAGCAACTGGACGTGGTCTGCCTTCAGGAGACCCACGTTCTCGAGGATGCACTTGATCTCGCTTCAACCGACTTGCGTGCGGCCGCCCAGCGGCTGCGTATTCGGGAGTGGACAGCATACTGGTCGCCTGCGCAGAAACCAGTGGGCCGCCGGGTCACTGGTGGCACTGCCATTTTGGTGCGGTCCAGCTTAATCCAGCACGGCGCAGTGTCGTTCCCTGGCGGCACCGCCGCCCCGACCTTGGCCAGTGGCGCCTGGGCAGGCCGCGGCGTCAGTCTGCCACTGCGCTGGGGTGGCCATGATTTCGTTCTCACGTCAGCGTACTTCCCGCTTACCTCCTCCACCCAACAAGCCTTCATCCGGGACTGGGTGGCGCCGCAAGTGTCCCATGGCGGGCAAGCTCACATCCTCGCCGCTGACTTTAACTTTGTGGCGGACGTGGCAATGGACACAGTGCGGGGTGTGGACCGCGGTGACCGGACCGCGGCGGCCGCGCTGGCGGCCGCCTGCCCGGACCTTGTCGATGTTCTCCGCCGTCGCCACCCCGAGCGGCGTGTTTGTACCTATCTGCATAACACCGGCGGCACGCGCCTTGACCGCATCTTGTGCAGCAGCGTCCTGGCAGTACAGGTGGTGGAGTGTGGTGTCGCGCCAGGCGCACCGGCGGACCATAAGCTTGTTACTCTCTCCTTGGGCGCCTGCCCTGGCGCCCTTCCCGCGGCACGTGGTCTACCCAAAGCCCGCACAGGCTTTTGGGACTTTAAGGACTTGGATGCGGCGTATTGCCAGTGGCTGCGTGCGGCTCTGGCTGCGCGCCCCAGCACAGCTGCTGACCTGCTGGTGTGGTGGCCCGCGCTGAAGCGGGCGGCCGCTGCGTCTGCCAACCGCTTTAGTCGTGAAGCCGTGCGGCGGCGCGTGGTGGCTAGCCAGCATGAAGCCGCCGCGCTCGCAGCCGAGGCCGCCGCGGTGGCGTTGGTGGAGGCGGGCGGGGCTGTCCAGGCGGCGGCGCCGGCGGCGGTGCGTGCGCGCTGTGCCGCCGCTGCCGCCGCCGTGGCCGCTGCTGCGGGGGCTGCACGTCAGACACGGCATGCGTGGCTGCGGGGTGGCGAACAGCCCTGCCCGCTCCTCACGCGCATGCTGCGGCCAGCGGGCGGCCCCTGCACCATCGCGCGCTTGAAGCGCCCTGATGGCTGCGTGACCACGGACGCGACCGCCATGGGTACCGTTATGGCACAATACTGGCGAGACGTGAGTGCGGTGCCGCCGCCGGCCCCTGCCGCACGCGCGCAGGTGTTAGGCGCCATGCAGCAGCACGGGCGGCGGTGCACCGACGCAGAAGCAGAGCAGCTTGGTCAGCTGGCAGTCACGGCGGCGGAGGTGCGCGCGGCGTTAGCTGCCGCGCCGCCGGGGCGCTCCCCCGGCCCGGATGGTATACCCGTTGAACTGTACCAACATTACGAATCTGAGTTTGCGCCGGTGTTAGCCGATGTGTTTACTGCGGTCGGGCAAGGTGTGGGCGTGCCCGGTGGCTTTCTTGATGGTGTGTGGACGTTTTTCTATAAAGGCGGGGATGCGTCTGAGCCCTCCAACTACCGCCCGATCACTTTGACTGACACGGATTACCGCACTCTTGCACGTGTCCTGTGCCGGCGTTTACAACCGGTGTTTGGACGCATCATCGACCCGGAACAAACTGCCTTTTTGTCAGAGCGCCGCATTGCCGATAACGTCATGCTGCTGCAGCTGACTCCTGGTTTGCTGAAAGCGGCAGGGCAGTCCCCGGGTGTGGCCGCCTTCTTGGATTTCTATAAAGCGTATGACACGGTGGACCGGTCTTTCCTTCTCGCCTGTTTAGAGCAGCTTGGCGTGGGGCCCGGCTTTGTGGCGTGGGTGTCCCGGCTGCTGTCTGATACGCGGGGTGCGGCCTTGGTTAACGGCCACGTCTCGGGGTGGGTGCCCCTAGCGGCGGGCGTGCGGCAGGGGTGCCCGCTCGCGCCCTTGCTGTACCTCGCCGTGGCACAGGCTCTGTTGGCGTGGCTGCGCAGCCGGGGCCATGGTGTGCTGGCGGGTATTGCGTCCGTACTGGCATCGCAGTATGCGGACGACTGTACGCCCCTGTTAGCGGGGGTGCAGGCGGTGCCAGCGTTTCTAGCGGACATGGATGTTTTTCGGTATGCGTCTGGCCAACGTTTGAACATGAGTAAAGTAGAATTGCTGGTGATGGGTGCGTCCGCTGGGACCGGGGTTGTGGCGGCCGCGGTCAGTGGGCCGCCGCTGCCGCCTGGGTGGCGCGTGGTGAAACAAGCCAAATCCTTGGGTGTCCATTTTGGCGACTGGCGTGCTGACACCCCCCCGGTTGATTTTGCGGGCGTGGTTACGGTCCTGGGCAAAATTGCACGCATGCCTGTGTCCATGTTTGGCCGGGCGTCCGCGGCCTCCGCGTACGCATTGGGCAAATGTCTGTACCACTTGGAGTTTGCGGGCTTCCCCACCCCTGTGCGTTTGGTCCATGAGTTACTCGCGAAGGTAGCAGCGGTGGTGGACCGGCGCCTGTCGCCTGCGCAGTACGCGGACCGGCCCCACGCTCGGCCTACCGGGGTGTCGCTAGAGATTATGCAGCTGCCGCCTGTGTGTGGGGGCCTGGGGCTGCTGCCTCTGGTGCCCCATATCCGCGCCCGGCATGCGGGGTTGGCTGTGCGTTGTGTGCTGGGCGCGTGTGGTCTCCTGTCGTACGTACCGCCGTGGGTGACGGTGGTGGCGGCGTGGCTGCGCCGGCGCCATCCCGCGGCCACGGTGCTGTGTGTCTTGTGCCCTGGGGGTGGCTCGCGTGTGCTGGACAAGCCTGTGGCCCCTGCCTCCCGGCCGCTTATCCGGCTGCTTGGGGCGGTGTCAGAATTGCCTCCAATTGCTTTGGTAGTACCGCCGGCGCCCGGCGCCTGGGTATACAACGTGCCCTTGTGGGGCAACCCGGCGCTTCGGGACGGCGCGCGCACTTTTTATGACGCTTTTCCTGACTTGTTTGCCCTGCCGGGGTTGCTGTGTGTGGGCGTACTGGTGGCGGTGCATGATGGCCTGTCCCGTGTGCGCGACATGTACGCCTGCCCGGGCGGGGGCTGCCCGAACGTTGCTAGTGAGTGTACGCGGGTGTACGTTGACGAGGTGTGGCGTCGGGTGTTAGGGTGGCCACCGCGGCGGCCCCTGCCTGCCCCCCTCCCGGGCCCGGCCTCTGCCCATCTCGCAGCGGCGCGGGTGGCCGCCGCCGTGGCCCTACTGCCCGGGGGGTGGGAGGCCGCCGCGCGTACCGCCCGCTCGGATCCCGGTGGCGTTGCTGCGGCTCCACCGCCAGATGCGTCGGTGCAGCATGTCGTGCGAGGGCTTGGTTGGGTTCCAGTGGCGGGGCCGCCCGTGCTGTTACTGGAGTATACGGTCAAGATTGGTACGCTTATGCAGCTGGCGCCACAGCTTGAGCGGTTGGGCGCGAAGCACTTAGAGTATGTTCGTGAGGCCGGTGTCATTGGCGTGCCTGACGCGGACCAGCTGTTGGCCGCGGGTGCGTTCCGTGCCACACTGGCGCGCTTGTGGGCCTTGAAGTGGGAGAATCGGCATAAAGAGGCTTTGTGGCGTTTGTCCGCCAATGCGTGTTGGGCGTTCCCTAAACGTGCCAGTGAGCGGGCTGCGGGCGTAGTGCATGTTTGTCAGGCTTGTGGCGAGGGGATGGCGCACGGGGATCGCCGGCACTACTTCTGGGATTGCGTGGTGGCACGGGCGCTGCGTGAAGCTATCGGTATGGCTATGGGCGCGTTACCCTGTGACTCTTTGGATGCCCTTGCCCGGTCGGAGTTGTGGCTGGTCCAGCCGCCGGTTGGGCTGTGTCAGCCGGTGTGGGATGTTGTGTGTCTTGCTGCGTTGTCGGCCATGGACTTGGGGCGGCAACGGGTGGTTATGGCTGGCCACGGTTTGCCTGTGTCCGCAACCCTCCCGTCCGCGCGTGTGTTAGCTATTGGTGTTGCTGTCATTACGGATTTCTGGGGGCGCCTGCAGGCCTTCTCTAGTTTGGGTGTCAGGCCTGGTGGGTGGGATGCGGTCCCCTCTGGCCACCCCTTCCTGGCGCGCGGGTCGGGTGGTGGCGTGGCGTTGGTTCCGCCGTGGGATGATGCGTCTCCGCCGCCGTCTCCATGAGGTTGGTGTTGTGCGTCTGTGGGAGTGTTTGGGCGTGCCCACCTGTTTCGCCGCCCTAGCTTGCGTCTGCTGGCGCTAGATTCCGCGTTTTCGTGTAGTCTGTCTGCTTGGCTGTTGCTCAGATTTGCGGTGCCTTATGAGCCGCGTGCTTTGTGATGCTGCTGTTTGGTGTGGCTTTGGCGGGCTGCGGCTTAGCTTCGACGCACCTACGCAGCTGTGAGTTGGGTTGGCAGCCAAGCGGGGGTTGCGGTTTGCTGCGTTCTTCGGAATGGTGGCTTCCCTCGTAGCCGTGATGGTGTTTACACTGTCCCCTTCTTGTAACCTCGCAATCATTTGCCCACACCGAGCTTTTGCGGTGCACAGGTGAGGCATGCCACGGTTCAACCTATGCCCACTGCGCCCCATGCAGCCGCAGCAGCCCCTGGAGCGCAAGCGCTGCACCCGCAAAACCCCCTGTCCTAGCAGCGCCTCACCTCGAAGGGCAGGGGTTCGCTCCACGAGGGGTGTTCCGCCTCAACTTTAGTAAGGTCGGCATCGCCACCGCCTGCGCCTCCGTTAACATTCGCCGTGGATGCATGGCGCCCTACAGCATACGTCGCCTGCGTTGCGGCGGGTCAAGCTCGACCCAGTCAAGCCAAGGCACCGAGAAGGTCGTAATGGGTCTGTGCCCCTTAAAGGGCCATGCCTATCGTAGCATGGATACGCGTTACATTATTCGCATGCCTATGCGGGTGCTCGTGCAGTCCCGCGGCTGACAGGGCTCGCGTAAAGCAAACGGCCAATTGCCCCGCTCTGCTGAAAGCCTCCAATGAGCACACCTCTCGTGGCTCTGCCTGAGCACAACATCCAAGTGCAGCTCCCATAGCCTGTCACGCTGCCGCTCGCCGCAGCGCGAAGGTTATGAAACCATGGCACCGGTTGCCAAACGCGTGGAGACGATTATGCAAATCATGTAAATGTTTAAAAGCTAGACAGGCAAATGATGAAGAAAAGGTGTGGCAGGCGTCTGCCTAGTGCCAGCTCTGATATTTTGTCACGCCTTCCTCCACATGCTTAACTTAGCTGGTGTGCGTAGACACCGCTTTTTAAGTTCAGGTTAATGAGCTTGCTCGGGAATTTGTCACGCCGGATTGTACTTTGTGTGCCGCCTGCGTGCCACAGCGTGCCAGGCCCGACTCGTCGCCCAAGCTCAGCCCCTTGCCCAATGTCATGCATTGGGCAGAGTGCCGTGAATGTGCGCAGCACAGATGCAGCGACGGTGATTCGAAGGGCAGGCGAGGGGCGGGAGGGGGAGACTGGGGGGCGCGGGAGCGCGGCGCTGGACGGCGAAGGGGACAGGGCAGGGGTACACGCAAGCGACGAAACCCCTGGATGGGTGTGCCAGGCTGTCCAGCCGACTTCAAGCCTCATTTGTCGCCCATTACTGCCCCCCTTCCGCGCCCCCGTCCCACAGTGCCCCTGGCATGCGCAGGGCCAGGCAGAGCTGACAGGCTGTGACACGGGCACAAGGCATGGCACAACAGAGCAGCAGCAGCGGCGGCGACAGCCGCCGCGGGGTGGGCGCCGCAGGGGCGGGGGCCGCAGGGAGTGTTACGTCCCATCTTCGGGCGGTTGTTGAGCTGTTTCCTCGCAGGCACTTCCCTGGGAGACCACTGAACCCACACCGCGTACGTGAACAGCATAGATTGCCCAGTAGCGGCGACGTGCGTTCAACGCCGAGCTCGTGTGAGCGAGCCGTGAGCCGGCCTCCGCACCCTTGGGCCTTAGCTCACACGCAGCTCTGCGGCGCTCAGGCGATGCAGAGGAGCACTCTTCACGTTGATCAATCCGGCGGCATGAGCTTCTGAGCGGTTCCAGACGGTTCGGGCAGCGCGCCAGCGCACGCGCCTCGCACGCGCCGGGAAAAGGAAGCCCGGCGAAGCCTTGCGCCCTCGCAGATCTCGCAGCAGGCCAGCTGCAGCATGATGCTGGTGGAGCGAGTTGTCGGCGCCGGCAGCGCGGCACTGGCTCCGGCGTCGCCCAGCTCCGCGGCGTGGGTCGCGGCCTGGCCCGCGTTCTGCAGCCCGCGGCGGCGGCACGCCGCGGCTGGCGCCGAGCCCTTGTCACCGGGTCCTCCGGACGGCGGCAAGGACGCCACCGAGGCCGCGACAGCGGCGGCAGGCGGGCCGGACTCACCACCGGCGCCGAGCTCGGCGGCGAGCCTGCTGTCGCTGCCCGGGGACCTGCTGCAGCGGGTGCTGGTGGATGCCGCCTGCGCCAACCTGGCGGCGCAGCAGCAGGCGCAGCAGCAGCAGCAGCAGCAGCAGCTTCCCGCGTTGGCTGCAGCGGCGGACGGAGCGGCTGCAGCAGCCGGCCCCGCCCCCGCCCCCGGCCCTGGCCCCGCCGCGCCGGTCCCGGCGGTGGGTGCAGTGGTCGGGCCCCTCCGCCCGCAGCAGTGCGGCGGCCCGCGCCGCAGCAGCGCCCGCAGCTGCCCCTACCACCACGTGCCCGCCGCCGCCGCCGCGGCCGCCTGCCGCGGCCTGCGCGACGCCTGGCGCGGCGCGCTGGGCGACCCGCCCGCCCTGGCGCGGCTGCTGGTGGCGCGGTACGGTAGGCGCGGCGTGGCGGCGCTGCACGTGTACGGCGTGCCTGCCGTACGCATCGCGCCGCCGCGCATCGTGGCGGCGCCGCCGCGCGGCGGCTATGTGGTGATTCAGGACTCTCTGACGTTCCTGGGGCCGCCGCGCATCAGCCGGGACGGCCTGGAGGCGTACTGCATGCTGCAGGGGGCCGGCAGTAGCAGCAGCGGCGGCGGCAGCAGCAGTGGCGGCAGTAGCAGCAGCGGCGGTAATAGTAGCTGCGGCGGCGTAGGCAGCTGCGGGCGCAGCAGCGCTCGCAGCAGCAGCGGGGGCGCCAGGAGCAGCATCGGTGGCGGCGGCGCCAGAGTTGGTAGCGGCAGCCGCAGTGGAGGAGATGCAAGGGGCACGGAGCAGCAGGAGCAGCAGGAGCCGGGTTGCGGCAGCCCCTGCCTGCGGGCGCTGCTGCGCGGCCTTCCACCCGACCAGCACGGCGAGGCGGTGGTGGCGCTGGTGCGGGCGCTGGCGGCCCACGGCGGCCTGGGCGACTTGCAGCTGCCCCCTGCCAGCCCACCGGGGGGCGGCCAGCCGACGGCTGCTGCCACCGGGCCGCCTCCCGCTGCTGCTGCTGCGGCGGCGGCGGCGGTGCGGCTGACCCCGCCGCCAGGGCCGGTGCCGTACGACGAGATAATCTTCCTGCCTGCAACCGCGTTCGGGCGGGGCCGTGGTTACTACGCAGCTTTCCGGCAGCAGCTGCAAAGCCTGCAGCACGGCCAGCCGCAGCGGCCGGCTCCTGGCGGGCGGGTGGGGCGCGGGCCGGCGGCCGCGGCGGCGGCGGTGCTGCTGCGGGGCGCGGCCGCGTGGGACCACGGCGCGCTGGTGCGGGCGCTGGTGGCCGCGGGGGCGCCCTTCTCCGCGGTGGCAGAGGGGCTGCTGGGCGCGTGTGAGGGCGGGCACGTGGGCCTGGCGCGGGAGCTGCTGGCGGCGCTGGGCGTGGTGCTGCCGCCCGCCGCCGCCACCACCACCGCGACGTCCGGCGCCACGAATGACGCTGCGGCAGCTGTGGCTGGCGAGGGAGGACAGCTGGCTCCCGTTGCGCCGCAGCCGCAGCAGCCGCAGCCGCAACCGCCGCAGCCGGAGCCGCCGCAGCAGCCACCGCCGCAAGGCCGCCCCGCCTCGCCAGCCAGCCGGGAGCGGCTGGCGGCGCTGCTGGTGGCGCCTCTGGCCGCCGCCAGCCAGGGCCGCACCGCCGGCCACGCGGCGCTGCTGCGCCTGCTGCTGGCCGCGGGCGCCGACCCGCGCGCGGAGCACTCGGAGGCGCTGGCCTGCGCCGCCGCCTGCGGCAACCGGCCGGCCATGCGGCTGCTGCTGCGCGCGGGCGCCGACCCGCGCGCTGCCGGCACGCTGCACCCGCTGGTCAGCGCCGCCGAGTTCCTGCGCCTGGGCTCGGTGCTGTCGCTGCTGGCGACCGGCGCCTTCAGCGCTCGCGACCTGGCGGGCGCTGCGCGGCGGCTGCTGATCCCGCCCTTCCTCAGCGCCGCCGTGAGCGGTATCACGCTGGCCATGTCGTGGCTGGCGGTGGCGGCGCTGCTGCTGGCGGCGTCGGCGCCGCTGGTCATGGTGTGCGTGCTGGCGTGCCTGTGGAACGGCCTGTGGGTGGTCAGGTGCGTGCTGCGGGCTGCGGGCGCGGCGCCATACCGGTTGCTGGAGGGTGCTCAATGACCGCAGGAAGGACCCGGTGTGCTGTGTCTGTGTGTGGGGTCTGGCCTGCTCTGCGCCATGTCGAAAAACCTGCCGATGTTACCTTTCCCTGGCCCGTTGGACTTGTTGTCATGCTGTTAGATTTTCACCGTGGGCTGGGGCTGGTGTTCACAACCCCCATCCTGACCTCAACCCCCGCAGCGCGCTGTCGGTGGTGGCGTACGGGCTGGTGCTGGCGCTGGGCGCGGCGGCGGTGGGGCTGGTGGCGGGCCTGGCGCTGGCGGCGTGGGGCACCGGCGCCGCGCTGTTCGTGCGCTTCGTCGTCAGGTGGGTGCGTGCGTGGGTGGGTGGGTGGGTGGGGTCTGGGGTGGGTCAGGTGGGTGGGTGAGGCGGGTCGGTGGGGCACCGCGTCAGCTGCTTGGCTGCGCACCGGATCGTGGTGGCATTGATTCCAGGTGCGCCGCCAGCCCGTACCATTACGACATGTCGGGCGGCTGAGGTCTTGGCGTGCGTGGTCCTGCCCGGCGTGTGCCGCGCCGCGACACACAGGGCGCTGCGGCGGCGCGTGGCACTGGACAGCGGGCGGGCGGCGGGGCGCGCGGCCTCGCTGGGCCGGGTCGGATCGGGCGCTGTGCTGCTGGAGGCGGACGGGGTGGGGTTGGGCGGCGCGGGGCCGGGGCCGGGCCAAGGCGCGGCGGCGGTGGGGCTGGCTGTGGCGGGCCTGGTTGGCGCGGAGGCGGCGCTGGCGGGCGTGGTGGGCCACCTTTGAGGGCCGGGTCTGGGCACGTGTTGACATGAGGGAGAGCAGAGTATGGCAGGTATGGGCGCGCGGCGGCTTGTCTGGATGTGCGTGTGTGCGCAGGGAGAGGGAAAAGCACAGGCTGGAACGCAAGGCAGGTCCCATTATAGTGCCTGTATTGAGCGGCGTGTGTGCAGTGCCGTGACTGATGAGCGTGTGCGCAGGCGCCGGGGCCGTTCACCCGTCGTGATAGGTGGCAGTGTTGAGACCGTGTACACGTTTGTTGGTATTCTTTCCAGTACATTGCTGGCCGGAGTTGTGGCAGGGCAAGGGCCGAACGGAGAGTGCGGGTTAGGTCACAGACACGAGTTGAGTTCCGCGCCCGCGTTGTGGCCCGCGTGGCGTGGCGAGAGTTGCTCGATGACATGAGCTGTGGTAGCAAGGTTGCGTACATGCTACCAAGTTTCAACAAGGAACCATAATTCTGCGTGTTTCGCTCGGCGACCTGTCGCTTTAACAAAATTTGCAAGTTCCCTGCCTGTTTTCTGTCCCGAATTTATATGCAACGAATCATTTATAATTCCAAATCGAGCCGACAATGAAAGAAACGAAAGCTGAGCGGAGCTGAGCGCGAGCAGGGCTTTGCGCGCGAAAGCGAACATGGACGTGGAGCGGGGCCCCAGCGCGAGTGTGCCCTCGCCTGCAAGCCCAGATGGCATCGCAGTGGAGCTCACGCAAGCCTGCCACGATCTGAATGTGCGCGGGCTGTTCCAGGCTGCGCAATGGGCAGCAGAGCAACTCGTCGGCCTGGAGCTGCACACCTCGCAGCAGCCAGGAGCAGGCGCATGGCATCACGAGCAAGCGCATAGCCACGCGGCGTTCTCGGGAAGGTCGCCGGCCGCAGCTGCGGGACCACGGGCCGACCCCGACGAGAACCACCCCCAATACCTGCTCGCACGGTGCTACTTCCAAGCAAAGGTGCGGGCGTTGGAAAGCTTGACGGCGACAAGACTGCAGAAAGGCTGGGGACAGGGACGCTCCGAAGGGGGACGGCAGGCACGGCACGCGGCACGGGGCGCGGGAGTGAGGGCAGGGGCCCCAAGAGGCAGGCAGCAACCAAGCACTGCTGGTTGGGCCGCCGCGGCCTGGCCCGCCCGCACCTCTGCCCAATCGCCAACGCGGCGGCCGCGCTGCTCGCGACGTTGGAACTCCACCGCACCCCGGCCCTCCGCTGCTGCTGTCCGCCTCCGCCTCCGTCTCCGTCCCCGGTGTCGTGCAGGAGTACCGCCGCGCGGCGCACGCGCTGGGCGGCCTGGCGGGGCCGCTGCCCACCTTCCTGCGCCTCTACGCCACCTACCTGGCGGGCGAGAAGCGGAGAGAGTGAGTGCGCGTGCATGTGCTTGCGTGTGGGAGTGAGTGCTTGCGTGTGTGTATGTGCGTATGCCGTATGCCTGCGCATGCACCGTGGTGGGGCGAGTCCGGGTTACGCGCGCATGCCAGGAGGGAGCGTCAGCACGCGGCTGGGGGTGTGGGGGCGGCGCAACGCCAGCTTTGTGCCACTCCCACTCCCGCTCATCGCTCCCACCTCCTCTCCCGCTCAGAGAGGACCGCATCGAGCGCGGTGGGCCGCTGGGCCGCGGCGCCGACGTGGTCAACCCCGAGCTGGAGGGGCTGGAGGCGGTCCTTGGCGAGCTGCTGCTGCTACAGCCCGGCCATCAGCAGCAGCAGCAGCCGGAGGCTGTAGCAGCGGGCGGGCCGCAGGCCCACCCTCAAGCGCCGGAGGCGGGCACTTCGGGGCGGCAGCTACAGCCGCAGCAGCAGGACCCGTTCCTGCTGTACCTGTACGGTGAGGTGCTGGCGGCGCGGGGCCGCGGGCAGGAGGCGCTGGAGGCGCTGACGCTGTCGCTGCGCGCCTACCCCTGCAACTGGAGCGCGTGGCAGGTGCGCAGGGGCCGCAGCAGGGGCAACAGGAGCAGGGGGAGGAGCAGGCGGAGGGAGGAGGGGGAGAGGTAGCGTGGGAAGCAGGCGCGTGGGAGGCGGCATACCGGGCGCGCCTGGCGGCAGAGGTTGCGTGTTTGCACGGGGTCGCAGTGACAGCCTGTAAAGATGGCCAGCGGCTGGGTGCCATGTGGTGGCGCCGGCGTGGCATGTGCACGCACACACACGTGTATGCCCCCGTGTGCTCGCCAACACGCCATGCACACATGGATTTCTTCCTCCCACACACAGGCCGTGCAGTCGGTGTGCTCCGGCGCAAGCGGCGGCGGCGCCGCCTCCGCCTGCCCACCACCGCCCTCCGCCAGCTCCTTCCCCGCGCACCACCTGCCGCCCCACGCCGCGCACGCCGCCGGCGGCGCCGCCAGCGCGCTGCCGCTGCCGCCGCCCGCGGGGCTGCCGGTGCACTGGGCGCGCGAGTTCTTCCTGGCGGGCGCGGCGCTGTCGGGGCAGCAGAACCAGGAGGCGCTCAGCCGGCTGCAGGGGCTGGCGCAGGTGGGGGCGCGCGGCGGTGTGTGTGTGTGTGTGTGTGTGTGTCTGTCTGTGTGTGTGTGTGTGTGTGTGTGTGTGTGTGTGTGTGTGTTAAAAACAAGCAACAGAACGGACAATAAAGCCCGCCAAACACGCGCGCGCAATGTATACAGATACCTACGCCGGTTACCGAGCTCCGCGTTGTCGATGTTGCCCTCGTTGTCTACCTTTGCATACTTACCCGCATATGATGCCTGTAACCCCCTACCCGGGCGTTTGGCATTCAGCCTTGTCTCCGAGGTGCACCTGTATGCGTCCATGCGCCGCGCCATTGACGCGCTAGAAACGTTTGCCCGGCACGCCTAATGCCCTGTTGCCCGCCCGCTGTCCGTAGCCAGGCTCACCTATAGGCGAGCGCAAAATGAAAGCACAAGGCGGCGGCACAGCAGTGTCACGGGCAGGCAAAATGGCAAAGGCGAATCGGGGGCGGCGTGCAACAAGCAAGCTAGGGAGCTACCTAACACGCATCCCATATCCCGCCCACTAACTATTCTAGTGCCCATGGAAGGGAACGATTTCGGGGCGGCGCGGAAACAAATAGCGCGAGGCTGCATGGAGGCGCGTGGCGGGCGGCGGTTGCAGAGACCCGGATCGGGGCTGACGAGGCAAGCTGAGAGGACGCCACTCCTGCACCCCTGAGGCCGCCCATAACGTTATCCCGCGTGTGTGTGTGTGTGTGTGTGTGTGTGTGTGTGTGTGTGTGTGTGTGTGTGTGTGTGTGTGTGTGTGTGTGTTAATGACAGCAACAGCATGACGGACATCAAAGCCCGCCGATCACGCGCGCGCAGTTACGTATCAATACCTACGTCGGTTACCGAGCTCCGCGTTGGCGATGTTGCCCTCGTTGTCTACCTTTGCATCCTTACCCGCAAATGTGTGTGTGTGTGTGTGTGTGTGTGTGTTTGTTACATTCATCATTAGTAGGGAGGGTGCAAGGTACAGGGGTTGTAGGAGGTGCCAGGGGGTTCGGGTGGGGTGGGTGGTGAGGCTGTCGTGACGGGGGCGGGTGGCGGGTGATCACCTGGGGTTCGTGCCCTGCGTGCCGCGATGGCCGTGTGCCGTGTTAGACAGCGCAGCTCGCCACCCATTTTCCTCTTCGGATGGCCCCTGACGACATCGTGCCTATGCTACTGCCACTGCGGCTGCTACTGCGGCCGGCGCAGGTGTTCCGCGGCAGTCTGGCGGTGGAGGCGTCGGTGGCGCAGGCGCACTACAACCTGCAGGTGCGAGGCCGCTGGCGCGTTTGGAGAGGGGGGGGGCAGAGGGGGGAGGAGGGGGGCGACGTGCGCAAGTTCGGCCGTGCCGCGGGATGCCCTGGGCTGGAGGGGGCAGACGGTGCCGGAGAGGCCATGAGTGCGCCAGTGTAGAGAGCTCATGTGCCGGCAACCCGTCTGCGCCGCCGCATCCGCCTCGCCCCCCCCGGTATGAAGTTTCCTGTGTACCCGCTGTACCACTGGTCATCGGCAGTTCACCTATTTACAAAAAACTGTCACTTGCACGGCTACCCCCCCCCTTTCTCTCCCTCTCTCTCACACGTTCCCCTACCCCCCCCCCAGAACTTCGACGAGGCCCAGGCGCTGTATGAGGACCTGTTGGCGCGAGACCCCTACCGCATCGAGGTGGGAGCCGCAAGGGGGGGGGGAGCGGCACCCACCTGCCGACCCGCATTGCTGCACAGCCACCCACCGGTGCCCTCATCCCCGCACAGTAGTCATCAACTTCGCCAGCCCCGCGCAACCCTGCGACAACCCCGTGCACCCCTGGCATTAGTTTGGTTTGGTTTGGTTTAGCTTGCGCTGGTATTCACAACCCCCGCCCACCCACCCCCCTCCCGGCCGCCCGGACGGCCGCTCACTTCGGTAACGAGTTCGAGACGCAGTCTTCAGTGCATCCTGTACCGCTTTTCCTACATCCTTGCAACCCCACCCCCACCCCCCAGGGCACCGACACCTTCTCCAACATCCTGTTCGTGAAGGAGGCCGCGCCGCCGCTGTCCGTGCTGGCGCACCGGGTGGCCGCCACCGACCGCTACCGGCCCGAGAGCTGCTGCGTGCTGGGCAACTACTACTCGCTGCAGGTGGTGGGGGGGGCGGGGTTGGTGGGGTGTGTGGGGCGGGGGTGGGGGGTTGGAGGGGGGTTGGGGGGGCGGGGTAGGGCGCGGCAACTACTACTCGCTGCAGGTGGGGGGGGCGGCCTGGGTGGGGCGGGGCGGGGTGGGGGTTGTAAACACCAGCCCAAACTAAACCCAAGCGGGGGTTGGGGGGGTGGGGCCTGGGGGGGGGGCGGGGTTGGGGGTAGCCGTTCATGTGACGGGTTTTGTTGGGCGTGGGTGGGGGTGGGGTGGGGAGGCGGGGCGGGGTGGGGTGGGGGTTGACCGCCTCCTCCCCCCCCATCGCCTTGCACGCCTTCGCCGGGCCCTATGTGGCTGGACTCGGTCGTAGATTATTGGGCTGGTGCTCATCACCACGACAGCCACCACCCCAACCGCCACATCCTGCTGTCTGCCGCCACCCAAACCCCCCACACCCACCACGCCCACCCCACCCCACACCCCACACCCCACACCCCACACCCACACCCACACCCACACCCACACCCCACACCCCACCCCACGCCCCGCCCCCACAGGGCAGTCACGAGCGCGCTGTGGAGTACTTCCGGCGCGCTCTGCGGCTGGACCCGCGCTGCCTGGCGGCGTGGACGCTGATGGGGCACGAGTACATGGAGGTCAAGAACACGCCCGCCGCCATTGGTGGGCTGGAGGGGGGGGGTAAAGTTTTATCCAATGCCCAAATCAATCCGGCGAGGACGGCAGCGTCATGGCCGGGGGTTGGGAGTTGCGAGATTAGGATGTTGGAGACCGTGGAACAGCGGGGAAGGCGGGGGGCGGGCTTGCTGTGCATGTTACGCATCCGCCCACGCCACACCTTCAAACATACACACGCACGCACATGCACATGGGCGCTGCCGCGCAGACGCGTACCGCCGCGCCATCGACGTCAGCCCGCAGGACTTCCGCGCCTGGTACGGCCTGGTGAGTGCCGCAGTACCGTACCGTACTGCCATGCTGCCGTACTGCCGTGCGGCCGTGCTGCCGCGCCGCCGTGTCGCTGCCGGAGTGGAGGCCGGTGCGCGCAGCCCAGCCCACTCCAATAATTAGTCATGCATGGAACCCCACGCCACACACGCCCCGCTGTAACCCCCTGGCCCACTGTCTTCGACTTCTTAATCTTGCAAACCCCCTGTTTGTGCCATCCCTGCAACCCCCCACCCCCAACCCCAACCCCCACCCCCAGGGCCAGGCCTATGAGCTGCTGAAGATGCCCTTCTACGCGCTCTACTACTACCGGCGCGCGGCGGCGCTGCGGCCCACGGACGCGCGCATGTGGTGCGCCCTGGCGCAGGTGGGCGGGCGGGCGGGTGTGTGTGGGCGCGTGGGCGCATGTGTGGCCGTCCGCCCACGTCCTCGGCCCCAACCGCACGCGTATACCGGTATTGCTTATGCATGTTGCCGCTATTGCATTTGCCCGGTCTAGTTAGTTTGGTTTAGCTTGGTCTGCTCTTCACAACCCGCACCGCCTGCTCCCTCTGCTTCCTGCTCGGCCCCCCCCCCCCACCCCTTCCCCCCCACCCCACCCCACGTTGCTACACTTCCATGTACTATCATTGCAACCCCCCGCTCCCTGCTCCCTACTCGCCCCCCCTTTGCAGTGCTACGTGCACGAGCAGGTGGGGCTGACGGACGCCGCCATCCGCGCCTACCAGCTCGCCGTGCAGCACAACGACCCCGACGGCATCGCGGTGCACAAGCTGGTGGGGCGGGGCGGGGGTGCAGGGAGGCGGGGCGGGGGTGTAGGGGGCCGTGGGTGCAGGGGGCAAGCGCGGTGGGGCCGTGGAGATACCCTTCCCTTACAGCCGAATACGGACCGAGGGAAAGCGATTGAGCCGACCGGGGGGCTGGGGTGAGGAATGGGGTGCGCAGTTGGGCAACCGAATGTGGGTCAAGCGTCAGCTGCACTCTGACCCCCTGCCAACTGCCCCTGCCCACTGCCCCTGGCCACCGCCCACTGACCCCCACCTACCACGACACCCCCAGGCCAAGCTGTATGAGAGCCGCGGCGAGCTGGACTCGGCGGAGCGCCTGTTCCGACACAGCCTGCAGCGCCTGGAGGTGAGCTCCAAAGCATGTATGCGACGTTGCAAACGATTCTCCGAGGCAGGAGGAGCAGACGTGGGCTGCTCGAGCGCGCTGTCTTGGTCGCGCTGTCTCGACCAGGTGTCCCTGTAATGTCATATTTATCAGCGATACTTACCACCCGCTGCCCCCACCCGCTGCTGCCCCACCAACCCCACCCACCCACCTGCTGCCCCCCCCCCCCAGGGCAACGGCCCGCAGGCGCTGTACAGCAGCGACGCCATCGAGGCGCTGTCCTTCCTGGCGGAGCGATGCAAGGTGAGGTGACACACGGAGGAGGGGCGGGGGGGAGGGGAGGGGCACAGGGGCACGCGGGGGTACAGGGGCGGGGGCGGCACTCCACCCCATGCTTGTGGGTACTGCGGCCCCCCGAAGGAAGGAAGGAAGGAAGGCCGCGTCAGCGCTAACATGCGCCCCCCTTGCCCCCCCTCCCCTGCCCCCGCTCCCTTACCCCCATGGCGCCGCCGGCGCCGCCACAGGACACGGGCCGGCTGGGCGAGGCGGAGGAGCTGTGCGCGCGGCTGATGGACGCGGGCGGCCCCGCCAAGGAGCGCGCCAAGGCCCTGGCGCGGGAGATACGCAGCCTCGCCTCATATGGCCGCGAGCCGGGCGGCGGCGGAGGAGGCGGCGGGCCGCACAAGGCGGGCCTGGGGCTCGGCCTGGGGCTGGGGCTGGGCCCTGGCGGCGGGCTGACGCACGCGCCCATGGATGCGGACACGCCCATGGGCGGCACGCCGGCGGGCCGGGTGAGTGGCGCACGTGCGTTCATGTATTCATGTGCGTGTGCGTGTGTGTGTGTGTGTGTGTGTGTGTGTGTGTGTGTGTGTGTGTGTGTGTGTGTGTGTGTGTGTGTGTGTGTGTGTGTGTGTGTGTGTGTGTGTGTGTGTGTGTGTTTGTGACTTGGTGTTGGACACGGCGTGGGCCGCTGCCCCGCTCCAAGCACCCGGCTGGGCCCGCACGTGGCGAGGGAGGCGCTGCCATTGTTAGGGGTGTTGAAATGTTGTTGTGACTTTGCACGGCCTGTCTGCAACGGAACGTAACCCAAATATCCTGCGGCCCACAGTCGCCGCTGGTGCCGCGGCGGCCGCTGGGCGGCGCGCTGTCGTTCAGTCGCGGCGGCAGCATCTTCGCCGCCGCCGGGGGCCCCGGCGCGCACCGCGGCGGCGCCGGCCTGCGCAGTGGCGGCGGCGGCGCGTCCGCCTCCGCCGCGGCGCTGGCGGCCGAGGGCGGCCTGCTCAACCTGCTGGGTCTGAGCCACCTGCTGGAGGCGGCGGAGGCGGAGGCGGAGGCGGAGGCCGGCGGCGGCGGCGCGGGCGCGGCGGAGGCGGCGCTGGAGGAGCTGGTGGCGGCGGAGTTGGGCGGCTGCGACCCCACCGCCGTGCTGGCAGTCATGCAGCAGCTGCAGGTGCGGTGGGGTCCGTGGGCGTGCGCCTCTCCTGTTCCCACGCCCTGCCACTGCCCCTGCCCCTGCCCCTAGCCCTGATGCAGTGCTGTCGACCCCCAGTGTGCTGATACTTACACCCCACTTGGGTTCTGGAATGAACTACCCCACCCTCAACCTCACCACCCCCAACCCCAACCCCAACCCCACATATCTTTGCAACCCCCATCCCGGTACCGCCTTCCCAACCATCCCCTGCCCCCCGCCCCGCCGCGGCCGCAGTTCGACCGGTCCGGCGCGGTGGCGGCGCTGCAGCGCTCCGGCGGCGACCCGGTGGCGGCGGTGCGGCAGTACTGGTACCCGCCCGCCGAGCAGCCGGGCGAGCCGGGCGCGGCGCTGGAAGACCTGGACGGCGCCGAGTGAGGGTGATCGAGGGCGGCGGTGGTGGTGGGGCGGCGGTGGTGGTGCCAATGATGGCGCGGTGGCGGTGGTGGTGGCTACTTGTTAGTTGGCGAAGCCAGCGGTGGCTAGGGCTTCACACGCTCGCCGCTCGTGGTGGTAGTGGTGGTGGTGGCGGTGGTGCTGCAAATGATGGCGTCTGGGTGCTGCGGGTGGCGCTGACGTCGTGCTGGCCGTGGTCGCTCGGCTCGGCTGGTGGCTGTGTGTGCGAGAGAGGGAGTGAGCGGACGTGGTGGCGTGGCTCAAGAGGGCGGTGTCAGGGCCCGTGGCCCTGCGGCAAGCGGCGACCCTGCGCGGTTTTGAGGGGCAGGGGTGAAGTGGTGCAACCCGGCGAGTGGGCGCTGGCCCCAGAAGAACAGGGTGGACATTGTGCGCCGATGGGACGTAATGGCTCCCTGCGCGTGTTGCTCCTGTTGCCGTAATGGGCACCGCCACCGCTGTATCAGCTGCTTCAGCAGTGCAGCAAGGCAGCGCCAGAAGCGAAATGGCAATGCATGGGGCCATACGAATTCGGGCATCCTTGGTACCGTGCTTGTAAGGATGTGCTGCGGGCTCCATTTAGGCATGTAGAGTCGTGGAGAAACCTCGCACTTGCAGTGCTTGGTGGGAATGCAAGCGGGGGCCGGGCCGTCGGGGCGTGCGGCCGTGCGCACTCAGGGAAGGGCTTGGAACTTAGAAGGGCGGCAGCAGCCGTTGTGCAGGCCCCGCGGCACCGCCAGCCTCCGGGTCAGTGTCAAGAGTCAGTCAGGACAATCAGGAAGGGTCAGGAGTTAGGTGTGGGAGTTAGGGGGCAGGAGGGCCAGCCAGGGGGGGCGTGCTGGTAGCTGGTCAGACGTGGGTTTGCGGCGGCGTGCTGCGCTGACATCACACTTGTGGCCACGCCACCAAGTGAAGATGAGGCCCGGGCAGCAGTGCCCGTATCATGTAGATGGCTTTTGGCCCCCGGCGTCTACACAGCGTAGATGGCCCCTCCCGCGCCATCTACGCCCCGAAAAAATTTCCTAGGGGCACGCCCCCAAAACCCCAAAACCATCTACGCTCCCTGTCTAAAATACCGCAAAATCCGCCCAAAACGTCTACGCTCCGTAGATGCGCGGCCCCAAACCCCAAAATTTTTTCTCCGCCTTCGGCGGATTTGGGGCAAATTTCTACAGCGTAGATGAAAGATACGGGCACTGCGGGCCCGGCGGGCAGTCGGGGCTGTGCACGGCCGCACGGGGGGCCGCGTCCGGGCGTGCTGCTCTCTGCGAGTTTAGGAGTGTCGCGGTCAACTCCCACTCTCCCATCCGGTAAAAACGCTGGGCCGCTCAGCTGGCAAGCACCGGCCTGGTCGGCTGGACGGCAACACGGAGCAAGCGCACGGAACAAGCTGCATGGAGCCTCAGAGAGGCGGACCAAGAGGCATTCTCAGCTTCTGTTGTTACTCCACAACGACACCTGGTGCCGAAACACATGAAGCCGGGCCGCGCACAGGCCGCACAGTGTGTGGTGCGCCATGACTTCCGGCCGAGGCCGGATCCCGCTGTGTGCAGGCGGAATCCACCCCCCGCCGGAGCCCAACCAATACCCCAGTTGTCATTCTTTGCGGCCCACACACGCACACCCGCATGCTCTTTGACCCTCAGGCGATCCATCATCAGTCATCAATGCGCGCGCGCGGGCGACGTCCCTGCCATGCCGAGATGCAAAACATACCGGCGCTCGGTCAGTACAATTGGCATGCTTCCTTTCGGCTCCTGTCATCCTCCACAGCGGAACGCACGAACGGCAGTATGCCTTCACAGCACTGTCTCATCACGAGTTTGCGGTTGGTGTTGCGTCACACGCCACGCGGTCGATGGCCGCTCATAGCACTGCCACCACTTTCAATTCCATCCCTGGAACACCAATGGCAGTCGCACACCATGTTGTGCCGTAATGAGTTGTTACCGTATCGTCAAAGCTTGCGAGCCCTTCTAGAATACTGCCTGGTGCGCTCAGCGGTGCGGTGCACCAGCCGAGCGAGTTACCCACGCCCGTACGTCACGAGCATGTGCACACCGCGATGTGCACAGCCCCTCTCGTATGTTGCGAGCACGCCGCCAATCCGCACGCTCTGTGCAGCACATGTGACAGGTAAATAAGGCGCGCCCACACCAATCAAACGTGCCTAAACGACAGACAAACCCCTGCATTCAGACTTGGTAATACGTAAACAATCTATTGTAGCATGTCCTTGGCCGTCGCACGGCGGCCGTGCTGGTTACGGTTCCGCGTCCTTCTCTGTACATACACGCGCGCAGCTACCGGCCCTGCATTCAGCCACCGCTGCTCGCTCGTGCAAGTGCACTCACAGCAGCAGCAGTGGCTTTCGCGGGCCCTGCATCCTCTCGCTGTCGCGCCGCCCAACACAACAACACTTCCGCGTTCCCCCGCCACGCCACAGCCGGCCACGACCTCAGGCGCGCACGAGCCACCATTGGCCATGACCACAGGCACATGCCCGCCGCCACCGCCGCCGCCGTGCGCGCGCCCACAGCCCGCACCTAGCCGGGGCGTGTTCATCGCTACGCAGCAGCGCCGACAGGGGCCGTGCGCGACTCTGCACCCAGCCGCCGCAGCAGGACACGCAGCGCGGTGCTAGCGCCCCTAGCACAGCTGCCCTGCCGCGGCGCCGGTTGCCGTTCATGCCACCCGCCTTGCTGGTCTCCTGAGCCCTCCGCCGCTGTCCGGCCGTCCTGCCAGTCACCACCACCGTCAGGCCATGCTGCTGTCTGGCACCGTCTTATTGTACGCGCGCACCCTCACATGGCAACGCCCCCCACCCCTCCGGGCTCGCCGTCGCCCGCAGCCGCCGCTCTCTGCTACCCGGCTCCACCGCTGCCGCCCCGGCCTGCCTGCCGCAGGCAACCGCTGAGCGGCTCAGCGAGCGCCGGCTCCGCCGCCGATTAGAAGATGTCGATGATGCGCTCGATCAGCTGGCGGCACATGGGGCAGCGGTGCACGCCCTCGCGCAGCTGCGCAGCGCAGCGCCGGCACACGCACAGGTGGCTGGTCTTGCCGTGCAGGAAGCCCACCTGCCGCGGCGCCGACCAGCAGATGCTGCACGTGCCCGCCGCGTCCGAGCCCTCGTCCGCGCCGCCCGCGCCGCCGTCGTCCACAAAGCCCAGCGAGGCCAGCACCGCGTTGTCGCCGGCCGGCGGCAGCGGCAGCGGCTCGGGCGGGGCGGCGGCGGCGGCCGCCGCCGCCGCCGGCTCGGCGGCGGCCGCGCCGCCGGGGCCGCCGCCGGTGGAGCCGCGGCCGGTGCCCCAGGCGCCGGCGCCGGGCAGCGGGCCGGTGGCGAAGGCGCCGCCGTAGGCGTGGCTGGGGAAACCGGGCGGCGGCAGCGGCGCGCCGCCGCTGCTGGGAAACATCGTGGCGCCCACGCCGCCCACGCCGCCCACGGCGTGCGGGTTGGGGCTCCAGACCGGGTCGGCTCCGAAGCCGGGCATGGCCGCCGCCAGCACGCCGGCGCCGCCGTACGCGCCGTACAGCGACATGAGCGCCGTGGCGGCGGCTGCGTCGGCGGCTGCGTCGGCGGCGCCGGGGTCGGCGGCGCCCTCGTCGGAGATGACGGGCGGCGGGATGGAGAAGAAGGAGAACGAGTCGGCGTCGGCGTCGGCGGCGGGCAGGGCGGTGGCGGAGGGGTAGGGCCGGTAGTTGGCGGCGACGGAGGCGATGTCCAGGTCACCGGAGGCGTGCTTGTGCGCCACCAGCGGCCCCAGGCTGGGGTCGGAGGTCACGATGGTGGCGGACACCAGGCCGTTGGGCAGGCCGCCGCCGCCGCCGGCTGCGGCGGCTGCGCGGCCGTCGGCGGCGGCCATGGCCGCAATGCCGTTGGCGAGCAGGCCGCCGCCGTGGGCGTGGGCGTGGCCGGGCGGGTACACGACGGGGTCGCCCACGGCGGCGGCGGCGCCGGGCGCGGGCGGCGGCGCCACCGGGTCGGCGGCGGCGGCGGCGGCGCTGCCGGTGGAGGTGCGCGTGCCCAGCAGCGGCGGGTCGGCGGCCGTGATGCCGGTGGAGGAGGCGGCGGAGGCGGCGGAGGTGGTGCGAGCTGGCGGCGGCGGCGGCGGCGGCACGCCGCGCCCGGCCGCGCCGGCGGCGCTGCCAGGCTGCTTCCCCGGCCCGGCGGTTGCTGCGGAGCTGGCAGGCGCGGCGGAGGCAGCGGCTGCCGCCTTGGCGGCGGCCTTGGGCGCCTTGGCGGCGCCGCTGGCGATCTTGATTACTGGGTTGGGGTTCAGCCAAGCGTTCTTCACCGGTTGCTCAGCCGGCGGCGGCAGTGCGCCTGCGGCCGTGGTCGGTGCCGCAGCGGCGGCCGCCCCTGCGCCCGCCGCCGCGGGCGGCTTGTTGCGCGGCGGCGGCGGGGGCGGTGGCGGCACGATGATGTACGTCGGCGGCGGGTTGGGCGCCTTGCGCGGCGGCGGCGGCGCAGCCGCCGCAGCGGCCTTCTTGCCGCCCCGCCCCGCCAGCCCTGGCGCCGCCGCGGCGGCGGAGCTCACGCTGGCGGTCAGGCGCGCGAACAGGCCGCCCGCGGTGCTGCTAGTGGTGTTGCTGGACGCGGCGGCGGCGGCTGCCGCCGGCGCGGGCGCGACCGGGTTGTTGCTAGGGGTGGACGCCTTGCCGCCGCTGGAGGTCGAGGAGCCGGTCACAGCGGCGCCGGGCGCCGACGAGTTGGCCTTGGCGCCGCCGGCTTTGCTGCCGGCGCCGCCGCCTCCCGCCGTGCCGTTGGTACCGGAGCCCTGACGGGCGATCGGCGCCGACGCCGTGGCGGCCGTGGCGACAACAGTGGCAGACGCGGTTGCTGCGGGCCCAGAGGCGGCGCTCCCGCCCTTCTTTTTGGACGCGGGCGCCGCCACGGGGTCTGCTGCTGCCGCCGACTGCTGCTGCTGCTGCTTTGCGGACGACAAGGATGTCGAGCTGGCCTGCTGCGCCTTCCCTCCGCCAGGCACCGCCACAGGATTTGTCACCGTCGCAGCGGCTGCAGCGGCTGCAGCGGATGCTGACGTGGTCGAGCCCTTGGGCATCTTGCCGCCGCCGGCGGGCAACGCAACGGGGTCAACCGTGTGCTGCTGCTGCGAGGTTTTGCTAGTGTTTGAGTGTGTGCCTCCTCCGGTCCTTACGGACGGCGCGGCGACGGGGTCGTGGGCTGCTGCTGTTGAGGAGCTGGCCCCCTTCCCGCCGCCGGCCTGCTTGGACGGCCCTGACGCAGCTGCGGAGCTCCCGCCTAAGCGCGAGCTGGGCGCGGTGGGGTCGTGCAAGCTAGCGGCGGCGTGCGCCGTGCCGCCCTCGCGGCCGCTGAGGCTGCGCGCTGACGCCTGGACGCTGATGGGGTCGGGCGCAGGCGCCGCGGCGTTGCCGCCGCCGCCGCCGCCGGGTGCGCAGGTGCTGGCGGCGCCGGTCATGGACGCGGGCAGGCCGGAGAAGCTAGAGGAGGTGCCGGAGCGGCTGCCGGAGGTGGCCGGCGGGCGCGTGGGGTCGTGCGGCGGGCTGCTGCCGCCGCCGCCGCCGCCGCGGCCCGACGGGGTGCGGCCGTACGTTGGCTGGTGGCCGCTGCTAGAGCTAGGGGGTGTGGAGGGCGCTGCGCCGGCCTTCTTCGAGGTGGCCGCCCCGGTCCCGCCGTTGCTGCTGGCGCCGGTGGCCGCGGCCGCGCCGCCCTTGCGGGCGCCGGTGCCGCTGGACCCGCCCCCGCCGCCGCCCCCGCCGCCCGCCAGCGACCCGCTGCGCTGCCGCGCGCCGCCGAGCCCGCCCGCGGAGCTGCTGGCCGTCGCCGACGCGCCGGCGCCCCCCGCGGCGGAGCCGACCAGCCCCAGCCCCAGCCCCAGCGCCGCGGCGTCGCCCAGCCGCCCCGCCAGGCGCCGCGCCAGCCAGTGCGCCGCGGCGCACATGGCTACCGCAAAGCCCAGCGCCAGCAGCACCACCGGCTCCGGCGCCGACACGCAGCCCGCCAGGCGCGCCGTGAGCAGCGAGTACAGCAGCGGCGCGGCGAAGAGGCCGCCCGCCGCCGCCGTGCTGCGGGCGGCGGCGCGCAGCGGCACGCGCGACAGGTTGGGCAGCGCCGCGTACATGAGCAGGCCTGCGGCGGGGAGGGGGAGCACTGTGTTGGAGGGGCGAGCCAGCGTGCCTCGGTACTACGGAGCTCCTCATTGCGCGCGCGAGCGATGCCCAGGCCTTGCGCGTAACGCTGGGGAGCGCGCGTTCATAACGGTCCGTGCGTGTGCACGCAAGCGCTGTACCGTCGCCGCCAGTCAGCCAGGGTCGCCCCGAGCGCCGCGGGGGCAGGTACGGCCATCAGTTTCTCCCAGACCAGGCTCCGCCACCCCCTTGACCTTAGCGCCCTCTGCAGGCCCCGCCCCCGGGCCAAACCCCCTGATGCATGTATGTGTGACGTGCTAGTGCCCTGGCTCCTGCCAGCTTCCGAACCCAGTGGCGAAGAAAAGCCCTAGCTGCTCAGCTCAGGCTGGGCCTGGCCCCGGCCCCGATGGTTACGTACCCGAAAGCAAGACAGCCAAGTAATAGAGGCCGCTCGTCAGCAGTTTCGCTGCTCCGTGCGTGATGCTCACACCTGTGCGGGCGGGGCGGTCAAGAGCGTGATGCTGCTGAAAGTAGGGTTGCGAGTGTTTGCATGCAGCGTCAGGCTTTAAGTTTGGCGCCGTCACCATCCGCGCAGATGCGCGCGGTTCTGTGCAAATGCACTCCGTATGAGCCGCAAATGCAAGGAATTAGGCGCCTTCGCGCGCGAAAACAAGAGCCGCGGGAGGCGCTCCCCGCAAGTGCAGCGAGGCCGGGGAGTTCCACACTCCCAGCTTTGCCGCATCCGCGGCCGCACAACCCGCCCATTTTACTTGTGGCAGCGAAATGTGGACAGCAGCTCAACATATGGCCACAGGCCACAGCCCACCCACCGTGTTTTGCAAATTCTGGCCCATACACCACGGCGTTTAGCGTCCAGGCGAAGTTTCCAACGTGGTAATAGAGCGACTTAAGCTGAGAGCAGGCCACCGCGCCAAACTTCACAAGCTCCAGCGCGAACGCCCCCGTCAGAGCGCGGCTGGGGTTGGTGTAAAATGCGCTGACCTCGCTCCACACCAGAAGCCCCGTGATGATGAAAAACAAAAAGCCCAGGCTGGAGTAGAACGCGTTCACGTCCTTGGTCTCCCGCTGACGCCGCTGCCGACGCTCGAGCGACGTGAGCGCTGTGCCGCCATCGTCCTCCCAGGGACCTGGCTCTAGCCAGTTCAACTGGACGTAGTTTGACGACGCCATAATGGCGCCCCTAAAATTTCCGCCAGCCTCCTATTTTTCCACAGCCTCGGGGCAGCAGTACTACGTGAATTGAAGTTTTTGATACGCGTAATTGAATGAGTGTGAAACCACAGGCAACAGTGGCCAGGCGCCAAGACAAAACTCTTGCCGACTTCACGACACCCAATTCCACAGCTGACCAATTCCACTCCGACTCCACGCCGACAACAATTGGCAATTGCAACACTGCGTTATGCCCAGTTTCTAATTGCGCGCTACAACCGAGCATTCGACGACTCGCCGCGCTTTCCCCCAAGCCTAGTCCCGCCCGCACTGTTTTGCCATTAACACCACAATTCTGCATGCTAATTGGCTGTCGTTTCTGGGCTTGTTCGTTTGTTGCACGACCCGCTTCGCACGCTGTGTCGAGGCTGCTCAGCGCTCCTGGTGGTGGCGGCCGTGCCGTGACTCTTGCACCGGTGCCACACGCGCCCACTGCTCCCGCGGCGCCGCCGTTCAGTCTCACCATGGCGCCCCGCGCGGCCCTGCGCAGCACAGGTGACCGCTTTGCACCTCATGTATTTGTAAGGGCGGAGGCTAAGGCTGAGGCGTCGCCTTGCGCCGGCGCTGACAGCGCTTGGGTGGCGGGCTGGGGTTTGGCGCCGACTGCGGCACGGCTGCCTTGCGCGCTCAGCTGACGACGCAACGGAACGACTGGCCTTTCTGCATCCAAACACTGTGTGCCGCCTCCCACCTCTGCCATGTGCTCATCCCTTACACGCCACCTTACCGTATGCAGGCGCAACCCACACCAGCGCCTGTACTCCAGCGGGGTGCGGACCACTGCCACCACCACCCGCCCGTGCCGCAGCCCCTGCAGCCGCACCCTCCCGGGCCCGCGCACCAGCATCAGCCAGCCGCAGCCGCGGTGCTGCCTGCTCGGCCGTCCTGCTTGGCCAGCTCACCGCCTCTCTGGCGGCACAGCCTCGCGCAGCGCCGTCCTGCTCCCATCACCGGCCCTGCGCCTCAGCCTCAGCAGCGGCCGCCGAGGCAGGCAGCTGCGGCGCCTCCACCTCCAGTACGGCTCCCAGCCGGCCGCTTGGGCGATGGGCGGCGGGGGGCCGTCGGCACCTAGCGACTGCGCTGGCTGCCTCCGCAGCCACCTCCGCCTCCTTCTCGGCGCCGGGCCGGCCGGGCGGCGCCGCCAACAGCGACGACGAGGACTCGCCCAACTGGGGCCCGGGCGGCAGCGGCAGTGGCAGCGGCAGTGGTAGTGACGGCGAGGGCGGTCGCTCGGCTTCGTCCTCGGTTCTGCTGACCACCAAAGACGAGGACACCATCTCGTCCATCATCACGGGTGCGTGGCGCTGGGCGTGGCTGCGTGGGGCATGGCGTTGGGTGGCGTTGACCGAGCCACACAACTCCCCGGAGGGTCCGACACCGCTCACCACGGTTACACACGCGGTGCCGTCCTGCCAGCGGCCTACCCTGTTCCGCTCGCCCCACTTCCGTCCGCACAACTTCCACTGGCCCCCAACACCATTTCCTATCCACGCCACCCACCGGCCCCCCCTCCAAGCCCATCCCTCCCGCCCCTGCCCCCGCCCCCGGCCGCCAGGCCTGTCCGCCGGCTCCGTGTCCATCATCCGCCTCAGCGGCACCGAGGCGGTGCCCATCGCGCTCAAGGCCTTCCGCCCCGGCGGCCGCTACCGCCTGGGCTGGGCGCCCGCCAGCCACCGGGTGTACTACGGCACGGCGGTGGACGGCGACGAGGCCGTGCTGGACGAGGTGCGTGCGTGTGCGTATGTGTTAGAGAGCACAAGGGAAAACGAGAAGCAAAGACTGTGTGTGTGTGCGTGTGCGTGTGGACGGACTGTGGTCTGTGGAGACGGGCGAGTTGGGGGGATGGTTGGGTGATCCAGGGGAGTGGGCCAAGTCAGGGTCGGGTTCCGAGGCCCGGCTGTGCTTGACTGGGTTGGGCACGTGTCTGATGTGTTCACCCGGCCTCACCCGCCCCAAGCACCCCTGTCCTCGCTCCCCACCATCCACCTGTGCGTCACTTGTGTGCCCCCACGCCCACGCGCCACCTAGTAATGAATCGAGCCTCGCGGAGCGCCTGCGAAACTCCTTTATACCATCCTTGCAAAACCACCTCCACATGCCCGCAGGTGCTGCTGCTGGTGATGCTGTCGCCGCGCTCGTACACGGCGGAGGACGTGGTGGAGTTCCACTGCCACGGCGGCGGCGTGTGCGCGGCCCGCGTGCAGCGCGCGCTCATCGAGGCCGGCGCGCGGCCCGCCAAGCCGGGCGAGTTCACGCTGCGTGCCTTCCTCAACGGCCGCCTGGACCTGGCGCAGGTGGGGTGATTGCAGCGGAAGAGAGGGTGCGGGGGAGGGGGGGAGCGGGGGAGGGGGTGGAGGCGGGGCGTGAGGCGGGGCGTGAGGCGGGGCGTGGGGCGGGGCGTGGGGCGGGGGAGGGGGGCCGGGAGGTGGACGGAGGCGGGGTGTGGGCGTGCAGGACGGAGGGCACGGGTGCCAGAGTGTGTGAAGAGCCGAGGGAGGAGGGCGCATGCACGGCGGCTGGCGGGGTCCGGGGCGGTGAGGTTGGGCAGGGCATGTGCACCGTACAGGTGGTCGCAGTGCGGCAGGCTTGGGCGGGGGGAGGAGCAAGGGTGTCAGGATGTTTACCCATGCCGCCAACGCCCTGACCCCATGCATGTTGCGCCTTGCCGCGCAGGCCGAGTCGGTGTCGGAGCTTGTGGGCGCGCGCACGGCGGCGGCGGCGGACAGCGCGCTGGCGGGGCTGCGCGGCGGCGTGGGCGGCGCTGTGTCGGACATGCGGCGGCAGTGCCTGGAGCTGCTGGCGGAGCTGGAGGCCAGGTGGGTGGGGCGGGGGGGGGGTAGTTTATTCCAGAAACCGAAGCGAATCGACCAAGAGAACCCAAACCAGCCAGCCCAGCCCAGAGCGCGGAGGTGGTGTGGCCTTAACCTTTGGGTCTCGGGCGCCCTTGGCCTTGAATCTTCAGTCTTGTCGACGTTGTAGTCGGTAGCCGTGGATGGCGCCCAGGCTCACGCGCGCACGTCCCCACCCCGTCAGGTAAATTGCGCGATTCAATCGCAATACTCACCTGCTTGGGACCAGGGCAGCACCGGCGCAAGGTCGTGAGCGCCGGCAGCAGTGGCGAATGCACATGGGGGGGAGGGGCGGAGCTGTGGCTGGGGGCGGGGAGGTCGCACGCCGCGACAGGCGTAGGTGTCTCCTCAGGGCGTGCGCGCGTGCCGCTCTCGCGCGCATCCTCCTCCCAGGTCAGCTGACGCAGCCCCGCTGTTGATTCCGCTCCCACAGGCTGGACTTTGACGAGGACCTGCCGCTCATCGACGTGCCCGCGCTCAAGGCGCAGATCGAGGCCATACAGGTGCGCGGCGGCCGGCGGAGGGGGGGGGAGGCGCTGGGGGAGGGGCTCCAGGCCGAGCGGAGCGCAGGTGGCTGTGTCGTGGCCGGGACGCTCGGAAGATGGGGGGATGCAAGGGAATGTGGTCGTGCCTGTGAGCTGCAGTGGGTTGGGGTTGTGGATACCAGCTCAAGCTAAGCCAGCCGGAGGATGGGGGATGGCGTGTTGGTGGGCGGCCGGCGAAGTGGCGCTTGCGTGTGTGTTGTGTTCCACAGGCCGGCATCGAGCAGGCGCTGAGGACGGCCCGCGCCGGCAGCTTGCTGCGCCGCGGCCTGCAGGTGTGTGTGTGTGTGTGTGTGGTTGTGGTGGTTGGGGAGGGCGGGCGGGTCAGTGCACTGAACGAGCCGTTTCAAAGCCAGCAGTTTAGTTTCTCCTTGCAGCGCTTCTGTTTCCTCAGGGGATTGGTTCACAGTAACCCCAACACGGCGCCCCCTGCACCCCGTGCGCTGCCGCAGGTTGCCATCGTGGGCCGGCCCAATGTGGGCAAGAGCTCGCTGCTCAACGCCTGGACAAACAGGTGCTGGCGCAGGGGGGGGGCATGGGCGTGGGGGGCGGGCATGGCCTTGATGGGCCTGGAGGCTGGGCGGGCAACTGCTGCTGGGGCGCATGGGGCAGTCGGCTCCTGGCGTACACATGGCATCCTGTACGTTGATAACTATGCCGTCGTGTCACCGCCACCACCTCCCGATGCATTTCTTCCTGCCCGCCTGGCGCCTGCCCGCCTGCCCGCACCGCCCCACCCCCGCAGCGAGCGCGCCATCGTGACCGAGATCGCCGGCACCACCCGCGACGTGTTAGAGGCGCAGCTCAGCGTGGGCGGCGTGCCGGTGACGCTGCTGGACACGGCCGGCATACGCGACAGCACCGACGTCGTGGAGCGCATCGGGGTGAGGGCGGAGGGGCGCGGGAGGAGGGAGGGGGAGGGGGCTTGGGCGTGGGGGTTGGGTGTGCGGCCCGGCCCCACAGACGGAGGGCTGGGCTGGGCTGGGCTAGGCTAGGCTGGGCTGGGCTGGGCTGGGCTGGGCTGGGCTGGGCTGGGCTGGGCTGGGCTGGGCTGGGCTGGGCTAGGCTGGGCTGCTGCCCCTGGCACTGTAGGAAGCAGCCTTAATGGCCCTCTTCCTCTCTCCTGCAAACACGCCCGTGTTTGCTCTCTCTGCTCTCTAATGCTCCTCTAATGCCACACACGCGTGCCAATGCCGCCACCCGCACGCCGGCACCCGCTCGCCCGACAGGTGGAGCGCTCCCAGGCAGCCGCCGCCGCCGCGGATGTGGTGATCATGGTGGTGGACGGCGCGGAGGGCTGGACGGACGCCGACAGCGAGATCTACAGGTGCGGCCCTTGGGCCCGGGCCTGCATGATAAGGGGGGAGAGGGGCTGTGAATACCGACCCTGGCTAAAACGGGGGCGTTAGGCTCCATACCCGACAATCCGTTAGGCTCCATACCCGACAATCCAACATGAATCTGTGAAGGGAGATTCAGGGCACGTGCGAGGACCGGGTGACAACCGCGCACACGTCAGACACAGGTGTGCGGGCCCGCTGCGGTGGCCCGCTGTGTGTGGCTGTCACCCGGCCCTGACCGGCCTTCCCCTTTTGCGTCTGGCTGGCCGCTGCGCAGGTCGCTGTGGGGCGACGGGCCGGGCAGCTCCGGCTGCCGGGTGCGGGGCCCGGCGCTGCTTGTCGCCAACAAGGACGACCTGCGGGCGGCAGGTGGGGGAAGCGGGGGGGGGGGCGCTGACCTGTGCGCGGCGTGTGTGTGGTGCGGGGATGGCAGCCCACGTAGACCCGGACCAGCTACTCACTGGGAGGATCGCACGGTGCCTCCGCTGCTGACCGGGCACGTGATGTTTGGTGCACGTGCACGCACCTGCCCTGTGCAGGGCCAGCGGGCAGCGGCGCCACCGCCTCCACGGACGAGCAGGCGCCGCTGCCGCTACCGGTGTTGGCGCGCGAGACGTTCTCAGCCACGGTCCGCACCAGCGCGTCTCGGCGCAAAGGGCTGGAGGTGAGGGCGGCGTGTGTTGCGCGAGTGCGCCTGCCTGTCCGTCGCCCGGCTGGGGTACGTCGCGCGCAGGGCGCCGACCCGGACGGGTACGGAAACAGTTCTCGTCCGGAACAATTCCATTTCGGGAACAACGCTAGTTCGGGAGCCCGGCTGGATAGTCCAGGGCGAGGGTTCGACAGCATGTCGCTTCAGGAGGTCAATTCAGACGGTAGCGTGGGGTAGCGAGGGAGGGGCAGGCATCGTGGGAGAGGCAGGCATGCTTCCAGGGCACCTGATGCCTGACCTAATGCGTAAGACTGCGCTGCGTCTTCTCCACCACTCCGCAGTCTCTGGACACCGCGCTGCTGGCGCTGGCGGGGGCGCCCCAGCTGGCGGACAGCGGCGGCGTGTCGTGGGCGGTCAACGAGCGCCAGGCGGAGGCGTTGGTGCGCAGCCACGAGGTGCGGCAGCGGGGCACTGGTGCAGTGATGCACCGCCTGCTGTACTCTGCCGCTCTGCCGCATTCCTGATCTCCTGACCACCCACTTGAGCCTGACACCCCGTGCCCACCGGCGCACCGGCCGCACACGTCTCCTTATCCTGCCCCTGCCGCCCCCTGCCGCCCCTTGCCTCCCGCACCACCTCCCGCACCACCGCCACCGCCACCTCCAGGCGCTGATGCGGCTGTCCGAGTCGGTGGGCGCCGACCTGCCGCTGGACTTCTGGACCATCGACCTGCGCGCCGCGCTGCTGGCGCTGGGCGAGGTGAGCGGCGACGAGGTGGCGGAGGAGGTGCTGGACAACGTGTTCAGCAGGTTCTGCATCGGCAAGTGAGGCCGGCAGCAGGTGGTTGCCCGTGTTGGTTGGTGGTGGGGGTGGGGGTGGGGGTGGGGGTGGGGGTGGGGGTGGGGGTGGGGGTGGGGGTGGGGGTGGGGGTGGGGGTGGGGGTGGGGGTGGGGGTGGGGGCGTGGGATGCGGTGGAGGACAGCGATGATGGACAGCGGTGGCGTGCGTGTGAACGTATGAGGCTCTACTAAATGCTGTGGTGTAGTACTGTGTGGTGTGACGGCCCAAGGCTTGTGGCAGAGTAGAAACTGGCCTTTAAGTGGTGACACATTGCGGCAGGATTGGCGGAAGCGGCCCTGGCTGTTGATGTTGGCTGGAAGCCGGTGATCCTTCTCAAGTCCTTGGGGCGCAAAGTGCCAAAGGCAGTCCAGGGCTCGCAAATGCGCAGGCCTCCCCTGAAGCGAACTTTGCCACCCTGCAACGTCAAGCTGCTAGCCGTTGCGTGCCGTGTGCACGACGGGGTGCCAGACCGACCGTCCGACCGCCGACGGCAAACGGGTGCGAACGGGTCCAGCAGCCACGTAGCGGACTCGTGTAGTTAGCCTGTCAGCCTGAAACACGGCGTTGCGGCGGGGTGGCTACTCGGGGGCCTCGTGCCTTGTGTGTTGTGTCTTTGGGGGAGGGAGGGGGAGCGAGGGCGGGAACCACCAAGCGCCAGCGGGGACTGGGACTGGAACCTGGGGCCGGGGCACGCCCGGGTTTGGCACGACCGGGGCGCTCGCGCAAGCCAGTACACACGAAGGATAGCCATGAAGGCTGTTTTTTGTACTGTGTATTAATGTAAGACCTGATTTTGAGAATCGACTGTTGCTTGAGTCTTGCGCGCGACTTCAGTGATTCAGCTGCGTGCGCATAACTAGAGCGAGCTACAATTCAACTGTAACACATTTGAAAGATCTGAAAATGCACCTTTCGGGCTCAGGAATGTCCTAGCGACTTGCGACAGCCAGCGCCCGAGCGGACAACATCGACCGCGCTTTCTGGACGCCTGCCTGGTCCTGAAGCCTAAATACACAGGTATCATATCCGGGAGCAACTTCGCATCACCAGGCGATCCACACACAACCCGAACCCGCTGAGTCGGGGGCATCCCCGGCTAACCCGAGTTTTGGCCAGCACAGCCATGGCAGCCACCCTGTTGTGGGCGCTCCTAAGCGCTGCCCTGCTGGGCACGCTTCAAGTAGCACATGCTGAGGAGGGCGTCGCGGCAGCGCCCGACTTCTACAGCAGGCTAGTCACAGCGCCGGCCAAGGTGTACGGCGAGGTGAAGAAGGTCGGGGTGCTGCCCAAGGAGCGCTATGACGACAAGCTGTTTAACCACACAGCCTTCAGGGAATGGCTTTTGCACCAGGTAAGGCAAGATGGGGAACATGAGACCTCGCCTGAGCGTTTGCCTGCACCACCCGCGCGACCACCAAGCAACAAGTTCGCAGCCAGTCGCTGCACACGGTTCAGCCACACGCGCGCTCTCCCGCTCCCACACGCCCCCACCCCACCCGACACGCACACGCGGCCACAGACGGTGCTGGGCGAGGATGTGAGCTCGCAGCCGCCGCCTATGTCGTACAAGTGCGGCGTGTTCGTGAATCACAATTACAAGATCATTTTTATCCGGAACCGCAAGGCGGCGTCCACGACCGTGCTGGACACATTCAAGGTACCGTATTACGACAGAGCGCGGCGCTATGGCGTGAGCATGATGTGCAGCGGTCTGGCGTTGGGGTGACTCGACAGAAAGGCGGAGATCACGCATGGCCGGGAGGGATTTGCCCGCGCCGGCGCCGGCTCCGGATCCAAGGCATGGAACCCTGCCGTGCCTGGAGCGGGGCGAGTAGTCCTCTGGCCCCCATAGCTGCCTGCAAAGGGCAAACCTTCTCCACCGACGCACACCCGGCCCCTCCTGCAGGTGGCGTGCAAGTCGCAGTCCAAGCTGCTGTGCATGCGGCCATTCGACGCCGCGGAGATGGCGTCTCGCGGCGTGGACCACGACGAGATGTGGAGTAGCTACTACATCATCTCCTCCACACGCAACACCTGGGCGCGGGCGGCGAGCGGGTACGACTACACGCAGGACAGGTGGGCTCGCGCGTGTGTGCGCGTGTGTGTGCACGTGAGCATCGGCTTGGAGTTGGCCTGGGTGGGCGCATGGGCGGGTGTCAGGGGCCTCATTCAGGGGTGCAGGCCAGGCGGGCGCAACAGGCGAGCTGCTGGAGGCTGCCCCGTGTCGCAGCGGTCCCGCGGCTTCGTCTCATCCAACCTTGCCCAAGCCGCAAGGCACATATGCCGATGTGCCCTGACGTCTTCCACGGATGCAACCCCCCAAAACCCCACTTCGCTACTCGGCCCTGCGCCCGCCACCTGCTGTCGCAGGTGGCCCATCAAGACGGGCGTCTGCGGCGGCCTGCCCTTCCGCCAGTTCTGCACCGACCCCTACCTCATGGGCAAGATGGCAAACCTGTTCAGATGCGGCACACAGGTGGGCTCCATGCGGGCGGCGACAAGCAGGACAACGGGCCAGCGGCGCCCTGGCAGGTCCACTAGACCATTGCACAGTGGCGCCGCTGGGTGCGGCTTGGGTGCGGCCTAGGCTTGCCACACGTGGAGTGAATCGACGCGTGCAGTGGCATGGTGCAGTGGCATGGTGCAGGGCAGTTGCGCCTGGTCCGATGCACTGCCGCGATGACGTTCCAGCGTGGCTCACCACCCTGAATCACCCCAACACCTCCGCAGAGCTCCTTCCGCGGCGACGACGCCTGGGCCTACGACTTCTACCACGTGGAGCCCGCCTACCACTGCATGACGGACGCGGCCGGCACCGGCATGTCCGTGGACTACCTCATCAGGCAGGGCCCCGGGGGGCGGGCTCGCCTGTGTGTCGGTGTGTTAAGAATGCGAGCTTACAAGAGGGGACAGTCCGAAGCGTGCAAGACGCCAGGACCATCTGATGCTGCCAGGAGACCAACTTGACGCCCCCCCCCTGGGGTTGCTGCATACCCTCTCACAGCGTAGTCCGCGCGGCTCCGCGCACAGGGAGTCCCAACCAAGCCTAGGCCCGCCAGATCCCACCATTTGCATCGCTGCCGCCAGCCAGGAGTCCGCGATCGAAACCGCACACACTTATCCACCGGCCAGGAGAGGCTCACACGAGGCAAACGCAACAGCCAGGGCGCAAGCGTCCAGGCACCGAAGCGTAAGCACACACGCAAGCACCACCCCCACCGTGGCTCCCGCCCCAAACACTCAGGGCAGCCCACACGCCCCGGCCCCTCAAGGCGAGGGAGGAGGGGAGCCCGCGTCATACGGCAAACACACGACCATGCAATCACCAACACCACGCGCCAGGAAGGGATGCAGGGGGGGCACCGCATCCCAAGCCTTCGGGCGAATACCCAAGCTAACAAAATACTGCAGGCGCCCCCAAAAGTCGGCGATGACCGCCAGGCCAATACCCAACACCTGCGCAGACGGCAGGGTGTGTTAAGACATAAGGCAGCAACGCAAAGACTGTATATGTGTGTGTACTTGTGTGCGTATATGTTGGACAAGTGTGGGCTCTCCTGGGCGCGCTGGCGCCAGGGTTTGTTCCTTTCGGAACCCGGACAGCGTTTCAGATGCAGCACAGTGGAGGGCGGGGAGTTTGGTGGCATATCCTATGCCCTAGCGGTTGCTGCTCGCAGGGCGCCCTCGACGTGTGCGTGCGCCTCATCAGCCGACCCAAACCCTTTTGAGCCGGCTATGCACTGACGACATCCGTGCAGGTACGAGCATCTGCACGAGGACTTTGCCAAGCTGCTGGAGATCCTCAACGCCCGGCGGCAAGCCATGGATCCCAAGCTGCCGGAGATCCGCAACAACAAGATGCGGTGGATGAAGCAGGGCGTGCACGTCCAGGTGGGGCGGGTGCAGACACGAGACCATTCACACGCGCGCCGTGGCCCGACACAGAGGAGGGAGTGTGATGTTGCAAGCTGAAGGTGTTACAAACGCAGGGCCTGCTGATTGTTCCGCCGAACAGCTTTTCCGAACGCGCCAACCCTCACAGGCGGCGAAGAACAACGCGAGTGAGGTCGGCGAGACGGGCATGTGGAAGGAGGACGCGGCAGCGTTGGTGTCCGCCGACCGCCATGCGGTCAAGTATCGCGAGTGTGGCATGGAGTGTGTTCGCGACATTGGGCGCTTCTTCGCAAAGGACCTGGAGGTCATGAAGCTGGAGGTGCCGCAAGCGTAGCAAGGGGCCGTTACGGTCGTAGGTTACGGCATGGTTACGGCGCATGCACACGTGCGGCGCCAGGGGCGTGCGGTGCAATGCCGCGACGCCAGCGCGCAGGCTTTGGTGGTCATGAGGCATGCTTGCAGGGTGTGCAGCTTGCGTAGGTACGAGTGGACAGGCGTCGGAACGGAATCTGGGAATTGGCCGGTGTTTTTGGTGTTATGGTGCTGCGAACGCAGGATTCAGGTTGAGGGAAGGGGCTTGATGAATGCGTCTTGCATTCAGGCCTACATTGAGGATGGGGGATCCCCTCTCGTGGTACACGGGTACGTGAGAAGGATACACTTGCGCTAAAAAATCGCCGGGTTGGTAATCCTGGCACGCGCGTGCCCACACACAACTTTGACCGCGCGGGCTGAGAAAACGCCCGTGACAGCGATACGATGACCATTTCTTTGCAGTTTGCTCAATTACCAGCAGGCACGCTCGCGGCTGCGCCAATCGATTGTTAACGCGAAATGGCTCTTACGCCCGTTTTCGTGTATCTATATCCCACCTCCTGGTGTGTGTTCAGCGATGTTTAGCTCTGTTATTTCCTCGTGGCTCGTGCCCGAGAAGACCTGTTGTGCCGCTGCCAGGAATGCGGCCAAGATGTCAACATGTTCGACCGGCGCGCTTTAATCTGGGACCAGGCGCTGGCAGGCGCCTTTGCCGAAACATAACAGCAAACAATCAATGGTACTGCGGAGGAGCTGCGAGTGCAGGTTGGAAGTCGCTGGTTGCAGGACACTCGTAAGTCGCGAGGGCGCCCAGGCGCAAGGGCGAGCCATAGTCTCGCCATATCCAAATCAATAAACAACTCACGGTGGCATATTTATGACGCCATCGTTATAGGTTTTAAGGCCGCTCCGATCCCATGCAAGGGCGAGGGCGGGCCTTGCTCCGCTTGCGCCGAACACCCGCGGCCGGGCATCCTGACATACTGTACAAGCTGTTTTTTGTCATTGCACTCAAAATCTCCCTGTCAACGTTGTGTCCGAGGCGCGCAACTTCCGCGCCGGAGTAGCCGATAGCGGAAAAGTCTGCGTAGAAGAAGAAATAAAACGACAGTACAGCTGCGTGCGCTCTCACGTAGGCCCCAGCCGGCTAGCGACGTCTCAGCCAGTCAGAGTCAAACTCGACGAGGCGCCTCTCGCGCCTTCCCCGGCCAGCCTGGCGCAGCACCCCCAAAACTCCACATAAATGGCTACCGCTCAGCTTCTACCAGCCTAAGGGCTTAGCCGCCCTGTGAGCGGTGAGCCACGTCGTTTGGCGCGCGGAGTTCTCGGCAGCGCCAGGCAATGCAGCAGGCAGCTCCTGAGAGTAATTCCACATCGAGCAGTGCAGAGGGCTTATACACGGCTCCCCAGCTGCGGCCTGGGACCGCATACACAGTAATGGCAGGCATGGTCGGGACATCGGGCGAAGGAGCGGGGCCCAGCCAAGCAGCCGGACCTGGACTGCACGGGCACAGGGCTACAGATATATCAGACGAGGGCGATACGTTCGCAGGCCCAGGCCAGGCGGGCGTAACAGGCGAGCTGCTGGAGGCTGCCCTGTGTCGCAGCGGTCCTGCCGCTTCGTCTCTTACCACCTTGCCCAAGCCCCTGCACGGCGAGAGCGGTGCTGACAGCAGCAGCGCCCTGGGCCGAACACATGGCGTTTTGGGCTCACCGATCCTGAAGGAGGAGGGCATGCAGCAGCAGGAGGCAGACCAGCTGTCCGGCGGGGTAGCGGCAGGTGGCCCAGGCCTGGGCACGGAGGATGCCGACGCCGGAAACGCCGAAGCCCTGGCTGACGACTGGGTGAAGCAGGAGGCCGAGGTGGGCGTAGATGCGGACTTGGCCGGCGGCGCGGCAGCGGTGCCGCCGGCCTCTGACGAGGAAGCCGTGGTGGACGACGCCGATCCCGAGGCCGACCCAGTCCCCCTGCCGCACTCCGGCCTGTCCCCAGTCGTGGACGCCGATGACCCCGACGACGACGCCGACGCCATCCACGCCTGCGGCGACGACAGCGCGCACCGCCTGCGCTACCTGGGCGCCGGCGCGTACCGGCTGCCGCTGGGCGCGCTGCCGCTGTTCCCGCCGGAGAAGGTGGCCATGGCGGCCGTGGAGCCCACCGTGATCTCGCTCTGGTACCAGGCAGCCGGCGAGCCCGACACGGCGCCGCTGCGGCAGCACCAGGCGGCACTGCGCATCTACACCTACGAGCACCGCAAGACGGTGCACATCACGCGCATGTCGGGGCTGGCGGGGCGCGTGGAGGGCGTGGTCACGCCGCACGTGGGCAGCACGCTGGGGCTGTGGGGCCTGGACGACGGCCGCGTCATGGTAGGCGCCGTGGACGTGGGCTTGGAGGCGCAGGACGCAGCCGGGCTGGCGGGCGGCGCAGGGGCTGGGCACGGGGGCGCCGTCCTGGGGCGCGGCAGGCATAGCCACACGCTCGCGGGCCGCCTGGGCCTGCCGCCGTCCGGGGCGCGCCGCGGCGTGCCGGGTGGCCGTGACCGCGGCATGTACGAGTACGGCGCCGGCGGCAACAGCCAGCAGCGGGCGGGCGGGGCCGGGACGGGGCGCTCGTCGACAGACGGCAGCGCCGGCGGCAGCGCGGGCGGCGGCATCAGCAGCGCGGGCGGCAGCGCCCGGTGGACGCCGCAGGCCCTGGAGCACGGCGGCCGGCGGACCATGGACGGCACCTCGACGGAGGACATGATGGGCGCCATCCCGCCCGAGTGGCGCGTCAACGCGCGCGGCCCCTACCGGCTCACGTCCTTCGGCGGCGGCACGTTCGGCCTGCCGCTGAGCGGGCTGTCCGTCTTCCCGCCCGCCGCGGTGTCCGCCGCCACCGCGCAGCCCACCACCGTCACGCTCTGGTACATGGCGCTCAGCGGCGGCGCCGCCACCGCCGCGCTGCTGGGCATGGAGGCGCTGCAGCGCTACGACGCCGCGCTGCGCGTGTACAACTACGAGCACCGCCGCGTGGCGCACCTCACGCGCATGAAGAGCCTGCTCGACACCATCGCCGGCGGCGCGCCCGCCACCGGCGGCGTGCTGTGCCTGTGGCGCCTGGCCGACGGCCGGCTGCTGGTCACGGTGGCGGAGGCCCTCGGCGGCGGCGCGGTGGCCAGCGGCGTCGGCGCGGGCGGCTCCAAGGCGTCGGCCGGCGTGGCGGCGGGCGCGGCGATCAGCGGGGCCACCTCGCGCCGGGCGGCGCCGTCCAAGGCCAAGCAGGCGCGCGGGTCCAAGGCCGCGCCGTCCCCGTCGGAGGTGGGCTCGCTGGACGACCTGCCCGGCGCGTGGGAGGAGGAGCTGCCGGACACGGCCACGTGGGCCCTGCACGCCATGGCCGCCGCAGCGGCGGGGGCGCCCCCACCGATCCCAGTTGTGGCGGCGGCGGCAGCGGCACCGGCGCCGGCTCGCAGCGCGCCGCCGCGCCGCGGCGGCGGCGGCGGCGGCCGGCGGCGAGGCCGCGGCCCCTCGTACGAGGAGGACGACGACGAGGCGGACGAGGAGCAGGAGGCGCACACGCGCGCTGTGGCGGACGAGGAAGGCTCCGAGGCGGCGGGCAGCGAGGAGGCGGACGACAACGACGACGGCCCCAAGGGCTCCGCGGGGCCGCGCGACCTGTGGTTCAACGGCACCGGCATCTACCTGCCGCGCGACACCGCCAACCTGCTGCCCGTCACGGTGCGCAACACGGCGACGGAGGAGTCGGCGCCGCTGACGCTGTGGTTCCGCGCTGCTGCCGACGGCGCGACGGACGCGGACGCGCAGCTGCGGCGCTTCACGCGCTCCCGGCTACGAGTGTCGCCCAGCGGCAGCGCCACCATCTCGGGGTCTTCGGAGATGGTGCGGGAGGTGGCGGGCGACATGTGGGACAGCAGCTCAAAGCGGCTGGAGATGTGGCTGTGGCGCATGGAGGACGGGCGCTGCGTGGTGACGCAGCAGCACGTGCCGCCGCCCACGCAGGCATCGGGCTGGCACCTGCCGCAGACGGTGCAGGCGCAGACCCTGGCGCGGCGGACGCAGCAGCAGCAGCAGCAGCCACAGCCGCCGCCGCAGGTGGCGGCAGCGGCGACGCAGGCACAGGTGCTGTCACAGGCGCTGCTGTTGCACCAGCAGCAGCAGCAGGCCCAGGACCAGCAGCAGCATCTGCTCCTCCTGCAGCGGCACCAGCAGCTGCAGTGGGCGCAGCAGCAGCTGTCGCGGGCGGGCCTGGGGAGGCCGCCGCTGGGGCCGCGCGGGCAGCCTGGGCTGTCCGGCGCGGCTGCGGCGGCGCTTGGGCAGCAGGAGCCGCAGGACGCCTGGATTGGGCCGCAGTCTGGTTACGTGCCGCCGCTGGGCGGGCTGCTGCGCGGCCTGGTGGCGGCGGGCGCCGGCGGCGGCAACACCAGCCTCAACCTGCCGGCCGCCTCCATCACGCACCTGCACGGCTTCCTGCCGCACGGGTCGCGGCTGCCGCCGGTGCAGTCGGGCGAGCTGCGGCTGTGCGGCCTCACCTTCCACCCCGAGCTGGCGCCGGGCGTGCGCCGCGCGATGGCGGCGTGGCAGGCCTCCGCGCTGGCGCGCACGCGGCAAGAAGCTGACGCGGCCGTGGAGCAGGTCGAGATCCCGGGCGCGGAGCCGGACCCCGCCAGTGGCCAGGGCGCGGCCACCGCCACCGCGCAGCTGTTCCACCGGTACGGCCTCAGCGCGGAGCTCATCAGCTCGCAGGTGGCGGTGCTGCTGGGGCTGAGCGCGGAGCGGGGCTGGGACGCGCCGCTGCCGGCCGAGGGCCCCATGGAGCTGTCCACGCAGCTGGTGGAGCCGTGCCAGGACGTGGCGCGCGGCGGCGCGGGGCTGCGGGCGGCGCGGCGGATCGGGCGCAGCACCGTGCTGGGCGTGGTGGCGGGTTACGTGATGCCGGCGGCGGTGGCGGCGCGGTTCGTTTCGCAAGGCTACCGGCACGTGAACGGCGGGGTGCGGTCGCAGCTGGAGGCGGAGGTGGCCGAGGTGGGCCTGGGCGACGTGGCGCCGGCGTGGCAGGTGCTGGCGGGCGCGTTCCGGCTACCGGTGCCGGGGCTGGAGGGAGAGCTGCAGCTGGCGACCGGCGGCGCGTCTTCAGGTGCGACGTTCATGTTTTAGCCAACAATTGTTTTAAGCTGTCACTTTGCGTGGTTGTTCACGCTTCGTCTCCCCATGGCAGCGGCGCTTCGTCTCCCCGAGCTTATGCATTACTCATGCAAACGTGCACGGCGGGAACGCCCCACCCTCGCCCTCCCCGACAGGCCACTTCAACCAGCCGCTGGAGCTCAACATGCTCGGCTACGGCAACCTGGCGGCGCTGATCAACGACCCGCGCGTGGAGCCGCGCGCCTGGGTGGAGGGCAACGACGTCGAGGACGAGAGCGGCGTGGCGGAGATGTCCGCCAATTGCGCGGTAGGCGGCTTTCCTTCACTCATCTGTCCGCCATGCACCTGCGCACCCACGTTCGTGTACGCGTGTATTACAGCGCGCATGTCATCGCACGGGTGCATTGCAGCAGTCGCTGCCTGAGCCGCTCGCCTTACTGGGCATCACCCGGACACCTGACCTGTGACTGCCCTACGTACTGCTGGACCAACCATTTCACAGGTGCTGCCGGTGTCTGTCCGCGGCCTGCTGCTGCCGGTGCTCGTGACCATCCGCGGCGTAGCGCCCGGCGAGCAGCTGCTGCGCGACTACGGCGCGGCCTGGTGGAGGCAGCTGGCGCGCCCCTGGGAGGTGCTGTCGGTGGCAACGGAAGTGGCGGAGGCCCGCGCTGGCGCGGTGGCTGCGGTGGCGGCCGGCGGCCTCGCGGGCGCGCATGCGGCGGCGCCGGTGTCCTCCTATGAGGAGGCCGTGGCGCGGCAGGCGCGGCTGCAGCAGCAGCTGCACATGCAGCTGCAGGCGGCAGCGGCGGCGGCAGCTGCACGGGGAGGCGACATGTACACGCTGGACTTGGGCAGGTGAGAGGCTAGCGGCGCGGGCCGCACGCAGCAGCTGTTGTTGGGAGTGCGAACAGCGAGCGCAGGCGCGCAAGATGCGGTACCGCGCGGTGGCACCAGCCGCACGCAACGGGCTACACTGGGCGTGCGCAACTTTCTTGGCGTTGCACTGACAGGTGTGTGACGTGCTGCTGTGCAGGCAACCCTCGACCGGCAAGCGCCAGCACCCGGAGACTGGGAGCCGGTCCGTTAGCCCGGAGACGCAGCGCCGCTGCGTCTAGTTTTGCCTTCGCGCTTACTTCTGACTGCAGCAGCACGTTGCCGTTGGAGCAGCGAGCGACGGATGGGATCGTGTACATGAGCATGTTATCCTGTGTCAGTGCTGACGCCTTGAGCACACATCTCAAGACCAGCGGGGTGCATAGAGCCGCGGCTCTGACGATGACGATGACCCGAAGTTGCCTGACCAAGAGCGGGGTGTGCGAGGGCGTGTCAATGATGCCACACAGGCCAAAACCGTCGATTTGCGTGTTACCGAAAAGAGGATTATCCTGGTTGTGGGTTGTGGGAAGTCCATAACCATGGCACTGTCTGTCCGAGTGGCGGCACTGGACCCCGATTCGCATCCTCCCCGTGCCGTGCGCGTCTTGTTCGGCCGTACGGTACAAGACGCATTCCCCGCTTACAAGCCAGGTCCTGGGCAATTTTATTCTGAACGTTTATTCTGAACTGCATGTGTCTTGCATGCGGCAACTTGCGAGACGGGAACGGCGGTTGTCGCTCGTCACCGCTTGGTGTCGTCCCCTAGCTGTGGGCTGTCCCCACACGCGCGGGCGTATGTCGATGTGTTGCTTTAGCGACGTAAGGACGTGTTTGTGGGAGGTTCAAGACCGCGAATGTGGTCGGGCAAGAGGAACGAATGCCTGCAAGGCGAAGCGTTTTCCTGCATGCGGCCTGTGGAGAATCTGTGGAGGAAAGCAGGCCCAGCACCTGCTTCAACGAATGTGACTCCATCAGTTTGTGACAACGTATGACGAAGCATTCGGTCCGCCTACATGCGGGGCCCTAGTATGACGCTTTGTTCGTTTGGCTTCTTCGTGTTTTGACTGCCGGCACGAGATACACCATGACCAAAGCGCAATCGCTGATACCGCAAGGTGGCTGGCTCGAGTAATGCCGACCGGCAACCTGCGTGCCGTGCCTGGTGAATGGTGGATAGGTGTTGGGGGAAGATGCCATCAAAGTATAAACAAAAGGTGGGGCGCGCTGGGTTGTGAACGGCGTCTGGGGTGAGATGATGACGGTGGGAAGGGCTGCGGAATAAGGGTCTTGGGAGGCCAAGAGCACGTGGTACTTGCATGGTCGTGTGTGTTTAAGGCGCAGTGGACACAGTGAGATGGGCGACACAGGGCGGCACAGGTCCTGTTTTTGTAAGCGCATGCCGCGGCAGCCATTCATGAATGCGACATTGCAGCCATGTACTCCGCATCAAGCACAAAGCAGCACTTCACCTGCTGCCGAAGCAGCATGCAGCATCAGCGCAGTATGCTGCGGCCCGGTAATGATGGGCTCACGGCCTCCACAGTCCACACGCATGCAGGCAGGGCATGCAGCAGCCTAACCGCATCAGCAGATTGCACCGCCGCCGCCCGCCGGCCGCATCAGCACATACGGCACGGTACGTTAGCGTGGCCCTGACCCATGGCATACCGTACACAAAGTTGAACCTGGATCGTCCCACGGAATCACCTCTACCGCTCCCTCGAGCTCCGCCCTGCTGTATGTTCTGTCCAAGTCCACCGTCCATGTGTGACACCAGCCACGCCATGTGTGCCCGCTGATGGGGGCCGTGGTGCAGCCATGTGCTCCCGTACTTACAGAATCCCCGAATCAAGTAAGCCGCATCAGGTACACAGCGGCACTTCGGTCCTGTCCCGGCCCCCAAACGCAGGCAGGCATGCCATGCAGTAGCCGCCAGCAAACCCTAACCCCACCCCACAGCCCTTATCACGCACACGCAACACATAAGGACACACCCACAACACATAAGAAACCTTATCTAACACACATACCACTACGCTGCAAAAGTCATGGTCACGTTTGCGCACCCAATGAAGCCTTGCGCCCTGTCTTTGCCTCCCTTTACAATTAGCTCTTGCCCGCACGCCCAAACTCGCTTCCTAGCCTGAGAACGGTTCGATTTCCAGTCGAGTTTGCTCACATGGCCCTGCGCGCCCCCTTAGGAAGTCCGTATGTATAGTTTGCTGCGCTCTTTAAGAAACTGCGAAAAAGCTGTGCGCGGTTTGGGAACGGACCATGTCGCCCTGACTTATACGTGCACCTTGCGTATGCCGCCAATTGCTGGCCTTTGGGGCTCATACGATATACGTGGTATGATTTTGCTGTGCAACCTGGCGCTGCTGCGGGAAAGGCTGTACGGCGCGCTGCATGGGCGCATGGGCGGTCTAAAAATTCGCTTGCGCGCGCACGCCGGCATTTCCATACACGCATGTTGTCAGGACTGCCGTCACCAATTCCGGGTAGCCACACCCCTAGTGTACTCGGTGCTAGCTGGCCTCGTCGGGGCGCCATCGCTTTCACATGGTTCTGCGTGGAGCGGCCCCACCACTGCTGCTAAGTGGCGCACCCAGGCATTTGGCGCTGTTGGTTTTGCCATGCGCCATGGAAGTAACCCCAGCTATGACTGCGCTGCGCTTGCGGACAGACCTCTAGTATCCAGTGGCGGGGACACCGGGGCTGCAGCGTAATCGTCAGCCCGAGTCACACTGTTGGGAAGTCAGATTCCACGACTTATGCAGGGCAGTGAAGGGTGTGGGGGCACGGTACTTCGGCGCCCGGTTTTTCGGCCTTTTGGGGCTGCACGCGGGACGTTGTTCAGCCCATTCTGCTTGTCACCTCATACATTGCACACGGCACTCCAAAGGCAAGGTTAAACCTTGCGGGCTCCTGAGCGCGGCAAGGATTTTCCTTGAACTTTCAAGTCGCACACTGGCTTGGCCTGCGCTGACATTGCTTAAAATCGCTACATCCAAAAATAAGTGATTTGCCCTGTGTGCCTGGCGTTGGCTCTTCAGACCCAGTTGGCTTTTACATGTCGGTGAAAGCCAACTTCGCGCGGGGCACGTCTTACAGCTTTGCGCACGTATGGAAGATATGTGCTATACGTGGGTATATGATGAGCACAATCGGCGGACTTCCTTGCTCCCAGGCGCGGACATACCCTGGTCGACACGCATCGGCACACACCGACTCCCTCAGTTGCCTGGGCGGCCACCACATGACCCTTTTGCAGCTCAGGTAGCCCCAAACCATGCATACACATGCGTATTATGTTTGTGAAGTGCCGCGGTCTGGACGCCTTGCTCACAGGGTGTGCGGGGGGGGGCGGGTGTGGCGTGGCGTGGCGTGTGTGTATGGGCAGGTCACGAGGTCAACCCCCCAACTCCCAACTCCCCGATCTCCCAAGTAACCATCCGGTTACGGCCGACGGTTGAGCCCTGGCCCTTCACTACGCTGCAAAAGTCATGGTCACGTTTGCGCACCCAATGAAGCCTTGCGCCCTGTCTTTGCCTCCCTTTACAATTAGCTCTTGCCCGCACGCCCAAACTCGCTTCCTAGCCTGAGAACGGTTCGATTTCCAGTCGAGTTTGCTCACATGGCCCTGCGCGCCCCCTTAGGAAGTCCGTATGTATAGTTTGCTGCGCTCTTTAAGAAACTGCGAAAAAGCTGTGCGCGGTTTGGGAACGGACCATGTCGCCCTGACTTATACGTGCACCTTGCGTATGCCGCCAATTGCTGGCCTTTGGGGCTCATACGATATACGTGGTATGATTTTGCTGTGCAACCTGGCGCTGCTGCGGGAAAGGCTGTACGGCGCGCTGCATGGGCGCATGGGCGGTCTAAAAATTCGCTTGCGCGCGCACGCCGGCATTTCCATACACGCATGTTGTCAGGACTGCCGTCACCAATTCCGGGTAGCCACACCCCTAGTGTACTCGGTGCTAGCTGGCCTCGTCGGGGCGCCATCGCTTTCACATGGTTCTGCGTGGAGCGGCCCCACCACTGCTGCTAAGTGGCGCACCCAGGCATTTGGCGCTGTTGGTTTTGCCATGCGCCATGGAAGTAACCCCAGCTATGACTGCGCTGCGCTTGCGGACAGACCTCTAGTATCCAGTGGCGGGGACACCGGGGCTGCAGCGTAATCGTCAGCCCGAGTCACACTGTTGGGAAGTCAGATTCCACGACTTATGCAGGGCAGTGAAGGGTGTGGGGGCACGGTACTTCGGCGCCCGGTTTTTCGGCCTTTTGGGGCTGCACGCGGGACGTTGTTCAGCCCATTCTGCTTGTCACCTCATACATTGCACACGGCACTCCAAAGGCAAGGTTAAACCTTGCGGGCTCCTGAGCGCGGCAAGGATTTTCCTTGAACTTTCAAGTCGCACACTGGCTTGGCCTGCGCTGACATTGCTTAAAATCGCTACATCCAAAAATAAGTGATTTGCCCTGTGTGCCTGGCGTTGGCTCTTCAGACCCAGTTGGCTTTTACATGTCGGTGAAAGCCAACTTCGCGCGGGGCACGTCTTACAGCTTTGCGCACGTATGGAAGATATGTGCTATACGTGGGTATATGATGAGCACAATCGGCGGACTTCCTTGCTCCCAGGCGCGGACATACCCTGGTCGACACGCATCGGCACACACCGACTCCCTCAGTTGCCTGGGCGGCCACCACATGACCCTTTTGCAGCTCAGGTAGCCCCAAACCATGCATACACATGCGTATTATGTTTGTGAAGTGCCGCGGTCTGGACGCCTTGCTCACAGGGTGTGCGGGGGGGGGCGGGTGTGGCGTGGCGTGGCGTGTGTGTATGGGCAGGTCACGAGGTCAACCCCCCAACTCCCAACTCCCCGATCTCCCAAGTAACCATCCGGTTACGGCCGACGGTTGAGCCCTGGCCCTTCACTACGCTGCAAAAGTCATGGTCACGTTTGCGCACCCAATGAAGCCTTGCGCCCTGTCTTTGCCTCCCTTTACAATTAGCTCTTGCCCGCACGCCCAAACTCGCTTCCTAGCCTGAGAACGGTTCGATTTCCAGTCGAGTTTGCTCACATGGCCCTGCGCGCCCCCTTAGGAAGTCCGTATGTATAGTTTGCTGCGCTCTTTAAGAAACTGCGAAAAAGCTGTGCGCGGTTTGGGAACGGACCATGTCGCCCTGACTTATACGTGCACCTTGCGTATGCCGCCAATTGCTGGCCTTTGGGGCTCATACGATATACGTGGTATGATTTTGCTGTGCAACCTGGCGCTGCTGCGGGAAAGGCTGTACGGCGCGCTGCATGGGCGCATGGGCGGTCTAAAAATTCGCTTGCGCGCGCACGCCGGCATTTCCATACACGCATGTTGTCAGGACTGCCGTCACCAATTCCGGGTAGCCACACCCCTAGTGTACTCGGTGCTAGCTGGCCTCGTCGGGGCGCCATCGCTTTCACATGGTTCTGCGTGGAGCGGCCCCACCACTGCTGCTAAGTGGCGCACCCAGGCATTTGGCGCTGTTGGTTTTGCCATGCGCCATGGAAGTAACCCCAGCTATGACTGCGCTGCGCTTGCGGACAGACCTCTAGTATCCAGTGGCGGGGACACCGGGGCTGCAGCGTAATCGTCAGCCCGAGTCACACTGTTGGGAAGTCAGATTCCACGACTTATGCAGGGCAGTGAAGGGTGTGGGGGCACGGTACTTCGGCGCCCGGTTTTTCGGCCTTTTGGGGCTGCACGCGGGACGTTGTTCAGCCCATTCTGCTTGTCACCTCATACATTGCACACGGCACTCCAAAGGCAAGGTTAAACCTTGCGGGCTCCTGAGCGCGGCAAGGATTTTCCTTGAACTTTCAAGTCGCACACTGGCTTGGCCTGCGCTGACATTGCTTAAAATCGCTACATCCAAAAATAAGTGATTTGCCCTGTGTGCCTGGCGTTGGCTCTTCAGACCCAGTTGGCTTTTACATGTCGGTGAAAGCCAACTTCGCGCGGGGCACGTCTTACAGCTTTGCGCACGTATGGAAGATATGTGCTATACGTGGGTATATGATGAGCACAATCGGCGGACTTCCTTGCTCCCAGGCGCGGACATACCCTGGTCGACACGCATCGGCACACACCGACTCCCTCAGTTGCCTGGGCGGCCACCACATGACCCTTTTGCAGCTCAGGTAGCCCCAAACCATGCATACACATGCGTATTATGTTTGTGAAGTGCCGCGGTCTGGACGCCTTGCTCACAGGGTGTGCGGGGGGGGGCGGGTGTGGCGTGGCGTGGCGTGTGTGTATGGGCAGGTCACGAGGTCAACCCCCCAACTCCCAACTCCCCGATCTCCCAAGTAACCATCCGGTTACGGCCGACGGTTGAGCCCTGGCCCTTCACTACGCTGCAAAAGTCATGGTCACGTTTGCGCACCCAATGAAGCCTTGCGCCCTGTCTTTGCCTCCCTTTACAATTAGCTCTTGCCCGCACGCCCAAACTCGCTTCCTAGCCTGAGAACGGTTCGATTTCCAGTCGAGTTTGCTCACATGGCCCTGCGCGCCCCCTTAGGAAGTCCGTATGTATAGTTTGCTGCGCTCTTTAAGAAACTGCGAAAAAGCTGTGCGCGGTTTGGGAACGGACCATGTCGCCCTGACTTATACGTGCACCTTGCGTATGCCGCCAATTGCTGGCCTTTGGGGCTCATACGATATACGTGGTATGATTTTGCTGTGCAACCTGGCGCTGCTGCGGGAAAGGCTGTACGGCGCGCTGCATGGGCGCATGGGCGGTCTAAAAATTCGCTTGCGCGCGCACGCCGGCATTTCCATACACGCATGTTGTCAGGACTGCCGTCACCAATTCCGGGTAGCCACACCCCTAGTGTACTCGGTGCTAGCTGGCCTCGTCGGGGCGCCATCGCTTTCACATGGTTCTGCGTGGAGCGGCCCCACCACTGCTGCTAAGTGGCGCACCCAGGCATTTGGCGCTGTTGGTTTTGCCATGCGCCATGGAAGTAACCCCAGCTATGACTGCGCTGCGCTTGCGGACAGACCTCTAGTATCCAGTGGCGGGGACACCGGGGCTGCAGCGTAATCGTCAGCCCGAGTCACACTGTTGGGAAGTCAGATTCCACGACTTATGCAGGGCAGTGAAGGGTGTGGGGGCACGGTACTTCGGCGCCCGGTTTTTCGGCCTTTTGGGGCTGCACGCGGGACGTTGTTCAGCCCATTCTGCTTGTCACCTCATACATTGCACACGGCACTCCAAAGGCAAGGTTAAACCTTGCGGGCTCCTGAGCGCGGCAAGGATTTTCCTTGAACTTTCAAGTCGCACACTGGCTTGGCCTGCGCTGACATTGCTTAAAATCGCTACATCCAAAAATAAGTGATTTGCCCTGTGTGCCTGGCGTTGGCTCTTCAGACCCAGTTGGCTTTTACATGTCGGTGAAAGCCAACTTCGCGCGGGGCACGTCTTACAGCTTTGCGCACGTATGGAAGATATGTGCTATACGTGGGTATATGATGAGCACAATCGGCGGACTTCCTTGCTCCCAGGCGCGGACATACCCTGGTCGACACGCATCGGCACACACCGACTCCCTCAGTTGCCTGGGCGGCCACCACATGACCCTTTTGCAGCTCAGGTAGCCCCAAACCATGCATACACATGCGTATTATGTTTGTGAAGTGCCGCGGTCTGGACGCCTTGCTCACAGGGTGTGCGGGGGGGGGCGGGTGTGGCGTGGCGTGGCGTGTGTGTATGGGCAGGTCACGAGGTCAACCCCCCAACTCCCAACTCCCCGATCTCCCAAGTAACCATCCGGTTACGGCCGACGGTTGAGCCCTGGCCCTTCACTACGCTGCAAAAGTCATGGTCACGTTTGCGCACCCAATGAAGCCTTGCGCCCTGTCTTTGCCTCCCTTTACAATTAGCTCTTGCCCGCACGCCCAAACTCGCTTCCTAGCCTGAGAACGGTTCGATTTCCAGTCGAGTTTGCTCACATGGCCCTGCGCGCCCCCTTAGGAAGTCCGTATGTATAGTTTGCTGCGCTCTTTAAGAAACTGCGAAAAAGCTGTGCGCGGTTTGGGAACGGACCATGTCGCCCTGACTTATACGTGCACCTTGCGTATGCCGCCAATTGCTGGCCTTTGGGGCTCATACGATATACGTGGTATGATTTTGCTGTGCAACCTGGCGCTGCTGCGGGAAAGGCTGTACGGCGCGCTGCATGGGCGCATGGGCGGTCTAAAAATTCGCTTGCGCGCGCACGCCGGCATTTCCATACACGCATGTTGTCAGGACTGCCGTCACCAATTCCGGGTAGCCACACCCCTAGTGTACTCGGTGCTAGCTGGCCTCGTCGGGGCGCCATCGCTTTCACATGGTTCTGCGTGGAGCGGCCCCACCACTGCTGCTAAGTGGCGCACCCAGGCATTTGGCGCTGTTGGTTTTGCCATGCGCCATGGAAGTAACCCCAGCTATGACTGCGCTGCGCTTGCGGACAGACCTCTAGTATCCAGTGGCGGGGACACCGGGGCTGCAGCGTAATCGTCAGCCCGAGTCACACTGTTGGGAAGTCAGATTCCACGACTTATGCAGGGCAGTGAAGGGTGTGGGGGCACGGTACTTCGGCGCCCGGTTTTTCGGCCTTTTGGGGCTGCACGCGGGACGTTGTTCAGCCCATTCTGCTTGTCACCTCATACATTGCACACGGCACTCCAAAGGCAAGGTTAAACCTTGCGGGCTCCTGAGCGCGGCAAGGATTTTCCTTGAACTTTCAAGTCGCACACTGGCTTGGCCTGCGCTGACATTGCTTAAAATCGCTACATCCAAAAATAAGTGATTTGCCCTGTGTGCCTGGCGTTGGCTCTTCAGACCCAGTTGGCTTTTACATGTCGGTGAAAGCCAACTTCGCGCGGGGCACGTCTTACAGCTTTGCGCACGTATGGAAGATATGTGCTATACGTGGGTATATGATGAGCACAATCGGCGGACTTCCTTGCTCCCAGGCGCGGACATACCCTGGTCGACACGCATCGGCACACACCGACTCCCTCAGTTGCCTGGGCGGCCACCACATGACCCTTTTGCAGCTCAGGTAGCCCCAAACCATGCATACACATGCGTATTATGTTTGTGAAGTGCCGCGGTCTGGACGCCTTGCTCACAGGGTGTGCGGGGGGGGGCGGGTGTGGCGTGGCGTGGCGTGTGTGTATGGGCAGGTCACGAGGTCAACCCCCCAACTCCCAACTCCCCGATCTCCCAAGTAACCATCCGGTTACGGCCGACGGTTGAGCCCTGGCCCTTCACTACGCTGCAAAAGTCATGGTCACGTTTGCGCACCCAATGAAGCCTTGCGCCCTGTCTTTGCCTCCCTTTACAATTAGCTCTTGCCCGCACGCCCAAACTCGCTTCCTAGCCTGAGAACGGTTCGATTTCCAGTCGAGTTTGCTCACATGGCCCTGCGCGCCCCCTTAGGAAGTCCGTATGTATAGTTTGCTGCGCTCTTTAAGAAACTGCGAAAAAGCTGTGCGCGGTTTGGGAACGGACCATGTCGCCCTGACTTATACGTGCACCTTGCGTATGCCGCCAATTGCTGGCCTTTGGGGCTCATACGATATACGTGGTATGATTTTGCTGTGCAACCTGGCGCTGCTGCGGGAAAGGCTGTACGGCGCGCTGCATGGGCGCATGGGCGGTCTAAAAATTCGCTTGCGCGCGCACGCCGGCATTTCCATACACGCATGTTGTCAGGACTGCCGTCACCAATTCCGGGTAGCCACACCCCTAGTGTACTCGGTGCTAGCTGGCCTCGTCGGGGCGCCATCGCTTTCACATGGTTCTGCGTGGAGCGGCCCCACCACTGCTGCTAAGTGGCGCACCCAGGCATTTGGCGCTGTTGGTTTTGCCATGCGCCATGGAAGTAACCCCAGCTATGACTGCGCTGCGCTTGCGGACAGACCTCTAGTATCCAGTGGCGGGGACACCGGGGCTGCAGCGTAATCGTCAGCCCGAGTCACACTGTTGGGAAGTCAGATTCCACGACTTATGCAGGGCAGTGAAGGGTGTGGGGGCACGGTACTTCGGCGCCCGGTTTTTCGGCCTTTTGGGGCTGCACGCGGGACGTTGTTCAGCCCATTCTGCTTGTCACCTCATACATTGCACACGGCACTCCAAAGGCAAGGTTAAACCTTGCGGGCTCCTGAGCGCGGCAAGGATTTTCCTTGAACTTTCAAGTCGCACACTGGCTTGGCCTGCGCTGACATTGCTTAAAATCGCTACATCCAAAAATAAGTGATTTGCCCTGTGTGCCTGGCGTTGGCTCTTCAGACCCAGTTGGCTTTTACATGTCGGTGAAAGCCAACTTCGCGCGGGGCACGTCTTACAGCTTTGCGCACGTATGGAAGATATGTGCTATACGTGGGTATATGATGAGCACAATCGGCGGACTTCCTTGCTCCCAGGCGCGGACATACCCTGGTCGACACGCATCGGCACACACCGACTCCCTCAGTTGCCTGGGCGGCCACCACATGACCCTTTTGCAGCTCAGGTAGCCCCAAACCATGCATACACATGCGTATTATGTTTGTGAAGTGCCGCGGTCTGGACGCCTTGCTCACAGGGTGTGCGGGGGGGGGCGGGTGTGGCGTGGCGTGGCGTGTGTGTATGGGCAGGTCACGAGGTCAACCCCCCAACTCCCAACTCCCCGATCTCCCAAGTAACCATCCGGTTACGGCCGACGGTTGAGCCCTGGCCCTTCGAAGGGTGTGGGGGCACGGTACTTCGGCGCCCGGTTTTTTCGGCCTTTTGGGGCTGCACGCGGGACGTTGTTCAGCCCATTCTGCTTGTCACCTCATACATTGCACACGGCACTCCAAAGGCAAGGTTAAACCTTGCGGGCTCCTGAGCGCGGCAAGGATTTTCCTTGAACTTTCAAGTCGCACACTGGCTTGGCCTGCGCTGACATTGCTTAAAATCGCTACATCCAAAAATAAGTTATTTGCCCTGTGTGCCTGGCGTTGGCTCTTCAGACCCAGTTGGCTTTTACATGTCGGTGAAAGCCAACTTCGCGCGGGGCACGTCTTACAGCTTTGCGCACGTATGGAAGATATGTGCTATACGTGGGTATATGATGAGCACAATCGGCGGACTTCCTTGCTCCCAGGCGCGGACATACCCTGGTCGACACGCATCGGCACACACCGACTCCCTCAGTTGCCTGGGCGGGCCACCACATGACCCTTTTGCAGCTCAGGTAGCCCCAAACCATGCATACACATGCGTATTATGTTTGTGAAGTGCCGCGGTCTGGACGCCTTGCTCACAGGGTGTGCGGGGGGGGCGGGTGTGGCGTGGCGTGGCGTGTGTGTATGGGCAGGTCACGAGGTCAACCCCCCAACTCCCAACTCCCCGATCTCCCAAGTAACCATCCGGTTACGGCCGACGGTTGAGCCCTGGCCCTTCACTACGCTGCAAAAGTCATGGTCACGTTTGCGCACCCAATGAAGCCTTGCGCCCTGTCTTTGCCTCCCTTTACAATTAGCTCTTGCCCGCACGCCCAAACTCGCTTCCTAGCCTGAGAACGGTTCGATTTCCAGTCGAGTTTGCTCACATGGCCCTGCGCGCCCCCTTAGGAAGTCCGTATGTATAGTTTGCTGCGCTCTTTAAGAAACTGCGAAAAAGCTGTGCGCGGTTTGGGAACGGACCATGTCGCCCTGACTTATACGTGCACCTTGCGTATGCCGCCAATTGCTGGCCTTTGGGGCTCATACGATATACGTGGTATGATTTTGCTGTGCAACCTGGCGCTGCTGCGGGAAAGGCTGTACGGCGCGCTGCATGGGCGCATGGGCGGTCTAAAAATTCGCTTGCGCGCGCACGCCGGCATTTCCATACACGCATGTTGTCAGGACTGCCGTCACCAATTCCGGGTAGCCACACCCCTAGTGTACTCGGTGCTAGCTGGCCTCGTCGGGGCGCCATCGCTTTCACATGGTTCTGCGTGGAGCGGCCCCACCACTGCTGCTAAGTGGCGCACCCAGGCATTTGGCGCTGTTGGTTTTGCCATGCGCCATGGAAGTAACCCCAGCTATGACTGCGCTGCGCTTGCGGACAGACCTCTAGTATCCAGTGGCGGGGACACCGGGGCTGCAGCGTAATCGTCAGCCCGAGTCACACTGTTGGGAAGTCAGATTCCACGACTTATGCAGGGCAGTGAAGGGTGTGGGGGCACGGTACTTCGGCGCCCGGTTTTTCGGCCTTTTGGGGCTGCACGCGGGACGTTGTTCAGCCCATTCTGCTTGTCACCTCATACATTGCACACGGCACTCCAAAGGCAAGGTTAAACCTTGCGGGCTCCTGAGCGCGGCAAGGATTTTCCTTGAACTTTCAAGTCGCACACTGGCTTGGCCTGCGCTGACATTGCTTAAAATCGCTACATCCAAAAATAAGTGATTTGCCCTGTGTGCCTGGCGTTGGCTCTTCAGACCCAGTTGGCTTTTACATGTCGGTGAAAGCCAACTTCGCGCGGGGCACGTCTTACAGCTTTGCGCACGTATGGAAGATATGTGCTATACGTGGGTATATGATGAGCACAATCGGCGGACTTCCTTGCTCCCAGGCGCGGACATACCCTGGTCGACACGCATCGGCACACACCGACTCCCTCAGTTGCCTGGGCGGCCACCACATGACCCTTTTGCAGCTCAGGTAGCCCCAAACCATGCATACACATGCGTATTATGTTTGTGAAGTGCCGCGGTCTGGACGCCTTGCTCACAGGGTGTGCGGGGGGGGGCGGGTGTGGCGTGGCGTGGCGTGTGTGTATGGGCAGGTCACGAGGTCAACCCCCCAACTCCCAACTCCCCGATCTCCCAAGTAACCATCCGGTTACGGCCGACGGTTGAGCCCTGGCCCTTCACTACGCTGCAAAAGTCATGGTCACGTTTGCGCACCCAATGAAGCCTTGCGCCCTGTCTTTGCCTCCCTTTACAATTAGCTCTTGCCCGCACGCCCAAACTCGCTTCCTAGCCTGAGAACGGTTCGATTTCCAGTCGAGTTTGCTCACATGGCCCTGCGCGCCCCCTTAGGAAGTCCGTATGTATAGTTTGCTGCGCTCTTTAAGAAACTGCGAAAAAGCTGTGCGCGGTTTGGGAACGGACCATGTCGCCCTGACTTATACGTGCACCTTGCGTATGCCGCCAATTGCTGGCCTTTGGGGCTCATACGATATACGTGGTATGATTTTGCTGTGCAACCTGGCGCTGCTGCGGGAAAGGCTGTACGGCGCGCTGCATGGGCGCATGGGCGGTCTAAAAATTCGCTTGCGCGCGCACGCCGGCATTTCCATACACGCATGTTGTCAGGACTGCCGTCACCAATTCCGGGTAGCCACACCCCTAGTGTACTCGGTGCTAGCTGGCCTCGTCGGGGCGCCATCGCTTTCACATGGTTCTGCGTGGAGCGGCCCCACCACTGCTGCTAAGTGGCGCACCCAGGCATTTGGCGCTGTTGGTTTTGCCATGCGCCATGGAAGTAACCCCAGCTATGACTGCGCTGCGCTTGCGGACAGACCTCTAGTATCCAGTGGCGGGGACACCGGGGCTGCAGCGTAATCGTCAGCCCGAGTCACACTGTTGGGAAGTCAGATTCCACGACTTATGCAGGGCAGTGAAGGGTGTGGGGGCACGGTACTTCGGCGCCCGGTTTTTCGGCCTTTTGGGGCTGCACGCGGGACGTTGTTCAGCCCATTCTGCTTGTCACCTCATACATTGCACACGGCACTCCAAAGGCAAGGTTAAACCTTGCGGGCTCCTGAGCGCGGCAAGGATTTTCCTTGAACTTTCAAGTCGCACACTGGCTTGGCCTGCGCTGACATTGCTTAAAATCGCTACATCCAAAAATAAGTGATTTGCCCTGTGTGCCTGGCGTTGGCTCTTCAGACCCAGTTGGCTTTTACATGTCGGTGAAAGCCAACTTCGCGCGGGGCACGTCTTACAGCTTTGCGCACGTATGGAAGATATGTGCTATACGTGGGTATATGATGAGCACAATCGGCGGACTTCCTTGCTCCCAGGCGCGGACATACCCTGGTCGACACGCATCGGCACACACCGACTCCCTCAGTTGCCTGGGCGGCCACCACATGACCCTTTTGCAGCTCAGGTAGCCCCAAACCATGCATACACATGCGTATTATGTTTGTGAAGTGCCGCGGTCTGGACGCCTTGCTCACAGGGTGTGCGGGGGGGGGCGGGTGTGGCGTGGCGTGGCGTGTGTGTATGGGCAGGTCACGAGGTCAACCCCCCAACTCCCAACTCCCCGATCTCCCAAGTAACCATCCGGTTACGGCCGACGGTTGAGCCCTGGCCCTTCACTACGCTGCAAAAGTCATGGTCACGTTTGCGCACCCAATGAAGCCTTGCGCCCTGTCTTTGCCTCCCTTTACAATTAGCTCTTGCCCGCACGCCCAAACTCGCTTCCTAGCCTGAGAACGGTTCGATTTCCAGTCGAGTTTGCTCACATGGCCCTGCGCGCCCCCTTAGGAAGTCCGTATGTATAGTTTGCTGCGCTCTTTAAGAAACTGCGAAAAAGCTGTGCGCGGTTTGGGAACGGACCATGTCGCCCTGACTTATACGTGCACCTTGCGTATGCCGCCAATTGCTGGCCTTTGGGGCTCATACGATATACGTGGTATGATTTTGCTGTGCAACCTGGCGCTGCTGCGGGAAAGGCTGTACGGCGCGCTGCATGGGCGCATGGGCGGTCTAAAAATTCGCTTGCGCGCGCACGCCGGCATTTCCATACACGCATGTTGTCAGGACTGCCGTCACCAATTCCGGGTAGCCACACCCCTAGTGTACTCGGTGCTAGCTGGCCTCGTCGGGGCGCCATCGCTTTCACATGGTTCTGCGTGGAGCGGCCCCACCACTGCTGCTAAGTGGCGCACCCAGGCATTTGGCGCTGTTGGTTTTGCCATGCGCCATGGAAGTAACCCCAGCTATGACTGCGCTGCGCTTGCGGACAGACCTCTAGTATCCAGTGGCGGGGACACCGGGGCTGCAGCGTAATCGTCAGCCCGAGTCACACTGTTGGGAAGTCAGATTCCACGACTTATGCAGGGCAGTGAAGGGTGTGGGGGCACGGTACTTCGGCGCCCGGTTTTTCGGCCTTTTGGGGCTGCACGCGGGACGTTGTTCAGCCCATTCTGCTTGTCACCTCATACATTGCACACGGCACTCCAAAGGCAAGGTTAAACCTTGCGGGCTCCTGAGCGCGGCAAGGATTTTCCTTGAACTTTCAAGTCGCACACTGGCTTGGCCTGCGCTGACATTGCTTAAAATCGCTACATCCAAAAATAAGTGATTTGCCCTGTGTGCCTGGCGTTGGCTCTTCAGACCCAGTTGGCTTTTACATGTCGGTGAAAGCCAACTTCGCGCGGGGCACGTCTTACAGCTTTGCGCACGTATGGAAGATATGTGCTATACGTGGGTATATGATGAGCACAATCGGCGGACTTCCTTGCTCCCAGGCGCGGACATACCCTGGTCGACACGCATCGGCACACACCGACTCCCTCAGTTGCCTGGGCGGCCACCACATGACCCTTTTGCAGCTCAGGTAGCCCCAAACCATGCATACACATGCGATTTATGTTTGTGAAGTGCCGCGGTCTGGACGCCTTGCTCACAGGGTGTGCGGGGGGGGCGGGTGTGGCGTGGCGTGGCGTGTGTGTATGGGCAGGTCACGAGGTCAACCCCCCAACTCCCAACTCCCCGATCTCCCAAGTAACCATCCGGTTACGGCCGACGGTTGAGCCCTGGCCCTTCACTACGCTGCAAAAGTCATGGTCACGTTTGCGCACCCAATGAAGCCTTGCGCCCTGTCTTTGCCTCCCTTTACAATTAGCTCTTGCCCGCACGCCCAAACTCGCTTCCTAGCCTGAGAACGGTTCGATTTCCAGTCGAGTTTGCTCACATGGCCCTGCGCGCCCCCTTAGGAAGTCCGTATGTATAGTTTGCTGCGCTCTTTAAGAAACTGCGAAAAAGCTGTGCGCGGTTTGGGAACGGACCATGTCGCCCTGACTTATACGTGCACCTTGCGTATGCCGCCAATTGCTGGCCTTTGGGGCTCATACGATATACGTGGTATGATTTTGCTGTGCAACCTGGCGCTGCTGCGGGAAAGGCTGTACGGCGCGCTGCATGGGCGCATGGGCGGTCTAAAAATTCGCTTGCGCGCGCACGCCGGCATTTCCATACACGCATGTTGTCAGGACTGCCGTCACCAATTCCGGGTAGCCACACCCCTAGTGTACTCGGTGCTAGCTGGCCTCGTCGGGGCGCCATCGCTTTCACATGGTTCTGCGTGGAGCGGCCCCACCACTGCTGCTAAGTGGCGCACCCAGGCATTTGGCGCTGTTGGTTTTGCCATGCGCCATGGAAGTAACCCCAGCTATGACTGCGCTGCGCTTGCGGACAGACCTCTAGTATCCAGTGGCGGGGACACCGGGGCTGCAGCGTAATCGTCAGCCCGAGTCACACTGTTGGGAAGTCAGATTCCACGACTTATGCAGGGCAGTGTACACATAAGAAACATCATCAGCATCAGCAAGCGGTTGGCACCCCAGGCCGGCCGCCTGAACACGTACGCATAATTTGCGTGGCCCTGACCCAATCCATACCGTACACTCATTTGAGGCCAGAATCGCCCCACGTTATCACCTGACCATTCCCATGAGCTTCGTCCTGTTGCCTGTTCTGCCAACGTCCTGTCCTGCCAACAATCTTTTACCCTTATCACGTCTTGTACTGGTCACACACGGGTTCATCCGCATCAGCGATGCCATTGCAGTCACGGTCGATGTCATCACTGCAACTGTCGTAGCCCGCCATGTCCTCAGTGAACGCATCAATTGTGCTCCTGTTGGAAGGAGCACGGGCACACATACCATACTAATATGCATGGGGGTACCCCTGAGGCCCTGACACCGTTATGCGCACGCAGCTTCTTGCTTCTGCTGATGCATGGTCTATAGGCCCGCCAGCCATTAAGCTGCCCCCTGACCCCGTCGGACCTCACCTTCACAGGCTGATCTGGATCGTGTTGGGTGGCGAAATGACCTTGAACGGCGGTGCAGTCGTCACCATTCTTACCGTCAGCGAGGAAGGCTGCAGCACAAGTACCGCCGAGCATTATTGTAAAGTAGTCACATGCGTAGGGGCCCCCAATTGCACGCACGTGCGATGACCCTTACGTTCCCAGCATGCCTGACCAGGACTGGCGCTCACCCACCCAGCCACCCGCCCACCCACTTCGTCTGTCACGCCCGCCGGCGTGCTATACTTGGGCGAGCGGTAAGACTTGACAAACGCCCAGGCCTGCTGGTGCGATACCCTGTTCGGTTGGTGCGGGGCATTCGGGGGCAGCAGGTTCAGCAGCAGGTCCCGACGCGATGTATGTGATCGGGGGCCAATGGGGTGGAGCGCGGGCAACACGCGCGAAGAGTGAGGCTGTGCGCTCGAAGCCTTGATGTTAGATCGATGCAGTTCCCCTCCATCTACCGTAATTCAGCATCCGGGCGCAAGACGACATGTGCTGCCAACTCACTCGTCTGACATGTTGCCTCCAATTGGGCGCAGCAGCGCGCGCAGCCCCGTCATGACGCCAACGCGGTCCACCATCGCGCTGGCGGTGCCGTTGTACTCGTGAACAAATACGGCCCCGTTGAAGGCGGGGCGCATCGCATGGTCGAAGCCGCCGGGCCCCTGGCGCACCCTGCGGTCCAAAGCAAGACGGCGGAACGAAAAGATGCGTCCAGTACGATAGGCGGCAGAGCGAAAGACGGAGGCCCTGTTCACCTTTCCATGTGCCAACCCACAGCAGGACTGGAACCAGCAGTACACGATGCCGGGAGTGATCATGTGTGGGCTTGGTATCCCGCCCACGCTTACCGATAGCTAATGAAGATGGCGTTCTGCAGCTTGGGATTATTGGGGAGGTTGTAAACGTCAGTGAGGGTTACTCGGATGAAGTTCTTGTCGGACAGGTGCATGGAGGGCACCTGCGGGAAACAAGGCAGCAGTTCGGAGGCCATTATAGGTGTGTCCGGGGATGGCGTTCATGCATTTCAGGTGAGTTCGCAGCTATGCGCGATTGTTGTTTGTGTTCACATGCAAGCACCTACGTACGCACCGTGAACGTGTATGTCTTGCCGGCCTGCAGCGTCCACAGGCCGAATTCCGCGGTGGTCACGCCGTCCAGGTTGGAGTCAGGTAGTCTAGGTTGTCAATGGCGCCGTACCAGCCCGCCTTGTACGCCTGTTTGGTTGGGGCGAGCAGCCGTTCGACGTGATGCATGCAGCATGCGGGACCCAGGTAGGCAGCAGAGCGTCCGGCGGCCACACCCGGCCCCTGCGACAGGGCTCCAGCGACTAGAGCGACGGCGCACACCTACACACCTGAGGCGCCGAAAAGCACACGGGGCCCTTCTTGATGCGGGTTGGGTCGGGGTAGCCAGTGCCCATGGGGTCCGTGACGTCGCCTGCAAAGGAGTTGGTCACATCAGCATGCGCTTCACGTACGTAGGCGGTTGGCGTGGGGATGGATGGCCGCGGTAGGTGCTGCACGGCTACCGATTCACGGACCCAGCAGAAGCAAGCTAACCCCGTTTGATGCTGGACAGCAGCCACGCACCGTATACATCGGTCTTGAGGCTGGCATTGTTGTACACCCTGTCATGTACGAAAGCGAAAGCGTATAGGACATGGATCCTGCGTATATGCGTACACCACAGCAGCTAGCGCAACCTAGCGCGCGCACCTGCTCGCGTGGTTGAGCCCGATGTTGTGTCCCAGCTCTGAAAAGAGGGCGGTCATGTCTGGCACGCTGCTGTTGCCCCACGAGCCGTCCGCCCTCGCGCTGCATGTATGGTGGGCGCACCCAGCATGTGGCACGTGCGTTGAGAAATATAGACAGATTGGTAGGGTCGACTAACGCCATCGCCGTGTGTGCGGCGGGCGGCGGGGATGGTACGCGATTACGCGTACATGCGGTGGGGCTCTGGCTGCTCAAGGCCGATGCGTGTGTGGCCGTCAGCAGGAAGGTTGCAAACACGGTCAAGGATGTGCGTCAGGGCACTACCGGCCGGGAGCATCAACCGCTCACAGCTGGATGTGGGGCCAGCGGCCTTAGCGGCCTCCTCTTCTGCATGCACCCACCTGGGCGGCACGCGGTGCCAGGATAGGCAGTGCCCATTGCCGCAGCCGGAGTTGCCCAGGCCCCGCCAGTCGCACTTGGGCGCATGCGTCATCATCACGAGCTTGCGCTTGTACAGCCTGGACGTTTCCAATCGGGTGGTCGGCATGAATGAAGTGAGTAGGCTGGCAATAAACAATGCGAGCTTCGCCCCTGACTACCCCGACAATGCTCGCCCTCGCCGCCCTGCAGAACCTGAGTGCCCCCAAACCTGCCCGCCCACAAACACGCCGAACGCCTCATGCCCGAGTATCAATGCCAAGCAGACAGAGTATGCATGCGGCCATACAGATGCGCACACGCATGTTTTGCACGTAGGACGGGCAGTGTCACGCATGCATGGTCCCACCTTATGTTTGCGTACATTGTCGGCTGGTTCTGTTGGAGCCACTGCTTTGCCATCTCCCACACGCCTAGCTTTTCCGCATCGGTGCAGTTGTTTAAGCTGTAAGGGAAGGGGAAAGGTGAGGGATGGGGCCAAAACGTTAGAAGGGGAGGATTATATGAAACCGACAGTACAGGTGCTTGATGGGAATAGGTTTTCTTGGTGGTGCTAGTGCTAGCTGCACCAGCAGGTCGCAACGGCTACCACGCAATCATGCAGCAGCTCACACCCCGGCACTCACATGTTGTAATCGTACAGTCTGACCGGCTGTGGACCGCCGGGGCCTGCAGGGATTCGGTGTGAGGGATGCGTGTCATGCGCGGCACGCACAAGCACCGTACGCCGTACGCAGAGGCCGACGGCACCCGGCCGGTAGGTCTTGCCGATGTGCGTACACGCTACGTGGTACAGTTCGCGTGCGCATACCAGGATTGCCCGTGCTGGTGGATAACACGGATCCCTGGCATGGGATGTCGATGGGTCCGAAGATGAGGTTGGTCTCAGGCGGGAAGAGGAGCTTGTTGAAGGAGCACACCTGCGCGGCGGCGTGAGGGGCAGGGCGGGAACGCGCGACACTGGATCGAGGCACGTACTTCTCTTTAATAAGTGTGTGGCTCAGGACAGCATAGGCGGCTGCATGGCAGAAAGAAGGGCCTGAATTGCTTGCACGACAGCTTTGCGCGGCATGTGACTGCTGGGACATGCACGCGGCGCGGCACCTACTTCGTGCTGCCGCTGCAACGTGTACACACCGGGACCGGCGAACTTGTTGAAATATAGGCTTTGGAGGTCCTGTTGGGCACCAAGCAAGGCGTTGGTGGTCAAACTTTATGTACTTAAAGCGTCGCCACGCTGTTGGCTTCATAGGGCGGTGCAATCACCGACCTCCTCACCACCACCACCACCACCGCCACCACCACCCCGCCAGCGACCGACCTGCATGCTAAAACTTGGCTCGTTGCCACGCATCCGGAGCAGAAACGTGAGGGATGTGATGTTCACGGGCTTGCCGCCAATCAGGAAGTCTGCAGCGCGTGCCAATTGCATGGTAGTAGTGCACAAACAGGCGAGGCCGGTCACACGAGGCGAGGTAGGAATCATGCATGCAGAGCTCCCCGACACCCGCCCACGCCGGCATGCGCGAGTGACCCCGCAGTTGCCGCCGCCCGTGTGCAGGTTCGCTGGAACACCCCTCATCTACCTCGCCACGCGGCTGGTCAGCGCCACACTCACCCTTGCCGCCGTTGATCCTTTTTCAGCTGGATGTTGGATATGTTGAGACTGCCGCGGCCCAGCAGCAGCGAGCTGAAGTCGAGCAGGTGACGCCGCCGCCCGCTGCCCGTCACCTGGGCGTGCCGTACACATGGAGTGCATGGGAGGGAGAGCGATTGCAGCGCCCGTTCATCCTGCCGGCGTTCGCACGCGCTCGCGCTTGCCCCTACCTTGCATCATCGATCCACCTAATCCACCGCCGCCACCCTCGACGCGCAGCGGCCTACCGTTGCCTTGACATTGAAGTCAATCACGTCGCCGGTGCGCAGGCCAGCCGTGAGCGGGTCGTCTGCGCTGCTGGCAACCTGCGGCATCATGATTACGATGTGGCGCTCGCTCGCTTCGCCATGCAGGAGGTGGGCAAAAGCCGCGTGGATGGGCTGCGGTTGCACCTGACCGCCGGATCCTTGCAGCCCACGCATACCAGCAGCAATCACCCGCGCCGGCCACGAGGTCAGACCAGCACGCAGCAGCCCGCCACAGCCCACTCGAAACAATTGCAGTGCCAAACGCACCTGTCTTTCAAAGTCTGTGGCATTGTCCACCTGCACGTGCGTGCGTGCGTGTGCATGTGTGTCAAACATACATGCAAGCAAGCATACATGCGCAGTGTGTTGCTTGGCATCCTTTCATCATGAATTGCGCATGCACGCCCGAGGTGCACGCACGCTCACAATCCGCACCTTACCTTCTGCGACAGCAGCACCGCGTACTCCTCCGTCGCCTGCAAGCGCCGAAGTCCGCAACACGTATCAGAGGTTGGTGGGAAAGCGCGCACCCCGCCCAACACCCTTTCGCGGCCAGGTCGCGCTCACATGATTCATTGTGAGTTGCCATTAAGTCGAACTGCACACGCACCTCCGCAATGTCCATGTCAGAGAAATTGATCAGGTCCTTCGGCCGGTCGTGCCCCGTGAGGATCTGCACTTCGGCTGCGGCCAGGAGCAAGCGCGCGTGGCACAGGCATGTCAGCTGCCCGCTTGGGCGCAGCCCCGTGCTGTGGGAGTGGCGACCGATGCCCTCTGACTCCCCATGTGCAGTTCTGCTGCCGGCCCACCAACGAGCCAGCGAACATGCTAGGCTGTGTTTTGCACACAGCGCACTGCCTGTCCGCCTCACCATCTGACACCGACGCAGTCACCACCTCCAGAGGCGGCGGGGGCCCAAACTGTTGCACCGGCGGAGGCGCGGTGCCATTCAGCCCCGCGACCGGCCGCACACCACCCTGCAGGATTCCCAGCAGCAGATGTTACACAATACGGCTGCCACGCACACTGACACGGCAATGCCCCACCAGCACACCAGCCCAGCAGGACAGCCCAGTGCTTGAACGTGTGCGTCCCCACCTTTTGGATGCACACGAGCCCGGTGGGTGTGAGATAGATGCGCGGCGTGCCGGCCCTGGGGCACGTGCGCAGGTCCACAGCCGCCGGCAGCCCAAACGCGCACCTGAGGTACGTGTGGTTGATCAGGAATGCGAAACGACAGTGTCACGTCAGTGATTCCGGTCCATGGGAATGTCCGGCCGCCAGCTGCGATGGCAGCGGGCCCCACTTAAGCACCAGTCCTTTGCCCCCTCCCCCCCCCACACACCTCTGGCAGCTCAGCACGCAGTCCTCAAAGTCACAGCCCCGGCACGCCGTGGTGGAGCTCAGCGCGATGATGGCCGCGCGCCACGACGCGAAGGGACATGGCACGTCGCTGAGTCTCCCTGCGGAGCGTTTGTTGATTGGACGTGCGAGTGCTCACTCTGGAAGATGTTTATTCATTGCACGTTGCTTGTGCTCTGGGTGTGCGCCCCGCTTGTCGGCCCCGATTCACGGCAAGGGCTGGGCAAGGGGTGGCCCCATCCCTACCTGCGCTGGGGCACGCTGGTCAGGTGCACGCCCAAATCGCCCACACGCATGTGAGCGAGATGTCCATATCCTATTTGTATGTTGTTTACGTAGATGATCGGGCAACAGGTCCTCAGTTCGCGACATGCCCCCGGTCCCCATCGTTCGAATTCTGCGCCATTTGCTACTTAAGGGTGTTCGTGATGTCTACTGCTATGTGTCCACTATGTAAGCGACAGTAATTCAGGCAAACGGTTCGTGCAGGGGTCGCGCGTCCGATTAACGGTCGCACGTCTGTAAGCCATAGCATAATTCAACGTTCCATATTCGTTTTAAAGCATAAACTAGTGTATCATACGCATGAGGCTAGACTGGCTCCCTGTCGCTGGCACGCTCGGCCCAAGGCTGACCCCTGGATTTCCCCTGCAGGCGTCGTCAGGCGTCGTGCGCCCCCGCCGACCTGCATGCATCCTAACAGGTCGCCAGCACCCTAGACACCATTGGCAGTCAGGCTTCATCCATACAGCACGATGCGATTGTGTGGGGGGGGGGGCGCAGTTTACACAGCTGATGTCACAGGTGATGGTCAGGGCACAAGCAGGATGGCCCGGGTTTTGTTGCTTGAGTTTGGCGTTTCAGCTTTCGGCGCCACGTTATGCAGTCTACCGGCACTTGTTTGTTAGGTATGCCAGAGGTTTACCGCGTTCGGAGCGTGACTGCACTCAGGAGACTGGCACCTCCATGTACCGGCCGACGTCAACTCAACTCAGCCGCGGGCGCGCCTGGTGTGGTGCTCAGTAAGACGCAAGTTAACAGTGCCAAGTACGCAGCACGCATGGTTATTAGCGCAGCGGCGCGTCGGTTCCCGTCCATGCGACGACCGACGGGCGCGGTCCGAGAGTCGTTGCGCCCGGCTGTAACTTGAGCCTTTCAGTGCCTATAAATGCTTACAAATCGATTATTTGTTTGCGTTGACACCGTGAAAGCTCAGGTGACTCCTTTCAGCCGACTAATACAGTGGGTTTTTGGGGGCGATTTTGGGCGTCGACGGCCGGCTCAGCGCGGCGTGTTGTATGGCCGTAGTAGCGCTAGAGTGGCTCCCGGCGGCTATGGGTCCATTAATGACTCCCTGCATGCATGGGTCCGCCGGGAGATTGTCCAGGATTGGCTGACACGCTCGCACGTGCCAGTGTCAGAACGCACCCCACGTAACGTAGGCTAAAGCCGTGAGTCGCGCCCATAGGATCGCGCCTCCGCTCGTGTCCATATCAAAGCCCATCTGGGCAATAGTAATCATGCAACATCCTACGGGCTAAGGTCAGTGCCCACGTCCGTGCCTCCGTAAACCCCTGCCACGGACAAATACCCCCATGCCAGTGGCCACAGGCGTTGCGGTCCTTCAATTTCGAGCATGTGCGTACGGGCTCGCCACTCATCACAACGCAGAAATCTTCACTTCGTTGCCTATCAATAAATGTACGAATCCCCCCTGCGCCAACGCACAACGGCCAGCAGTTCAGTCAGCTTGTTGTTTGTTCACATTCGGTCTCCCGCCGCCGTCCACGCTTCCACACAGGCTCTCACAGATATGTTGCTTGCTGTAAAGTCTTCACACATCCATGCACATGCACTGCAGCTGTGTTGATCAATTGCATTAGCCATATGCCCGCATCACACAGTATGTCGCAACGGGCCCCGCTGCCGCAACAGGCGGCGGAACCTGAAGGGCTCGCACGCAGACTCCTCGCTGTCCAGCACGCCGTTGCAATCGCGGTCAAAGTCGTCATTGCATGTGTCCTCATTGGCCATGTCCGCAGTGAAGGCATCAATGTTGGCCCTGCACGCATTTCCGAATGGACACGTGGCGCAGCAGCAGTTGCGGGTTGTCTGCGGGCAAGTACCTGAGCATACTGAGCACCTGCCTGCACTGGCATGCGCCCCCTTCAGTCAACCCCGCTGGCTGGGTGCCGGTCTCACCTGCACAGCCCGACTTTGATCGTGCTTGGCGGCGACGCCAGCTTGTAGTCGGCTGTTGTCGTTACCATGCGGGCGACCAGCGACGACGGCTGTGGTTGGGGTACCGGGTTGGTTGCAGGGGTTAGTTCTCGTTGCAGGCATGACCGCACATACACCTGCTGCACTGCTTGTTTTATCACCCAGCAGCAGGGCAACGCGCTGCCTGTGCGCCCACTGGTTTGTGACTTCCCCCTCCCAGACACCCACCTCGGAGCCCGTTGTGTACTTGGGGGAGCGGTAAAACAAGACGAACTCGAACTGGGCCTTATTAGACTGCCTGTTGGGACCAGGGGCAGGGACGAGGATAAAAGCTTGTTTGTGTATGTGTGTATGCGTTTGGGGGGTTGTAAACACCAGCCCAATCTAAACCCAAGCAAAACTAGACAAGGGACAGGCAGGTGCAGTTTGCGGCAATACAGGGTGTGGATAGTGTGGAGAACTGTGATACCCCGATCCGCCCGGAACCCCGCATCCGCCCGCTTGGCACCAAACATCCCAACCACACGACAAAGATGCCCATAAGGTCCGATAACTTACAGATCTGGAATCTTGCCTCCAATTGGGCGCAGCAGCGCGCGGAGCCCCGTCATGACGCCAACCGAGTCCGGCTTAGCGCTGGCGGTGCCATTGTATTCATGCAGCATCACCGCGCCGTTGAAGGCGGGGCGCATCGCATGGTCGAAGCCGCCGGGCCCCTGGCGCAGCCTGCGTTGTGCGAGCACCGCCGAGTGGTGTGATGTGTTGTGTTGGACCACAACGGTAGGTAAGAGAGGCGTACACGGCACGAGGCGCGAGGAGGCGAGCCGGCAGGCGTGGCGGGAATGCGCTTTTAATTGATGGGCACGAACTGCGGAGCTCAGGAACGGGCGCTAGCTAGCGCCTGCGCCGTGCGTGCCTAAGCCACCGTGGCCGCGCTTACCTGTAACTGAGGAAGATGGCGCTCTGCAACTTGACGTTGTTGAGGGTGTTGAGGCTAACACGGATGTAGTTCTTGTCGGACAGGTGCATGGAGGGCAGCTGCGGGAAGCACCGCGGGGATGGATTTCGAGTAAGCAAGGCGTGCGTGGCAAATGGTTTTTGCACACGAAGCAAGTTGGCAACTCTGTGCACGCGTTGCGTTTACAAGTATGGTAATGCACATCCGCACCGTGAAAGTGTACGTCTTGCCGGCCTGCAGCGTCCACAGGTTGAAGTCTGCGGTGGTCACGCCGTCCAGGTTGGGGTCGAGGTAGTCTGGGTTGTCGATGGGGCTGTACCAGCCCGCCTTGTACGCCTGAGCGGTCGGGGCGAGCAGCCGTGCGGCGTGATGCGCCATGTGGGACCCAGTAGGCAGCAGAGCGTCCGGCGGCCACACCCGGCGCCTTAGGTAGGGCTCCGGTGGACTAGAGCGACGACGCACACCTACGCACCTGAGGCGCCGTAAAGCACACCGGCCCCAACTTGACGCGGGTCGGGTCCGGGTAGCCAGATCCCATGGGGTCCGTGACGTCGCCTGTCAAAGGTATTGAAGGTGTTGGTAAGACGATAAGGTCTACCAGTTGCCGAAGCCGCGCACGCGCTGCGGGCAGGAGGCGCGACTGGGCGCCTCGCTAGAGAACCTATAAAGCGCGCGCGTCCTGAAGACACCTACCCAGGAGAACCCCTGCACCTACCGTAGACACTCGTCTCAAGGCCCGGGGTGCTATAGACCCTGCACAGCCGGAATGCGAAAGTGTGTGCGTGAGTGTGAGTCGATGGCAGGGGGCTCACAGGGGGCTCCGTCACCTCCGCGCACCTGCTCGCATGGTTGAGGCCAATGTTGTGTCCCAGCTCGTGGAATAGCGCGGTCATGTCGGGCGAGGTGGCACCCCAAGAGCCCTCGGCCACGTAGCTGCAGGGGGGAGGGGGCAGCAGCCACGAGCGAGCGTCCAAGATGTTGAGGTGATTGGTGCACCGCCGGCATGCGGAAACGGTAACCGGACAGTCCTAGGCGCCGGATATGCAACTACGGCTAGACCTGCAGACCCACCTGGGCGGCACGCGGTGCCATGATAGGCAGTGCCCGTCACCGCAGCCCGTGTTGCCCAGCCCCTTCCAGCCGCACTGGTCTGCGAAGCTCAGCATCATCACCTTCCGCTTGTAGAACCTGCATGTTTCAAGTTGGCATGCGAGTGCGTCCTTTGGCAGTAGACAGTGAGCCGCCAACAACTGAACTTTTATCCTGCTACCCGGCTCCGGCTATGCTCTGTCGCCCCTGTACGGCCTGCCTGGACCTGCCTTCCACTTGCCTGGCCCAAAACCAGGCCCCCACAAACTTGGCATACGCCTCATGAAAATGATACCAGACAGGGTGGCCGCGCACGTACGCATGTGTTTTGCAGGCAGGACATCGTCTCTCACCTAATGTTGGCGTACACGGCGGGCTGGTTCTTTTGCAGCCACTGCTTTGCAAGCTCCCACACACCGTACTTCTCTACGTCGTTGCATGCGGTCGTCCTGATGGTGCGGAGCAGGCGGGAAACACAAACAGGATTGATATGCTGCCGCAGCTCAGGGCAGCAGCTCAGAGCGTGGGTGCAGACCGCTGGAGGACCACCCCCCATGGTACGGACAGCCAACCAGTTCAGGGCATGGGATACGGTTAATGGGACCACCGGCCTAGGATTGACGGTGGGGCTCACATGTCGTACTGGTACATGGTGAGCTTGGACACGTCACCTGCATGGAACACGGACGTGCGGCACACGCCACAAACATAGGAGTGTGAGATGGGAGTGCTCAAGGGTGAGGTCGCATTGCAGCTCAGCAGGGCGCCCATCAAGTAAGATGTGTGGACCCCAAAGCACAAGCACGACCCTTGCGAACGCACCCTTGCCCCCGGTGTTGTTGGTAGAGGTGGTGCTGGCGGTGACGGTCGCTTGGCACGGGATGTCGATCGGGCCAAATATGAGGTTGGTTTCGGGCGGGAAGAGGAGCTTGTTGAAGGAGCACACCTGCCAGGCAGTAGCGGATAAAGGTTACTTCCCGAAAGTGTGCGGCGGATCACAGGGGAGGCGACGTGTGAGGTAGAGGGCCCGCTTCGTAGGTACCGTGTGTGACTGCTGGGACGCGGCGCGGCACCTACTTCGTGTTGCCGCTGCAACGTGTACACGCCCGCGCCGGCAAACTTGTTGAAGTAGATCTTTTGGATGTCCTGTTTTCATTGGCGTGGTGCAAATTGCACTGTGTGTCACTAATGGGGGGGCGAGGAGGCAGGACGTACACAAAGCTGCGCTGCGAAAGCCTCCCACCGCTGGCCCCTCCCCCCACCTGCAGGCCGAAGTTCAGCTCCTTGCCGCACATGCGGACCAGGAACGTCAGAGACGTGATGTTGACGGGCTTGCCGCCAACCACGAAGTCTGCGATTAGCAGCCAAGGCATGGGGTGTCAGCCGAACCCTGCAGTCCAGCAGCGCCTCTTAAATACGGTACCCGTGCGTGTGCAGGTTCGCGGCGGGCACTCCCCTTGCCTACCTAGTCTACCTCGCCGCGCGGCTGATCAGCAGCGCCACACTCACCCTTGCCGCCGTTGGTCCTTTTGAGCTGGATGTTGGATATGTTGAGACTGCCACGGCCCAGCAGCAGCGAGCTGAAGTCGAGCAGGCTGCGCCGGCTGCCGTGCGCCGCCTCGAGCAGGTGACGCCGCCGCCCGCTGCCCTCCACCTGACATCGTTGGAACGCGGGAGCGAAGGCAAGCAGCGTCAGAGCACGCACACAAGTGGCACGGCCCGTTTCACATCGGTGCAACCGTCATAAAACTTCAAACCGTGTCCTGCGTGCCGCCAGCAGCCTACCGTTGCCGTGACGCTGAGGTCAATGACATCTCCGGTGCGCAGGTTGGCTGTCAGGGGGTCAGCGGCGCTGCTGGCAACCTGCGGCATCGGCGTACCGGTAATCAGCGGCAGTATTCGATCGCCAGCGGTCCGGTGGAAGCATTCGGCGGACCCTTTGTTCCTATCGTTCCATTGTCATGAGCCGGAAAACCCACCGCAACCCGACACACACGCAAGCATGCGCACCTGGCGAACGAAGTCGGTGGCGTTATCCACCTGCATACGGGTGCAGCGTGTGTGGGGTTGGGGCAATCAATTCCAGTTCCCAGATCAACCATCGCGGGGTGGGGTGGGGGGGGGCTCCTTGGGGGGCTCGGACCCTAAAACGTAGGTATGGGCCACACGAGACGCGCGGCTGCTTGTGCCCAGTGTATCAGACTTCACGTCCTCCGTGCACCTGATGAGTGTCTCACGATTAATAACATGCGAGCCCGTCGCCCTCCTACTCCCGTGTCGCCCCGCCCGAAGGCGCATGCACGCCCGAGGTGCACGCAAGCCCTCAGTCCGCACCTTTTGTGACAGCAGCACCGCATACTCCTCGGTCTTCTGCGCACGTGACGCGGCAATCAACGGGCCAAGGACATATTTAAAGCTGCTTCCGGATGGGCCCCTGGATCATTACGTGTCTGTCATCCCAGCGTGCGCCCGGCCCCTGGGGCCTGCTCCATAGTACGCACCGCAACTTCGTCCATGTCAGTGAAATTGATCAGATCCTTCGGCCGGTCGTGTCCCGTGAGGATCTGCACTTCGGCTGCGGCCAGGAGCAAGCGCGCGTGGGCGCATGGCACAGGCATGTCAGCTGCCCGCTTGGGTGCAGCCCCGTGCTGTGGGAGGGGCAACTGAGGCCCTGTGCTTGCATTTGCAGTTCTGCTGCCGGCCCACCAACGAACCAGCGAACATGCTAGGCTGTGTTTTATACAGTACGCACTGCCTGCCCGCCTCACCATCTGACACCGACGCTGTCACCACCTCCAGAGGCGGCGGGGGCCCGAACTGTTGCACCGGCGGAGGCGCGGTGCCGTTCAGCCCCGCAAACGGCCGCACGCCACCCTGCAGGGTTGCCAGCAGCATATGTTGTGTTCCACAATACGGCTGCCATGCACACTGACACGGCAATGCCCCACCAGCGCACCAGCCCAGCAGGACAGCCCAGTGCTTGAACGTGCGCGTCCCCACCTTTTGGATGCACACGAGCCCGGTGGGTGTGAGATAGATGCGCGGCGTGCCGGCCCTGGGGCACGTGCGCAGGTCCACAGCCGCCGGCAGCCCAAACGCGCACCTGCGGTACGTGTGGTTGATCAGGAATGCGAAACAATAGTGTCACGTCAGTGAGGACGGTCCATGGGAATGTCCGGCCGCCAGCTGCGATGGCAGCGGGCCCCACTTAAGCACCAGTCCTTTGCCCCCTCCCCCCCACACACACCTCTGGCAGCTCAGCACGCAGTCCTCAAAGTCACAGCCCCGGCACGCAGTGGTGGAGCTCAGCGCGATGATGGCCGCGCGCCACGACGCGAAGGGACACGGCGCGTCGCTGAGTCTCCCTGCGGGCAGGATAGCCCATGCCAAGTCAGATGTGCATGCAGCTGCCGGAACCCAGCTCGGCAAGTGTGTGGTGCATGTTTGCGATCCGCAGGGGGCTCCACTGAAGTGGCGGCATGTGCCGCCACCGGCTCCCGGGCTTGTTAACAACCAAGCATTCGGATTCCCTCCATCATGTATCCTGACCTACTTCCCCACTTGGATGCAGCGAAACGCAGGAGGTGCACAGACTCGTCGCTGGCCGTGCCTGCCCTTGTGCTCGTGCCTGCTCGGCTCACCGGTCCCCCCTTCCCTACGCGCCTCGCCTACGCTCTACGCATAGATGCGCTACCCACCTAGTACCGTGCTGCTCCATGAAAGTCCTATCAGCAAAGTTAAGCATGCGGCACGGCGGAGCCTCCCCGCAGCCTGGCATGCCTGGTCGCCCATGAGGAGGCCAACGGCCTTCTTAGCAGATTGTCGCTGTATCAATTCGTGTTTTGATGCTTATATGTGTTTAGATCAAAGATGAATAGTACATTGTGGCTTTTGCTACTTCCTTGGTCGCCTTTGAGCCATAGATGTCAAAAGTAGCAGCCGCGCCGAATTGATGAATGTCTTTGAAGTATATGGATAGGTTCAAGTATAGTGAACTTGTCTGAATGGTGTATCCCTCTTATTGGTGTTTGTAAGCGTGAAGAAGCACTCGGCGTTAGGGCGAAGCTGGTACGTGATTCAATTATCCGATGCGAAGTTCATGCTGAACAACATGTGGTGTATTGTATCCGGACATTGCCACCCCTTCCATTCCGCACATGCACATGGCGGGCGCCCGAAGTGTGAGGCCGGTGCGGCAAGTCCCCCTGGTCGGCGGCAGCCTGCGGCAGTCGGAGACCAAGCCCAGCGTGCAGGTCCGTGTGCTGCCACCGGGAGCTTTGCTGAGACGTTGTGTCCACATAACCTAGTCTTGCGGGTGCTGTTGTGCCCATGTAAATACTCTGACGACTGGCTGCACACCGCCACACCCGGCCACAAAGGGCCACAAGCCCGGGCGCCCCGCCTGCAGAAGCCGCAGTCCAGGACTGTCTTGCACGTCACTGCAGGTCATATGCCCCTTCGCTGGACTTGGCTGAGCGGTCTCCGTAGATTGCCCAGTACTGGACTGGGCCCAAGACTGGGCCTTTGTGCGCAGATGGTGTAACATGAGAGGGACGGGGAGGCGAGAGGAGCGGAGGGCGGAGGGTCTGAAGCATCAGCATGTTACAGCTGCTTTCGACTTGCTTGATTCCGCGGCGTAGCCGCCTAGGGAGCACCATCATTCTGGTGCCCCAACACGTGTTTCCAGCCAAGACGCAAATTGCAAAGTGATACTGTAAAAGTCAAGATGTCAGAAGCACGCATCAGTGCAGAAATAGAGGACCCCTTGGTCTCGCCCGCCACATATTACCGATAGCACACCCACAGACTGGATTTGGCACACACACACACACACACACACACACACACAAGCCCATGCACGGCACGCGGTCAGGTGTCAGCAGGTCATGCGGCCAGGCAACCCCGGCATTTTGAGGAAGCCTACGACCTCCGTTGCCTATGCCTAGGACCGGATATAGGAATAAACTAGATTGCACAACATAAGCGGCGTGCCCACCCGCGTGTCGCGTCCAGCGGCCTCGACCAGGCAACGCCCGCCCGCCCGTCTGCAACAGCAACTCAACTCGCCACTGCCCGCTCCTTTCCTTTCAGCCAAGGCGGGCGTAACATGCACATACTTGTCAATGTCGGCGGGGTGCCGTTCACTGCTGCTCCCGAGCAAGGTACTAGCGCCCTACAGCCCCGGCTTCCATGACTCAACAGTCTCTCGGTCGCACACACGTCATTCGCTCAGCCTGCGGTCAAATGCATGCCCGCGCGGTTTCGCCAGGGAGGTCCCACGTCACAGTGGGCGCCCAGCCACGCCGCGCCACGCCACGCCAAGGCACGCCACGCCCACTGTGGGCCACACAGCAATACCGTCATCACACCGAGTCAATCGGCCCCGCCCGCTGTAATCCGCCCGCAACTTCCGCTATCTCGCGGAGCCAGCTTGCCCCAGTCATTCGGAGGTCTTCAGTGACCCCCGGGCGCGCGACACCGCGCAGCGCCGGGGAGTAGCCATAAGCCAAGAGCGAGGGCCGCACGTGCGCGCGGCGTATCACACGCGCCGCCCGCACGGCTTTCCTGGCATAGTCAGGCGGTCAGTCACGCAGCCCGTCAGACAGCCGCATTGCACCCACTGCCGGTCTTCTCCGTTGCAGTGGTGCGCGCGTGTGCTGATGCGCTATTGCTGCCGGCCCTTGACCGCAGACCGGCCTGACCCGGGGTTCGAGGCGTCTTCCGGCGAGCTGCTGTCCTCCTCCTCCTCCTCCTCGCCGTCCTCCTCGCCGGCGTTCAACTCCACCAGCATCACGCCCGCAAGCTCGTCTTGAAGCACCGCGGTGTGGCGGCGCCCGTCCTCCCCGAGCAGCGCGGCTGCGGCTTGCCCGCCCACAGCCACGATCTGCTCCTCGCCCGCTTCCCCAAGCGCCCGCGACACGGCTGCTGCTGTTGCTGCTGACGCCGCCGCTGTGGGATCCAATTCATTTGCGCCGTGCCTGAGCATGGGCAGCGACACGAGCGGCAGCGCATCGCTAGCCCGCTCCTCCTCCGGCACGTCGCCAAAGGCCAGCTCCTCCGGCAGCTCCCGGCGGCCGCCCTGGGCTGCCGCGGCCTCGGCCTCCTCAAACGCGCGCATCGCGCGCTCCGCCGCCAGGACCAGGCGGCGGCCGGAGGCCGTGGCGGACCGCGCGGCGCACTGCAGCGCCGGCACGTTGCGCTGGTCGAACACGCGTGGCTCCGCCAGGCCGGGCGCGGCAAAGATCACGGAGGAGCGGTTACAGGGCAAGCTGAGCACGCGCACGATGGTGTCGGCGCGCGTGGGCGTGGCGTAGGCGTTGTAGAAATCCAGCGCCTGGTTGGTGGTGGCGAGCACGATGATGACCTTGGCGCCGGTGGTGGGCGGGTCGTTGAGCTGGCAGTTGGGGCCGGAGGTGACGTTGACGGTGGGCGGCACCGACTGCGCGGTGATGACTGTGAGCGCCACGCAGTGGGCTTGCGTGAGCGGGCGGGACAGGATGGTGTCCACCGACATGATGACCGTGCGGTTGTTGACGGTGATGTTGCCGGTAGGCGGCGGCGGCGAGGGAGGCGGCGAGGGCGGCGGCGGGCGCGGCGAGCGAATGACGGGAGGAGGGGGAGGCGGGATGCCGGACGGCGGCGGCGGGCGGGGGGAGCGCGGCACCCGGGGCGGCGGCGGGTTGGGCACCGGCGGCGGCGGGCGCAGGCGCGGCGAGCGGGGCGGCGGCGGGGAGGGAGGGGTGCCGGGCGCCGGCGGCGGAGGGCGCAGGCGCGGCGACCGGGGCGGCGGCGGCGACGGCGGCGGCGGGGGTGACTGGGCCGGCGGCGGCGGACGCGGCGAGCGCGGCGGCTTGGGCGAGGGAGGGGCAGGCGACGGCGGCGGCGAGCGGCGGCGCGGCGGGGGCGGCGAGGACTGCGTGCTGTCCGGAGGCAGGGGCAGGAAGGGGACCTCGGGCGGGAACCGCAGAGGCGGCGGCCGCGGCCGCGGCGGCTTGGGCGGCGGTGGGCTGCGAGCCGGCGGTGGCGGATTGAACGCCGACGGCTGGTCGCCGATGGGCGGCTGCAGGACAATGTCGGGCGTCTGCGGCGGCTGTGGCGGCGGGCGCGGCGGGCTGGGCGGGCGAGGCGGGCGCGGGGTCGTCGAGGCGTTGACGGGCGCGGGCGAAGGGGGCAGCGGCGAGGGCGGGCGCGGCGAGGGCGGCCGGCGCACGGGCGGCGGCGGCGAGAATTTCGAGGCCTGGTCGGGCGACGAGGGCGGCAGCGGCGCGTCCGGCGCAAAGGGCGGCGTGGGCGGCGGCGGGCTGGGCGAGGGCGGGCGCGGCGGGCGCGGCGGCAGGCCGCACTTGAGCGCGGGCACGTTGGAGCCGGAGAAGGTCTTGAAGCCCACGGTGGCGCCGGAGCCGTCGTCGTACGACATGTAGATGATGGAGTTGCAGGGGATGCCGTACATGGTCACGAACTCGCCGATGGCGGCCTCGTTGAACACGCCCACCATGGACTTGGCGCCGCGCTCGATGCTGTAGAACATGAGCGTGGACACCAGCTTGGTGGAGGACAGCGTGCAGTTGGGGTCGGCCTGCGCCGGCGACAGCTCCGCGATCTTGTAGCTGTAGCGCATGATGAAGTTGACGTAGCTGCAGTCCTTGGCGCGCGCCTGGTCGATGGGCGCCGGGTAGAACATCTGCCAGTAGTACAGGATGCCCGGCGGCGGCGGCGGCATGGGCGGCGGCGGCGGCGGGCTGGGCGGCGGCGGTGGCGGCGGGCTGGGCGGCGGCGGGTTGGGCGGCGGCGGCGGCGGCGGGCTGGGCGGCGGCGCGCGCGGGGCCTTGGGCGCGGGCGGCCGGGGCGGGCTGGGCGGCGGTGACGGCTGCGGCGCGCAGTAGAGCTCCGGCCAGCGGTCGTCCTTCATGCCGTTGGGCAGCAGGTTGTCGGGCACGACGCGGTAGATTCCCACGCCCTGCACGCTGCTGGTGGAGTTGCAGGGCAGCTTGAGCAGGTCCAGCATCAGCACCTTGAGCTGGATGGAGCGCGGCTCGGGGTAGGGCGGGAAGATGATGTTGATGAAGGGCACGGCCTGGTTGGGCAGCAGGCTGTAGGTGATGAAGATGGTGGAGGACGCCGGCGACACGCCCACCAGGCAGGGCGGGTTGCTGACGGTGGCGTTGACGGTGGCGTACCAGGAGGCCAGCCACAGGATGATGGAGGGGCAGGTGGTGTCGCGGTCAAGGATCATGGGCGTGGTGATGACCACCGACACGTCCACCGGCGGCGGCGCGGGCGGGAAGGGCGGGCTGGGCGGCCGCGGCGGCGGCGGGCTGGGCGGCTTGGGGCGGGCTGGGCGGCGGCCGCGGCGGGCTGGGCGGGACGGGCGGCGGCGGCTTGGGCGGCCCGGGCGGCGGGCTGGGCGGCGCGATGCAGTTGGGCACGAACAGCGGGTTGACGGCGGGGCCGTCCGAGGGGCTGCTGAGCGTGAAGTTGCCGATGCTGCCCGGCACGCACAGGCCGTCCTGGGAGCCGTAGTCGCCCAGCGACACGCGCACGTCCATGTACAGCGGCATGCCCTCGCTGAACAGGTTGGTGGGCGGGCTGGGGCAGGCGCCGCCGTTGCACTGGCAGGTGGAGCCGGCGTTGGGCGAGGGGTTGAACACCGCGCCGTCGGCGGGGTTGCACACGTTGCGCAGGTCTATGGACAGCGTGTAGCAGGTGTAGAAGCCGGCCGCGTACAGCACGTCCACGTACTGCGGCCGGCCCAGCCCGTTGGCGGCGTTCCACAGCGCCACCGACACCTTGGGCCCCGGCCAGTTGGGGTTGGAGCTGAACATGTAGTTGCAGTCAAAGGTGAGCGTGAGGTACAGCCGGCCGTTGTAGCCTATCCAGGCGTAGGCCGTGCCCGCGCTCTTGCCGGAGGCGCCGGTGGCGGGCAGGCCGCGGATGGGGTAGGCGGCGATGCCCGCGTCAGCGGAGCAGACGGCGGTGGTGGGGAAGAAGGTGGCGCCAGTCACGGTGCTGCGCAGCGGCTCAATGTCTGGCAGCGAGCAGATTTCGGGCTTGCGCCAGAAGTCGTCAGCCGTGGAGATGGTCTGTGTGGGTGGGTGGGGGCGGCGGCAGGGGTGGGGGATGGGTGGAGTGGGTAGGTGGGCGAGGGCGGGGCCGGGCTCGGCCGAGGTTCGGGGGCCGGGGCTGCGCGTGGAGGCAGGAAAGCCGCGACCATGCAGCGCGTGCGTGCGTTTGCTGGCTGTCGTGGCATTTGCCTGCCGCATCTCCTACCCACCCCGTCGTCACCGCGCACCGCGCCCTCCTGTCCACCACCAGCGCTGCGCCGCTTGAACCAGGTGCCCCCAACGCTTCCTCCCACCCCCCTCCTCTCGCTCGCCCGCCCGGCACCAGGGTGAACCCAATCCAGACCCAATCCCGAAGGCACGCCTCCCCACACACAGCTGCTCCCTCCCCCCTCCTGCCCGCTTCTGCTCCAGCGCACCGTGCATGGCGACCCGGACGCGCAGATTGGACATGTTGCCGACGTGGTGCCCTTCCACGTATTGCAATAGAAGGACGGCGGCGGCTGGGCGGCTGCCAGCCCCGCCATCAACAAGAAAAGCGCTGCTATCAACAGCGCTGGTCGCCCTGCGCCCGCCGCCGTCGCCGCTGCATTCCGCCGGTGTGTCCGAGCTGTGGTATCGCCCCTGCAGCTGCTGCCGCTGCTGCTGCTGCTGCTGCTGCACGCAGCAGCAGGCTGTTGTTGCCGCCCTGGGCAGGGGGCGCCTAGTGTTGCTAGAGAGGCTATGAGTGACGCTGTCATGGGTCTAGAGAATGCGGCAGCGGCGCCGAGCGCCGCCGAGCCGCTAGGTTCGCTGGGCGGGCGACCCGTCAGCGTGGGTGCGCCATGACCGTGGGGCCCGAGCCCAAGTGCCCACACTGGCGGGAAATACCTATTGAGTTGCTTGTGCTCCACGCGCGGTCCTAGTACTCCGGCGCTGAATAGTCTGCGAGGCTGCTGAAGACCGTGCGAACTGGCTCCAACCAGCGATGTGCCGTCGAAGAGTTTTGAGCGTTTGTCAAGGCCTGCAGAAGTTGCATTAGTCTGCCTTAAATCACAGGACTGGAGGAGCGGCCTCTGCAGGCTCAGGCGACGGGCGACGAGGGCGCATGCGGCCCGCCATGAGCCGGTAGCAGGACCCACACACTAGCTGGCGCCAAAATGTATTCCGATGAATAATGCTCTTACCAAGCGCCAATTACAAGCCCCGACGACTCCGGAATGTTGCTCCGGATGCAGTAGCGTTACCGAGGTCGACCGTCAGGAGAAGGTTCGCGCCAGGGTGCGACCAGCAGTGTTGTTTTTCTGCTGTTACCAGGTGAGGAAAGGCTGCATATAATGAGCTCTAGATAGTGGCGACGTCGCGGTCAAAGGGCGGAATGTGATGCGCAAGGTGGCGAGTCTTTTCAGCAAGTAATGCGTGCTATGGTGAGTAGCAGCACTCGAGCAATCTATTCCGTATGACGGAGTGGGCACTGGCACAGCCGGCGACGCTGGCAAAACGCGGGTTGCTACTGGTTTGGTGCCGTACCGCGCAAATAATGTCCCTGTCAGTAGGCCTTGCAAACATGCTATACCATATTATTTGGTGCTGCCTACATCCGTGCAAAGTTGCCCGAGGTAGGCTTCGCGGCCAGTGTAGCACACACACAATGGTCATGCCGGCGCTACTTGCGACCTTCGTTCCCTGCGAACTTGCTTCATTACAACTATGCAGGTGCATGTGTAGAACGTGGCCTTGCCTCTAGGCGCGCTCGCGAGCGCTTGTGCCCACGGCCCCGAGCTCTTCGAAACCATCCATCCGTTTGGACCAGTTGGGACTCTGCGCTTAGTATCAGGCATCGTCGCCTACAGAGTGCCTCGAGCTGTCGAGCATTGGAGTAGCACTGGAGTTGGAATGGAATGGATAGCACGAAGACGCAAAGGAAACCACAAACCGCAAAGGCAACTCACCTGCTCCGTGCCCTGGGGCTACGCCTTGGGTTGCGCCGCAGCGCCGGTGACTTCCCGTCGCTCGGTTGTGGGCGCTGATGTGATGTGGGAGCCGGGGCAGAACCGCAGAAGGCACCGCTCTGGCGAATGGCAGTCAATGTTTTTGCATGGGGGGCACACGACCAAACTGCTTTGGGATGGGGGCCCTGGGCAAGATGTGCTGGAAGAGCATGCGGGCTGGGACATGGCACGGTGGTATGAACACTGGCACCGGGGTTTGCGCTGGCGGCGTGGGACATCGTGTGATCGTGTGCCTGGCTGTGGCGGCAATGAATTATGTGTCAAATCAGGCTACGATATGGCACCCTGTGCGCCAACTCGACAGCCAAACCGGCACTAACCCACGCCATGCCTGGTCACAAGCGATGGCACATACTGCCGGCAGCGCCTCCGCGCATGCCATGCCGCCCCTGGCACGACTGTGGGGTTTGCTGCCATGCAAAGGACCCGTACAGATGGTGGCTGACTTCTGGTCGCGGCTCGCTGCCTTGGTGAATCTGTGCCGGCATCCGGTGGGATGTAGGCATGTAGCGCCCAAGTACCATCATGTCCTATTGCTGTGTGGGGATACCGGTATTCTTGTGGTGCTAGCAGCGGCCTCGCCACCGGCCGCACCCTAGCTTGTCAGCTTAGGCGTTGGGCATCAGCCTAATCTTGCGAGTACCTTGGGCATAAGCCTACTCTTGCGAATACCTTAGGCCTAACGCCTAACACTCGCAAGGGTACTGTAGGATTGTACCGCCTACCGACTCGCCGTGGGCGAGCAGCGCCTCCGTGTGCGAGCCCCGCTTGCGGATCCTCCCATGCGTTCCTCCCCTCTCTGGCGGCGACTTTCATCAGGTGGGCGTGCGCGTCTCGTCCCTAATGGGGCGCTGGCTCAGAGTGTATGGTTACAATAATGACTTCGCTGAAAGGACCTGGTGACCCGGGTCGCAAGCAAACTGCTCTGGACTCCAGGCGCGTGTGTCACGTACACGCCCACGTCTGCCGTGTTTCTTCTGCCTACTAAGTGATCACCACGATTCGCAAACGCACGACGAGGCAAAGTGTCATAGCCACTAGCAGCCCACCGCGCTCTCTTTGCCCCCGCTACCCTGTTAGCCTCGCGCCTCCACGTCTGGGCCCCAGCTTTACCCCTCGTCGACACCGTCAATCTCCTGCTGCTCCTCGGGGTCCGCTTCCGCCTCCGCGTCCTCCGCTTCTGCGGCCAACCCAGCAGCGCCGGCGGGCAGCTGCGCCGGCGGCGCCGGCGGCTCCCCCAGCGCGAGCGCCAGCGGTGGCATGACGTGAGGCAGGGCCGGCAGCGCGGCCAGCGGCAGCAGCATCCCGTCAAATGCGATGGCGGGCCGGCAGCGCAGCGGCAGAGCCCAGGAGTCGATGCCGCCGGGCACGCGCGGGTAGCGCTGGCTGAAGTGCGTCAGCACGGTCCTGCGCATCACGGGAACAAAGCCAGCGCTAGCGTGTGTTAGCGGTCCGTGGGCCCCTTGGCTTGCTGCATTCATCAGCCTTAAAGCCGTTAAATTGGTGCCAAAGGTCAGTTTTGCGCACTTACTGCACCAGGCACTGCACCAGCTACTTCACGCAAACCCCGACGTCCCACCATGCATGCACGCACCTGTACGCGCCCATGCCCGCCGCCACCGCCGCCGCCTCGGCCGACGTGGAGTGCCGCTTGCCGCGCGCCTGCTGCTCCAGGCACGGCTCGAAGGTGGCCTCGTGGATCAGCAGCGTGGCGCCGGCGCCCGCAGCCACCAGCGCCGGACACGGCCGGGTGTCCCCTGAGGCGACCACAACACATCATTAGTCCATCACCACCACTTGTTCCCCCGTGCTCTCTAACACCCCCCCCCCCCCACCACCAAAGCCGCCAAGAATGTCATGTGCGGGCCATTGGGACGAAAATGTAAGATGCTGGCTGCAGACAATGACGCGACAGAAAAAGGAGCGCTACTGGGACGCAGGCCGCATCAGCGCCTTGGTTCCCCAGCAGGCAGAACGGCCCGCCGCGGGCACGCGCCCACGCAGACCACGCTCACCCGAGTACACGAGCTTCCAGCCGCCGGCGTGCTCCACCACGAGCCCCCACGCGTCCCGGCAGTGGTGCACTGCCACACTCTGCCACCGCACCAGCCCCAGCGCCGCGCACACCGCCGCCGCAGCCGCGCGGCCCTGCGCCGCCTCCCACGAAGCGTCTGCGCCGCCACGCGACTGCGGCGACGGCCAGGCAGCGGCGGCGGCGCCTGCGTCCCGGCCAGAGCCGGGGCCGGTGCCTCCGCGCCCTGCAGCGCTGCGCCCGCCGCGCCCGCCCCGACGGGCCTGGATTAGGTCCCGCGGCGCCGCGAAGAGCGCGTCAGGGGCCGGCTGCTGCTGCGGCGGTGGCTGGGGCTGCTGGGGATGCCAGGCAGGCTGCGAGGGGTGGTGAGGCCAGGCCGGCGGAGCTCCTCCCTCCGCGCCGGGTGCTGGCGGGCCCGAGCCTGTGCGCATGGCGGCGCGGGGGCAGCATGGGCCACATGTGTCAAACGGAGAAGGCACGGCAGCGTGTTAGGGTGGAGCCGTCCCCTCCTACTCTTGCAGCCCTGGTCGCGGCAGCGCGGCAGCACGGCGGCCCCGACGCACCGGCAAAGTGCGCGCAGTGCACAAAGGTGAAGTGCCAGTGCGGGTGCAGGTGCGCCACCTTGGACAGCCACTCAGCCACCTCCTGCGCACAACAAGTGCAGGAGGACAGTGCGGGTCAGGGCGCCGCGACCCCAGTCAAGCGCGGCAGGACTTGGCGCGGCTGTCTGCGCGCCTGTACCGGCCGAGCACAACACGTATCCAGTCACGGCCGCGCCAGGGCGCCCGCCAGCGCCCACCTGCGGCCCCACCACCAGCAGCGGCGGCGCCTCGGGCGGGCGGGCCTCCAGCAGCGCGGGCAGGCCCAGGATGTGGTCGGGGTGCTTGTGCGACAGCCACACCAGCGACAGCGCCGCCACCTGAGCCGGCGCGTTGTTGGGGCGGAGCGTGGGGATTAGCAAGAATGCGGCGTGGGTGGGAAGGGCGTGTGAGCTGGAGAGCACAAAACGGGTGTGCGTGTGGTTGTGTATGTCCATGATGTCGATGCCAGGTCATGCCAGGTCATGCACACATGTTGACGCCCGTGTGACCCTCCGATACCCCCAAACAAGGGTCTGCTGCTGCACTGCACCCAGCAGCACCGTGGCTCACCTGCGCCGCCGCGCCTTTGGGCCCCAGCCACCGCACCAAAGCGCCGTACGTGCCCTCGCCCGCATCAATGAGCATCGAGCCGCCGCCAGCACCCCTGCCACCGCCGCCGCCGGGCGCGACTCCTTCCGCACCGGTGCCTCCGGCGTCGGGGCCGCTGCCGCTGCTACTGCCGCTGTTGGCGCCGCATCTGAGCCCCCGCAATAGCACCGCGCTGGCGCCGCGGTACTTGGACGGCTCGGCGCTGCCGGTGCCCAGGAACAGCACAGAGACGTCGCCGACTGGGGCGGCGGTGCTGGCTGCAGCACCAGCAGCACCCTCGGCAGAGGCAGCGCGCAGGCAGGCGGGCACAGGCACATCGTCCACGGAGGCGAGGCTCTCCGACCGCAGCTGGGGCGTTGGCTGCGCCGCGGCTGCTGCAGCCATTCCACCGGATGAAGCGGCGCCCCCGGCGCCGTTGGCGCCTTGTGCCGCGGCGGCGACGGGTCCCGATGGGCCGGCGGCAGCGCGGCCCGACAGCTGGACCCGGTAGGCCGCCAGAGCGGCCGCCGCCTCCTCGGTCGCCAGCTCCTCCGGCTCGGCCGTGACGAGATCCGCAGCTTGCACCGCAGCGTCACCAGCAGCATCCGGAGCTGCCGGGGCCAGGTGCTCTGGCTGCTGGCCACCGGACGGCGCCCTTGCAGCGTCCGAATGCGGAGCACCGGTGGGAGGGCTTGCGGACGCGGAAGCGGGCGCCGCAGGCGCTGCCGCTGCTGCAGGCGCAGGCGCTCCTTCGCGCATTGCAGCGCGCAGCCGCTGGGCGGCGCCTCTGTTGTCACTGGCTGCGCTGGTGGCTGGTCCATCACCTCCATGACCAGCGCCCGCGGCGCCGCTACGGGATTCAGAGTCTGCAGGCGCCACGGGCTCTGCTGCGTTCAACGCAGGGGCCACCCCCGCGGCGGCCTGGACGCCAGACACGAGGCCTGCCGGCGCCGCTGCATATGCTTGAGGCACCCCCGCTGCCATCGCTGCGCTGTCGACTGCTCGTGCGGGAGTGGGCTCGGCCGCAGGCCCGCCTGACTTGAGGCGCTGGCGCACAAGTCGTGCCACATGCCTGTTGTCGAGCGGCTCACCCGCGCCCCCGTCCTCCTGCTGCCCCTCTGCCACTCCGCCCGGCAGCGGCTGCAGCGCGGCCTCAATCGGCGCGGCAGCCACGGCCTCGGCAGGTGCAGCGGCAGCGGCGGCGGTGGGAGCAGGGGCTTTGCGGCGCAGCGCGTCGCGCAGCCCCGCCGCCACTTGCCGGTTCGGGACTGTTGGCGGCGTGGTGGTCGAGGCACCCACACCGCCTGTAGGCCCCGGCCCCGACAGTGGCTGTCCGGGGTACGGGGCGGCCGGCGGCTGGGGCCCGGAGTGGCCCATGGGTCCTGCCGCTGCCGGGTCGCAGCCGGGCTGCTGGTGGGGAGGGCCCGCCTGCCACCCCGGCTGCGGTGGCGGCCCGTGTTGCCAGGCATGCGGCGTCCCTGGTCCGAACTGGTGGTCGGGGGCCCACCCGTTGACCGGCGGCAGCGGCTGCAGCGGCTGTAGCGGCTGCGGGCGGCCGTAGCTCCATTCGGGTCGCATCACGGTCCCCACGGACTCGACCGGGCCGTACGCCGCCGCCGCAGCCGCCAGCTCCGCCTCCGGGCTGTAGTTATAGTATGGGGCGCTGCCGCCGCCGCCATTGACATCGCCGTTGTAGCTGCCGTACGGCGGTTGGTGTGGCAGTTGGTTTGGCGGTTGGTGCTGTGGTTGGTACTGCGGAGGGTGCTGCCAGCTGCCGTACTGGTGTAATGGCTGGACTTGGCCGTTGGGGTATGTGGGCGGTCCGTGCGGGTCATAGGGAGGCTGCAGCGGCTGAGGGTGCATCGAGTGCGGCTGCCCGTGCTGCCACTGCAGTTGTTGTATCGACGGCGGCTGCACGTGCACTTGGTTGCTCGACTGATGCAGCTGGTTCTGCTGTGGGTGCTGTTGGTGCTGTTGCTGATGCTGTTGCTGTTGGGGACGCTGGGGCTGGTGTTGGTGTTGCGGCTGCTTGAGGCGGTGCATCAGCAGCTGCAAGGGAGGTGGCGCCAGCAGCCGCCTGGCCTCGGCGGCGCTGGCCAGCTGGGGGACCGCGTCGTGCAGGGCCTGTGGCGGTAGGCACGGGTCGCAGACACACAGGCGGCCTTCAGGCATATCGACGTCAAGACCGAAGCTGGCGAATCCATGACAAGGCGCGAAAGCAGCAGGGCTGTGCTGCAGCCGGGGCTGCAGCCACGAAGCCGGTCACATACAGGCAGCCCCCGGCACGTGCCCCGACCGAGCCCAGCGCCCCGCGGCGACTCACCGTCAGCATGCCGTGCAGCCCGCTGCCGCGCCGCTCCGCCAGCATCGCCGCCTGCAGCGCCGCCGCACATGGCAGCAGCGCTGCCGCCCCCGCCGCCGAGGAGGCAACGGCGTCTGCGCCCCAGGCGCCAGCGCCAGCATCGCCGCCTGCGTCCGCTGCCTGCTGGCTCACCCCGGCATTCGACCAGGCCAGCACCACCTGCGGCGCCGGCACGGCACCGGTGCCGCCTGCCGGGGCCGCGTGCCCGACCTTTGAGCTAGACCGAGCCTGGCCGCGGCTGCCGTCACCTCCACCGCCGCCGCCGTTCGCATGTCCGTTTGCCGCGGCGGCGGTGCTGGGGACTGACGCGGTGAGGGTGGAGAGCAGCGAGGCGTGAAGGTGCCGCGGCAGCTTGCGCAGCGCAGCCGGCGGCGCGGGCTTGGCGGGGCGAGCGGCCGCTGGTGCCGCTGTCGCGGCTGCGACGCGGGCAGCTTCGGCGGCGGCGGCGGCCTCCGCGGAGTCAGCACCGGCAGGCGCCACGGCCGACGTGCCCGCAATGGCTGACGCGATCTCAAACAGCACTGTCCCGGAGGCGCCCGCCTCGGCGGGCTCACTAGCAGCGGCGCCTCCGTTCCCCACCGCCGCAACCCCTGCTGGCTCGGCTGCGCCCTTGCCGCCCGCGTCTTCGCTCCCTTTGGACTGGGCGGTGCCCGCCCCAGCCGCCGGCGCGGCGGGGCCAATGCCGCTGGCCTGCCTCCGCAGCACGAAGGGCAGCGGGAACAGCGCCGGCGCGACGGCGTTGAGCCGCATCGACACGCGGCACGAACCCAGGTGGCCCAGGCCTAGCAGCTGCGGCGCCCCGCCCCCGCCCCCGCTCCTGGCGCCACCGACCCCGCCCGCTTTGCCGCCCGCGGACGGCAGCTGGGGTTGGCCCCCGTCCTCCTTGTCCATTGCGGCCGCCGCGTCCAGCGCGTCAGCGGCTACGCCGCCGGCGCCATCGCCGGCTGCCGCCTTGGCGCGGGGTCGGACGGCATCGGCGGATGACCCATCGCCGCCGCCCGCCGCGTGGCCGTACCCGGCCATCCACACGTGCGGCCCGCGCAGCTGCCGTACCAGGGACTTGTACTGCTGGCGGCGGGCCAGCGGCGGCGCCGTCAGGTGCACAACCGCCATCAGCAGCCCCGGCGGCGCCGCCGCCAGCAGCGTTGCCGCCGGGTGCGCCGCCAGCGCGTCTGCGTCCGCCGCGCTCTGCGGGCTGGCCACCAGCAGAGCCTGGCGTGTGGGCTTGAGGTAGATGAGATAGGCAAGCGGCGGCCGCGTCAGCGGCGCGCCGCCGTGGTGCCGAGACCCGGGCGTACCGCCATGCCCGGGACCCTGCGCCGCCGCGGCCCGGGCACCGGCGTTGGCAGCCGCCGTCGCCGCGTCCCGGGAGGCGCGGCCGCGCGGAGCGGCGGCGAGGATGGAAGTTGGCTGGACCGAGGCGGGCAGCGCCGCTGATGCTGCGGCCGCAGCCGCTGTGCCAGTCGCCGCCCCCGCCAACTTCACGACGGGGCCCCGACCAATCGTTGCTGCTGCGGCTGCTGCTGCCGCCGTCAGCGTCGGCGCTGCCTGCGTCAGCTGCGCCAGCACCTGCGCGCGGAAAGCGGCGTCCATGGACACGGCATGGGCCCCGCCCAGCTTCTTGTGCAGCCCTGGGCCCACGTGCACGGCCGCTGGCGCCGCCGCCGTGGCGGCTGCCGCCGCCGTTGCCTGCCGCCCGGCACCTCTGGCCGCCCTCCCGCCACGCGCTGCCCCGCCGCCGCGGCCGCCGCGCCCGCCAGCCGGGCCCAGCACCGCTGCGGCGGCGGCTGCGGGACCGCCGGGAGCGCGCCCCGCCCCCGCCCGCGACATGAACAGATTGTCAAGCTGCGAGAAGAAGTCTTCCTGGCTGCCGGCGGGCGGCTTGGGGAGAGCGGGAGGCGCAGCGGCAGCAGCGGCGGCGCCACGCGGCCGCTTGCCCAGCTGGGCTGCGCCGTCACGTGCCTCGTCCTCGCTGCTACCGCTGCTACTTCTGCTACTGCTCGTATCGCTTTCATCGCTGCTACTGCTACTGCTATTGCTCTTGTGTTTGCTGTTGCGAGCCTTGTGTCGGTCGTGGTTCGCGCCGGCTGCTGCTATGCCGCCGCCGCCACCGTCAGCAGCTCCGCCGTCTTTGCCCTCGCCACCGCCACCGCCCTCATCCTCGGAGCTGTCCGCGAACTTGAGCTTGCGGCCCAGGCCCGTGGCGCTCTGCGACACGTGCACCGGAGGAATGCATCCGGGCGGCACCCACACCCCGCCGCCGCCACCTCCCGTGCCGGCGCCGGGCGCTGCCCGCCCGCCGACAGCGTTACTGCCGCCGCCTGTCGCACCCGTGCCCGCTGCAGCTGCGCCAGCTCCGATGACGCCACATGGCGCCAGCATGAAGGTCGTGGTGCCGACATAGGTCATGCCGTCGCCTGCGGCTCCAGCATCACCGGCACCGGCACCGGCACCGCGTACGTCGGCGTTCATTTCCGTGTCCCCGCCAGCACCCGTGTCACCAGACGACTGCGACGAAGCGGCAGAGGTGGTCCAGGTACCGGCGCCGGCGCCGCCACCAATCGGTGCGCCACCTGTCGAGTCTGACGAGTCCGCGCCTGCTGCTGCTACTGCTGCTGCCGCTGCCGGCGCCTTGTCCGCCGGCTCCGCAGCCTTCGCACGCCCTGGCGGCTGCGCCCCCGCTGGCAGCGCGGCCGCCGCCGCAGCAGCCAAACGTGTGCGGTGAATGGAGCCGCGCAAGGCAGGCAACGCACCCAGGCCTGCAGCCCCCTGGGCACCGCCGCCGCCAACAGCGGCAGGCGCGGACCCATCCGTGCCCCCTGTCTCCCGCAAGTCCCGAAGGACGGTGGTCGGCCTCCGCCGCTTTGCGGGCCGCGCGCCCTCGCCCCCCGCCTCCGCGCAGTCCTCAGCACCCTCGCTCTCAGCGCTCGCCTTGGCGCCGTTATTCCCCTTCGCTTTTCCCCCAGCTGCTGCTGCTGCTGGCTCCTGACTTGCATCCCCGCGCCCGCCGCCGCGCCTTCCTCTTCCTCTTCCCCTGCCCCGCGCGCCCGTGGCCCCTGCACGTGCGAGCAGTGACGCGGCCTTCGCCAGCAGCAGCTTCCCCGCGTCCTCGTCGTCGCCACCCTGCGCCTCCTCCTGCTGCTGCTGCTGCTGCTGCTGCTGCTGCTGCTGCCGCTGCTGCTGCTGCCGCTCGGCTTGCGGTGAGCCGGAGGATGTGCTGTCACCCGCTGTCGATGTCTCCTCGGTTGATTCTGAGGACCCACTGGTGTCAGACGACCCGGCACGTGCAGCCGCTGCCGCCGGCTTGCCTCGCCGCTGCACTGCCGGCGCTGCATCTGCACCGCCCTCGTCCGCACGCCCGCCGCCACTGAGCCAGCCAGGCACCTGCCATAGCAGGAAGCTGCTCCACAGCGGCCGCACCTGCGTGCACGTTCAGGGTTGCAACATGCGTGTTGCCGCCCTGGCATGCCCACACGCACACTCGCCCGCTACCCCGCAAGCCCGCGCGCCACCCGGCACCCAATGCAACCCACAACCCACAGCCCATACCTGTCACCGACCCAGCCAGCCTGCTAACGCGCGTGGCCTCCTCACACTCACACTCATACTCACACCCACACTCTCACGCCCGCCCGCCCACCCGCCCGCCCACCTCAATGCACTCGTCTTCGTACACCGGCCCCTGCTGCGCCGCCGTCAGCGGGCTGAGCGCCAGCGCCGGGTGGGTGCAGCGCACGAAGGCCGCCAGACCCGACACCACGTCGTGCAGGCCTGGAGGCGGCGGTGGCGGTGGCGGCACGTGTGTGTGAATGTGGCGGCAGCGGTGTCGGAGCCGGCGGGGAAAGGTGGGTGGGTGGCAGGTGGGGCGGCGGAGCGGCGGGAGGGCACGCAGCTGGGCAAGCGGGAGTGCCGAGAGTCCCCTGCCCTGCCCTGCCTGCATGCAGTTGCGCGTACGAGCCGCCTACCTGCAGGCCCCACCACGCGCAGCGCTGCATGCCCATCCTGCCGCAGCCGCAGCAGCAGCCCGGCCAAGCCGCCCTGGGCGCCTGGCGTCAGGCTGGTCAGCAGCAGCGCACGCAGCCCCGGCCCCGGCCGACAGCGGTGCTCCAACACCAACCGTGCAAAGCCCTCCGGCGCATTGATCAGGTACTGTGTATGCGGCAGGCGCGACGGAAGGTTCCAAATGACTTGAGGCTGGCAAGTTGAGAGATGCGACTTTGCAGGGGCCGCCGTGTTCCGAGCAGTGGCGGCGACTGCACCAGGGTTTCGGCGGCCCGCAGCAATGAAGCGCCTCACTCGCCCCTCCCCGAATTATTTTAGCCCACAAAGTGCTGCTGTTACTATATTAATAATTCGGCTACTCACTTGCGCGGGCGTGGCGGTTCTTCCGCGCGGAATGGTCAACAGCAACGCCGGTGCCACTCCATCGCTGGGTGCTGAAATAAACTTGAGCTCTACAGATGACGACATAACACTGTACAAAGCTTGCTTGGCTCACGGCCCGCTTGAGGCGCCAACCTTGATGTTTACGCGCCGCGCAGGCATTCGTTTTGTGTCGCTTTGCGATCAACGATAATTTAATCTATGTAGTTGAGCATTGGAAAACTGAGTTCAGCCAAAACAGCAGGCGGCGATGACGCCCTTTCGGCACGCACCCGGCTGCCGCGACTATCCATGTACCCGCGCCATTGCGGTGGCCAAGGACAACGCCACTATGTGACTCGTCGGTGCACGAACACCGCTTGTGCACGGCCAGCGAGACAGCGAGTTGCTGCACCCAGCTCCCACCGCCACCCACGTCAGGGGCATCGATTCAGTTCACCCACACTGACCAACAAAGACAGTTCAGGAGAACCCCTGACTCAGCTGACTCACACTCCGAGCTCTTGCTACTAACAAATCTATTCCCCTGCCTTGTCCAGCGCCGCGCTGGACGTGTGGTCAAGGAGCATCGGACCGCATGAAATGCTATGGTAATCGCCGAATATGTTTTTGCTCCCTCGACACTGTAGGATATGTATGGCGGGGGCAGCAACCAGGAACGGTGCGGAACATTGCAGCACGGAGGACAGGGGGACAAGGTGCAGAGCGGCGGCATGCGTAGGCAATACCGGGGGGGGGTCCGGCGAAGTCAGAGGACCGAACCGCTATCACCAGAGACCCGTCCGCATGATTTGGCAACCTACATGAGGGCATACCTCGTGGGGGCAACTCCGGCGGGGGCCTCGGTTGGAGCAGAAGTGCACGAGTGGCGCGAGGGGCAAAATCTGGGCCAGAGAAGATGGGCGCGGGATGGTGCAACGCGTCTTCCCTGACCGCCTATCGGAACAGAGCCCCGTGCTGTGCCATTCGGCTTATATGCTTACCAAAGCGTTAACGCGCACGAATAGTGCGCATCTGGCTCGCCGCAAGGATAGCCCTAGGTTGAAATTTTGGTTGTGGTTTTTGAAGCCCGACTGCTTCCTTCTGAAGTTGAATGCTCTTGAAGCAATTTACCACACGGTATCAGTGTTAGGAAGCCATGGAAGCAAGCTTTGCCCGCTGCCAGCGAGGGCTCCGGCGCGGGCTGCAGCACTCGCATCCGGTCGTCCCAGCACAATTGCTTCTTGTTCCCACTCGACGGGCACCGGGTAAGCACGGAGATGTTGGCGTCGGGGCTCGGAAGGTACAAAATGGACTTGAGCGTTCCGCGCGCTCGCAGGGCTCCACGCGACGCCGGCAAATGCTCCTGTTCTTTCCGCAAGCAAACCTCCGTCTTCGTCGTCGCAAGGCCAGGTGAGCAAAAGCTGGGCCGTTGTGGTCTCGATGCAGCCCTCGATTCGCGCCAGGCGCGCAGTCCTTGAAGGCAAGCTGATGAAATGTGTATATGGCAATCCTTTGCCCCAGAATCCGTGGGCAGGGCTGCAGTGGCCTTAGGGTCTGTATTCCGTGAGCGGCCGCTGGCGAAAAGCCCCTCGTCTTCCGCTTGCGAGCGCGAATAGCGTGAAGCAGTTGTTCCTCATACCCGTCGGCCCAGTGATGCGAATGATTGCGTTTCCGGCGCGGCACGAACCAACGCGTGGCTGCGCGCTGGCGCTTCCCCACCTCGTAAAGCAGCGGTTGCCCGGTTACGCCCGCGCGCCTCCTCCCGCGCCTGCAGCCAGCGCTCCCAGGGCCTGCAGCTTCATCCAGGGTCGCGTCAAGCAGCGTCAGCGAATGCCCGGCTTGTGATTGCTCCACTCTGCCTGGTGCGTCAGCCCAACACCACCGTGTTGCCCTTGTTGGCTTCGGTCTCCGCCAGGATACCACACCCACACAAACATCTCTACCTCCCTGGTTCTCTGGCCTCGCCCCTTTTACAGGACCTCGCCTCGTTCATGTACGATGCGCCTGGCGCTCGCTCCGCCAATGGCGGCACGCGGCGCTACGACGCCGCGGACTCCATGCCCGTAGCCTGCGACATGCTGCTTGTGACCAGCTGGGAGGAGACCAGCGGCGACGAGCGGCAGAGCCTGGACGAGGCGGACTGCATCGCTGAGTTCATGCCGGGGGGCGGCGTGTCGCCGTCTGCAATCTCGCAGGGCTTTGCCACGGTGAGGGGGCCGGCGGACGACGGGCCGGTGCGGGTGGCGAGCTGGCGACGGCGATGGCTGTGAAGTGGTTTGAGGCGGCGCGGACCTGGCGGGGACCTGGGCTTGGGTGCTTGCAGGAGGCTGACTGCGAGATGGCTGCCATCGCTTCAATCGGCTCCGCCGTACTCCTCGCCACCCACTCCATCGCTCCCTTTTCCCACCCCTTCCCCACCCACCCGCCCTCCCGCCCGCCCCACCCCTCCGTGCCGCAGTCCAAGGGCCCCATGAAGCCCACCATGCAGGACTACTTTGTGGCCGTCAGCGACGCCCTGGGCGCGCTGTGGAGCCTCAGCCCGCCCGAGTGGCGCGCCGCGCGCGCGCCCGCCTTCGCGCACCACGCCGGCGCGCCCTTCTGCCTGACCGCCGTGTTCGACGGCCACGGCAGCGGCGACCACGCGGCGCGCACGGCGCAGGAGAGCGTGCTGGCGGCGGTGGCGAGCGACGCGGAGCTGCTGGACTGCTTTGGTGGGTGGCGGGCGGGGTGGCGGGGTGGCGGCCTGGACTGGACCAATATCGCCGGGCGGAGGTGCTCGGATGTTGGGCCAAGTACGCGTTTGCCGGGGAGGAACTGGCAGGTGGCGGGACAGAAGCGTGCGTGCCCGCGGGCGCCGGCTCAACCAGCAGCCTGCGTCAATCCTGGGAGTTGACTAGTTGCTCTGCCCTACTCCTGACGCTTGCCTCGTCTTGCCCCACCGCGCACGCACCCACAGCGCAAAACATGGAGCTGCCGGGTGTGGGCCCGGAGGCGCTGGCGGCGCTGTCCACCGCGTTCCGCCGCTCCTTCGCCGAGCTGGACGCGCGCATATGCGGCGAGGGCGAGGCGCGCGGGCTCCCGGTGCGTGGACGCCGGGGCGTCGCGGCGTGGGGTCGCGGGGGATGAAGCGTACGGGCGTATAAACCTGCTTAGCTGTGCAGGCGGCCCAGCTCTTCCCGCCGCCTCCTTCATATCTACCGTATGCTTTTCCTCAACCCCTCTCGCTGCCCTTCCTCGGCCTGCCGCCCACGTCTCACCGCAGCACGACGGCACCACGGCGCTGGTGAGCGTGCAGGTGGGCCCCAAGCTCTACACCGCCAACGCTGGCGACTGCCGCGCCGTGCTGTGCCGCGACGGCCGCGCGCTGCGCCTGAGCCGCGACCACAAGCCCGAGCTGCCCGAGGAGCGGCAGCGCATCGAGGCGGCGGGCGGCCGCGTGGCCAACGTGCGCGGCACGTGGCGCGTGGTGCTGCCGCTGGCGGACGGCTGCACCGCCAAGGTCTGCTCCGTGTCGCGGTGAGTCACGCCACGTCGCCACGCGTGCCGCGTGTCGGGCGCTTCAGCCGCAGTGCTCTGCGGTGCGTGCCCGCACCCTGGAGCCCGCCACCCATCTCAATGTGGAGCCCCGCTGCCCGCTGACCTGAATGCCCCCTGTAAACACCAAATGCGCAGCGGCTTCGGCGACCGCGACTTCAAGGCCAACGCGCTGATCAGCCCCGAGCCCGACGTGGCGGCGCTGGTGCTGGCGCCGCACCGGGACACCTTCGCGGTGCACGCCAGCGACGGGCTGTGGGGCGCGGTGGGCGACCAGGAGGCGGTGGACGTGGTGTCGGAGGTGATTGACAAGGTGCGCGGGGCCGCAGCGGGCGCTGGCGGATGCTGGCGGGTGGGTGGGTGGGTGTCTGGGTGGCACCGCTTGTGGGGTGCAGGGCTGGGTGGCACATGTGGAAGGGCGACGTGCGATACGCAACCCCTGCAACTTGCTTTTTGCCTACCACAATTACTGACCCTCCTCCTCCCCCTCCTCCTCCGACTCCTCCCGGGAGCAGTTCACGGGCATGACGTCGTTCAACACGCAGCACGCCGCCGCTGCCAAGGCCGCGGCACAGGAGCTGGTCAAGCTGGCGCGCGACCGCGGCTCCATGGACGACATCACCGTGGTGGTCACGCTGTACGACTGGGACTAGATGTCCTGCGCCCCCGACGTCCGTCCACGAATCGTACGAATTGTACGGCAGCGCACATGCAGTACGGCAGGCATGAGGGGAGCAGGGGGAGCAGCCGCCCGTCAGGCAAGGGCAACATTGGTCAACGTGTTGGCGACGGCGGGCTGTAGCAGCGGCATGCTTAAGCGAAAGCTCTTGTGCTGTCTGTCGCTGCAGCGGGCGGGCGGGCAGACGGCGTCCCGGCGTTGGAAGGACGGTTGAGCACGGCCCTTGTGGCGGCGGAGTGCTCTGATACTTCACCTCTGTTTGGATAAGTGAAGCGTTAACGGGAGGCCGCAGTCTGTAGACTGCGCATGCGGCCGCATTTCACGGCTCGCACACGGCCCGTCGACAGCTGACCCCCGCGGCGCTGCAATTGGGCTGGGTTTTGGGCCCTGCATTGGCGAAGGTCCTTGCGTACATGGGCGGCTCCTGTTCAAGAGCGCAAATAGCGCATCTAGCGTTTCTCTGTGTTTTTAATCTCATGCCTGGTGCCTGGCTGACCAAATGACTCAGACGTGTGCACCCATGTTAAAAGTGATGACGTTTGGCTACTCAATGGACAGAAAGACTGCCAAGGACTGTTTCGTTTAAGCGGGTTTGCCGGTGCTCGGCAGTGCACACGGCCAGTAGTTGGGGTGGTCGGTTGGCGTCGGTAATAAGCAGTTGGCCGGCATGGGGGGCTGCAGGCTCGGGATGAGCCACTTACGCTGTGCAAGGTTCCCGGATGTTGGGGATGTGTTTGCATGTGAACCGAAGCCGTTGTGTATAGGATTTTTTGTGATGCAGCGCCTGCACCGCGGCCTGCGCGACATATGGTGCGTTGGCTGTCGCGCGTCGGCGGCATCGTGGCAGCGCGCAGGTGCACGCGGTGCGTGTGAAGGAAGGCAAGCGGTGGTTGAGGCGGCGAAGGCGGTCAATTGAAGCGGGAGGCGTCTGCGCCGGGGGCCAGGTACCCCAGGCATTTTGGGGTGGTGGCTTCCTGGCGCCCGCCTCGGTCGCCGCCCTGTACATGTGATGGTGTGGCGCTGGCGAATGACGCGTTGGATGCCGGCTGCGGCCTGGCGCAGCCAGTGCAAGTGCACACAACTTCGATTCGGTGATGTTATAGTCTGGTGTGGCGAGGGGGCGGTCCCTTTTAGAAAGAGACAAGGAAAGCGGGCGCAGCGCGAAGGCGCCCGGCAAGGAAGGTGTGGAGGCGCGGCCGTGTACTCGACGCAGGAAGCAGGTGTCTACCTATGTAGACGCTGGGTGATGTCAAGTGCGCATTGGCTGGCTTGCTGCGCGGCGGTTGCGGATCATCGATGAGGCAGTAGCACGTATGATGGACAGCATTCGCAGAGTTAAGGTAATGGCTTTCGCATTCTATTCGAAGGCAGGGCTCCCCAGAAGGAGTAGAATGAAAAGTTGTAGGAATCAGGCGTCAGACGGCAATGCGTGCAGGAGCATTGGCGTGACCTGGGCTGCCTGCAGGCTGGGCGCCCGCGTTCCCGAGTATCCGCTGGGTTGACGGGTGTCGGGTGGCTAGGTACCCGAGTGGCGACTTGGGCAAATGCTTACACGCGTCTGTATTGTGTCGAGAATGGTGCCCCAGAGGTGGGGACGCGTGCAAGTGCCCGAATGCGAGCGTGCATGAGTGTTAAGGACGCGGACATGCAGGCGGCCGCTGTGAATATATGAGTGGTACAAACGTAGCAACACCGCCAACATGGTATGTGGGTCGATGCCAACTCCCGCTATGACTATCTGTTATCAGTTCATATCCGAGCTTCGCATTCGAGTGAACTGCACACAAGCAACACTGAGCCTCTGGACCCTTGGCTCCTCGCTCAGGCTGTGACCCAAGAAGCCAGCCTTGCAGGACGATCAGCCAGCCGCCTCACTGAGTGCAATATGCCAACCACTTCAACCACTGACCCCTCAACCCCTCACACACAGGCCCCTGCAAATGTTACAGGAGACTTCCACAACCACAGAGTCTGCCATGACATGCCGCCAGCTATGGCCGTGGCTACAAGGACTCAGCCCCATGACGCTGCCTGCCCGCGCATGCCTGGGCCCCGCCCGGCAGGCTGTCACTGCGCCTTGCCGGCCTTGCGCTCGCTGTCCATGGGCCAGAACTGCGCGAAGACGCCGTCGCGCCACTCCAGCAGGTCCGCAAACTCCTCCTGGTATGCCTGCGCGTGTGCAGCACGTGATCGGAGGAAAGGTGTCGCGCGCGGAGCGTGTCAGGCAAGAGCCTTGCCCGGGGGCCTGGCCGCTGCGTCGGCGCACTGCATCTACACCGCAACCAGGAGGGCGCCCCGCCATCGCAGCCCGCAATGGGAAGTTCTCGCCATCCCATAGGCCGTCCGGGGCGGCTGGCACGCACCTGGAACTGCGGCAGCGGCGGGCGGGGGCTGGTGGCATACGGCGGCCCCAGGGGCTTGACGGTCTGGGGTGGGCACGCAGGGCAGCACGCAGCGTTAATGTTCCGTCAGCATGGATTACTTCGCATGCGGCACTCCCTCATCACCCCCAGGGCCCAGACCCGTGCAGGAACCACCCCAGCCCCAGATGTTGGGCCGCTAGACAAGTAAACACACGTGAAACACGTAAAACAGCCGGGGGACTCGAGCGCGCGCGCGTCCCGCACCTGCGACGCCACCGCGATGGCGATGTCGGCATATGTGAAGCCGCCGCCCACCAGGTAGCGCCCGCGCAGCGACCCGCCCCCGCCCTGGGCCCGCAGCACCGACTGCGCCTCCCGCAGCACCTCCAGCGCCTGGCGGCAGCCGTACCGTGTGGCGGGTCGCAGGGCATACGGTTAACCCTCGCATCAGGCGGCTTATAACCTCTACTTACATCAGGCCGCCGAGGTGCAGCACGATCATGGAGCGCCCTCCCAGTGCCGTCGGCGCCCTGCCCTCCCCCACTCCATGGTTGATTTGGGACTTGGAAAGGGCTACCCCACTCCACAGTTTCCTGTCCGCTGTGCCCACGCAGCACCGCACCCCAGCACGGCAGCGCCGCACCTGCGCCAGCGAGGTGCTGCTGCCCTCCGCCCGGTACTTGGTCGCCAGCCGCGTCACGATGAGCCGCAGCAGCGCCACCCCCAGCGGCCCCAGCCAGCGCAGGCCGCCCGGCACCGTCTTGCGCAGCTGGGCCTGCGCCGAGAGTGGGAAGCGGCGGATGCGGCCGATGTGCGGGGGAGAGGTGTGCACGTGGGAGTGCGTGTTGGAACGCTAGCGGGGTGTACATGTGGGAAAACACACTGGCATTATACGGTACGACCCGACCTGTCAGCATCAAGCTGCCGAACACAGTGCGGCACCCACCGGGTCGCTCAGCAGGCTGTCCACCAGGCACTGCCGCCCGAAGAACAGGACGGTGTCGCTCTTCGCGTTCCAGCTGTGTGAGGGTGAGGGAGGGGCGGGTCGAGGTGGGGGTGCTGGAGGGCCGCACACCCCCAGTCCGCAGCCGAGTCGTCCACCGGGTCCACTTGGGAGCAGCTACCGGTATCAGCAGAGTCACACAGCCGACACATGCCTCGCCGACTGAGGCCCTCACACCAAAGTCCCCTACCACGCCCTCATCCTCCCATACCGCCCAGACCACCACCACCACCACCACCACCACCACTACAACAGCAACACATGAACACAACTCCACCTGCGTATCTCCGGCTCTTTGCCGTCAGGGAACAGCCGCTCCGCGCCTGGCCGCGCGCTGTGGGTGTCCGACCAGCGCGCAATGTCGTACGACTGGTGCAGAATGCCGTCACGTGGCGTGAACATGACGGGCACTGCGTGTCGGGGTGGGCGGCAAGCGGTGGGGGGCCACAGCCGGAAGCAAAGAGGGGCTGTGAGAGCCATGCGCGTGGGTAGCGATAGGTGCGGCGCATCGAGGCACGCCTAGCACACCCCAGTTGCCACGGCATCACACCAGCAAACTGCGCGCGAACAAACCCTGCAGGTAGGCCGCTGTGCGCAGCAGCATTCCGTACCTGTGACCTTGCTTTTCCAGTCCCCCAGCCGCATGCGGAGGAAGAACTCGCCGAACATGGGCATGTACGGCGTTGTGCGGTACTTGATGCCATTGTGCTTCAGCGCGAAGCGCGCCTACGAGTCAGTCAAGGGACAAAGTGCCCCGGCTGATGCAGGAGAGCAGGGGCCAAGGCAACGCCCCCTCAAGTCGGGGCTGCTACCGGCGTGAGCGTGCAGCAGGGGCAGGCTCCCCCACTTAAAAACCCCTGGTTCGGCGTGCACACCACCATACCTTGAAGGACCATGCTGAGATGCTGAGCGAGACAAGCTCGGGCAGTGGCTCCTTGGCCATGGTCGGTGCGGGGTCGTGCTGATGGTTGAGTTTGGCGAACGCGGTTCAGTTTAGATAGCAGACAGACGCCAGCAAATCAATAGCTATCTTATGCAACTTTGTGCGCTTCGCTTGGGCCCAGGATCGTTTGAAATCGGCAGTGAGGCGGGTTGACGCAGCTTCAGCGTTCGCCAGCTGTGTCGTGAGGCCTTATGTCTCGCCAGGCCTTATGTATGCTAAATACACAACATATGTTGGCGTTTGCTTGATACATACTGCACTTCGGACGGGCATGCTTAGTCCAGTGCGGTTGGACGGCCGGTTCCATTGTGTTCGACAGCCCGCCCCGCCCCCCGCTCCACCCGACCCGCGGCTCCGGCTGCTCAGTAGTGTGCATCAAGCAGCATGCATTTATTTTTGACTTGCGTCAAGTCCCCGATGCTTTTAGAAATCCGGCAGGGGATGACCATGAGCAGAAATCCGGTGGTGACAAATGAAATCGCGTATCCAGCAAGCCCCGTGCGTGACAACGGCTGTGGGACGCGGTTACTGAAACGATGATGCGCGCATGCTGGCTGCTACAGTCCCCGGTGCTGGCGGGAGCACGCGGGAGCCTCGCTGCCAGGCCTGCAAGGTCCACGGCACGGTCCACGGCAAGGTCGGCAACAGCCACGCCAGCAGCCGGCGGCGGCTCGGAAGTCGGAACCCCACGGATTAGTTTCAACGCTCATGAGGAGCGTGGCAGACAAACAGCGCATGGGGTCACGGCTTAGGCGACATGGATGCGTGTCAGGATGCGGCGGGACTTCATGGCCAAAACGAAGAAGTGAAGTCGGTCGCTACAAAACTTACTCACTGCTCACCAGTGTAACTGTAACACCGGGCATTATCAGAGTAGTGTCACAGTTCAATTCTGCGGCATCGAAGCTAGTAAAGCCCTGCATTCACCAAATACGCTCTCAACAAGCCCTTAGGTACTGAAACTGCTTGCTATCACCGAACACAAAACAGCATGCCGCCCAAGAAGGAGAAAGGAAAGGGAGGCGGAGGGAAAAAGAAGAAATCAGCACGCCCACCCTGGATGAGCGAGGGGCTGTGGGATCTGAGTCAAAATCTACAGAAGGTGCGCGTGGCGCAAGCCGGAACTGCTGTTGCGCAGGGTTTGGTGGTCGGCATGCACATGCGTCGAGTACTCCTGAGCGCTGTACCCTCTGCCCTGCAGCTTTCGGAGTTCTACAGTGGCGACATCAAAGAAACGAAGCTGAAGGAGGGCCAGGCGCCCCCTCCAAACATCACCCGGACGCAGGTAACTGGACGGGGGGTTCGCAGCATTGTATCGGGGGGTGGGGCCCGGTGGGGCTACAGGAGCTGCATGCCTGCATCCATGCCAACCCAGCGCGAGCATCTTGGCATGACCCGCTAGCGCTCGAAATGTAGTGCACATTCTGGATTGTGCGTCCGCATGTATGCCTGGAAAGTGTTGGAGGAGGGGGGCTCCTATCGGCCCGCGCCCCGGTTACGCCGTGCCCTGCGCTCTGACGCGTGCTGCTGCAATCGCGCGGCATCCCGGCTGCAGGCCGGCATGTACATCTGGCAGCTGCTGTTCCCCAACAACAAGCAGGGGAAGCAGAAGCGCGAGGAGTCCATCAAGCTGGGCATCGTGGAGGTGGGGCAGGGGCAGCGCTGGAGAGGCGGGACCGGGGCCTGGACTGGGGCTGCGGGCCAGTGCTCCGGGAGTCGCTGCCCAGCCAGGAGCTGCATTGCCTTGTCGAGTGCCGGCAACCCGCGCCCACTCACGCAGGCCTTTTGATGGCAATGGTCATCACACGGCATTCCACAAACACACCACTTCCCTGCCACCCCAAACCCCAAACCCCAAACGCAACAGGTGTCGGTCAAGATCCTGGCCAGCGGCAAGGCGCCGGACATGACGCCCGCGCTGGGCATCCTGGTGGCCATGACGGGCGACAACCCGGTGCAGCGCGGCGTCATGCTGGATGCCAAGCCCGCGCCGCTGCCCCACGTGCTGTCCGCGCTTGGGGACGAGAGCGCCAGCCTGCGCGCCGTGGCGTGCGGTGAGCGGGCGGGCGGCGCACGGAGTTGACGGAGTAGGCTGAGGGGAGCGGAGGGGAGTGGGAGCAGCGAGGAGCAGCGAGGAGCGCGCTTGGCTGGACGGGAAGGGGGCAAGGGTGGCACCTGCTAGCGCGTGGATCAGTGATGAAGGAGCTTGTGCGCGCGAATAGGATTTGCCGAGCTCACCTGGCTTGGGCTGACTGCTTGCTACACGCTGGCTTTGCCCCGCCTGCGCAGCGCTGCTGCGGGTGGTGTCGCGGGAGTCGGACTCGCGGCCGCGGCTGTGGCGGCTGATGCGTGCGGACTGGGACTGGACGCCGCTGGTGGCGTGCCTGGACCTCACGGTGAGCGAGCGACTGGGCGGCGGGGGCGTGTGTGCGCCTTGCCTTGCGCGCTGGGTTGCCGGGGCGCTGGGATGCAAGGGCGCGGGAAGTAGGAACGGTCCGGGCGTGCGACGCAGGCGCCCTGCTCCGGCCGCTCGACGCCTCCTGGTCCATATCCCAACCGTTGATGCGCCCGGACGGGGGCCTGCAGGAGATGAGCCAGCTGGGCGGGCGCTCCGCCTGCTACGACGCGGCCGCGGCCATGGAGGCCATGTGCTGCGCGCCCGAGGGCGACATCGCCAACGGGGCGTGCAATGCGCTGCTGGCGGCGGGCGGGCCCAAGCACATGGTCAAGGTGGGGCAGGGAAGGGGGCGTGGGGCCGGGCGGGGCGGGCGGGCGGGCGTCCGCGAGATGCGGTGTGCGCGGGTGAGCGGGTGCGGCATGGGAGGGGCGCGGCAGGTCAGGCCCGCATGGTGACCCAGGTCCCACTTGCTCCAAGCTCTGATGATGGGGGGGATGGCGGCTCGACCACGGCACCGCGCCCCCGACATGCGCAGGTGCTGCGCACCCGCAACGCGCACCCCATGGCCAAGGCGTGCTGCGTGGCGGTGCTCAACCAGCTGCTGCGGCGCGCCAGCCCGGAGGTGTGCGAGGAGGTGGTGGTGGGGCTGTCGGCGCTGGAGCCGGTGGCGGGCGTGTTCGGGCACCCGGTCATCCCGCTGGTCTACAAGGCGCACGCGGCGGGTGAGGCGGCAGGGGGGGGGGCTGGCGGAGTGTGGGGGTGGTGTGGGAGGGGGGTAGTTCATTCCAGAACCCAAAGCAACCGACCGAGTGAACCCAAACCAACCAGTCCCGCCCAGAGCAAGGAGGAGGTGTGGCCTTAACCTGTGTGTCTCGGGCGCCCTTGAGCCTTGAATCTTCAGTCTTGTCGTCGGTGTCGTCGGTAGGCCATCGATGGCACCCAGGCTCGCGCGCGTGTGAACCCACCCAGAAACTAAAGCTAGTCGCAGCACTCGTGCTATACTCACCTGCTTGAGACCAGGGGGGCAGCCGTCCATGTGACGGGCGGGTCGGGCTGCGTGCTACTGGGTTCGACGTGGTAGTCAGAATCGGGGGACGCGCGCCTTCCTCGATGTGGACTGCAAACCCGCAATTCGCATCTTGACGCGTCCAAACTCACACCCTGTACCTGTGCACTGTGGCCCGGCAGCCTGCATGCTGCGCTACGTCATGCCCGACAGCCTGTGGCGCGCGTCAGCCGCGGCCGCGAAGGCGGCGGCGGCGGGACCGCCGCCCGGCACGGCGGGGACGGAGGGGACAGCAGGTGAGGCCGGACGCCCCGGGGTCAGCAGCAATTGTTTAGGGGTTTGTAATGAGCTCTTTACCCAGCGCCCATTGCGGCGTACCCTGCGCTCGTTCCGCAGTCGACGCGGGCTCGCCGCCAGGGACGGCGAGCGGGCTCGCAACGGACATGCAGGCGGGCGTGGTGCGTGGCCTGGAGACGGATGCGGTGGGCGGCCCCGGCGGCGTGGAGGTGCCGGACGTGGAGCTGATGGACGATGAAACGCGCGAACAGGTGCGCGTGTGTGTGAGGGTAGGCCGCTGCCAAGGTCTGGTCTGGTGCTCCATGCGCTGTGCCGCCGGCTGGGTGTATGGGACTCATGGCGCGTGGCTCCGTGCGTGGGCTGCCTGGGCCTGCGCACCACATCACGGACGGGGCCCGAGGCCGGCTGCTGAGGCTGCTGCTTCTGCCCGCGCTGCAGGTGGTGGGCCGGGCGCGGAAGGTGGCGGCCATGGACGGCGTGCTGCGGTCGCTGGTGGCGCTGTGCGTGGGGCCAGAGGGGCCGCTGCCGGACCTGGAGGTGAGGGCCGCTCGGCGGCGGGGGCCGTGCGCCGCCACAGTAGGCTGGTTGTAGGGGAGGGTACATCGACACTGGATGGGTTGGGAGCTGATGAGGGTTTGTTCAGCGAGTGTGCATTGCCGCCGCCCACCCACCTGTGCAATGTCCTGTCCTCTGCCATTCTGCAGGCCGTCAAGGCGGAACCAGACCCGGCAGCGGACGACAAAAAGAAGGGCAAGAAGAAGAGCAAGAAGAAGGGGAAAAAGGCGAAGATGGAGCCCGGTAAGCACCCGGGCGCGTTGCCTGTTTACTCGCCCCCACGCTCTCCGGCTTACGATGACGTGTATGTTCACGCCTATGTGCCTCGCCGCAGGCATGGCGGAGGCCCAGACGTACGCCAGCGCCGTGCTGCGGCTGGTGAGCCTCGCGGAGGAGCAGCGGGTGCCGCTGGCGTCGGCCGGCTCCATCCGCTACCTGCTGCCGCTCATCGACGCCAAGAACTCTGCGGCGCGGTGGAACGCCCGACAGGTGTGCTGAGCATACAGTAGCGACGGCACGGGGCAGGCTGGCAGCGTGGGCTGGCAGTTAGTTGGCGGACTGACGCGCCGCTTGCTTCCATAGCAACGCAACGCAAGTGCGCCCAGGCTGACTCCGAACAACGCATGTACGCCGCAGACGCTCATCAACCTGTCGCTGTGCCCGGAGCTGCTGCCCAAGCTGCAGCTCTACAAGGTACGAGCTGGCGCTGCAACTGCGCAGCCATGACCCGGCAATCCAGTTCACACATCTGTGACGCTGGTGGATGCTTGGGGGCCGTCTCTGTCAAGCGGCCTGAAGCCACGTGCCGCTACAGCCCCGTAAGCTCCTGACGCATTAATTGCCGCTGCTGCCTTCGGCCCGCCCCCGTCGCCCCAGGTGCCGGACTACGTGCACCAGGCCAACGTGCCGCAGACGCACTTCGAGCGGCCGCTGCAGCCGGCACCGGGGCCGCCCAGCAAGCTGGAGCACCAGGACTCGCTGGTGAGCACGCGGCGGGTTGCATGTGCCTCAAGTGCGCCTGTCCCTGCCGTGTCTCTGTGGCCCGTGGATGCCGTACCGTGCGCCGTGTTGCGTGGGCGCAGCCCGTTGTGCAGCTAGCAGTTGACAAGTCGGCACTGGGCTAACGGGCACGCGGAACAACACGTTGCAATTGGGCGCTGCCCAACCCTCTACTGATCCACCGTTGGCTATGCCGTTGACCGGGTGCTCTATACTCTTGTGCGCCACGCAGGGACGCAAGAAGGAGGGATCAGTTGGAGGCGCCAAGCCGCCGGCGCTCAAGTCAAAGGCATAGCCAAGCTGCCTGATTGTGCTTGGCGGCATGATTCCGATGCTGGCTGGAGTGGGTACCGGTAGCCAACTGCAGCGCAGCCGCGCAGGCAGTCGACTTCTCTCTTGGTTGGTCGCTTCTTCATTGTACGGGCTGTGGAACATGAGTGTGGTGCCACTTCCGGCAGCTTCCGGCTGCTGGTAGATGTGTGTGGTAGATTGAGTGGGGCTGCTGGTAGATATGTGTGGTGGATTGAGTGGGTCTAACGTACGAGCACTAGCCACTAGCGTAGGATGGCGGCACGCATGTGTACAGGTAGACATGTTTCGTGGCCACGGCTACGTAGGTTGCGATGTTATGTAGCCTGGGGTTCCAGATGGCAGCGTGGGGGGCCGGCAGAGATTTGGGTGTAGTGAGAGGGCTAGCTAGATGCGGTACGGTACACGTTTGGCCAACTCGGATCAACGGCAGGTTGGGTGGGCGAAGGTTTGGCCGCGGGCAGGTTGGGTGGGCGAAGGTTTGGCCGCGGGCAGGTTGGGTGGGCGAAGGTTTGGCCGCGGGCAGGTTGAGTGGGCGAAGGTTTGGCCGCGGAGGGGGGGGGGACGACGTGTGCGTGTACGCAGCATGCCGCAGCTTGAGTACCAGGCGACACAACGGGTCCCTCTGTACTTATCGGCTACGTCTCCGGTCGGTGAAGTAGCCCTCTGATAATGCCCCAGGTTGCCTAGCCTAGGTGCAATCCCAACACATCGATTGATTGTCGATGGTGAAAACCGCCAGGGCCTCGTATGGGGGCATCTGCTCGCTTATTTACAAGCCATCAAAAACCCCGCGGCAATCCACAGCCACCACATCACCTGCGCTTTATGGCGCTTTTAGTACACAGCACCCATCCCTTGTCATCCACAAGGGGTCATAAATACACACACTGCGTGTCCAAACAGTACAAGTCTGTCATCCAGTCAGCAGTCAAGGCGTCACCGTCGGGACGACCCCATACCCTAGCTAGTTCTAACGAGCCGGGAACAGTTGCATAAGGTTGCCCCTGCAGCCCATGCTCACGCCTATTCGAGAGAATCAGCAAACGTGCCCGCACGTGTCGTGCGCCATGCTCGAGGTCAGTGAACCAGTCACAACCGGCAATGACCGGCAGATGAAAGTCACCACGCTGCGCCACCACAAACTGTCTTTGTTGATCATCTAAACCTAATGCGTCAACGTCAATCGTAGCCTGCTCCTAGTGTCATCTCCTTAAGAGCTCATGATGACCTGGTTGATGGGCTGCGCGGGAGAACAGGGCAGGGGAACAGAAGGTAGGTCAGGACCCGCAGGGGTGGGTGAGAATATGCTGGGTATTACACATGCAATGAGGTGGATTCTGTAATACTAGACGCGCTGCAAACAACAGGTGCGAATGCGCTGCGAATGCGCAGGCGTGCTGGCCGCAACACCCCCAACCCGCGTCCCACGTCCTCGCGTGCCGCCCGGGGAGCGCTTGTTCAGGGTCAATGCCTCTCCACCCAACTCTCTCCCTACGCCAAATCATTAAACACTCACAATAAAGAGGAGCTTCACGAAGAAGCCGATAAAGCCCATGACGATGAAGCCCACGGCCGTCCGCGAGCACACCTTCATAAACTCTGCACACAATTCGAAACCCACAAGCTTCAGTATGTGTGCAAGGATTCGGAGGTCATAAACCGGCTGGAGCAGCGCAACGGTGCTCAGCGCACCTTTCCGATCGGGCTTGGTGCAGCGCTTCACCAGGCGAGCGCTGTTCTTAGCGAAGTCCTTCACAGGCTTGACGACAACATCTCCCAGATCCATGGTTGCTGGTTGGGTGGAGAAGAGAGCCGGAGCGACTGAATGCGATCTCGAGTTGACTTCGGGCGCGTCCCAGATAGGCCGCTGATGGAAACAAGCGTATGTATGGAGTGGCAAGGCTACGAGTGAGTATATGAAGCCTCCAACGCTATAGGCGCCCTGCCAAGCGGAAGTTGCGTCGGCCCCATCGCGGTGCCGTAGCACCAATGGTGCGGGACGTGTCCCTCTGCAGCCTCTGCCCTACGCACAGTGCAGCACGCGATGGGCATCTGGAACAGTGTGTCTAGTACATTGCTACACCTGCTACGCCACCGAACTCTCACACACGAGAATGGACGCCCTTCGCAGCATGCTTCCTCCCCTAGGCTGCCTGCGGTTAAGCAGCATTTGCTTACTGGGATGGACGTGTAGCGGCGATTAACATCTACCTGGCTGCCAGTTACGACGGTTTGTGGGCGGCTGGCCCATGAGAGCCCTCCGCAGTCCTGATGCCCACACGCCCCGCGCGACCGGCGCGCAGGGCAAGAGTTCCGGAGCGCGCAGGCCGGCGTGCTCTTGGGGCTGGCGCATCTGGCAGGTGGTCACGCTCAAGGCGTATCTGTGTGTTGCATCAGGGGTTGGCCCTACTTGCCACCCACCGTCACACCCTACTGGCTCTCCGTTGTCACCACCTACAACCTTCGTGTGCCTCTTCCTGTATATATCGCGGCCTCGCTGTTCTGCCAGCAGCAATGGTGAACAGAGCACGTAGGGATTATCGTAGGGTTGTGGCCTCTTACTGGTATTGGGCAGCGTACCCTTGCGCCCCGAGGTGACGGTTCAAGCCTTCGCCCTCCGTTCAACTGGCTACGCGTCGTGCTGATCAGGTGCTGTTGCTCTTGCGTCATCGCGATCGGGGCGCTGGCCGTAGCGCGGGGCGTGGGTTTGGCGGGCGGGCGGAGCCTGGCGACACCAGCATAAGTATATATAGGCACGATGGAGCGCCGTCCCAGGTGCGGCTCTTGGCGCAGTTGGGACTCAGACGCATAGTGTGTGTTCCATGGCGTCAGCAACGGCAACGCCATACAGGCGCGGCACCGGACTGTGTGTGGTGTTGTCAGAGTGCACAAGGGAACGGGATTGCGCTGGGGGTGTCGCCACGGGGTGTCGCTCATGGTGGCGGGTCCTGGCTGAGCCACAGGGCGTATACTGGGTTTCGCAGCTGGTTCAATGGCTTCTCGCTTGTGGAGACCCGCGTGTCCCCGTGGCTGCGTTTAGTCGGACTTGGGGACTCACGTCCCCTCCTGGTGGCCACGTCAAGACCCGACCGGGCGGCGGGGGCGGGATCTGGTCTGGGCCTGCTGACAGGCCGCCTGAGTCACTCTTGCCTATTGGTCTATATAGCACTCTAGCGCCAGCTAACAGGCGAGGGAACGGACAAGCTGTGGCTGTAGCCTGTGTGCGCACTGGCGGTCCGCAACTGGTGTTTATTAACACCACTGTGCAAGTTCGGACTGAGGCTGAATGGCTGAGCCTTGCGCGTGGCCACCCATCCCTCTGAGTCGGAGTCCGACACACCGGTAATTGCCACTGTGCCTGCTATGAAATGACACCGACTGCCTATGGACGCATCCCTGCGACGGTGCGACCAACCTGCCGCCCATGAAACGATGATACGGCCCCCGTACGCAACCCTCCACCTGAAGCCATGCACCCATCTACTCGAGGAACAATCGCACACCAACACACGCCTGCTGGACATGACAGGTCCCTGCGCGCACCAAGATGCTTGCTAATAACCAGTCGCGCCCGTGCGGCCGTGCCCCCGGCGGCTCCTCCAAAGCAATGCCGTCCCCACATGCGGACCGCGGGCATGTGCTTGGGCTGCGCCTAGGACCGGCAACCACCCACAAATTGTGAATGCTGATGCGGTGGTCCTCACCTCACGGATCCAGGCCAAAGCGACATACGGTATCATGTTGGTGAAATGCACCCCTATGCCCCCGATGCTATGCACAGCACAAGCGACACAGCCGGCGTTGGTGATCGACAACAGGCATGTGCAGTATGCCCGCCCATCAATCACATTGTGAGCTATGAATATTTATCCGCAATGCGTTGTCATACGAATGGCGGCACACATGTCAAGTCACTTGGAAATGCAGCTTTCGGCAGCTGGGCCCAAGCCTGCAGACATATATGCCTTGGTCCCAGAGGCTGACGCGCGCGTCGCATGGCCCCGTCAGAATTGAGGACGGGCCGATGAGCTCCCCGACTCCGTCTACCCGGTCAGCACGGAGGCGGCTAGCGGCGCAATCCTTGCCAGCAAGTCCTGCTGGTCGTCCTGGGACGCGCGACGCCGCAGCTGAGGCACGCCTGCAGGCGGGCGCTGATCAACTCTGCCGCCCCCTGAGCTGGCGGCTGCAGGCGACAGCCTTGCCGACTGCCCACTCGGCAGCTGTTCCACATGCGGACTGGGTTCAGGCACCGCGGCCCTACCCACGACCGGCAGCGACGCCACCCGCTTGGGGCGCCGCCGGCTGTCGGGCTGCTGCAGGCGCTGCTGCTGGTGCAGGGCCGCCGCCGCCACCAGCATGGCGGCGCCGTCCGCGGGAGACGACCGCGCCGAGGAAGCGCTGCCGGTGAGTCGGCTGTTGCTGCTCACCGGCCGCATGCCCGCGGCAGCGCCGCCAGACGCCGTTGCCTGACGCAGGCTGCTGGTGCTGCGCCGCCACCACCGCAGCATGCGGCCAGAGCTGGTGCGCTCATCCAGCTGCTGGGCAGGCGGCTCCAGGATGCTGCTGCCGCCAAAGCTGACCGAGCGGCGCCGGCGCTCGGCGGGAGTGTTTGGCGCGGTTGCGGCCGGCGACGCAACTGGCGTGTCCTCGCCCGCCGGCGTCCCGGGCGCGGCGGGTGTGGCCAGCGACGAAACGCTGCCGGCGGCGGACAACATGCCTGCTGCTGATTGGGTTCCGCCCAGGGTGATCGAGGCGCCGTACGGCAGGTCGGGAGCCACGTGTGGAGATGCGCTGCTCTGCCGGTACGCTGCAATCCGGCTGGCGCCAGCAGCGGGTGTCAGGCGCGTCGGCACAGTGGGCGGGGCGGCAGCTGCAGGACTGAAGGCTTGCTGCTGGCTGCGGTGTGCAGGGCTGCCCTTGGGGCTGCTACTCCTCCAGCTGCTGCCGCTGCGGGACAGCTGGCGCAACAGGTGCAGCCAGGATGCCGTGCCGCTGCGGCCTCGGCCGCTGGGCAGCAGCCGCGCCCCGTGATCATCTTGCGCACCCATGCTGACGCCAGCTGCGGTTGCCTGCTGCTGCCCCACTCGCTCCTCCTCCTCTTCGTGCGGGCTGATGCTGCCTGCGTGCGGACTGCTCGTGCTGACCCCTGCTATCGAGGATGCGCGTGCTGCCGCTGCCGCCCCACGGTCGTCACCCAGTGGGAGGGGTACTGACCTGGGCGCTGATGCCGCCGGATGGGCGAGCCCAAGCCGCTGCAGGCGAGCGGCGAGGCCGCTCAGCAGAGACGACGTGCGTGTGCGGCGCGGCGAGGTCTGGTCATCCATTCCGGCAGTAATAGGAGTGCCAGCGAGTGCAGCTGCGGGGCCGCCGGTACAGTTGGGGGCCTGTGCGGTCGCGCCGGCGCCGGTGCTGCTGCTGGCGGCAGCACTGAAGCTGTGGCGGAGCTTGCGCAGGAGCTTGCGCACCCGCCCGCCGCTGCCGCCGCCAATGCCACCCTGCGGAGGCAACATGACTTGTGGTGCCGCCGCTCCTGCATCCGCCGCGTCATCAGGCCTCCGCACGGGCGAGAGGCGCCCGGTCGCCCGCTGCTCACCGCTATCACCCACGACCTCAACAGCCACCGACGCGACGCCGTCTGTACTGTGGGTGATGACGCTTGGGTGCGGCCGGGCGCTGCGCAACTGCTGCGGCTGCTGCAGCTCGGCCGCCGAGTCCGGCACCGTCTGTAGGCCTCGGCTGGCCGGGTGCTCCAGCTGTTGTAAGCGCTGCGAGTGCTGCTTGCGGTACGACAGCCGCTGCGGCAGCACCACTGCCGCGCCGCCGCCGGCTGGGGCGGTTCCCCCCATGCCCGCTGACACGGGCGCTGTCATTCCAAGCCGGCTGGGCGTGCGGGCACTCCCGGCCCAGCTGCCGCCTCCTGCTGCTGTGGGCGACCCAGTGCCGCTGCCGAGGCTGGGCACCGCTGCGCCGCCGCCGCCGGTCGTGGTGGAAGGCTGGCCGGCTAGCACTTGCTGCTGGTAGCAGCCGCCGCCGCGAGAGCTGTACGTGCTGCTGGAGCCGCTGAACAGCAGCGGCGGCGGCTCACAGGCAGCGGCGGCGGCGGCAGCGGCGGTGCCGACTGCGTCCGCAAATGGCGTCTCAGGAAAGTGCGCCGGCGGCAGCGGCGCAGACTGCAGCGCAGGGTCCCGATGCGCGGGGCCTGGGCCCGCTTGCGGCGACGCGGCAGCCGAGAAGGTTGCTGGGGTAGCCGTTCCGGCAACCGAGTGTAGGTCCGATGCGGCAACGGGCGTGTCAGCGTAGGCTACCAGTGCGGGGGCGCTTGAGCGCTCTGACGCGAACCTGCTCATTGATCGATTGCTGCTGCCTGCAATGTTGGAACTGAGTGCGGCGCCGAGGCCGCCTGACGCCGCCGGTCCGCCCACGCTGCCCCCGGCCCTCAGCAGCATGCGGCGGTTCCCGCTGTCGCGGTCGCCGCCCATGAGGAGCAGAGCCGCATCATCTGTGCCTGAGGGCGCTCCCGCTGTGGTACCGCCCCTGTGCAATACGGCTGTCGCAGCAGGAGGAGCGGGTTCTGAATGCTGACTCGGTAGCCGGTCGGGGCCCCCTCTGCCCCTTTCGCCTGCTGTCGCAGTGGCCGCGGGAGCAGCAGCATCTGCATCGACATTCATCCCACATACACACACGTACATAGATTTCACAGTGATAGGATGCACCAAGCGGTCACAACAATGTGGTCAACAGGTTGGGCATTTCGCGCATAGCACCAAAACGAAGGGTCCCTGCTGCAACCAGCGCGCACATGTGCAGCTGCTGCCCTCTCTTGCAACGCCAGCATTTGGTATGGTGAACCTCTTGTCTGCCACTTTCCCCACGCTCTTGCTTGCACACCCCCAAAACCACGCACCTTGTCTGCTGGCACCGCGGCCCCTCGATCCGAAGCGCTTCCAGGACAGCGGCAGCGAAAACGCGCCGGGCAGGCTGCGCCGCTTGCTCTTGCCACCGGCGCTGAGGCGGCCGCTGTTGGGTGCTGGCCCGCCCAGTGGCGATGTCAGGTCTGCAGCGGAGCGCGTGCAGGGTAAAGGCGCTGCCGCAGCGACTGCCTCGTCCGCTGCTGCCGTTGCCGCTGCGGGGCGGCTGCCGCCGGTGACGGCAACAGCAGACGTGCTGCTGCTAGTCAGCTTAGCGCCTGCCGGGCGGTTCGCATCGGCAGCATTGCTGCTGCACGTCACTGGAGCGGGCCCTGCTGCGGCGGCTGCCGAAGTCACTCGTCCTGCTGTTGCCGCTGCCGTGGCGGTGGCAGGAGTGATGGCGCTCGCCGGGATGGCGGCGCTCGCGGCGGCGCTGTAGTACGGCGGCGGCGGCGGCGGCTGCACCACTTGGCCCCGCAGCGTGGCCAGCGTGGCCTTCCAGCCGGTGTTGCCATCGCCGGCGCCGCCCATGCTGTTCACAAACAGCCCGCCGTACACGGTGACGCTGCTCCGGCGGTCCGCCGCGCCGCCGCGGACGAGGCCGCCTTGCGGTGGCAGCGGGGCCAGCTGTGCCGTCGCGACGGGCAGCGGCAGGGACGGCGGGGTCGCTGCGGCCGCAGCCTTCGTTGCGCCGCCGCTGCTGCCGCACGATTTGGCACCGGCGCTGCGGTGCTGCTTGGAGGGCTGCTGCTGCGTCAGGGCGGGCGCCTCCACGCGCAGCCCGCTCGCCAATACGGCCACGTCGTTCCGGAAGCACTCGCCGCCGGAAGAGATCCGCGCCGGATTGGCCGCCGCCGCAGCAGCAGCAGCCGGCGGCATAACGTGTCCACCCCCATGGGCGTTGCGGGGACTGACCAGAACTCCCGCGTCTGATGACGCCCCGTCCACGACGCCGCTCAGCGGAGGCCCGTGCCCGGCAGCGGCGGGTCCAAGCGCTGCCGCCGCCGCCGCCGCCGCCGCCGCGGTCGCAACTGCGGCAGCAGTAGTCCGGCAGCCGGCTGCTGGCGGGATGGGTGTGGGCGATGACACGGGTGGCGAAGCGACCTGCTGGCATACAGCCGCGTCCCCATTGGGCACAGCCACCACCACCTGTAGACCCGCTGCTGGAGGCGATGGGCTCCGTTGATGAGCATCACCCAGTCCAGGTGCTGAGGCCCGGCCGCTGCGGGGACCGCCGCTGCCGCACGACGCCCAGCCGTCACGCACCCCTGCGGTGCCGGCGCCGCTCGCCTCTTGCGGCAGCAGCAGCAGCAGGCCCGGGCCACTGACCTGAAGCCCATCCACCGCATCAGCCTCCGGTTGCGAACTCACCGGAGGCGGCTGCGCAGCAGGCAGTTTCTCAGTAGCCTCAGCGCCCGACGCATTCCCGGCCCGCTCCAGCAGCTGGTGGTGTGAATACCGCCGGGCCACGGCAGTAGCAGAGGCGGGCACGGCCTCAGAGCTGGTGGCGGATAGCCGAGCGATGCGCCCGGTCGCCGGATGCACCGCAGCCGGCAGTGCGGCTGCAGCAGGAGCTGTAGCAGCCGCCGCTGGTGGGGCGGCAGCAGCGGCAGACTGGCGCTCGAGTAACGCGGGCGCCACATGCGATGACATGAAGAAGCGGGACGCGCGCCGCTTCGGAGTGTTGCTGGCGCCAGCTCGCATGTCGCCTGCTGCACTGCTGTTGTGTTGTTGCTGCTGCTTCGGACTGTCACCGCCGATGCTGCTGTTGCTGCTGCCTCGCCTGCGACTGCTGCTTTCTCCGCCGCTGCCGCTCACGCCCTTGATCACACGCACAATCGTCTGCACGGCAGATGCCCGTCGCTGCAGCGGGCGGCGGGCCTTGTCGTGCGCCTGGCGGCTGAGCTGCTGCGGTGCGCCCGACCGCGGCCGAGGTTGCGGCCGGCCATCCAACAAGCCCGACTCGCCAGCAGCCACCAGGCCGCTGGACTCGCTGCCCCCGTGCGGCAGCGCGCCACGCGCGCCCTGCGGCCACTGCCCGCGCGGCCCAGCGCCGCCCACGGCGGCATCTGGCGACGTGTCGCCGTCTGCCAGGTCCGCCGAAGGTGATCCCACGGCGCGCAGCTGTTTGCCCAACACGGCCGACCCCAACTGCGCGTGGCGCGGGTTGCTGCTGCCGAGCTTGGACAGGAGCTGCAAGTGAGCGCGCAGCAGACACACACAGGATGCACAAGGGCTCAGTCAGTTCCCGGCCAGGCGGCGTGCGGCACACACGCACCACCATTCATGCGGCACACACGCACCACCGCTACTATACCCCGCCACGCCATGCCCCCCTTGATTTGGTAGTTGGAAAAGACTACCCCCCACCCACCCACCCACCACACTCGCACCAGCGCATCGTGCATGTCGAACATGGCGGTGCAGCGCCACCCCGCGGACTGCACCAACAGCCGCCCGTAGCGGTCAGCCGCGTTGCCGTTGGCGTTGGCGGCAGCGGCGGCGTTGGCGGCAGCGGCAGCGGCAGCTGCCGCCGCAGCTCGCTGCTGCTGCGCCTGCCGCCTGCCGCTGCCAGGGGCGCCGTTGCCGGGCCCTCCCCGGTCAGAGCCTGCGCCGCTGCCCGCGCCGCCGCTGCCCGCGCCGCGCGGTGTGGTGCCATCCTCCAAGTCGTCCTCATCCGCAGGCGGCGTGGTGGGGGTCTGCGTGCGAAACTGCGGCGGGTGAACAAGAACGGGGCAAGGGAAGGGGCGTCAGGCACAACGTGCAGAGGCGCTGCATGTGTACGGGTAATTAATCATGTTTTGGATGCCCTCACCAGTGTAACCGTGTCGGCGGCGCTGCTGAGCGCAGACCACCTCGCCGCCAGTGCCGCCAGCGGCGGCAGGGGGCCCAGTCCTGAGCCCAGCCGCAACGGCTGCCTGCCGCCACGGCGGCTTGAGCGGTGGTCGCCGTCACTGGCGGCGCCGTCACTCACCACCTCCTCATCTACAGCTGTGCCAGTGGCGTCAAGTGCTGCAGCGGCTGCGGCAGCGGCTGCTGCAGCTGCGACGGCCGCGGCCGATATCTCCGCCGAAAAGCCGCGCAGGAATGTGCGCACAGCTTCCCCGCTACTGATGTTGCTCGTGGTGCTGTTGAGCAGGTACAGCGGCAGTGACGCTCGCTTATCCGCCGTGCGTTTGGCACCAGGCGCTGCTGCTGCTTCCCCTGCTGCGTAGGCATCACCGCCGTCCGCAGTGCCAACAGCGCCAGCAGCGCAGGCAGACACGGACGCAGCAGCCAGCGCGGGCGCTGCCGCCGACAGCATGAAGCTGTCCGGCGGCATCCAGCAGCATCCAGCGGCGGCGGCAGCTGCTGTTGAGTCCGCTGCTGCCGCTGCGGCGGCGGCCGCGGCGGCGGAGCCGCAAGGGCCGCCCCCGGTATCCGCTGCTGCCCCTGCGTACCCTTCAGCCGTCTCCGCCGCCTTGTTGCGCCCCTCTCCTCGCTCGCGCTCGCAATCTGCCGCTGCCGGCAGCACCGTCAAGGCGCCTGAGCCGGCCGGGCTGCGGCGGCAGTCAATGACGCATCTCGCGGTTGGGCCCATCATTGCAGCACCGAATTCCTCGCTGCTGCTGGCGCGCAATCCGAACACGACGGCGGCGGCTGCTTGCGGCAACGGTGCGCTCGCCGTTCCGTGTTGCGAAGGGGTCCGGGCCGCAGCCGCATCGGCTGCTGCTGCTGCAGCCGACGCAGCCGCACCAGCAGCAGGATCCATGTGGGCAGCCGCCGGCTGCGTGCTGATGCGGAGCACGCCCGCGGTGTCAAAGGGTGAGACCAGCTCCTCCTCCTCCACTGCGGTGGCGCTGAGTGTGTCCCTGAGGTGGTGCGGCTGCGGCTGCGGCTGCTGTGGCTGAAGAGCGCCGCCTCCGGAGGAGCGCTCCTGCTGCTGCTGGTCCAAGCGCTGCCGGATGGCTGCCGCCACAGCCGCCTCCGCTGCCCTGACGTCCGCCTTGCTGACCGGCAGCAGCCGGCATGGCGGCGGCGGGGGCCCAAGCAGCAGCGCCACGCTCGCACCGCTTGGCGTCGGCCGAGACGACTGCGGCGTTGTGCGCTGCTGCGGTAGCTGTGGCGGCTGCTGCGGTTGCTGTTGCTGTTGCGGCTTCTTCTTCTGTAATCTGCGCATCGAGGCGCGGGCGGCAAACAGGAACGACATGCCACGTTGCGAGGCCGCCGGCACAGCAGCGTCAGCAGCTGCCGCAGCAGCCTCGGCGGCGCTGCCGCTTGGGTCCACCACTTCGCCTGCTGCTGGTGCCTCCAGCGGAGCAAGCAGCAGGCCGTCCCACTCGGCGTCGCATTCGGCCTGCTGCTGTTCAGCACTGCTGGGCTCGGGCAGGAGTCCGCCAGAGCTCCGGCGCGCGCTGCTGTTCCGCCACCGCATGAGAAGCCGCATGGAGCTGCTGTCGCGCGCCGGTGGCGGCGGCTGCTGCTGCTGGCGCGGCTGCTGCGCCGATGTCCTATCCGTTGCAGTAGCAGCAGCCCGCGCCAGCGCGCCGGAGCCGCCGCTGGTCCTGCCGCTGGTCCTGCCGCTGGTGCTCCGCAGCGCGGCGCTGAGGCGGGTGTTGGGGCTGCTGCCGCGCTGCAGCGACGGGCGCCGCTCGAGCTGCGACTGCTGCGAATGCCGCTGCGGCGGATCGTCCGGCGGGCAGGCCAGAGGAGAGGGTGTCGCGGGCAGTAGCATGGATGCCGTGCTCCTGAGGCGACGCAGCGCGCTGCTCGCCGCGCCGCCACCCCCCGCACCACTGCCGATGCCAACGACAGCGGCCGTGTTACTGCTGCTGGTCACGATGACGCCAGCACTGCCGCTGATGAGCTGGTCGGCTGGGGGCCTGGCGACGGGCCGCCGCGCACCGCCACCCGCCGCACCACCACCGCCCGGGAGGCGGGAGAACAGTTGTTGCATGACCGAACCCAGCAGGCTTGAGTTCGGCTGCTGCTGGGGCACGTCGCTGCCACTATCGCCACTGCCACAGCGCGCCTGCTTCTGTTGCAGGTCGCTCTGCTGATCCCGCTGGTGGTGGTGCTCGCCCTGGTGCTGGTGCCGCCGGTGCAGGTGTGGGTGCTGGTGCTGCAGAACTGCCGGCGGGACCACCGGTGCAGCGCGCGCGGGTGTGCCGGTGCGCGGCACCGCCGACAGCCTGCGCAGCAACGACACAGGCGGCGGCGATGTGGGGCTGCCGATGAGGATGTCCTCCTCCTCATCTGCGCCGTCGGACACATCGCCGCCGCCTTCGCGGCCGCTGGCCATGTCATGCGCATTACAACCGCCGCCGGCCCTGAGGCGCGGTGCTGGGCCGCCAGCAGAGCCGCCAGCGGCGCCATCATCATTATACATGGCGCCGTTCGAGGACAGCAGCTCTTCCGCAATGGTGGTAGCCGTGTTACGCAGCCCGAAGGCGGGGAGTAGGAGTACCGCCGCGCTGTCGTGTGCATCCACCTCGCCGCCTCGCGCGATCGCAGGCGCGGCGCCGACAGACCGCCGCGCCGCCGCTGCTGAGATTATGGTCATTGCGCCTGCAGGCGGACGGGTGGATGGGTGGCAGGGAGCAAAACCGGTTTGTGTGCGTGGCGTAGTGCGTGCGGCTGGCTACCGCGTCATCAGCTACCTCGGATTCTAGACCGTCCGTTACGTGCGAATCTCCCATTGAATGAAGTACACGTTTAGATATGATGGCGGATCGAAGTCACGGGCCCAAGTCCCGAGGTGCACGTCAACAGCACCCAGCGCACGTGGCAGGAACACACCTGCTGGTGTGCCGCCGTCTAGCAGCCGCGTGAGGACGCCACCGGCGCCGGCGCCGGCACCGCTGGGTGTGCCGCTGCTGCTGGCGGTGGCGCCGCCAGCGGGCGACGAGCCCAACGCCATCGGGTTGACCCAGGAGCGCAGCCGCAGCGACTTGAGGCTGGGCATCCACCAGGCGGCGGCCGCTGGGGCGGAGGCGGAGGGAGGGAGGGCCGACGGCGCGGTGGGCGTAGCCAGCAGCGCGGGCGCCGCGCCGCTGTCGTTGCTGCCGCTCATTATCTCTGAGCCCGGACTGAGCCGCCGCGAAGCGGCGGCCGAGCCTGCTGCCGCGTGTGCAGCGGTCGGTGGCGATGCGGCGGCCCGGACTCGATGCAGCGTGGTTGGGCTCAAGGCGCCGCCGTACGGCGCACCGCCGTACGTGACGGACGCAGACCGGCGCGCGGGCTTCAGCCGGGAGTGGCCCCGACTGACTGCCGCCGCCGGCAGCGGTGACGGCGGCGAGCGGTGCTGCCTACCGCCGCCGCTGCTGCTGCTGCCCAGCGCTGACGCCGCGTCGCTGTCTCCCGCCTGAGCGGTGCGGCGGCTGATGACGGCGGACTGCAGCCGCTTCAGCAGCGGAACGCCGCTGCCCAGTGCCAGGCGGCCGCTGCTAGCCGGCCGCCGCCCGCCAACCTGCCCACCGCCGGCTGAGGCTGCTGCTGCGGAGCGTGTGCCGGAAGCGGTCACGGACCCGCCGCCACCTAGGCGCCCGCGCAGTCCTCCTGCGGTGCCGCCGCCGTGCGCTAGGTGGTGCTGTCGTTGCCCGGGCGAGGCGCGCACCCCGGGGGAGTCCGACTCGGATCCGGGAAAGCCGAGAAGAAAGTCAGCTGCGCCCGACATCATCAGGTGTGTGGCCTGGGCGCTGGGGGCTGCTGAGGAGCGTGCCGTGGCCATGGCGGACGGTGGCGTTGCCCCACTGACGCTCATGCCGTTGCTGCGCCGCCAATGCATCAGCTGGCGCGGGTGCGGCGGCGAGGCACGCCCGCACGCGTCAAGCTGCTGCCGGGGCAGCTTCTGCTGCGGTGACGACGTGAGCGCGCGCAATATGCCGCTGCCGCTGTTGCTGTTACTGGTATGATCGGGTCGCGGGCACAGCCGCAGCCCAAGAGCGCTGCTCACCGGCTGCCGGCCCGCCAGCAGCGCCGCCCAGTCCGCCTGGTGAAACGGGAAGCGGCCGGGAGGGAACCAGCAGCGTTTTCGGATGAATCCGGGTGAGTAGGGTACGTGTCCTTTATAAGCACGCATGCTGTGCGTACCGAACCCACGCTCATTATAACAACGGTAACACGTCAACAAACCCACCTCCTTGACCCCGGCCGCCACATCACGCCGCATCTTGTCGTACAGCAGCTCCGCCTGCTGCCGCTGCTGCGAATGGTGCAGAAGCTCCCCTCTCCCCACACGCGGCCACGCCACCCCGCCAGCGCCAGCCGCTGCCCCGCTGGCCGCGGCAGGGCCGGAACGATCCTCATCCGCCCTCGCCGCCGCTATGACAGACGGCGACGACACTCCGTCGCTGGTGACCGCCGAGTGCTGTTTTCGCGCTGTCGCTGGCAGCCGCACGAAGCCGCCGAGCAGTAGGCCCAGCCAGGCGCCGGTCAGCCGCAGCCGCTCCTCCCACTCAGCATTCAAATCTGCTGCGTCCGCCCCGAAGGTGTTATCACCGCTGCTACCGTTACTCCCGCTTAGCTGTTGCTGGTGCTGCTGCTCGCGACGTACGACGCTTGGCCCCACTGCTGTGTCCTCCGCCTCTGCCATAGCTGCTGATTCGCGGCCGCTGCTCGCCAGATGGCTGACGCCGTCGTTGCCATGCCCCGCCGGACTAGGCGGCCCCGCACCTGGTTCTCTCGCCGCGTTGCTGTGAGCGGCCCCTGACGACGTGGTATGGCTGCTGGCTGTGGCCCCAGCGGCGGCGCCGGTGGCGGCGGCGGCGCCCGCCGGCGGGCAACAAGCCACAAAGGCGAGCCGTGGCAGCTGCGGCAGCATGACGCCGTGGTGCAGGCGCGTGTACAGCAGCTGCTGGCTTGCGACGGCGTGTGGCACAGAAGCTTGCGCCGAGCTGCGTTGCTTGTGGGCATCTGCATCCTTGCGAGGCGGGCTGTTCGAGTCACTGCCGCTGCCGGCCCCTGCCGCCGCCGGGGCCTCCAGGCACAGAGTGCCTGGTTCCAGCGGTGGCGGCGCCGCCGTATAGCGATGCTGCCCCTGCGCCTGCCCCGGCTGCTGATGCTGCTGTCCTTGGTGTTGGCAGGATTGGCCCGCCGCTGCAGCCGCGGCGAGAATCTCCAGAGTGTCATCATCCAGCCATGGCAGTCCCAAGCAGCTGAGGCCGCTGCTGCTTCGGCAGCTGCCGCTCTCCAGCAGCGCCAGAGCAGCTGCCGCGGTTCGGTCGTCGTACACCGTTGCGGGACGGCAGGCACTGCTTCGCCGGCGGCGGATGCTTGCGGTGGCGGTGGGCTCGTAGCATAGCACCAGCAGCCGGCACGCCACCCGCGTTTCCGCCATGCGGCAGGCCTCGCCCGACCCCGAGGCAGGGCCCAGGTAGCACAGCTGCATGCGCGTTGGGGCGGTTGGTTTGCGACCTCGGTCAGACTTTTGCGTATGCGTGAGGCGGCGACACGAGGCCCTGCCGTTTGCAACCTATTCACATGCTACTGTACTGAGAGCGCGTTGCTCAGAACGCGTTCAGTTCGCAACTTCGCAGTCCACTCAAAGTACATAACTGCGCGGTTACGTCGCGATCGCGTACATATTGCCCATCGAGCAACACGGCGCCAGCTCCGCAGTGCTTACCTCGCCATTGCCCGCTAATATCACCGAGCAAGGCTGAGCGCCGGCGCCTGCGGCCGCCTGAAACCCGGCGAGGATGGCGTCTGCGTGGGGTAGGAGCAAGGTAGGGAGCGTGCCGCCCGTCAGACTCGCTTTGCCAGGACGCTGCAACAGCCCCCCCTATTGTCCGATCGATCGATAAGGCATGTAACGAGGGCTCATACCAAGCTCGTTACGCCAACTGACGGGCTTGGTTTCTTTACCCAGGTCTCAGGTAGGCGCACTGACGAGCGCTCGACACCCACCCGTTATGGCCACCCGGGCATAACCAACCCTGGAAATTCGAAATTGCTTACCTGTATGGACCAGAAGTTGCACGCGCATTCTGAGTCCTCCCGAACCCGCTGCCGCGGCAAGGCTGGCAGCAATGCTCCGGGCCGCTCGCTCGCAGCCCTCGCTCGCGGCGACGATGGTGACCACATCCGTCGCATCCGTTTGCGCCTGCTCCATCTTCTACTGCTGCTGCATTATGGCTCCATCATCCGTATCCACGAGCCAAGCTGGGCGCGTCCTACGGGACCTGACAGCAGCAAAAGGGCGTTTTGACAAGCTTGAAAGTTGACTGCAATTAAGCTCATGTATACCACGAATTTGATAGATTGAAGCAGCACTAACTGGAAGTTCGCCAAGAAGTTACCGCCATCGGAAGTTACAGACATAACGTCCGTCGCGCAAGCGCACGGGCCGAATCCGCCACCAAAGCTTGTTAACTTGACCAGTATGTCTACCACTGCGAATTATGAGCAAAACGGCGTCAGGTACGGCAGAGGAGGCGGTCCCGATCAACCACTGCAAATTCAACGACTCAGGGCAAGGGCATCAATCAGACTGGCAAATGTATTTAGTTCACGCAACCTAGGAAACTGCAGACTTCAACCCTGCCCTCATCCACTTCCCGACACATGTCCATGCAGTAACATTACACACGTCCTGCTGGCGCAACCTTGTTTGCGACGCGATGCCTACAGGTAGCTGCACAAGCACAGACCCCACCAAATAAACCAATTGATAATGTACAGATTAAGGCGAAAACTGCAAGCGTGTGCACTTGCACTCTGATCCACGCTTTAGCATGCAGCAGGGGCAACAAAGCATGGGCGATACTGCGTCGCACAGGGGAAACCCTGGCGCTGCAAGCCTGGCTGCCAATCACAGTGTTGACGGGTACTGCGGCGGCTGCGCTCCTGGTGCTGCTGGCTCTGCCTGGGCAGCCTGACCCAGCAGCCCAGCCAGCACCGCCCGCACACGCGCTGCCGGGCCGGCACGGTTCGCGGCGCGCGGCGCAGCCGCCCCGGCCACCGCCCCGGCGCCGCCTTGCGCCGCGGCCCCCACGGAAGGCGTGGGTATGTTGATGGGCACGCCGCTGCCGGCAGCGGCGGCGATGCCAGCGGGAGGAGCCTGCTGCGCCGGCCCCGCCGCCGCCACCGGCTGCGGCGCCTCGATGTCACCCTGCTGCTCGGCCTGCTGCCCGCGCGGCAGCAGCGGCTCCTGCGTGTGTGTGAGCAAAACGGTTCAGAAAAGGGGTGAGTTGGGCGGGATCGACATCCCGGAGCGCGTCCCCGACGCCAGTGCCAGGCCTGGAGTGCTCACGAAGCAACACACAGCATCAGGCACAGCCAGATGGAGGATGCACATAAAGGCTGCCGGGGTGCACCTTGACGGCGTCACGTACGCACGTACCCCCGCACGCACGCACGCACACGCACCTGCAGCTCGGTGCGATCGCGCCGCTGCCGCCCGCCGCGACCACCCCGTTGCGCCTGCTGCTGCGCGCCCTGGCCGCCCGCCGCCGGCGCGGCCGCCGCCTGGCGCTGCGCCTGCACCGCCTCCACCTGCTGCAGGATGCGCACCGGGAACCTGCGCGACAGCCAGAACGCCGGACGCACGGGTGCACAGGGCGCCAGCAATGAGCAACTCGTCAGGCATGCATCACGCCACGCTCACAAAACCCCCACACCCTGTGCGGCCGCACAAGCAGAGCCCGGGCGCAGCACCCCGTCACAGACGGACAGCCCTGCAGGGCACGTGTAGCCCACGCCTCACGCCTAGCCCTTCCGCAGCTCGCTCGCTCTTACCGAGGCGGCCGCACTAGCTCCAGGAAGCCCTGCATCAGCAGCATCCAGCCGTTGAGCACCTGCCCGCCGCCGGCGCCGGCGCCGCGCTGGCCGCCGCCGCTGGCGCCGCTGCCGCCCGCCGCGCCGGCGGGCAGCTGCGACTGCGGCAGCGGCAGCGAGGCGTCGTGCTTGCACACGGGGCAGAAGCGGCGGTTGCCCAGCCACTGGTCCACGCAGGTCATGTGGAAGCGGTGCGCGCAGGGCAGCACGCGGATCTGCACGGCAGGAGTGGGAGGGCGGGAGGGCGGGGGGTGGGGGTGTATATTCAGTAGTGAAGGAAGTGGTGGACGGTCGGCGGGGGAGAGATTTTAGTCCGCATGCTGGGTTACTGGGAGGCGTGTCGGACCACACGGCACGTCACATGCACGCGGCACTGACGGGGGCGGGGGCGCGGGACGGCGCACGGCCTTCGGTTCCCTGGGTGCACGCCGCGCACCTTCTCGCCCTCCTCGTAGCTCTCGAGGCAGATCGCGCAAGTGCGCTTCGTCTCGCCCGCATGCGCGCCTGGCGGCCGCGGCGTGCGCATGCCGCTTGCCGCCGCCGCCAGCGCGCCGCAGTGGCCGCTGTCGCTGCTGCTACGCGATGCGCGGTCCTCCTCCGCCGCCTCCTCCTCCTCCTCCTCCTCCACCTCCTCCGCCGCCCAGTAGGCGCCGGCTCCGTCCCCGCAGCCCTGCTCCAGGTCCCGGCCCTGCCGCGCCGCCTGCACCTCTGCGCCCGAGCCCATCAGCGCAGCCCGCACCCCGTCCCGGCCCTGGCCCGCCTGCTCCTGCTGCACCTCGTCATCTTCCTCTTCGAGCGCGCCGCCCGGGCCCCAGCAGCCGCCGGGCCGCAGCGAGGCGGAGCGCGAGGCGGCGAGGCTGGGCTCGCCCGAGGCGGATGCCGAGGTGCGCGCCTTGGAGGCTGCGAGTGCGAGTGCGAGTGCGGGTGCGAGGCGGATAGGGCGGGGCATGTAAGCTAGGCAGCCAGGGGGCGAGCTAGGGGCCGGCTTTGCATCGAAGAAGCTGCACATGCCCAGCAGTTACGGCGCACTGACGGCAGCGGATTGTTGCCCGCCCGCCCGCCCCAAGCAAGGAGCGCGCACCCGGCGGCTCGTACACAATGACGGGCAGCATGCGCAGCGCGTCCGGCGGCAGCCCGTGGTCCTGCTGCTGCGGCGGCCGCGGCGCGGTGCCCGGCTGCTGGCCGCCGGGGGCGGCCGGCACGCCGTTCACGGCCATACCCCGGTGGTGCATGCCCTGCGCAGGTGCCGGGGCGGGGCGTTGGATTTAGACAACCAGCACCGCCCGCCGGCTAGGCCTCTCCAAGAACCGGACCCGGTCGTTCGCTCCCCTCTGCCGTGGCCCCCGGCCCCCCCGCCCCCGCACTTCGGTAACGACTTCGAGACGCAGTCTTCAGTGCATCCTGTACCGCTTTCCCACATCTTTGCAACCCCCAACCCCACCGCACTTCGCTGTACGAACCTTGCAGCCCCCCCGCCCCCCCGCCTCCGCCCCCCTGCCTCCGCCCCCCGGCCCCCGCCCCCCGCCTCCGCCGGCCTCACCGTGATCCACATGCTCCAGGAGCGCATGACGTAGAAGGTGGCCAGCACCACCCCCAGCGCCAGCAGCCCCAGGAAGGCGCTCATGAGCATGGACAGCCAGGCCACGTTGCTCAGCTGCGGGGCGCGGCGGCAGGCAGGCAGGGAGGGGGTTCCATGCATGATTAATTAGGGGAGGGAGGGGAGGGAGGGAGGGAGGGGCGCAGGGGTCATGATGGCCCCGCGGCAGGGCAGCACGCGCGCAGGCTCAGCTGCGCGGAGTCGCACGTGCAAATGCGCAAGTGCGGGCTGTGCGGGATGTGGAGTCAGGACAGTCGACACATGACCATGCGCATGTGCATGTGCATGCAGTGGCCGGGCGTGGGAGTACCGTGTATCCCCTGAAACGACATCCGCGACCCGCACGAGAGAGAGCCGGCGCACCCACCGGCGTGATGCGCACGCGAATGACGTCCAGCGTCATGAGCTTGCGCATGATGATGCCGGCCTTCTGGGACACGAACACCGCCGGAATCAACGGGTCCGGGTGGCCTGGCGGGGACACAAGGCAAGGGCCGCGCAGGCTTTGGAGACAGAGAGAGCAGCACACCACGGCATCTTGAGGGCCTAAACCTCGGCCCGCATAGTCGCCCACGGGCCTTGACACCCAAAGCAAGGGGGCCGGGGCAGCACTCGTGCCCCTCTGCTGGTGTTCACGACCCTCCCAGCCGGCCTTCGCCCCTGCATCCTGCCTGCCCTGTATCGCTCTTGCAATCCCCCTGCCTGAGTGGCCGCGGCCTCACCCTTGGGCTTGGACATGATGATCAGGCTCTCGTACACGTCATCGTACACAATGGCAGCAATCGCGCCCGCCGCCTGAGCGTTCATCACCTGTGGGCAGCGAAACCGCCAAGAAGTCGTATGCGGTGCTTGCATGACCTGGCATGGCCTGGGCATGGCACTCCCCTTCATGGGCAAGCCACGTACCCGCGCACTCGGCCCCAGCCCTCACCAAGCACGTTTGCTCATTTCCCCCACCTTTATGTCAAAGGTGCAGTTGGTTGCGTGCGGCTGCTGCTGCCGCGCGATCAGAGCAATCCACGGCGTGTCGAAGTCCTCAAAAGTCAGTGGCGTGCAGGCGTCCTCGGGGTCCGCGGACTGCGGCATCAAGGACACGCGCACACCGGGGCGTACCGTGGATCCGAGGGCGTGGGGGCTAGACCTTTGGATAGCAGCAAGATATGCGCTAGTGTACTGGACACCTGGACGCGACATAGAATCCACGGAAGGGCTGCACGCTGAAAGGCGCCCTGACGTGCCCTGCCGCCCGGCTCACCCGCAGAAACCCGTCGATGCCCTCATCTGGAATGTCGGGACCGAAATCCGCCGGAATGTCGGGCAGGGGGTCCAGAGCATAGCTAGGCGTCTGCGGGTGCACAAGGACGGTGTGAGACGTGGAAGCACAGAGCGCGGGAGGCCGGCTGCCAAGAACCGTAGCCTCGCGAACGGGAAGGGTGCCAAGCGTGATACATAGCATGCCCAGCGCACAGCGAGCGCGATAAGAGAGCTGGATTCAAGTGCAGGCCTGGCTCCCTTCATGCCCAAGCCCTATGGCACCGCGCCCTCACGGTTCGGGACCAAGCGGCGTCCCCTTTCGACCCCGCGGCTCACCATAATGTAGACGTCCGCCCTGGCCCCGCCGAGGCACCAGGCTCCCAGCGCAGCGAGCACAAAAATTCCAACTCCGACGCGCTGTCTCGCGAGCGCCATTCCTGACTAGCTACTTTTTTTCCGGCAATAAATGCTTGAGGTCACGTAGGCGAGCTTCACAAGTAATCCGAAAATCTGCAGAGGGGCCCACGCTGCGGTTCAAAGCGACTGTAATTTCTGCTGCGCGGGCCCTTTCTTTGTTAAGTTGATGAATGGGAGCTGATACGTTTCTAGTGTGTTCCGGCGGGGCTGACTCGGCGCGCGCTGCGACTGTCATCCGCGATGATTGAGCTCGCTGCTCATCCCGTCCGGCGCATACCGCCCCCAGGCGGGGGGACAGTACCGGGCTAGGGCGCAACGGGTGTGTAGGCTGTGCGGGAATGGAGGCGTGGAAGACGAAAAGCACGTCTTGCTGGAATGCACGAAGTACGCGAGCTTGAGGGAAGCAGTGGGTATTACAGGTAGTGATATGAAAAGAGCTATGCTTGGCACGGACGTTCAAAAGCTAGCTGCTTACTTGCACGCGGTGACAACGCTTCGGTCTAGTGAATTGCGCAACCGCTAGCTGATTCCCCTTTGTTTAGTTATCATCGCGCCTCCGGACTCAAAGGAGTTAGTGGGGCCGCATGGACTTCAAGCCATGTAACATGCTCATGCTCATGCTCATACCGTGCTGCCTGGTTACTCGCTCACTGCCAATAATACGGTGCCAGGGAGATGGCGAGCGGATCGCATCCGGCCCCCAACCCGCCACGGTGCCGAGCTGCCCCCGCCCCCTTCGGGGCCCGCCCGCCTAGTTGTCCAAGCGGGATTTGCCGCAGCCGCCATATAAGGCTATGTTGCTAACCACCACACGCAACTAACCTGCACGAGTCAAAACGGTCACCAACGGCTTGCACCAATTCCCAGCACTTGAATGTGCGCCAAAGTGTCGGACCAACTTTGCCTGCCCTGGCAGCCGTGCGCTGCTGCAACCGGGTCACTGCCATCCGCGAAAACCTAGTGCCTCCGCTGCTACAGCTGCCCTCATGACAGCACGCTGCGAGCCATGCGCAGCTGCTGCTCCATGTCTGCCACTTCCAGCTCCAGGCGAATGGTGTTCGCTTGGGCCCTGCACACACGATTGGCACAGGCATGCGTTGCGCGCGGGAGAGCGGTGTCAAGCGGGTGCACAACAGAAAGCCCTACACAAAACTCAAAGCTCGTCCGCACACGGGGCACCAAGGGCGGAGCTGCAGATGACGGTGCAGGTGCCCGGGCGGGCAGACATTCCCACTGCCCACACGGAGGGATAACGTGCAGCATCCTTACTTCGCGACTGACTCCGGTGTCCCCGGCTGGGAACGCAGCGTGATGGGCCGCCGGGGGCGCGGGCTGGCGCCTGCCGCGGCCGAAAAAGTATGGCAGGTGATGGCGGAAAGGCGGGGGGCAGGCGCACGGGCTGCCTGGCACCGCCGCCCTCAGAGGAGGCATTGGCAGCCAAGAAGACCAGGTGGAGCCGCAAGTACAAGGACGCGGCTGAGCCGGTGGCTGAGGCTGATGCGTAGAGTCTAGCGGATAGAAGCAGTAGGAATGAGTACATAATAAAAATCACTCACTTGCCCCCGGCGAGCCCTGGGCCATGTCAGCAGTGGCGGCGGCAGACGTGACCGCCCAGGTGGGGGGCAATGGTAGCAGGTCCGCCAGTTGTAGGTAGCTGAGGGCAGTGTTGCGAGTTGCGGCGAGTGGAGTGTTGGAAGTGTTCAGTCACCAACCAGTGTGGCATCAGGTGCAGCGGGATGAGGCGCAGCCGGATGAGGCACCAGCCGTGGGGCCCGGTTGGCCGTCCTCATGCGAGGCCTACGACTCCGACCCACCTGTAGGCCTTTTTGGCGCCATATGACACCGGCAACCGGGAGCCATCGTGGTTCCTGGTGGGAGTACGGGGCGATGAAAGGAAGCATCTCTTCTATGATTGCTGCTATACATGCCATCATCTGAGCCGCAGAGCTTGGTGACCAAGCGAATGGCGACACCTACGCCGAGCCTCGCGTGACTGCCCCTTTTGCAACTCCTCACCACGCCAGGACGACGGCTATGGCGCGAGGCGCATGCGCCAGACGTGATGCGCGCGGGAAGCCCCGCGCGCCGGCCCGCAAGCACTCCTCGTAGGAAGGGTACACGTACAGACCGCCTTTCATATGATAGGGTTTGTGGGGAAAGCGGGCTTGGTACGACGACGGTACGGGCAGGGTTCGATGGTACAAGCAGGGGTCTGGGGTGCAGCGGGCGGGCGAGGTTCATGCCTGGCGGCCTTTCGTGGCTGTGCCAATAACAGTGATGGCCTGCCCTGGCATACGCACCGCAATGGTCCGGCTGCGCATTGTTGAAGACAGTGACGCCAGGGTAGTACTTTGTGGCGCCGTCGTAAATGGACGTGGGCACGCCGTCTGCGTCTAGCGCCACCAGCTTGTACATGCGCCTGGCGTACACGGGCGGCCCCACCGCGTCCAACAGCATGGGGGCTGCAGGAGCCTGCAGCAAGCGGTCAGCGTGCGCCGAGCTCATTGGGGTGGGGTGGGGGGCGCTTACATGTGGGCGCGCCACGAAGCGAGCGTGCCTGTTTGGTGCCAGTGTGCCAGGATGCCCCCAGGTGCTTAGGGGCGGTTCGGGGCCGCGCAAGACTCGCTCCTTGACGATAGCGTTGCCGCTTTCTTACGTTCTCATTTAGCGAAAGCGCGCGGTCCAGGAGAGCGCCCACATTCCGGTCCCAAGCGGCGAGCACCTCCCTTGCCTCCGCCATTCCTTTACATTCGTGTTTTTCTAAGAATATCCAGACGTGTGTTAGTACGATGCGCGGGAACCGCGCTGCTATGCAATCAGAAAAGCTGTCGTTGACTGTCGGTCGCTGTGCTCTGGGCTTAAAGGCTCTAAAGCTCACAGAAGCCAAGACATAATGAAGCTAATTTACAATATTGGACTGCTGACGGTGACCCGGTTGATTTGACCCTGTCCTTAGCGGTCACGGCACGGCGTGGGCAGCAGGTGGGCACTGGTGGGCACCAGCTGGCACCAGATGGGAGCGGACCCCGCCCTACGTGGTGGACAACGGGACCTCACCTGGAGCGTGCACGGGGCAAGTGGTGCGGTTTACGTTTTTACTGATGGGGGGGTTGGGCGACTCTACTGACTTTACAGACATCAGCAGCCGTGCACCCAGTGCTGGCGTGTTGCTGGCTTGCGGCCGTGAGGCCGCACGCCGTCGTGCTGTTCCTGGACACAGACGTGCGATCTGTCCCCAACCAGCCTCGTTGCATTCCGGCTGTACCAAATATGCCCAGCCCCTCCCCTCCCAATCACTCGACTAAGGCCGTCACCTCGAAAGCGCCAAGCGCCTCTCCTCCTGTACGCCCCCACCTGCCATGCTGATTACCTGCTAGCCTTCACCACAAAACGTCGATTTATTGACATATAGAAGTTGGATCCTTGAAATTTACTTAGCACGCAAGCGCACGTGAAAGAAATGACGGGCCAAAACTCAGAAGCCCATAGCACACCCTCCTTGTGCACGGTCCTGCCCCACAGGATCTCTCCCCACATAGGTTGGACCTGCCCCGTTACCCAGACAGCTCGTAGAAACATGTATTACCCATAGGTGCGCACACGGTCGCACGCAAAAGGTTGAGCGGAGTGCTTCAGACTACAAATCTCTCTTCCCATGTGCCTATGCTGTGGCGCGAGGACCGCCCCTCGAGTGAGGACCCTCCGCATATCCTGACCGCTCGGTCCATGGTTCATTCTTAGGTTACAGTGCTTTACCGCACTGTATGGCAAGGCGCTTCTACAGTCGCAGCCGAAATCGCCGCAGCGAATGACAAATGCTCCCGCAATAAAAAACCTTCCCCCGCACAAGGCCTTCACAACGTATGTATGCCCCCCGCCCCGTGCACGTGGCCCCTCGACTGCAGCTGCAAGATCGCGCTTTCCAACGTATTACTGGCGCAACACCACGTCTTGTGGCGAAATGACCTGATGCGCCACCGGCACAGCCGCCGGCGCGGGCGCGGGTGCAGGCGCCGCCTGGCGCTGTTGCTGGGGTGCCGGAGCTGCGGGCGCTGCGGCGCCTGCTTGCGGAGGGTACCCGTAGTCCTGCAGGGCACGAGCACAGACAATTAGCGGAGCCGACGTCCTCAATTGATGCGCCAAGTAGAAGTGTACTTTCAACCCAAAAGTGGGCCGGTTGACCGAACCCCTGCATCTCAGACGCCCAGAAGTGTAACCGACTCATCGCCACACCGCTCCATTGCCCACGTAAGCTTACAGTGCCAACCCACCTTAGCTTCCCCTTCCCGACCATCGACACAGCTGATCTTGTACACATGCCGCCCGCCCCTGCCCATCCCGCTCAAACCTGGTCCGCGGCGCCGCGCTCACCTGCTCCGGCGGCAGGTCGTTGAGGATGTCCAGCAGGCGATCCACCACCTGCTGGCTGCTCGGCCGCCGCTTGGGCTCCTGGCACCAGCAGTCCTCAATCAGCTGCCGCAGCTTGGCGGGGCAGCGCGGCCCCAGCTCGAACACGGGCGGGCGCAGGCTGCGGTACGCCACCTGGTACGCCACCAGCAGCGGCTTCAGCCCCTGCCACGGCCGCTTGCCCGCGCACATCTCCCTGTCAAGCGCCAACATGCAGGTTGAGTGAGTGCGCGGCAGCAGCTGAAGGGAACTTCCGGTACATGGCAGGGGTCAGAACCGCGTAAGCATCGTCCCTCCAGGCAGCGGCGCGCAGGGTATGCATAACAGCGAAGCTGGGCAGGCCCTAGCCCTCCAAGGCTGGGGCCGGCCCAAGTCATCCAAGTAGAACGACCCCACAGGTGTAATGTTAGGGCCGCTCCAGGTTGCCCTGGCCGCCGGACCGCCTGGGCGGCGGACGCCAAACCCTCCAGCATCACAGACGCACCATAAGATGACACCTGTAGATCGGTGGTTGTAAGGGGGTGCGTGTGTGTGGCATGGGCAAACCGGTCAGCAATGCGGCACTCCACAGACAATGGTGGGAGAGCCGCGGTTCAGTCAGACAGGAAACGCCGCAAGCAGGTTCGCTGTGCGGGGCCCGCAACCGTGAGCCGGGGCGCAGCAACCTACCCAGCGCGTAGATGTCGGTGCGGTCCGTCACGGAGCGGCGCAGGTCGTGCATGTCGGGGTTGTCCATGGACATGAAGCACTCGGGCGCGATGTAGGCGGTCGTGCCGGCGTCCAGGTTCTTGGTGCTCAGGTACTCCTTGATCTTGGTCCTGTGGACATCCACACGGCGGTGTGCGGTCGTGCGATGACCACATGCGTGTGCAGCTGCTGTACGGCGTGTGCGTTGCAGGGCGTCCGTACACACAGCCGCACATGGCCAGGCCGCACTGCGCAACCCCCCGCACCTGGCCAGGCCGAAGTCCGAGATCTTGCAGCGCCCCTCGCGGCTGAGCAGCACGTTGGCGGGCTGCGGAGGTGGAGCGGCAAGGGCGGGGATTTAAGGCGGGGCGGGATCGAGCGCGGTGCAAGAGCAGACGACGCGCTGCACCACATCGCAGACGCCGTAAGCGGCACGCACCTTGAGGTCGCGGTGCACGATCCTGGGGTGCAGGTACGACAGGCCGCACGCGATGTCCAGCGCGAAGTACACCACCTCGCGCACGCTCAGCGCGTCGTTCTTGCGGACCTGGTGCACGTAGAAGTCCAGCGTCCCCTGCGGCGGCCCGACAGCAGTTGCAACATTGTAACAGCGCCTTTCCCAAGCACGAAACCGCAGGGTCCTGTGCCGCCTTGCCGCCTTCCTCACGCCCTCCCCTGGGCCCTTCCTGCGCCCCTCAACCCCACCTCCATGCGCTCCTCCACCAGGAAGATGTGCGGCGGCTTCAGGCAGCCGCCGAACAGCGTCACCACGTTGGGGTGCTGCACCTGTTGGGGCCGAACACAAGGGCGCGGCACGAGCGCGAAACCACCAGTGAGCAAGCCGCCGCGTGAGGTATCGGCCGGCCGCCACTAATTGCGGCTGCGCGGCAAGGCGGGCTGCCGTTGCACCTCGTACATCTCCGCCTCCTCCGCTCCCGCGCACCCCTCCGGCCCGCCCACCTGCCGCAGGATGTGCAGCTCGTGCATGAGCGCATTCATGTCCTCCTGCAGGTCCGCCAGGCTGGACCCCGCCGTCTTCTTGATCATCTTCACCGCGACGCGCTGGCCCCTGTGCGCGAGCGTCAAGAAGAATGCTGTTTGAGAACGCACCGCGCGCGTACGGAATGCATGGGGTTACGTCAGAGGCAGACGCCTCCCCAACACACTTCGACTTAACCCCTTGGCCTCACTTGTAGCGGCCCTTGTAGACGGCCGCGAAGCCGCCCTGTCCAAGCAGCCCGCGCGTGCTGTAGTCCACCTTCAAGTCGCCCTTAGTGAGGTCAATGTCTAAGTCCACCTCTATGGGCTCGCCAGTGAGGACGGGCATGCCCGGCTTGCCCTCCGCCGCCGCAGGCGCGGCGGCCGCGCCCTCCGCAGCGGGCGCCGCTGCCCCGCCGACTGCCGCACCCTCCGCTGGTGCCTGGCTGGTCGGCTGCGCCGGTGGCGCGCCAGCAGTCGCGGCTGCAGCAGCGGCTGGGCCCGGCCCAGCAGCGACAGCTCCGCCCGCCGCCGCCGCCACAGCTGCTGCTGCCGCTGGGGGTGGTGCCGGTGGCGCCGCGGGTGTGCTTACGGCCGCGGCTGCGGCGGCTGCGGGTTCGCTGGCCACCGCGGCCACCACTGCCGGCGCGGCTGCTGGCGCAGGTGCCGGTCCAGCAGCTGCGTCCTGGTCCGGGGGCGCCGTGCTAGCCTGCATAGGTGTTGATACCGTAAGCGGCGAGACTGGCAATGATCGACGCTTCAACCACTAACAGTGCCTGTCGTACACGCGCACAATCAGTACGCACTTGACCCGAGCCTTGCTGGGACTCAATGCCCCTACCTTTGCTTGAAGCGGCTCTTCGCCACGCTCCGCGGCTAGCCGCTTGGCCGCCTCCTCCGCCTGGCGCCGCGTGGCGTCGTCCAGCGAGCCCGCGCCCGCCGCGTTCGCATGGCCCTTAACTGACCGCGTGATCTCTCCCAAACGCTCCTCAACAGTTCCCCGCTGCTCATCTTCGTCATCTGACTCATATGACGGCCCCGGAGCAGCCTTCGGCGTGCCCGCGTTCGCCGGCCTCGCTGATGCAGGCTGCTGATGGGTCGGCAGCGAAACTGGATTCGCGGGCTGGCCGGGTCTGGCAGATGGCATGGGGCCATCCGTAGTCATTGAAGAGTACGCCGCTGTGTCTGCGCCCCCGCCAACTTGCGTGTTGCTGGGGTCCCGTTTTGTGACGGTCACAGGGGGCCCTGTACTGGGCTGTGCGGCTGGTGGGCTTTGTCCATTCGCCGGCGCTGCTTTGCCCTGCTCCTCGTCTGCCTTCTTTGAGCCCCCGAAGCACTGAAACAGCACCGCGGACAGAATCACTGCTGCGCACAGCAGCCCAACGACGACCGCAGGCGTCCCAGCCACGGCACCTGCCAACAAGTATATTTTTGCAGCATGTTGTTCAGCGCCAGGCTCCACTGCAGTCAACCCCACCGAGGCCCGGCTCTTGCTTACGGTGTGCCGCAACAAGTACACCACGTTTACTAGGAACGTTATGCGCCCACCTTCAGGTGCTGTGGACGGGTCCAGTGCCTCAAGCAGCGAGCGCATCCTTGCTCCTCACGGCCCTCGCCTTGCTGGTTTTCCACCCGGACTACGAGAATGTGGTTTTAGTGAATCAATCTCATTAGATCGGGCCTCCAACGACAAAATGGGGACTCGTCGCGGTGTGAAGTCGGCCCAAGCTCAACTATGGTGGTTCCAGAGCATTTGTAGTATTGCGCATAACGTTGGGTATCTATTTGTGCCGGCGAGCTTTGCTCGCGGGTCGGCCAACGTGCGGAATCGAAAAAACTTGCACTGCATCATTGCAAACTGCCGCCGCTCGTGCTTAAATTCATGTCCGACGCTCAATTTGTAACATAGCTACTCGCTCTTAAATTTCCTGAAGCACAATGCTCCAATCCTCGCCAGGTCTGAAGAACCGACCCGCGCAGCACCGTGCGCGCCGACTCCGACCGGTGTGCCATGCTGCGGCAACCCAATCGGTAACAGGTGCGTGTAGCCTGGAAGGGGGCGGGGGCAGGCGCTGGGCAACTCCTTTCTCTGCCCGGCGCGGGGCAAGACCGGGGGGCGACCAAGGCCGTGTAACCACAATTGCCACCTTATGCCCCGTGTTCCTATCACAAACGCAGATGAGTTGCAAGCAGCTCGCGAAGCATACAGGAGCCTTGCGGACGCGGCGCGGGTGGAGACGTCGCTTGAACTGCGTCAAACGGGCGGCGTGTCCGCGGGGCTGGGGTTGGCCACAACGCGGGCACATGCAGCTGCCGAGGTCCTCATGGTGAGGCTGCCGTGCTGGTTAGCTCCGCAACCAGGGTGCACAGCGCCAATCCTGGATCCGCATCCATCATATCCCAGGCGACGGCCCGCCATTCCTCAAGCAGGCTGCCCTAAGCACACCCATGCGGTAATCACGGCGCACGGGACCGCACCGGAAGCGCGAAAGCACCGCCCTGCTAGTCTTGTATCTCGTCATCCGCATGCACACCCGCGTGCAACTTTATCGCTCACAGCGTGTGCCGCGCGCGGCCGCCATCGTGCTGGACTACGACCGGGGCCTGTCCGTGCCGCCGGCGCGCTGGCCCAGGTGCGTACGGCAGGCAGACGATTACTGCCCGGGGCGCACGCCTGGCCGGTTTATGGTACCTTGCGTTAGCGGTGGCAGGCATCGGGTGGGGGTGTGCGGGGCAGAGGTTGCGAGCGCTGCTTGGTGCTAGTGGTGTCGGAGTGGGGGTGCAGGCCGGCCGCCTGATGGTTGGCTGATGTCCCGCCAATCCCCGGCTGCGCAGGCTCCGCGGCGGCGTGTCGGCAAACATCGAGCCGTTGCCCTGGTAGGTGCGAGCGTGCGGCGGGGAGGGTGCGACACAATGAGGTGGACAGAGCGGTAGGCACTGCAGTGGTGCTGTGCGCCGCCCGTCCATGCTTGCAGGGCACAGGATGGGGCGCTATCACATGTCGTGACCGGGCTGACACTGACACTGACCTGACACACGTGCTGCTGTACACGCAGGGACATCCTCCAAGCTCTGGCACTGGTGGATGGCCTTGCAGGTGGGTCTTGGCCTTTGCGAGGCCATGGGTCTGGACTCTGGAGTGAATCGCCGGCGCTTGCCCCCAGTGCCGGCCAGCCGCGCCGCCATCTCCTCCCTGACCCTGACCAGCCGTTCGCCACGTGACTCCACCTGCTGCCCGCCGCCGCCTCCTGCCGGCCCCCACAGGCGACGGCGGGGAGTTCTGGGCGCGCTACTGCGATGTGCTGCTGCCTGCACCCGAGCGCCTGACGCTGCCCATGTGCTGGGAGCCGCAGCGCCTGGCGCAGCTGCAGGTGCCGGCGGGGTGGCTTGGTGGGGGGTTGCAGTCACCAGCCCCAGCTAAGCCAAACCAAACCAAAACAATGCGTGGAAGCGTTTGCAGGGTTGTTTTGGCAGGTGTGCGCGGCTGCCGGCGCACAAGGGTCGCACGAGGCTTGGACGAATGCGGGCCAATCTGCCGCCCAAATGCATGTCGGCGGCATGCATGTTCGTCGCCGGCATGCATGTTCGTTGACTCCCACGACCGCGTTTCTCGCTTTGACCCGCAGCACCGGGCCATCGCCGCGGCTGCGGAAGCGCAGCAGGTGAGGAACCCAGGACTAACACGCGGGGGTGGCGGCGCTGTTAGGGACCCGGGCTGCGGCCGCTTGCAAGGGCTCACCGCGCAATGCCGTGGCGCTGCTCCGCATGCCAAACAGTGCCGTGGGAGGGGGCGGCCGCACCGCAGCAGCTGACCCCCCAGCCGTGTCACGCTGCACGCACGCCCTCCGTTTCCAGCTCCAGCTCCAACCCCACCTGCACCTCACCCACCCTGGCCTGACGGGCCCTGACCTGAACCTGACCTGAACCTGGTCTACTACGCGCCCGGCCACACATGGACAGGACCGGCTGATGGGGATGTTCCCGGAGCTCATGGAGCCGCTGGCGGCGGGTGGGGCGGCTGCGCGGCTGAGGCAGGGCAGGGGGCTTGGGGGCTTGGGGAATTCTCGAGTCTTAGGGGCAGGCAGGCAGTCCAGTGCGAGCCCAGTCACCCTTTGTCACTCTTAACCACAACTTTGTGCCGCCTCGACGGCCTTGCGCGCAGACGTGCCGAGCTGGTTCCAGTGGGCGTTCGCTTGCGTGCGCAGCCGGGCATTCAGGTGCGTCAGTCTCGTGTTGGTTGTGCTTACCGCACCAGGGCTGCATCCGGCGACGCGCATTCGAGCGCACCCGCTTCAAAACGTTTGCCTCTTTTCTGCGCACCGCATCAGTGTCCGCGCCGATCGCCCATCCCCGTAACGACTTAATCCGCTGCTCTTGGTGATCTCTCCACCCCCGCACCGCCCCATCCTTGCAATCCCTCCCTGCCCCATCAACCAAACACTGTGCACGCGATGACCTTCCCCAACCCCCCGCCGTGCTGCGGCCCCACCTTCCAGGGCGGGTGCTGACGCCTTCGCCTTCGTGCCCTTCCTGGATCTGGCAAACCACGCCGACGCGCCGCAGGCGGTGCCGCCAGCGCCCGCGGGCGCGTCCGCGGCGGCGTCTCCTCCTCCTCCGTCCAACCAGGTCGCGAACGCGGACTTCCGGGCCTCTCCTCCGGCCTCCGGGGCAGACGAGGTGAGCAGGGCAGGGGCAGGGCGGTGGCCACAGGGGTGGCCGTGCCGCACGTCGGGCGTTCTGCGGCATCATCCCCTTGGCACCGGGCGCGCCTGCCGTTGGAAGCGCGCTGGAGTCCTACAAGCATCCCTGACACCGCTGGATGCTTGCGCCCCGCCGCGACAGGCGGGAGCGGGCGAGTACTTTGAGCTGTACGCCCTGAGAGACATCGCGCCCGGGGAAGAGGTGCGTGCGCCTCGAGGCCGGGGGCGCTGCGGGTACAATCACCTCGTCAAACAGCTTAGGCACCTTGCGCTGGATCCGTGTCTGGGTCCGAATCTGCCGGTGGCCACGGCCTGTGGCGCAGGCGACAAAGTCCGCGCCGCTTGCAGTTTCCGCCTTCCGAACCCAACCCCACGTCCCGACCCCTTACAGGTGACCATCAGCTACGCGGGCCCCGAGGGCTACACCAATCAGCGCTTCATGGCGCAGTACGGGTTCGTGCCGGTGGGCGGCAACACAGCGGACCGCGTCAGCCTGGAGCTTACGCCAGAGTGAGTGGCAGGGAGGCAGCACCAGCGCCGAAAAGGGCCGGTGCATTGGTGGCGGCCGTTGCTGTCGCAGCCTCCGCACTCCAGATATGTGAAGCAGGCAATGCTGCGGCAGCATGTTTGCATGGACGAAAGTGCGCTTTCCGCCCAGTCCCCGCGCCTGGGCCCTGCGCAGGCCGCCGAGCCGCCCCGCTCTCACCCTCCCCCCCCCGTCTACCAAATGATGAATGTAACCCCTCTGTTGCACCACGCCACGCCACACCGCCGCACGCGCCGCCGCAGGATGCAGGCCGCGCCGCTGGACCTGGCGGTGCTGCAGGAGCTGCTGGGGGATGCGCTGTTCATGTCCGCCCTGCGCGGCTCCGACCCCTACCTCACCGCGGCGCTCAAGTCGCTGCCGCTGGCGGACAGCGGCGGCGGCAGCGGCTCGGCCTCGGCGGAGAGCGTGCGCACGGCGGCGGCGCTGCTGCAGCAGGTGGAGGCGCAGCTCGCGGAGGGTGAGTCGGCAGCAGCGGTGGCGGCGGTCGGGTGGTTGTGTCCGCTGGCGGTCTGGCGTGGGTTGGGGGCAGAAACGGCAGATGGGCTCGCAGTCCCGGCTGCGGTGCGTCGCAGTGCGGGCTTCTTAGGGCGCAACCGCTCCGCAGCTTGGGAGTTTCATCACAGCCCCCTCCCCCGTAACACACGAAGTGCATCCACGGTCACATGTGCACACGCCCGCCCTCACGCCATGCAAGCACGTGCAGGCAGCACCACCCTGGAGGCGGACGAGCAGCTGTTGGGCGGGCCGGAGGGCCGCGCGCTGGCCGAGTCCGACCCGCGCCAGGTGGCGGCAGTGGCGTACCGCATCGAGCGCAAGCGGCTGCTGGGCAAGGCGGCGGCGCTGCTGCGGGCGTATGCACGCGGGTAGCGTTGCGGCGACGTAGGCTGGAGGCGGCGGCGGCGGTGGTGGCGGCGGTGGCAGGGCGCGTTGCTGAGGGGCGGTGGGAGGTTAGGGAGTCGGACGCAACTTGTGGCCGATGCCTGTGTATGGGGGGCTGGATGCGGTGGACACGCCTGCCTGCTGCTACGTGCGGGTTGCTGGGGCCATTCGGCTAACAGGCTGACATGATGCTATCAATGCTTGCTCGAAAGACCGCAACGCCTGCTGCTGCGGTTCGGGCCCCCACCCACCCACCCACGCACACGGAGAGACCGCCCCGCGCCTACGTCAGACCTTGCAATGGACCATATCTTGATAGCTATTTACATCCTGGAGTCCCTTCGAAAGTCATTGATTGTCTTGCACACAGAGTCTTTGCACTTGCTCGGTACCACCAATCACAGTCACAGTCCCAAACAGACCGCAGTCTCACCTAACCGGCCGCAACTCCTCATCCAGTCTGCAATCTTGCATCTGCCCACTGCCACCCAAAGAAACAGCCAGCAGCCACTCCAGAGCTGCCCTTCACAGCCGTACGCTGCTCGGCTGGTCTGTCACCTGTCGCACTTGCGCACAGCTGCCGCAGGTCCACGACCAATGCAGCCCCCACGCTTGCACTTGCACGGGATGCTCAGAGTCACGCGCCTCCGGGGGCGCCCACATGCACGCGCATCCGCATGCGCAACCTGGCCCCATAATGTATTTCTCACGTCTTGACAAGCCCACCTGCCCCCACGTGCCCCCAAAACCGTATCCCTCCCTCTCGGCCGCTCCGCTATGCGCACGCCTCCTCCAATCCTGCCATCGCGGCTGCTGCCACTGCAGATGATGCTTCGCACCAGCACCACCACCACGCTTCCGCCTCGCTCCCACTGCTCACGATGCCACCGCCGCCTCGGCCCCACTGCTCAGGCTGCTACTGCCGCCGCCGTCGTGGCCACCTCACGCCGCCACGGGCTGCTTGGCGGCGGCCGCCTTGTGCTCCTCCAGGAACTTCTCAGCCACGGCCATGTCGTCGGGCGTGGTGACCTTGATGTTGGTGTAGGCGCCCGGCGTGATCTTCACGGGCTTGCCCATCGCCTCGATGATGGACACATCGTCCGTCACCTCCAGGTTGTTGCGCTTGACGAGGTCAAAGCCCTCCTTCAGCAGCGCAGGGCGGATGCACTGCGGCGTCTGCACCTCCCACAGCTTAGAGCGCTGAAGCGTCTGGATGACCATGCCGCTCTTGTCCACCTCCTTGATGGTGGGCTTGACCTGCACGCCCAGCACCGCCGCGCCGATCGACACGCCGTCGAGCATGCAGCGCAGCGCATCCTGCGGCGTCACCAGCGGACGCGCCGAGTCGTGCACGGCCACAATGGCCGCACCGGCGTCCACCTGCTGCAGCCCGTTGAAGACCGAGTCCTGGCGCTCCGCACCCGGCAGCGCCCACTTGAACTTCAGGTGCGATGGCAGGCCGGGGAAGCGCTTCTCAAACACATCCCTCCACGACGGGTCGCACACGATGACAATCTCGCCGACCTCCGGCATATGAGCAAACGTCTCCAGCGAATATGTGGCGATCGGCTGCCCGCGCAGCTCCAGATACTGCTTGGGAATCGACGCGCCCATTCGCTTGCCGACGCCACCCGCGAGCAGCACCACGGACACAGAGCCCTTGTCAAGCTTTGCGGGAGCAGCAGCGCTCGCGTGCACCATTAGCGCCGAGCGGCCCGCGCGAGCACGCGATGCAAGCTGCACATTTTGGGTCACCGAGCTGGATGGGCGCGAGCCTCCAAGGGGAGCAACATAGCAAGAAGATGCCGATGCGCTGCGGCTACCGCTGCTGGCGAGGGCCTGATAGTTCTGCTTGCGCGATTGCGCAGCGCAGCGAGAAGCCGGGGTTTGGCCCTTCAGCATCATTATTTGCAATCAATATGAGTAACAATGCAACTGAAATACACGCAGCGCAGCAAGTGGGGGACATTGCTCAGGGTGTCGCTTAGGTGCGTGCCGGATTGTGTATGCGTGCCCAGGCGTGCCTCAAGCGTGTTCCAACCTAAGCGCAACACGGCCGCCGCACCTAACCAATCTCAGGTTGGTGACCAAGCCAGGTGTACTGGGCGCTCCGCTGCACTTGCGCCAGGTTCTGGCGGTTGACAGTGGTGCATTCCCCTGCAGATGTCTCTCGTAACGTCTGTGCCAAGCCCGTGTAACCCCCTGCGCGCCTGTTGAAAGGACACGCGCGACAGCACAGACCAGGCACGTGCTAACCACATCCCGTCTCCAAGGTGCCGGACCCAGACCGCACGAACACGGCCCGTGTCGAAGTCGCTGGCGCGGGATGAATTTCGTCTTTGGCGAAATTTGAGGCCGCACCCTTTTCAATTTCAGTACCATTTAAAGCCAGACAGGCTTCTTACAATGCCACCATTTACCAAAAATGCCTCCAGCCTCCTGCCCCGAAATTTGTCGGCATTTTAACCGCCAAAATGTTCGCCCGAGCTGTCACCCGTTTCGTCACCCGGTCACGCGGCATCGAAATGGCATGTGATGCGTGAATAATTGAATGCTATAATACGTCAGAGCCATGGCGTAACTCGCCCAGCCAGCAATGCTGGCACGCATTCCCACGGGTCACGACAAACGCTTGCGGCCCTCGGCGCTGCACTGGGCACTAGGCGCTTACAGGTCGAGTGGTTGTTTTGGGGGAGCTCGGGCAGGGGGGCAAAGCGTGCGCGCTGCGGCGGGGCGGGAATGACAGCCGCCTTGGATGCGGGAGTCGTGGCGTGGGACGGCTGGGGTGGCGCGGCGCGAAGCAGCCTGCTTTTCCACTGCTGCCTTTCCGCTTGCTAGTCGCTGAAAATCCACCCAACTTCTATTGCTGCCCACAATACTCGTCGAAAATCCGAGCAACTGCGCCACACAGCTTCATACCCCACGGCACCTCGGAAAATGGGCAGGTATACTCACCGCGCCCCAGCTTTGGCGGCAGCTGCGTTGCTGCTGTTTGCGCTGCTTGGTAAGCAAGCGAGCCGGCTATAGCACCGCCTCCGGTGCGGCGGGCGCGAACTGCTCCGCTGGCGGGCGCGGAAGCTGCCGGTCCGGTGGCCGGACCTGGGTCACTGAACGCCGGGGGCTGGTCCATGGGGGTGCGCTGGGTGCGCTTGCGTCTGTCGCCAGTCAGGCATCCTGGGCTTCGGCGCATGGCGGCGATCTGAATGGAACAACTTGATGCTGGGCCCACAGCTGGCGGGAGTGCCCCTGTGCGCAGGCAGGACCCCTGCACTGCGCGCTGCGCGGCGTGTTGTTCGCCCCCCGCCCGCGCACCCACTCCCTTGCCCACTCCGCGGCCACCTGCCCACACACAGGCTGCTCCGTTGGGACAGCCGCAGCGGCCGGGCGTCGCGCGCTCCTGCAGGGTGAGCTGCCGCAGGGCGGGGGCGGGCGCATGCCAGCTCCGCTGCAGCTCCCACGCGGCACTGCAAGCAGGCCTGAACCTGTGCTGCTGAGCCCCTTGCCCTCGCCGTCGCCGCCTCATCCTCCTTATCCAGGCCCCACCGATGCGCCTGCTGCCAATGTCACGTCCGAGCTGCCCCCTAACGCGGTACGGCGACCGAGTTCTGAGCCGTTTGGGGCGTGCAACATTACCGTATTGTGAATGGGCCCCTGCCTGACTCGTGTGTCCGCAGTGCCGGGTTCCCCTGTCACCGCGCCCGCACCTGTGTCGCCTTTGTGAGTACGCAGACGGTGGCTATTGACGCCTACAATGTCACCGGTGCGGCGCAGAAGGTCGCGGCCAAGAAGACCGCCATCTCCACCATCTTCGCGCCCACGGTGCGCCCCGGGCAACCGGGCAAGCATGGGGCGGGATCGGCGGGGGCGTGGCGGGTTCGTGAGGTTGGGCTGTATAGTTTGGGGATCGCGCGCGACGGACGGGAAGTGGACGCAGCGCGTGAGCCAGGCCCTCCAGTCGCGCGCTGTCAACCTGTCATGTTGAGCTCTATCGCCGCACGGCCGCACCACGGCGCGCATGCCGCCTTGTGCGCAGGACGCGGCCTTTGCTGAATTGGCGTCTGCGCTGGGCCTGGCATCACCGGTGGACCTGTTCAACGCCACCCTGAACGGCACCGCCGCCAACATCACCGCCTTGCACGTCATCCCAGGTGCGTGTGCACACAACGACCGGCTGGTAGGTGGCGGTATGCGAAGCGTAAGCAGCAGGCCCGGGATTACGGTCGCCGCCAGGTGAATGGGGGGCGCACATTGGGGGCGGCGCGAGGGTTCAGACGAGGGAACCGACATGTGGGGCATGTAGCAGCTTCTGCTTCTGCTGCTACTGATTTAGATTAATGACCAGGTGCCTGATGGACTTCAGCACTCGGGTGTCTTGCGCCCGCGCGAGTGCCCAATACGAACTTGATAAGCGTGCGCGTGCATGCGTGCGAACCACGGCGCCACAGCGACGTGCCCACTTCTCTACCCACCCCAACGTGCCAACCGTGCCACTCACCGTGCCAACCTACCGTGTGAACCCATGCCGCAGGCGTGGCCCTGACAGCCGGCAACATCACGGCTGCCGGCAACATCACAGCCACCTCCCTGCTCGGCTACAACATCACCGTGTCGGCACTGCCGTGAGTTTCGTCATACACCATTTGCGCCACTATTTGCTGCTAGCTAGGAAAGAGCAAGCACTCGTTGCCCAGGCCCACATTCCTTCGCGCGAGCCTGCGTGCCAGTCTTGCGTGCGCCCGACGCACAGCCGTCTCCTGCCGTGTGTATGTTACGTATGTGCGTGTTCGGGACGCACAGGAACGGCACCGTCACGGTCACGATCCCGGGCAGCAACATCGTTGCGGACGTCATCACCCCCGATGTGCCCTTCAACGGGGTGAGCACAATGATGCCCGCGCGAGGGGCTGTACTGTAAGCGGCTGCCGCCTGACGGGGGGAAATGTGTGCATGGTGGTAGTGTTGTTGGCAGCAGTGACAAATTTGCCTTTGCCCTTGCTGAATGCGCTCTCCTGCATGGGACCTCTTTTTCCGCATACCCGCAGAGCATCGTGCACGTGATCAACAAGGTGCTGCTACCGCCGCTAAACGAGACTGCCGGCTGGGCGGTATCCATCGCCAACGCCACCGCGGCGGGCGTGTAATGCATGATGGGGGGCCTGTTGCTTGGGTCTGCCGTACTTGACGTGTGGTGGTGGTGATGCGGGTGCAGCGGGATGACATGGTACTTCAAAGTTGGGCCCTGGCGGGGGTTGGAGAGTTGCAAGCTACGATGCAAAGAGAGATCATACTGCTGTTGCGATGAGTTGGAGTAGACGTCCAGGGAGAGATGCATTGCCCGGATGGTGCATTACCAGCAGCGGATTGTTTCTTGCTTTGGGCACGTAGCTAGTGGCATGGGTGCTGCGTAGGGCGCGTGGTAGTAATAATGTCATTATTGACGAGGGGCGGGGCGCTGCGGGCTATTTGCTGAAAAACAGGGGAATGCGGATTCTGGCACAGGACGCGTGTACGACAAGAGAAGCTATGGCCCTGTGCCTTGCCCCGCTGGCCACGGACTTGCGCTGCCAGACCCCGCCAGATTCCCAGAGATTTTTTTACCGTGGCCAGCTTGACGGCACTACTTCGGTGGTGCACTACCGAGAAGCACGACCACGCACAGTCTCAGAAAGTGTTGGGTATTGCGCCGTCAGCAGATCATGGGACATCCATCCAGGGCCGTCCAATCCAGCGAACAACCCCTGCATGCCACGACCCCAGCAGGCTCGACACACATGGGGCTAGCTCAAATGGTTGGTCGTCGTCAAGCAATGGAACCAGCGTGACGCGCGCCGCGGCGAGACGTGAAGCAGCCGTGCGCTGGCGTGGGCCGTGGCCCGTGGGAGGCTGTGTTTGGTGGTGGCGGCGCTGGCTGAGCTGTGCCGAAGGGCAGGAGCCAGCGGGAGAGCCGCAGCTAGGGCGGCTGTGAGGCGGCGGCAAGGAACACGTCCGCGCGATTGTGCCAGCGAAGGTGGCGAACCGACTTAGACCCATGGGCCATTTGCGTCGCGCCAGCATTTGAACCGCCCGTACGCGCTTCGTTTCTTTTTATAGCGAAGCCCAAGGATCACTCGTAAGGCCTGACATTGCGTAGCAACCAACGGCGAGGCAATAGCAAGGCGGCAGTAGCAGCAGCAGCACGTTCGCAAAGCCGCTCCCCAATGGCCGCCCTCCGCGCCACGCTGCTCCTGGCGGCGCTCTTGATCGCCGTCAGCGGTAGGATAAGGGCATACTACGTGACGTGGGGGCGGAGCCGCTGGTTTTTCTGGGGCACCTGGCGGCGCTGGCGTTGGGCGTGCGTTGCCACCAGCAGGGTCGACGGCGGCGGGGTCGTAACCGGACCGAGTCCCGCTTATTTGACCGTATCGGCCTCGTTTCCCGTCCGTTGCTAACTCGACCGTACGTGCCGTGCCGCTTACTTTCGCCCTGCCGGCTGCTTCCTCACCCTCCCGCCCCTCCTCTACCTGCTCCATGCATTCACGCGCACGCGCAACCACCAGTCGGGAATGCGCAGCAAGCGGCACAGAAGCGGAATCCTGCCGCAGCCGCTGCTGGTGCAGCTACCGGCGGCGGCGGCCCGGCGGTGAGCGCTCGCGCGTGCATCATACCTAGATGCCCACCTCCTCCTCAGCCCTTGCCCGCCCACCCCCAACCGTCCGCATGGCCGGCTCCCCGCCCCATGAATGGATGGCTTACGAGACCCCACCCCGCGTTTCCCCCAACCAAACACACGTGCACGCGCACACACGCACGTTGTCCAACACACACGCACGCACACGCACGCGGTCGCAGGTGGACATCGCGATCCAGGCCCTGAACGCCACGGGCGTGTCCAGCGTGCTAACCAACTCCACCGTGGCCACCATCTTCGCGCCCGACGACGCCGCCTTCATCTCGCTGGCGTCCAGCCTCAACCTGACCAGCCGCTACCAGCTGTTCGCCAGCCCCATCGCCGCCAACGTCACGCTGCTGCACACCATCCCGGGTGGGTCGGCGGCTGGGCCCAACGTGTTCGTAACGGTGCGAGCGGCGCGGCCATCGAGCGAGGGCACGGGCGCTGCGTGCATGGCGGTTGGGCATGGGCGCATTATCCCCCTTTACCGGTCTCGCCTCGCTACCTTTCTCATGCCAAGCCATCGCGCGTGCCTCTTCTGCCCCTACGTCCCTCCGCATCTCCCCCGCTTCTTGCCCCGGGCGTTACCGCTGCATCCTCCCATGTCCTCCCTCCCTACGTACGTACGCACGTCACATGCTTCATCGCCGTCGAACAGGCGTTGCCCTGCGCAGCTCCGACCTGCCCGCGGGCAAGACCGTCAACGCTAGCTCGCTGTTGGGCCCCACCCTGGAGGTCACCCGCAACGGGTACGTGCGTGGGCGGGCAGAAACGTCAATTGATAACGTGGCGGTGGTAGCACGGCGTGCGCGCTCTGGACGGACCAGCAAGCAAGCATAGTGCGTGCGCCCTGCACCGGCGTTCAACCGCTTCGAGTTGGACTTGGTCTGGGCTTGGGATGGTATTCACAAACCCCCCTCCCCTCGCTCTCCGCCATTCAACGCCCCACCGACCCCATTACACCTCCAGGAATCTCGCAGCACTCTTGTTTATACGCAACCACATACGCCCACACACACAGGAACGCTGTGCGCGTGGCGGTGGCTGGCAACCCCAACAGCAGCGCCGAGGTGGTCAAGGCCGACATCCCTTTCAACTCGGTGAGCTCACTTGCTTGCTTGCTTTCATTGAGCCAGGTGCCCTGCTGCAGGGAAGGGGAGTCAGGTGCTCGCCTGCTCTTCTGCGGCGGTTGCGTTGTGCACCCCTTCGCCCGCACGCACATCGCCATGCATGCCGCGCAAATTTCGATCGCCCTTAAAACGACGTGTGTGTTTATTTGCCGCCCGTCATGTTTGGCCCCTTACCCATGTGCCCTCGCTCATCCACATTCGGTTGCGTGCCCACAGGCGATCGTGCACGTGATCAACAAGGTGCTGCTGCCGCCCACCACGCCCAACACCACCGCCCCACCGGCCGCTGGCTCGCCGTCCCCCATGACTGCCTCGCCGTCCCCCATCTTCCTGTCGCCTGTGCCCATGGCGAATGAGACCGCGGTAGGCGGCGGCGGTGGCAGCAACTTCACCGGCGGCGCGAACGCCACAAACACCACTGGCGGTGTGTAAGGCATTCGCTGCTTAGCTCCCACGAATTCCTGCGCTGATCTTGGAGTGCAGGAGTGACGCTTGATTGTGCAGGGGGGGGGCGGTTATGGGTGTAGGGGCGGACACATGGAAGAAGGGATGACTGGCTGAGTGGCTGCATGGCGGGAGGCGGCAGCCGGATACATGCGAGTTGAAGTGGATTAGGCGGCATACACGGGGTACGGGGGGGGGAGGGCGCGTGTCTGGTGCTGGCGAGTGCAGGTGAGCAAATGCGTACGCGCACCAACAGGACGCGTTCACGTCGTCATGTGCCGTACGCAAACAGCACAAAGTTGCTTCGTGTAGCGGGCAGCATGGGATTGCTCGTGCACACAAATGCATGGCAGAGCCGCCGGCGCGTGCACGCACGTGGCACGAGGCAGTTTGAGATCGAACCACAAAAGTTGCAGTTGTAATGTGTCGCGTGTACGTGTCATGGTTGCAACACGTGCCTCAGCGCGTGCGTGCTTGCTGTGCACATACCGTGCCTTACAACACCGGTAATAGGCGGTACGCATCTCGGAACAAGGCCAGCATTCTTTCTGGACTCTGGAGTGCCCTCATCGTGAACCAAAGGTGGCAAGCGGGCGGTGGGCATGCGTATGCGGGATTGATGCGTACGCCACACACTCAAACACGCCAACACGCTGACAATAATACGGTAACCCAGGCAAAATGTGTAGTTAGAGCGACGGAGGCGGAGAGCCGCCGGGGAAACTTGTCGACACGATGGCAGTGACCTCGCAGTAGTCCCGCCCGACGTGGGTGCGTGGGTCATTGGAGATGGGAACCCAGACTTGGCTGCCGAACCCAACGCTCGGAAAAGGATTGTAGGCGGTCTAGGCGCCTCACATACCTCTTGCATGATTTCTCTCGAAGCGCAGCCGGCCGGGCCAAGCTTCAACTCCAACAGCAGCACCGGGTGCGTGAAAACGCCCGCCCCTACCTTCCTAGCCGGAGCGCACACCTGCTTGCCGGATGCTCCGGACAATGCATCTCCGCTCGCAGCTGGTGCTGCCTCAAAATCTGCCCGATCGGGATGGCCTGCGCACGAAAGAATCATCGCACATGCGCACACACGCCCCGCACCATCACGCCCCGCCCCGCGTGCAGCAGGTGGTCAAGCTACAATCTAGTCTGACTTGCTTCGGAGCAGGCGCGCACGCTGCGATCATGGCGCCGACGCCATCTGCGGCTCGAGGCACGCCGAGCAGCCGCGCCACATGCGTGTTGCTCGGAGCGTTCGTGGGCTCACTCCTGCTGCAACTGGCTGCGGGTAGGTGCGTTACAACCTGCTGACTACCGTACAAAAACAGGCGGTGCGCATTCCGGCCCCTTCGTGTGTGGGTTGCTGCATGCCGTACGGTTATTAGCTAGGGCCCTGCTTGCCTCTTCCGCCTACCTGCCCCAGTCAAGTCTCGCGGCGCATCAACTGAGACCTCATATCCTTTCATTTCAGTCCCCCGGCCTGCGCCTTTTCCTTCCGCACACGTGCAGGCTCCCCGCGGCAGCAGCAGCAGCAGCAGCCCGCCACGGCTTCCCAGCCGCTACACCTCACAGCCGACCCCGGCAGCAGCAGCAGCAGCAGCAGCAGCAGCAGCAGCAGCAGCAGCAGCAGCAGCAGCACCAGCAGCCTGCTGACTGGCCCGCAGCGGGCGCTGCGCCAGCTGGGCACGCCGAGCCGGCCGCTGACGCTTGGCTACACCGTGCAGGGGCCCATTTCGAGGACTGCGAAGTTGGCGGCGGCGCCCCGCCCGTCTGGCTTCTCCAGCGTGCGTGCGTGTGATGTGTACGTGCGTCTTGTTGTCAGCTGGTTGCCTGCTGGGCAGTGAAGGGCATGCAGGGTGTGCTGCTGCCCGGGGGGCGTGCGTGGGTAAGGGTGAATAGCGTAGTGTGCCCGCCCGCCACCGTGCATGCATGTCTATGCGTATGCGCGCGTGCGGGGATGTTGCGCGCGTGTAAGCAAAGCTCGCTCGCTCGAACCAGATAGGCATCACATGGACACACACAAGCCCCAGCAGCTGAAATCTTGTGCTTCGCTGTGCTGTTTCTGCATGCACTACTACTGTTCCTGCGCTGCCGCAGGCTGGCATTGCCATGGACGCAATCAACGCCACCGGGGCCTCAAACTTCATCGGCAATGACACAAGTGCGGATGGAATGTGCTGAAAAACACGTGTCCTGCACCGGTATGCCTGTTCGATTGATGGATGTGGGGGGCACCATGCACAACTTCCGCCCACGGCCTGCTGGCGCTGCCCCCGCCCCTGCTATCCGCTGGCCTGCCTGCCTGCCTGTCTCGCGCCTGCTACACTGGCGACGTTGGCGGCGGTTGTGCGCAATGCTGACACGCAGTCGCGACCATCTTCGCTCCTGAGGACGAGTGAGCGGGCAGGCCAGTCAGCAGGCGGGCAGGGGTGCCAGGGGCGCGCATGTCGTTCGTGCGTGGCAGGGGCCCGTGTGCTAGTCCCGTCAACCTCATACGGTACCTCGTACACATGCCAAACCAGTTTACGGTATGTGATTCTCTGGCATCACCTCAACCTGCTAGACTCACGCAACGCCTCGCGCACGCACGCGGTGCAACTGCCGCCGCCGCCGCCGCCACACACACCCGCCCGCCCCCCCCCTTATGCATATGCACTCGCATTGGTTTGGTTTGGTTTAGATTGGGCTGGTGTTCCCCCCCGCCCACACACACACACGCAGCGCCTTCATCCGCCTGGCGCCCCTGCTCAACATCACCACCCGCTGGCAGCTGTTCACGTACCCGGGCGCCGCCAACATCACAGAGCTCCACATCATCCCGAGTATGTGGGTGGGGGCCGTGTCGCACTTACGAGGGCGCGAAGGCGCATGGGCGTGGCGTGGCCAGCAAGTCAGCAGCTGTGCCACCACGGGCCATACATACCACGAGCACGCCTTCTGTGAGCTCTGGCGCAGCCCACGCGCCCGCCGCATGCCGCCGCTCCGCAACGTGGTGCGTGCATGCAGGCGTGGCCCTTCGCAGCCTTGACATCCCTCAGAACGCCACGCTGAATGAGACCTCGCTGCTTGGTCCCACCCTGGAGATAACGCGCCGAGGGTACGTGCATGCATGCACCCTCGCGTGCCTTTTTCGTTTGCGCCTTGATGGCTCTATAAACTCGCCGATGTAATGCCTACTATACAAGCCGTGCTGGTACTTCGCCCTTACTACATACCGTACTCGCGGTGATGGGGCCACATACAGGCGGCGCGCCATACGAGTCAAGGTGGCGGGCACCAACCTGACCGCGAATGTGGTCCGTGCCGACATCCGGTTCGAGTCGGTGAGTGGGCTTACTACGTGCATGGCGTCCCAGTAGACAGTAGTGTTGGCGAGGACGGCGTTAGCACACATGCTTGGCGGCGGCGGACTGCAGGCGGGCGGGTGCCGTGGAACCTGTGTGGGGGAACACAGAACCCAGCATTCAAAGCGGGCTGTCCTTTGGGCTTGCGGGAGCCTGTGGTACTTGTGCTGACTGGTCTTGTCACTCGCGTGTCGTCCGAGGCCTCCATCGACTGCGTCGATGTCTTGCTCCCTTGCCCGCCCCCTGCCCGCACACACAGTCAATCGTACACGTAATCGACAACGTGCTGCTGCCTCCGCCTGACTGGCTGAAACAGATCAACAGCTCATCAGCTGAACCATGATGTTGAATTCAAGCGTGTGGGCGCACATCTTTCTTCGGCATGTCGACTGGCATGTTGTGGCTGAGAGGTTTTGCAGTTGCTGGGCTAGAGCCCGACGGGGCCGTGCAATGTGGGATCTGGCAGTTGAAAATGATCTACGGACGGTGAGGCACGTTTGCATGTAACGTGCTGCAACCCTGACTAGGGCTGGGCATGTCGGTGGCCCCTGTGGGACGTGCTGTGGGACGCGGCGTGTATCACCGCTGTCACGGCTGTCATCTTCGTTCTGCAGCAGGAGCGTCACCACCCAGCTATCTGGGAAGATTTTAACGGTGAAGAGGTTTAGTGCGGTGGGTAAGGGCGGCAGGCGCCAGGTGGGCAATGCGTCTGGCAGCGGCATCGACGGTCTGGCGCGATCACACAGGCGAGTCGGGGGGCTCTGTGTGCAGTAGTTCCAACAGTTATATGGCACTATAGATACAAATGTTATCTACTTTTCACACACGTTCCATAAGAGCTGCAGGAAGAACGCACGTAAAACGGCCGTTACAGCACTCTGCGTATAGCCGCGTAGTTGTACCAGTCTCCTACTGAATAGAACTGGATACTGGCTCCGTTTTGGTGCTGCAGCCACAGCCGAGGCGCAGGCGATAACCCGCGATATGCCCGCCCGCACGAGTCCTCGTCCTGGGCATCACCAACCGTAGGAAATAGCTGGTGGCAGCATGCACCGTTATTACTACTGTTGGCTGGGCCTGGCTCTGCTGGCGCTGCTGGCAGGCCAGTGCTACGCAACATCATTTGCCCGCGTTTCCTCAGCAGCATCTCTGCTTGCGGCACTCCAAAATCAGGATGTTCAGCACATATGGCTTGAACGCGGAATCAGTCTAGAAGACGGTCTAGCAGAGAGCGTCACGGTACGTTCTTGTTGTTTGTGCGCGTGCGCTAGGTTTTTGGTCGCTTGACCGCACCATGGCTTCCTTCAATACGAGCAGGTGGTGGAACGAAACGTAACGGTGGAGCCAGCGCCCGAGCTGAAGCTTGTGAACGCCACGGTGAGCATCAAATTGCCCTGCCTTCCTGTCCTTGTGCGTACTGAAGATAATCAGCAGCTTGAACACTGGCCGAGCTGCAGGAGGCTCAGAGGAAGTTTCACACAAGCCCAGCCGTGTTATAACCCCGGAACACCACGTGTGCACTGCTAGGTGCCGCTGGCGTGGTCTGCGCTGCGCGAGCCCAGGCTGCTTCTGCGCCCCGGAGTCACGGTAGGGAGTATGGACAGTGAGCAAGAGCATGGCTACAGGGAGTTTCCTCTTAGGAACGGTCAGGCGGGGGGACTTCGCCGCAGACAAAACCGCGTGATCTGCAGCGCCTTGCCATGCCACACCACCACGCGGCCAGCCATCGCTGCGATCCGACCATACCTCACAACCTTTATGTGCCTGATGGTACCGCACTTGCTTTCGAACTTGCCGTGTGTGTTTCACAGCTGCTACTTCGCTTCCTGGAGCTGCGCAACGTGTTGGCGTCGTCGGGTCTGCCGTACGTGTTTGGGATCGTGGCTCGGTCGCCCGGAGCGCGGCTGCAGCTGGAGGGATGCCTAAGCCCACAGCAAGTCGGACTGGGCGTGCCGGCGATGCTGCAGATCACGCGGAGTCTGCCACGTGCCGGTGGCGGCAGTGTGGGCGGCAGTGCCGCCACGCCCGCTGCTGTACCCGCCCAGCAGGCCACCTACGCCGTGCCGCCGGGAGCCCTGTGCTACAGCCAGGGGCAGCTCGCTGCGGCTACTGAACTCGCCGCGACCGGATCGGATCGCAGCGTGGAGGTGTGGCGCGTCTGCGTGCCGTACGAGGCTCAGGTGCTTGCTGACGTGTCTTTCGAAGAGCCCACGACGGGCATTGACGGCGACACAGCCAGCGTGTTGCTGGGCACGGCGTCGGGCGCGGGGCTGCTGGGTGGCTACACGGTGCAGATGACCCAGCACATGACTTGGGTTGAGCACCCCGTGAGCGAGGAGTGCACCCGCACGCGGCCGATGGCAGGTGGGTGCCAGCTGCGTGGGGACCTCGACATGAGGCTTGCATGGGCATGGGCGGACGGCATAGCAGGCTTTGTTTACGTGCATACGGGCAATCCTAGGTAGGACATGGCGATGCAGCGGGGGATGGTACAGTGTGGTTTAGTTTGAAGTCCCCTAACCAGCGCTTTATGTTGTGTGTGACTGTAGTTTGCATCCACGAGCTTTTGGACCAGCTGGCGTCAGGAAGTGATGGCAGCTCTCAGAGCCAGAGCTCTCTTGTGGTAAGGCGCACAAGGATCCTTCATACGAAACTGGAATGCGCCGGGCGTGTGCGGGCCTTGGTGCTGCATCTACGGCTGTGGAAGGCCCTTGACGCGTGCTAACCAAACGTGTTCGCTGCCCTCCTCCCAGATTGCGCTGGCGGTTGTCGCACCGTGCGCCGCCGTCGCGCTGGCCGTCGCTGCTGTCTTCGCGTGCCTCTACATGCGGCAGCGACGCGCCCGCAAGGCGGCGGCCGTGAGCGCCTTGGCTGCGATTGAGGGGACAGCACACGCTGGCCGCGGCGACTCTGGCAGCACTAGGAGCACCGTCAATGCCGCTGATGGGCGCTCTAGCGGCAAGGCCGCGGAGGGCGGCCGAGACGATGTGGAGAGTGGGCTCGGCGGCGACACAGCCAGCAGCAGCGGCAGCGACAGGCCCGGCGCAGCCGCAAAAGGCGATGGCAACAGCAATGACGTGCTTTTCAATGGCTTCGAGGACGCAAACGGCGACTCTGCGGCGACATGGCGCCCCGCGCCCGCTGTGCGGGCCTTGGTAGGTCGCGGCGTACTCTTGCCAACCAACTCTGCCAAGTTGCGCGAGCTTGGCTACCTGTGTTAGATAGCACAAGGAAGAAGGCTTGGCACCTGTGTGCGTGACCTGGTGATGTCTGATGCCCCTGTATTTTCATTAGTATTTTTCTCATGCCTGGATGCGCGCCTGTTTGCACTGCAGGACCGCTGCAGCGCCGCCAGCGCTACCACCGAGGCGCAGGCACCGTGTGCTGCTGCTGAGCAGCTGCCGGTTTGCGCGAGCTGTGGTGGCCTGCTCACGCTGGCGGCAGCCTGCGGTCCCGGGGCCGTGACCCCGGCCGCAGTCGGTCCGGCCAGCCGCCCCACCATAGTGGCGGTGCACGCCGAGATAGAGCCGGCGGCAACCAACGGTGTGAGCGACTGCGGCATCACCACCTGCCGGTGCAGCACAGCCACGGAGAGCATGGCCAGCCGCACCGGCTCCGCGCAGCACCACTCCTTGCTGCACCAGGTGCTGCTTCTGGGGAGGCACTCGGCGGCAGGCGGTGCGCCGCCGAGCGTCAGGCCCAGTAGCTCCTCTACCGCCGCAGGGGTGGCGCTGGGCAAGGCCGGCCGCTCCACACTGCCCGGCGGCGCGGTGGTAGTCACTCTGCGGCCAGACCAGCCGCGGCTAGCCGCGGCGCTGCAGGCGTTGCAGCAAGCGCACTCAGCGACCGCGGCTGCTGAGCCAGTAGCGCCGGGCGCGATGGCGAACGTGGCCGCGGCGGTGGACTCGGAGGCGGCGCCGGCGCATGCGACTGAGAACAGCATCAGCTTCATGGCCATGGTCCGCAGCATGTCGAGTGGGGGGCAGCCGCACAGCCAAACAGCTACCGGAGCAGGTTCGACTGAGCGATGCCTGCAGGAGGACGTTGCACCCGAGCTTGGCGCCGCAAGCTCAGTTCAAGGCATGTGGCAGCAGAAGCAGCTGGCGGGCCAGCGGCGCTGCCAGCAGGACAAGCAGCTGCAGGTCCCCAGCCTGGAGGACGCCGGCACGTCAACAGGAGCCCTAGCGCCAGCATTCGCTGGCGCAAACGTGCTTGACGCGAGCAGTGCATCCAGGGGCCAGGAAATCAGCATCATGCGGACACAGAACAGCATGGGAGCAATCAACGAACGTGCACAACATAAAAGCACTGATGCAGTAACATCCGCAACAGCACTATCTCAAGACGCAAATGCGAAGAACATGATGAGCAGCATGCGCATGCAACCAACCAACCAAGCAGAGTACTCCGTTACTAGTAACGCACGCAAGGTCAGCCAGTCTGCCAATGCCACTGCTGAGGCGGGTGGCGCCCGCTCCTGCGCCAACGCCAGCGAGGCCGTGCCGCTGCAGGCTGCAGGCCGCGTCGCGTCGTCCTCCCAGGCTGCACACGCTGCATGTGCGGCCTCATCGGTACCTGGCGCACCAAGCGCAGGCGTCGGCGCGATGAGCATCAGCTCTGCAGCCACACAGCCGGCCCTTGCCGCTGCTGCTGCTGGCGCTGTGGTCGCTGCGGCACCACACGAGGCAGCGGCACCCGCACAGCGACAAGCGGCAGGGGACCTGGCTGGTCCTCTTGCAGCCGCTGGTGGGGCTGCGCATCAGCAACAGGCCGATGCCCCTGCACCTGGCGCCTCCGCGCCAGGCACTCCTGCGCCCGGTAGCAGGCAGGCCGCGCAGCTGGAGGCGGCTGCCGAGACGGACGTGGCCGATGACGCGCCGGCCGCTGGGGATGCTGCTGGCGCCGGGGCGGTGCCGCGGTCGGCCAGCAAGATGGACCTGGTGAGTGAGGCGCATGAGGGCACGTAGCATTGTCTATGCCAGGCAAGTCAGGGCTGCGGCTAAGACCAGTGTGGCCTGCCTCGCGCGTGTCCTGCAGGTGCTTGCGGAGCTGGAAGAGATGAAGGTGAGCACTGCAGGCCCCGACGCTCTCGCCGTTGATGATTGTGCCTCACCCCCGCCATCTAGGCACTCCGCTCCGCTCCGCTCTGCTCAATTAAGAACCTCGCCGCACCTCGCTTCTTGTGTGTCCTGGCTGCTGGCCGCACCTCTCTCGCTTGCAGCGCTCGCACGCAATGGAGGTGAAGGACGTGCAGCTGCGCCTGGTGGAGCTGCTGGGCGAGGGCGCGTTCGGTGAGCAGCGGGTGCCTCTGCTCCCTTTGTCCATTTGCATTTGGTTGGCTGGGTTTGCGATACGGTGTGTTGGCTTGGCTGCTCTTTTGTCGCTAATTGTCCGTACCTCGCTCTTGGTTTCCTCTCACTTGGCCCCTGTGCGCGCCCGTGACCTTCTCGGCTGCCACCGTGCAGGCGTCGTGTACAAAGGTAGGAGCAGTTGCGTACGCACTGGCAGTTGAGCGGACCTGCGCCACACAGTCGTACCATGTCGGGCGCGTTTGAGACTTGTCCTGATACCCCCTGTAGCTAACTCGTCATGGATTAAACCCTTTCAACTTAGCCTTGCAATCCCCACCCCCCGGCGGTCGCGTTGCTGCAACAGGCCAATGGCAGGGGCTGGATGTGGCGGTTAAGACCGTCATATTCAACTCGCTGGGCACCACGCGCAAGGCAGCCCTGGCCGAAGCGGCTCTATCGTCGGCCGTGTGCCATTCCAACGTCGTGAGTCATGGGACCCCGGGGGGAGCATACAGCGCTCTGCTCTACATACCGACTTGTGTTTCGTGCTGATGTGTGCCTTCGGCGGGCTTCAATCCTGGCGAAATTGCCGAGATCAAGTTATTGCATTGACAATGCGCCCACCCTGCCCTCGGTACCTGGTCCGGGCTCTACTCGGCACAGGTTGCGACGTATCTCGGTGAGTCCTCCGCGCAGGCACCTGTCCACCGCCCTGGCAAGCAGCGTGTTGTGTTCATTGCGGTTCTTCATGGACGGCGCCTGCTTGCCAGCTGCAGAACAAAACTGGCATTGTTCTGGACATGAGTCCCCTGCTGCTCCCGTTCGTATCCCCCAGTGGACGTCCAACCGCTATTCACGCCCGAGGCTGCAGCCGCTGCGGCTGCGGCGGCGGTGGATGACGGACCGGCCGGCGCCAGCGGCTCCGTGGCCCTTGACTACCGACTCTACATTGTGCAGGGTGAGCTGAGATGCCATGCGCATCTGCGTTCACACCGGACCTCGGGCCTCCCCATCTGCAAGCTGTGCCCTCCCTGCGAACGCCGTGCGGGTCGGCTCCAGTGGGCTTTGGGCCGATGCCTTTGCCCCTGTACTGTGCACCCTCTCGCACGCGCAGAGTTTTGTGACGCCGGACCGCTGCGGCAGCTGATCCTGTCTGGCCGGCTACACGACCCCCTGCCAGTCGACGACATGGCAGCGACCGCTGGCAGTGCCGCAGGCCCCAGCGCGGGCGCGGACGGGGCGGCTGGCAGCTCAGCGTCTGCAGCAACAGCTGTGGCTGCTGCCCAGCGCACAGTGGAGTCGGTGCACGGCGCAGTGCGGCTGGCGCCGGTGTACGAGATCGCCCTCGGCATCTCGCGCGCACTGGCGCACTTGCATGCCAAGGGCATCGTTCACAGGTGGGGTGGCTAGCGCCGCCGCAGAAGCGTCACTGCATAACTGCATTCGAGCACTCGGCATCACCTGCATGGGCCGTAAACGCTGCTTTGCGAATGCATAACGGTCGGCTCTGCCGCCTCGCAGTGACTTGTCTGCCGCCAACGTGCTGCTCAAGCGCGACCCCAGCGCGGTGTCCGGGCTCAGCGCCAAGATCGCGGATTTCGGGCTGAGGTGCGTCTTTGTGTCTTCGTGCTGCAAGGTGCTGTTTCATGTGCTGGGCTTTGTACGTGTCTGTGGGTGTTGTTGCCGGCTCAGCTACATCACTGCGTGCCGCGCAACCAGCTGACGCCATGGCCGCACCCGCAACCCGCAGTGTCATGATCCCCAAGCACCTGACCCACCTGAGCGGCCGTCGCTGCGGCTCGCCCTTTTACATTGCGCCGGTGAGTCCCCGCGCTCGCGCTCAATCAAGCTCGGCATGGAGGGTCGCTGTCACGTGGCGATGCGCACCCTCAGATTGCCAATGCTTTGCGTAACCCCCGCCCATTCCCGTTCTAATGTACCATCCCTGGACGCTTTTCTGTTGTGTCATCATGCGGCACTGACTTTGTCTGTCCCATCGCCGCACACGCGGCTGGGCTGCAGGAGGTGTACCAGCGCGGGCATGCGTCACCAGCTGCAGGTTAGAAAGGGTGGATGCTGTCGGGGTGGGACGGCGTAAGGGGTGGGACGGCGTGCAGGTTGCAGGACAGGGGTGCTGCTGCACCTGGGTACACACAACACGGGCTAGCACCCGCGCCCCCACGCGCCTCCCGCTCCCGTGTCAGGCTTCTCAACGCCGCTTCATGTGTTGTGCCTCCATAGACATTTTTGCCTTCGGCGTGCTGCTGTGGGAGCTGGTGATGGGCACCTCTGCGGGCGTGGTGGACGAGAACAGCGGCCAGTTCCAATACTCCAAGCTGTTCCCGCTGCTGCCCGGGCCGCGCACCTGCCCTCCCGCTCTGCGGCAGCTTGTCCACACGTGCTTACAGCGCCTTCCCGCGAAGCGGCCCTCCGCAGCACAAGTGAGCGGGCTGGGCTTGACACACAGCTCTGGCGCCCGCTTCCGGGGATTCCTAGCTCGCGGGATTCTTCTGGAAGTTGACGGCATGGAGCCTGCCTGGCTTCATGCTGGCGTCCTAGTGCTGCCCCCGTGCCAGTCAAAGGACCGTCTTACGATGCCCTCCGCGTGTTCACGCAGGTGGCCCTGCTGCTGGAGAGGCTGCTTGCGGCCGTGATCAAGCAGCCTGACGCCGGTGCTGCCGGGCCCGCTGCTCGCGCCGCCGCGGCACCTGCGGTGGAAGCAGGTGCGGCAGCTGCCCCGGCCGCTGTTCCCCCGGCGTTTGTGGCCAAAGGCAGCAGCGTCACGGGAGGTTCAGGGCTCACTGCAGCACCACCGGCGGGGGCTGTGGCAGTATAAGCGTGCAGTTCAGTGAATGGCATGCATCGCCGATGCGACGCGCAGTGCGGGTCACTTACTTCGTCAAAAGCAATGAATGAAAGGCCGACCAATGCAGGTTCGGGCCACAGCTGTTGCAGAGTGCATCTAGTGGGGTCCCTGAAATAGTTATTATACTAAGGCATGCGTAGTACATTTGCAGCTGGTCCCTGTTTGAAGATAAGTGAGACAAGCCCACGGCGGACATGCAAGCTGAAATTGTTGTGGCGGCAGGTAGCTTTAATAGTTGAAGATCCCGCATAGCAGTATTTAGCGTCGGCGGCGCCTCCTCGTACCTGCTTCGTTGGGACGCATCTGATAGGGGTCAGCCGTGTGCACTGCGGGCTGTCATTGTGCAGACCTCGGTAGAAAGGCTGAAGGGACGTTGTGACTGTGGTTGGAATAGTTCTATCCCGCCACGATACTAGCAAATGACGGCTGCAGGTGGCAGAAGCGAGGGTGAGGTGCTGAGGCAACCCCTTCTGTTGTGGAACTCAATTACGGTGGTTGTGACAGTTGCTCACGTCGAATGCGGTTGACGTGCGGCAGACAGTTGGTAGTATACTATTCATTTTGCACCACGGCATCACGATAACATGCGGCGGCGGTTGACATGGTAGCCTTTGCTATTTGAACAATACGTCTATGCAGATGCTTGGTCTGGCGCAGACGTCACGGGACGGCTCTCTGCCGTGCGCACTTGAGTCCTTCAACACGGCGCAATGGACGCCTTGCCGTTTTTTTTGCAGTGCAGCGCAAATATGACAGATTCCAATCCTGTTAAGGTTTGAATGCAGTATGCAACAGGAGGCAAGTAGAGTTCCCGGGTTGGCTGGCTCTGGCTGGCTGGCACGCAGCAGGGGCCAAAGTGATGCTGGGTTGCCGTTGTCGGTGCATATGTGCGCAGCCGCTTGAGCTATCGGGTTATGTCGGCGATGATCAGGTGAGGGCTCACCACGCCCACGGCCGTGAGCTGAATGGACGCTGCCGTGAGACGGGCACGTAGCCGCCAGTTTACGGTCGCAGCGGACGTACTGAAGCCATTTGGAGCCGTTTGGAGCAGGGGAGGTTTGGAGCTTGGGCAATGAGCGGTTGTGGTTCAGACGCGGGGTGATGTGGACCCTGGCGCCGCGCGACCTTCAGGCAGGCTGCGGCGGCGGCTGATTCGACGACCGCCGCACAGGCAGTCGGCCAGGAGTACGGCCGCGGGCCAGAGGCCCGAGTAACAGAGGGCTGTGAGGGAATACACTTGTGACAGGGGAGTTCGCGTGGCGACCTCATGCGTGGTCGCCCGCCGCGCTCGGGCTGAGGCAACCGATATGTAAGTTCAAGTATAGTTGAGGGTGGTGAGTTAAACAAATTGCAAACGAGAGGATGCGTCCCGCACTCGCTCCCGCCCTTGAACCTTGGTCCCGCCCTTGGTCCCGCCTTCCGGGTTGTGGTGTGCCACTGGTGGTAATCTTTTCTATTGTTGTCTTAAAACCTGTTGCGGGCTATGCCAAGGGTTGTAGCACGCTGCTGACAGCCTGTTAAGTTGTTCAGAGTGGCTGCACGAAGCCACAGTGGCAACTGCACGCGTGTCGATCGCGCGCATGCCGTGGCGCATGCTCAGCTGACACCCCTAGCCCTCACTTAGTATTATAAGCAACTGCCCACAGTTTGCGGCCGATTACTCGTGCGTGCGTGCGGCGAATTGTACACGGTCTTTGCGTTTCAAGCATAACGCAGGACACTCTGCTAAGAAATAATTATAATGCAAGTGTCTTTATGTTATCCACTCTTAGCAATTTAGAATGCACAGAAGTTTGCGCGAGGAGTTTTTGTTTGTCTGGAGCGCCTGCGCCGATGCAATTAATCTTTGGCTGTTTTAGGCGGCAGAAGAATCCAGGTAACGAGCTCCATGTCAGCGTGGCAAGCCGTGGCGGGCCGGCCCGTGCGAGCACTCCGGAAACCTCCTTGCTTAACGCAAATCCAACTTCAGCGGGAAATATAACAGGTACGCATTGCAAACATTAGGCAGATAGCTTGTGCGGAGGGTATGTGCGCATGATCCCGCGAATGCGGTTCGTGGGCGGACTGACCACTGAGTTTCAGCGGTGTTTTCTCGCACCCTTTGCTGCGTTTGGAATCAGATGCTGGCCCGCCGGAGACTACACCTGCGCGTGGCAGCACCCAGGCCGTGACCCAGACGCTGCTGGGGGACAGTCCGCCGCCAGGCACAGCCCCCGCCGCAGCGTCGGAGGCCCTAGGGGAGCTTAACCGACGAGAACAGCCCTCGAGCGAGAACTTGCTGGAGCCTTCTGATGCTTCACAATCTGTCAGACGCAGCTTCCTGGAGATGGGGAACACTGCAGGGCTCAAGGTGAGCTTTTGACCGGCACGGTTCCACCAGGTCGGGTCTGCGGTCGCGTAGGGCCGGATGTGTGGCCCATTCAGAGCTTAACCGGGCACCAGCGGCAGAGACAAACGTACTGCTTGGGGACATTCGTATGGGGCTGCATATTTGCTATCATGAGTCACATGGAGAGCGTCCCAGCCCCCGAGCAACGCTGTGCTGAACCACACGCCCCCAGGAGTCGCTGGCGGGCGGTGCACAGCCCACGGCGGTTACGGTTTTTTCGCTGCAAGGCGTGCCGCTGCACCAGAGCCCCGGCTCAGTCGCGTACTTTGGCGACTACAGCAGCTGCGTGCGGGCCCGCGCTGCTGGTGACACGGTCACGCCGCTGACCCAGCTCTTTGCGCATGAGCCGCTCAAGTTGGAGAAACTGCTGAAGGAGGTTGTCAACGACGGCGGGGGGCCTTGGAGAGGTGCGATACGGGCCTGGGGGCGCTTCAGTGTGCGTATGCATGAATCATGGTTTGCGGTTCAGTCCCACTGACGGCGTGTGGTCGCGCGACACCAAGCCATCCAGTTGGGCACGCGTCCTGGTGCACTGACCGAGCACATGCCAAACGCAGATGTGGTGCGCGTGCCAGCTTCTTTAGTTCCCACGTCCGACGTCACCATTGTTTCGGCCGCAAAATCTCGCCGCAACGGAACTAGCAGCGGCCGCAGTCGCGCCAACGGTGCTGATAGCGGGCCGGGCGGCGGAGCGGTAGGGATGCCGACACAGCAGGCTCAACCAACGCGGTCAGCTCACAGCAGCCAGGTCAGCGGTCCCAGCGCGAGCCCTTCGCCCTCTGGCGGAAGCTCTGAATTGCCACAGCTTGCCGTATCGTCAAGTGCTCACACGAATGCCAGTAGCGCTGGCGCCCGTCCTGCCGAAGGTGCGGCAGCGGCTTGGGATGACAAGAGGCCGCGGGACACGGCCGCGCCATCGTCAGCCACAGCAACACCAGCCGGCGCCACAGCAGCAACGGGGAGCACGCCGCTTACGAGCGGCGAGGACTGCGTGAATCTGGCGCTGCCCGAGCGGCCTATGCTCTACTGCACAGCCGGCGCCTGGCAGGGCATCCTGCCCGAGCGCTACGAGATGCCGGTGCGCAACGCGGTATCGGCGTGCGCGCGGGCCATGACCGTGAACGTGAAGACCAGCGCCCTGAGCTCAGTGCGGCGCGGCAGCAGGTGGCGCATGCGTGCGCTGCATAACATGCAGCTCCACCCGCTGGCAGCTGGTGGCATGGGCCCGCCTGCTGCCAAGCACGCGGCCGGCCCGGGCACGTCCGGGGGCGTCAGCTGCAGCGGCCACCCAGCCCCGGAGCAGGGGTCGGGCGCTGAGCTGGCTGTACCGGCAGGCGGCCAGCAGCAGCAGGGCGCCTCCGCCGGGCCCGCTGAAGCAGAGACCGGGGCTGGCTCGGTGCCCGCAGCGGGGTCTAGTGGGAAGGTGCTGGCTGCTGGCCGCAGCTCGGTGTTGCTGCGCATGGCGCTTGAGGAGGTGCCCAGCGCGGGGCCAGGCATGCAGCACGCGGCCCACCGGTCGCTTGCGGCCGCCCGCCCTGCGCCGGCGCCAGCGCTTACCGATACTCCTGCAGCGCCACCGGTTGCGGCGGCAGGGGAGGGCGCAGGCGTCGAGGCACTCGCGGCGATGGCCGGCATGGGGTTGTGCGAGGCGGCGTCCGGCGCTGTGGCCCCGGCGCTGTCGTCGACAATCATCGCGCAGCAGCACGCGCAGCAGGAGCAGCAGTTCCAGGCGGCGCGGTCGGGTGTGCGCTCCGGCCATCGTTCGGGCAGCCGCGTCTTGGCGTCGGACACCTCAGGCGACGACGAGCCCGTCGTGTGCCACGAGGTGCTGGCGCTTGGCGGTCGCGACGCCGTGACGCAGGAGCCGGTCCTCATCATCGCCCAGGTGAGTTAGGCGCTGGCCGCCCGACAGGCCTGGGGCACCCTCGGGGGCAGCCCAGAGCCTGGCTTCCGCTGCCGTGGGGGTTAGCGTATTACCCAGTGTGAACAAACACCCCTACACAAATCCACACACGCTTCTCTCCCGCTTGCTCTGCCTACAGTACGACGTGACGTCCCAGCTATTGGCGCAGCTGACGGGCCGCACCTCGCCGGTCCGCAAGGCGCCGTCCACCTTCAGCGCGCTGGCCACCGGCTGCTCGCCGGTGCCCGCCAGAAGCCTGCCACCCTCTGTACGAGGCTCCGTCAACGGGGGCCGGGTGGGCGCATCTTTGGGTGCGGAGCTAGCAGCAGCAATTGCGGCGCCCGGGGTTATGCACCCCCTTGTGGTTGGGCACGCGGGCCTTGTGTCAACGGAGAACCGCACAAACGCGGAATCACTGTCGCTTACCAGCTTTGCCCAGCTGTCGGCGAGCGGTAACCAACACGCATGCGCCGCGCTTGGCAGCCTGGCTCCCTCGAGTCTCTCGCCTTACGTGCGTGCTATGGGTGCGCCCCTGCCCGCGGCAGCGGGCGAGACAGCCGCCGGGTCAACCGAAGGCGGCCTGGGCGGCTGCTCGGGCGAGGCGGCAGCATTGCAGGACGCGGCAGCTGCGCTGGTCGTGAAGCCTGAGAGGGGCCTGGCGCTACCCAGCGGTGCCAGATCAGCAGTGCCCGCGGATGATGGTGGTCTGCAGCCAATGGAGCCGCTGCAGCCGCATCAGCGGCAGCCGGAGGAGCCGCATCAGGTCGTACCCGCATGTAGTCCCTCGCCCGCGGCGGGCGGGGGAGCGGCGGCTTTAGGCAGCGCCACCTCCACCAGGGGCCCGACCACGGAGCGCCTCTTAGCAACTGCACAACCCGAGGAGCTGCCTCAGGAGATTCTGGGCGAGGTGAGCAGCAATAAGACGGTGTAGACCAGATCTGCCGGCCACGCACGTCCTCATCCTTGCGTGAATGTGTCCCGTTCTTGCCATTGTTTTGCAGGAGCACGTCACCTATGCGCCCCGCCGTAGGCAAGCGGGTGCTTTGCCAGGCACGCAAGCCGCCGGCACACCAGGCAGAGTGCCGCAAGAAGCAGGTTCCCTGGTCAGCAACAGGACGGCTGTGTGGGGCTCCATGCTAGAACCCCAGTTTGTGCCACCTACACGCGTGCGTCGCGGCCGGCGCCTGTTCGGGTACTCTGGTCGCGACGGAGCATATGATGTGTTAAATGTGTTGGAGGGCGCTGACCCCATGACCGGCCTGCACACCGACGTACCCGCGTTGGCGCATCAAACGGGTGAGCTCCGCTTCACCCTTGCCTGAATGCGCGTGTGAAGGGCGCCTTCCCTGTGTGGTGTGAAGGGCCAGCAGGCGAAGACGTGACTGGTCGAAGCGGGCGCCGCCTCGGGGTTGGCCAATCGAGTTTCCAAGGGTTTGCAAGCAGCATCCAAGTGCGCGCAAACATCTCGACAACGAACACGTCCGCCCTGCCCGCGCAGATCTGCCTGAATTGCAGCCCCAGATCTACGCGACGGCGCCGGCCCGACTGAACCAGCGGCAGCGCGGCGCGTCCCCGGCAAGCACGCCACCCGCCGCGAATCGTGCGGGCACCGCTAGCGCTACGCTGCAGCTGAGCATCACCGCCGGCGGGCTGTGCGTGGGGGTGGTCCCGAAGCCCGTGCACGGCGGTGCCGTTGAGCCCGTGCCCATGGCGCCTGCCGCCGCCGACCCGGGGTCCGCAACTGCAGCGGCGTTCACCGCGGTCACGGCTGTGGGCGCAGGCGGCATCCACGAGTCGCCGCGGTTGGCTGGAGCACACCGTGCGGGCGGTCTGCTGCCGCCTGTTGATGAGGCGACCACCACGGGTACGGGGAGGGGCTCGGGCTCGGGCTCGGGCTCGGGGTCAAACACGCGGGACCAGCAGCTAGAAACGCAGCAGGCCAGCGGCGGGGGAATGGTGGAGGCCCGGGTGGAGAACACCGCAGGCACGGACGTCGGGGTCTGGCAGGAGTCGTCTGTGGCGTCAGGGGCGTCGCATAGGGTGGGCATGGCCCTGCTGGGGTTCTTGGCACCGCTGAATGCGCACGGATCCACCGAGCCTCCATCACAACCACGGACCGGAAGTTGAAGCAGGTGTGGGCATGGGGGCGCCGAGTTCCGAGTACGGAGCGAACGGCACATGGATACCGTCTATGATACAACATCTTCATGCCCAGCGAGTCCATTTCCTATGCTACAATGTACTAAGAGCACGTTCCAGTCAGAAATGCATGAGCTTGTTCTATGCACGGATGACGCAAGCAACTTGCGGACTACACGTTGGGTTTGCACTTTACAAAGCTGCGAGTGTGTTACTGCCTCGCAACAGCGGCAGCAGACGCAGGCTGATAACACTCGCACGGTGCGTGCCGAGGAGGCCCTAGCTCTTAGGGGATGATTGTGGCTTGCTGGGAGCTGGCCTCAAGTGCAACCAGATACGGAATAGCTCCGATCGTCCAGCAGATGATCTGGGGATTCAATCCGAGGTTGGCGGCATGTGGGCGCCTGAAGTACGTCGTGCGAGATGGGTGCAAGTGCAGATGCCACCGCCGCTTATGGGCGACCATATGAGAGTGCACGAGCTGCAACAGGACTTGCATCGGTTTACAGAATCAAGAGTACGTACATAATGCATTGAAGTAGCGGTACCGCAATTCATGTACACGCAAACTGTTAGATTGCAGCGGCAGGCCGTGCAGCCATGGCCGCATAGTGCTTCACATCATTTGAGCTGATGGTGTCGAGGGAGGGAGGCCGGCGGTTCTGCCGTGCTGTGTATTGCATGGCGTTCAGGACGTGCGCGCGCGAGGCATGGTAGGGTCGACCCGTTCATGCGCATGGGCTTCCTGTCGGAAGGGTCGGGTTGACTAAATTGGGCGGCGTCCTGGATTGCTTATTGTTGCCGCGTCAGAAATGAAGAGTGAAGTGTAGGCCATCCCACGTAGGCCATCGCGTGGGAGTGTCTGCGGACTGTCAGGATTGCGACGCATGCGGCTGCTTTTGTCCTTGACGGCAGCGCGATATGAAGACGCATGGGGGGCGCGTAATCTCTCATGGCGCTATGCTTCAAGCGAATGGGAAGGAAGGGATCATGGCGCTGCCGGGGCTGCGGATGCGGCAGGCGGCTCAAGTTTCGGAGGGGGACCGCATTCCGGGGCTGCGCATTCGGGTCACACTCGTTGCTTACAGTGCCCTCCGCGGGTGCGTCATGCCCCCACGGTATTAGGGTCATCCTTGCTTGTGTACAACAGCTTCGTGTAACGGATAGCTTAAATAATGGCTGTCGGCGGGACCTGGGAACGTGTGGGCGTTAACTTAGCCCAACCCCCCCTGTTCTGAAACGTATGGGTGCGCCGCGCCCCCGGCGGGGGCGGGGGCCGGGGCACGCCAACCCGGCGGGTTGGGGGCAGGGCGTGATTTCCCGCGCCATGTGCGTGCCTTGTCACGTTACCAAACACCCCAAGCCTTTCTCTAGCCTCCTGGGTCTGAGGCACAACAAAAAAAGCTGGCATTTAACGCCGAACGGGGCTGGCGGGGTGTCCCAGGATGGGCTGCACGATGGAGCACGGGCTGCAACGGCACGCCGGCGTGCTGCGCACGCTCATCCAACCGCCCATCCCCCAGCACCAACTATACCCGGCCCTCGCTTACCCTACTGGGACTTAACCACACGGGACCTTGATTTGCACCAGCAAACCGTGCATGGGGGGGCATGGTGCCTCGCATGGCGGATGCCGACCATGTCAGCGGCACGTACGGAATTTCTGCAACTTGCTTGGACTATGCGCCGGCCAAGACGCGTTGTCCAAAGTTCGAACGTAAGCATATTGTGCAGATACACAGCCATAAGGAAACGAGAGTTCACTCCGAGCTATTACAGCGCCCCGAGGAGGCCGCGTCCGATTTCCGATCGATAACCCGTTATTTGAAGGCAATAACTGTTGAGCTGGACCAGTCTTCGTGGAGCGCGGAGGATCCCAATTCCCGCACTTTGCGCTTAAAGGAGCGACAGTAAACATGAGTGCGGTGAGATTCTTACGACTTGAATTCTTCAGCATGGTTCACCGTACTGGGTCGCGATGGCGACACTTGAAGCCCTCCTCGACGCTGTCAGTGCCCATCCTCACCCGGCGGACCCCCTGCACTGCCACCCCTGCAGCCGCAGCACCTGCTCCACCTCGCCGCTGAGAATGGAGACCTGCCCTATGTCCAGAGCCTCCTAGCTGCCGGGCTGGACCCCACGACGAAAGACGCAGAGGTACTACCCGGGCTGCCCACTCCAAACTACCCGGGCTGCCCCTCATTCTACCCGGGCTGCCCCCCCCCATGCTTCCAGGGCCGCACTCCACTCCACTGCGCGGCTCAGTGTGGCTCAGTGCCCGTCTTGCGGGTGCTGCTGGACGCGGGAGCTAAGAAGAATGTGCTAGACATGGTAAGACACGCTCTTGCGGCGGTTACGTGTGGTGGTGCCGGCCGGCCGGTGCCCCGGCGTACGCGGCCTACGCGGCGTGCTGCCTGCGCCTGCTGCTGAAGTTGGGGTTCATCACGATTATGAGCGCGAGCCGCTTCACGCCGCAACCTCTGCGTGTGTGGGTGTGCAGGGCCAGGCGACGCCCATCTACACGGCCGCGATGCATGGCAAAGCCGAGGTTGTGGCCGCGCTGGTTGCGGCCGGGGCCAACATGAACTATCCTGGAAAGGTGCGAGTGTGCGCGCGTCGGGTTAGGTCCTAATGTTTGGTGCGACTTATTAGCCTTTGATGCATGCACGCAGGGAGGATGCAGCCCCCTTTTTGCAGCCGCCAAGCGCAACGACGTGCAGACGGTGGAGGTGCTGTTGCACGCCGGGGCCAACCCCAACACGCCAGCCTACACGGTGAGCGGGGACCACCAGCGGTGTTTGAGTGTGGCGGGGGCTGTGCCGCCCGGTGCCGCCGCGTTGACCGTCCGCTGGCGCTGTGTCCCATTCCCCGCAAGAGTATACCGGTACCCTGTATTACCGCAAACTGCACCTGCCTGTCCCTGGTCTAGTTTCGCTTGGGTTTAGATTGGGCTGGTGTTTACAACCCCCCCTGCTGCTGCGCAACACCGCCGTCCGTACTTGGGGCACGCCCCCAGCCCCGCACATACGGCATTCACTGCAGCTGCTGACGCTGGGGGTTCTTTGGCTCCCTGCAGACGCGCGTCACTGCGCTGTGGGCTGCGGCCCAGACCGGCTGCCTGGAGCTGGTGCGGGCGCTAATCAGGGGCGGAGCGGACCTGGAGGCCCGGACCAAGGTACGTGCCGTGTGTGCGGCGTGTGCGATGTATGCAGTGTGCAGGCCGCCCAACATGCCCTGCCCGCAACAGAGCAGCAGAGTACTGGTGGTTGGGGATATGGGTAATTCCTGCTCACGCACCCTGCACGTAACGCTTGCGGCAATGGCCCGGCGCAGGATGGCCGTACACCCCTGCACGTGAGCGCGGAGCACGGGCACCACGAGGTGAGTAGCGCTCGTCGCGGGCCCGGCAGTTTTGACAGGACGACCTGCTGGGCAGCATGGGTGTGTGTCATGCCTATCGCACCTGCGTAACCCCTGCGACCTCCTTAGAATCCCCTTCCCTCCACCAGGTGGTGCGTGCGTTGCTGGAGGCTGGTGCCAATCCGGACGCCAGAGACATCGTGAGTGCGGACATGCATGGTGGTGATCCGCGTATCGTACACCCCCGGTGCCCTGACCTGGCCGCCGTTAGTCGCGGCTCCCACCGGACTCACCTTACACCCCTGCACGGGATCCTTAGCCCCTCGCCAACTCACGCTGGCCCAACCTCGCGTGCACACCGCGCAGTACGACTTCCCGCCGAACTACATGGCGGAAAGGAACCACCACCCGGAGTGCGTGCAGGCGCTGCAGGCGGCGCTGGCAGCGCGGCGGGCGGCCGCCCCTGCTGTGGTGGGGGAGCTGCGGGATGAGCCACCAGAGGCAACGGCGGCCGCCGCTGTGGAACCGGGAGGCGCAAGCGGGGCACAGCAGGTCGCGGATACGAAACCACTTAGCACTCAAGAACCGAAGGGGGACTAGGAGCCCCACAAGCAGCATGCGCCCCCTGCGCAGGAGGGGCAGGGGCTCCGACTGGAACGGGCAGCCGCGGCTGCGGGCCCAGAGGACAGCAATGCGGCGAGGCTTTCGCTTTGAGGCCGCATGGAGGTCGGCGTCACCCGAGCCAGCGGCGTGCCCGCAAACGTGGAGGAGGAGGGGATGGCGTTGTCTGTCCGGGTTGAAGCCTTGGAGTTGGTCGTAAGGGCTGCGGCGGGGTGCCTACCCAGGGGTGCCCCTGCACATGAATCAACGACCGCACTGAAGTCTCCGGACCTCTGGCTGCAATGAACAAGTTGTGCTGTTGGCCGCCAGGGGTTTGCTAGCCAAACCGCGTGCTGAGTCCCTGGCTGGCTCATCCATGCTGGCTGATGATGCTGGTGCACGTAAGGTGGGGATCGCATGAGCTGACGCGCCAATCTCATTGTCCATTACAGGTTCTCCCTGACTGTCAGCGCTCATTGTCCATTGTCCATCATCCATACATAAGCAAGGCGCTGACCGCTTGCTTTAAGCTCGATGTAATCCCCGCGCCGCCAATACCCGCGCCGCCAATACGCACGTGTTGCAGACTAATTACCAGGAGAATTACCATCATTACCGTCATTACCGCGGAGGATTTAAATTCAAGGGCAAGGATCTAGGTTGAAGTACCTCGAGCGATGGGCGGTTCGGGTTCGGGTTCGGGTTCGTGGCGTGTACGTGATTCGTCGAGCGCCATGCTAGGCACCACACGGTGATGCGCCACGAGAACACGTCAGAACACCTCAGATAGCGGTACATATTGAACAGTGCAATTAATTGCTGGAGTTGTACTGTACAGTGCAGGCTCCAAGCCAAACTGTGTTCGTGACCAGCGGAGTGTGCATTATTAACATGTCCAAGCTTTCAATGGTTTACAACTTCTTAGGATAGCCAGGCCGAGGGCCTCGAGGCAAGCATCCTGCGCGCGAATTCTTGGCAAACCTGAACCTGGTTTTGGCAGCACTGAAGTAGATGGTGCAGCAAATTTCTCCTGCGGCGAGCCCGGCCAAGCCGCGCGGGGGCCGTGAATACGTTGCTGGAGAGGAGGGTCCACGGCCAGGCGCCACACGGCGTAAAGGGGCACTCCTCGACTCCCTCCGCAAGGAGTCCTCGGGGTGGCCCATCGCCAACATCATCCTCATTCTCATCCTCATCCTTTCAGCCGCCTGCATGGTCCTGTACCTAGGCTCTAGGTGCGTGCCGGGGCCGGAACCCATGTTGGCTTACAGTACGGTATGGGCGGTGCTGCCACACGGTGCCCACGCCCCCGCCTCAACGCCGCTTCTGCATTCCTCCTACACCTGTACAGTTTGCCCACTCTATCACCCATCCATATTCACCTTACTTTCAAGCAGGACTGGCCCCCGCCTCGGGGCTCTGAAGACCTATTGGCCTGGCGCGGGCGTCATTTCGGGCCTCGCTCCCTGCACCACGCTCGAATGCGCCCGTGCGCGAGCAGCGGACGACGGGGCCTTGGCCAACGTAGCTGCGGAGGAGGCGGCCGCAGAGGCGGGCGCGGCGCTGGTGGTGCCAGTGACAGGCACCGTGGCGGCGGCAGCGGCAGCAGCGGCGGCAGCAGGGAGCAGCAGCAGCAGCAGCAGCAGCAGCAGCAGCTCCGGCACCAGCGCCTCAGGCGCGGCCGGAGCTCCCGGCGGCGGTGATAGCCCTGGTGGCGCTGCGGGTGGCAGTGGCAGTAGTGGTGGTGCCAGCGCGGGGAAGAGCGGCACCACGTCCGGGCTGCAGGGCGCCCTCAGCGGCTTGACCGGGGTAAGCCTGGCGCGGACGGCGCGTGTGGTGCTCTTGGTGTAGTAGGTCCGTAGGCGCCCGGGCCGCGAGGAGCTCGAGGGCGGGGCGCACGTGCGCGGTCTACGCTGCTAATGGGGGTGTGCTGCGCGCTTGCGCAAATGATGCACAACGCTGGAGCAACTTGACTTGCTTGCATGCACCAACCTGCGCAGTTCCTGGGTCTGGACAAGGCCAAGGGGGTGGCGGGGGCAGCGGCCGGCCCGGGCGCCACCGCGAATGGGTCTACTCCATCGAGCCCGGGCTCGGGCGTAGTGGCTCTCAGTGTGCTGGATGTGCTGCCACTGACCGCGGAGGATGCGCTCAAGGTGCGGAGGTCGGGTCGGGTCGCTGGCTCGCTGCAGTAGTGGGCGGGTGTAGTGCGGTCCCGGCAGCGGCAGTAGCAGCGGCAGCGACCAGGCTGCTGGTGGGACAGCGCCGGGCCGTGGCTCGACGCCGTAAACGTGTGTGCAGCAGACAGACGAGAACGCTGAGCTGGCTGCGTGTTGCGCAGGCCATCCCGACAGCTTCGGGGCTTTGTTGGTGCTGATGTGGGCTTCGGCTGCCCCATGCCCTGTCTGACACGTCGCAGTTTGACTTTGACTTCTGGCTGGCTGAGGGCGCGAAGATCGCCGGTGCCGCGGTGAGCAAGGAGTGCGCTGAGGGCTACGGCATGCCGCTCATTGAGCGCTGGCGCAAGGGCCGCGTGGAGCTGTGCCAGCCGGGGGCGAGCCACCGGCGCAGGGCGCTCCTTCGCGATGTGCCGGCGCACGGCGGTGGTGGCGGCAACGTCACAGCGGCAGACGCGGGCGCGGGTGCGGGCGCCGGCGGCGCGGCTGCGCCGCTGCCCGCGCGCAGCCGCATCGACGTGTTCCCCGTCAAGGACAAGCGCGCGACCAACATGTTCGCGGCCGCGGAGAACTGCGTGGTCGACGCCAGGTGCGTATGAGGCCTCGCTGGCACCTGCTGCCCACTGCAAGCGGACCGTGCGCTCTCGCCTTGCGGGCTGCTTCAGTACGCCCCCGACTGATACGCACGGTCGCACGGTGCCGCCCGTTGCCCTGCGCACAGCGCCTTTCTGGGCGGCACGCCGGGCGAGATGCCGGCGGCGCCGCGCGGCTCGTTCTCCGCCGCCTGCTCCGTGGCGCCGGAGCGGCTGCAAGCGCTGAAGGCGGACGAGTACATGGACGTTGAGAACGTCAAGCGGTGGCTGGGTGACGCCCTGCAGGTGCGGCGGACGCGGGTGCGGGGTGGGTGCCGCGGCGGCTGCGAATGCGGTTAATGGTGCCAATGCGAGGCCGGGGCCGCACTGCGCGTAGGTGTGTCAGCCCGTTGCCCCCTTCACACGCACACCACTTCCTGCTTGCGCCTGTTGACTCTCAGGCCGATGCGTATGGAAAGGTGGCCCAGGCATGTGTGCCGCCGCCGGACAGCACCGCCACCGCCGGCGCGACGGCGCGCAAGTCCGGCCCGGTGCTGCACCCGGTGCTGCTGCTGACACGGTGGGACACCACCAACGCCTTCCACAGCCTCGAGGTAGGGCCGTTGAGCTGCACGGGGGACCGCTGTGCGGCAGGCTGTGCTAGGGGCTGTGGGGTCGATAGGGGCGGGCCGCCTGGCTCGCCTGTCTTGCTTGCCTCGCTGCGGCACTTGCCAACGTCTCAGCTCAGCATGGCACATCCCACCACCCCCGCCGGCCCCGCCGGCCCGCAGGAGGTGGTCACCACCTTCATCAGCCTGGCGGTGCTCAACGACGAGCGGCTGGTGGACCAGGGTCTGCAGGTGATGCGGCGTGTCTGCGGGGCCCATTGGGGCCTGGGGGCCTGGGGCGGAGTGGGGCTGGGGCCTGCGGCGGCTCGAGGGGTGCTCGTGCGTATGCAGTGGCCTCGAGGTGTCCTCATGATGGCCCCATCACATCACACGCTGTTAAAGTTCATGCGCACTCTCCCAACCTGCGCAACACAGTAAACACACACACACACACGCTGCGTGCGCGTGTTTGGCGGGTTTGGTCCGTCTTTTTTGTTGTTTAACACACGCTGCGTTTTCCCTTGTGCTCTCTAACACACGCTGCATCTGCACACGCGCAGGTGGTGATCGCCGACGGCAAGCCCGACGGCTACTACCTGGACGTGTGGGCGTCGCTGTCGCGCCCGTATCCGCTGCGCATCCTGTCCCGCAACGCCTGGGCGCCCGGCACCTGCCTCAGCCGGTCGCTGCACAACACCTTTGCCGGCACCTCGATCCTCACGTCCATGGGCGCGTCGCTGCCCACCCGCTGCAGGTGCTGGGCCGTGGTGCGCGCACGTGTGTGTGTGTGTGTGTGTGTGTGTGTGTGTGTGTGTGTGTGTGTGTGTGTGTGTGTGTATGTTGTTTGTAACTACGGTTTACAGTTGCTTGATAGAACCTCGTGATCGAGTGTCCTGAACAACTAACCAGCGCTGGAGCCAGGCTCCAGCACAGTAGTGTTCGCATAGTCTGGTAGTGCGTGTCTCCCAAGCATATGCGCGAAGTTGCGGAGTAACCCGCCATTTCTGCCCTGTTGGCATACCCTCATCGACTTCTGTGAGCCGGCACTGTCGTGTTTGTGTTGTGCGTGAAGTTGTGCGTGCGTGCACGGGGTCAGGCGGGCTAATGGAATACTTGCACTCGTGTTGGTTCCGCCTCCTGCGGACTGCAGGCATCATCCCCAACATATACGGTATACCACCGCGCTCCTGTGTGCGCTCTCGCGGCTGCAGGTCGTCAGTGGTCGCGGGCGCGGCGCTTTGGCTGCGGCACATGCTGGCGCCCGCCATTCAGCCGCCGGCGCGCAGCGGGTTCAAGGTGCCGCTGCAGAACAAGGGCGTGGTGCGCAAGGTGCGGCAGCGGGCGGGGCGGGGTGGGGTGCCTGCCGCCGGGGTCCAGGCGCGGGCGGCATGCGGCGGGACAGGCCTTGCAAAAAGCGAGTGAGAGAGGAGCTCTGTAGACGCGAAGGGGGAGCGAAAATGCCATCTGCGTGTCGTGTCGTGTGCTGCAGACCATCGTGTGGGTCAGCCGGCGCAACTTCGAGGCCCAGAAGCGCGGCTCCTTCACCTCGTGGCAAGCGGCCCGCATGTTCCAGAACGAGGGTGGGTCCACGGCCTGCGCATCCAAGGGAACTGCCTGCCCGTCCGGCAGCCGCTCCGCGCACTGCTCCTGCGCTGTGTCTGTCTGTCCGGCGCCGCGTTCGCCGACCCTCTGCTGCATTTGTCTCCACTTCATGCAATTGTCTGCCCTCTTCCCGCGCTCACGGCCCGCCAGGTGAGCTGGTCCTGGAGCTGCAGCGCGAGGTGTGGCGCTGGAACGACGGGAACTGCATGCGGTCCGGCTTGTCTGCATCCTTCCCAGACAGCGGCCGCCGCCTGCTTTCCGACCGGCTCCGGCAGCGCCGCACGCAGCAGCTGCGGCGGCTGCAGGCCCAGATCGATGGCCTCGACACGGCTTCGCGCGCATCCCTGCAGCAGGAGGAGGAGTCTTCCCGGGTCGACCCGCTTGCGGAGGATGTAGTCGAGGGCCCGCACAGCGCCGCTGCGGCATTCCCAGCGGCGGCGGCAGGGGGCGGCCGGCGGGCTCTGCAGGGCGGCGGCAAGTGCCGGCAGTCCAGTGTGTTCTTCGACTTGCGCGTGCTGGAGCTCAGCGACCTGCCCTTCTATCCCGATCAGCTGCAGGTGGGCGCGGGCTGCGGGGTACGGGTGGGTTGGGCGGGTTTGTGTCTGTGCGTGAGGGCGCGCAGGACGGCATCGGGGCGGGGCGGATTCCGGGCGTAGCTGCACGCAGCTGCACGCATGGGCTTGCGCGTGACTAGGGCCATCCTTCTGCGTCCGCCCACTCAAGCGTGCACCCTGCCCGCCCGACCTCCTGCTTTGCACTACCCTTCTATGTACCATCTTTGCACCCCCCCCCCCCCGCTGTGCGTCAGGTGCTGGGCAACGCGGCCATTGTGGTGGGCGGGCACGGCGCCGGGCTGGCGAACATGATGTGGATGCCGCCGGGCAAGGGCGGCGTGCTAGAGGTGCGTGCGCATCGCGCGTGCGGTTGAGCGCCAGCCGGCTGAGGAAATAGTGCCGGAGCGAGCGCGACCCCAGAGCGTGCATGTGCAGCGCCAAGAGGCCTGTCGAGGGGTGGAAGCCCGGCGAGCGGCACTCGGGGCAAAGCGTGGGTTGCAAACAGGCTGGGTGTGTGTCGTGTCATGCTGCCGCTCCGCACCTGCAGCGTGTGTGGTTGACGTAGCTGTGCGCCCCCACTGCTACTGCTCATCCGCAGCTGCACCACAATTCGGGCGGCAACCAGCACTACCACAACCTGGTGAGCACCTATTGCTAGGATTGCCTCGTCTTGTTAAAGCTTGGCTATGACCTTATTCCTGAAAAGGGGGAGGCTGATTCTGCGCGAGAGCGGAGGAACATGTGTCCACACCTATTATCCAGACCGGCGTCATGCCCGTGTGCCTGCTTCAACACGCTGCACATGTCCTTGGATGCAATCGCGCTTGTGAGGCCATATACGGTAGTCACACACCTGGCCGTAATCACACATGCCCACATTTGCCCACATGCCTGCCGCAGGCGCACATGCTGGGACACCGCTACGCCACAGTGGACAGCGGTGGCGACAATGTGGACCCCGCGCAAGCGGCAAAGGGCCTCCGCGGGCTGATGGATGCACTGGGGTCGTAGCCCTGGACGTGGGATGCGCTGACGATCAGGTTGATTGGCGGCCGCACGTCCTCCGCTGGCTCAACGAAAAGTGCTGGCTTATGGGAGCGCAGCGAAGATTACGCTTGTCGTTGCAACGTAAATGCCGTTAGAGTCTTGCGGGGTGCGCGCCGCCGTGTGGGTAGTGTAGGAGGCCGGACTGACCTGCGTTGGGCGCACGATGCGCATCTGCTGCCCTTGCGCTTCTGTGCTGTATCTACCGTTCATCCCTCTGCCCTCCGTGGTGCCACCGGGGCTTGATGCGGTGGCGCCGGTGGGCACGGGGGTCCGTGACGACCATTAACGGAATTCGTTCCTGCACACGCAGTACTGGTAGCATCCGGTCATTTTGTGGGGTTGTTCGGTAGCTGTGAGGCCACTCCGGGTGACGAGAGAGCAGGAGCTGTTCGAATGCTGTCGTGCGTTGTTTGGCGCAGTAGCTGCCGCTGCATTCTGCGAGGGGCCTGCGGCCCGTGTGAGCGGGGTGCGACAGTGCAGGAGGCCGGACTGAACTGGTTTTGAGCGTGCGAAGCGCGTCTTCTGCCCTGATCGCAAGTTCACAGGATGCAGCCACTGCGGCAGCGGCGCGTTTGGCCCCCAAGCCTGAACGGTACCGCTGTTACACCTGACACGGTGCCAGGACTCCTCCCTTCTGCGAGCCCTCAACGCCTCGGCAGCACATAAATGCCGAAAGCGTGCCGACCGCTTTCAGAGCCGTCACAGAAACGTCCCCGTCACCCCCACGCCTCCTGCCTGCCGCCCCACACTCGCACACTGCCTCCCTGCATGCCTTGTGCATTCAGCACGCAGGTTTAAAGGTGTCCTGGGTGCTCCGTACCTCGTCGCCGCCCCCCAAATCCAGCGCAGTGCTGTTCGTCAAACCCACTGCCTACCTCCACTGGCCAAGAGCCAAGCCTGCAGCGAGAACTTTGGTACCATCGCCAACCGACATGTCATAGGTACCGTATGCTGGTCGACAAACGAGTCCAATAGCCCACTCGCCCTGACAACTAACACCGAACCCAGTGCAGGCTGCAGGATGCTGTATGAATGCACCGCAGGACCGGATTAGGGACCTGGCGCCCCTGACCCTGACCCCGCCTGCCCTTGTGTTCTTCCCTCTGCGATGCACCATGTAGACCAGCACGCCGTCCATTCGAACACCCCAAAGCAGTACGCCTTACCATGCTAGTGTACAGTGAATGAGGCAAGTTCATATCGAAAGCACAGTGGCCGCATCCAGAACGGCACAGCTGCGGATAAGGAGCCTGCCGGCCCTCGCTGCAATGCGATCACACACGTCACGCTAGTGACGCCACACATCACACAGAGCTTACGGCCCACACACTGCCAGAAAGCGGATGCTTTCCTGGAGCTGTTGCGATCAAGCGGGACACGCCACCTCACGTAGCTGGATTATGAAGAATACCAGTAACCGAAATCGCGCATCGTATTGTCTGCGAGGGGGCCTCGCATCCGTGTCTTCGCAGCTAACGGTCCACGCGGGGCAGAAAGCACACCGCGCTTGTGGCGCGGCCTAGTGGCGTGGGCTACTGGTAGGCCACATAAACGTGTGGGTCCTCACAGAACGCCCCCTCCATGACGCGCAGCACCAGAATTTCCAACACCGCGGCCTTCTAGTCTTTCCTCCCGATCCCTCAAGCTGCACCACCAGGGCACACACCATCGCACCCTCCTCGCCAAGATGCCGCGCCTCTCCCCACCCCACACGGCCGGCCGCCGCCCAGTGACCACCAGGGCACCAAATTTATAGTGGCTCCCGCATGTCATAATGTGGGCACACGGCAAACAGACAACATTGTTAACTGATGAAAGCCTGCGCTCGGTTGCTATCGCCGGCGAGCCCCAATATGATTACGGTAACCAGTAATGAAAGTTAAGAAAGGTGCACGTGATGCACATGCTCCGAATATAAACAAAGCACCGTGCAAGCCCCGTCCACGTTTGCGTCTAGATAAGAAGCCATCGAGGCTTGGCCAGCAGTTCTCGCCAGACCACGCCAACAGCTCACCAGTTAAAATGCAAAGACAGACGATCGGATACAATGTTGGCACAGCTGTTGCGAGCCCGCACGACCCTTGTAATGCTGCACCTGCACGTCCCTACGTTTCTTCTTAAGACACGCACCGTGCCTTGAGTGTCAGCCCATGCAGCACGCCTCCACCTCCAGACCAGAGGCCCGGGCCATCCAATCATACAAGAGCAACTTGAGGAGCATGCGGGGCGTTCCGGCAACTAATGCGCACGCGAGCTGCTTTGCAGACAGGAGCCCGTGGAGCCGGTACTTGGGAGTAAGTCTCTTGTGCTGAACAATACGTTCATTGACATACCGTGTGTTTGGTCCCATGCGCACAGCCGCCTTCTCAAGCGGAACATCCGTGCAGCCTAAGGCGTACGTCGTTAGTTGTTGTCTTTACCATGGGGACTGCCAGGTTGAATAGCCGACGGATCTGGAACCATCAGCATGAGAGCCTATTGGGCCACAGCCCCATTTTCCCGGCTTTACTGCCACATAAAATCGAACATTGGCCCCGCGTCTCACATAATGACGCCGTATGACTAGAGCGCATGCAGCCGCCACTCCTCACGCACGGCGTCGGCCTGCAAGTGGTCACTTCTGCATGATGCCTGATGAGTGATGACTTGTGCGCCTCGAAGCCGCGCATCCCCATCCATTCTGCGACGCGCCCTCGCGCCTGTATGCGTGGTGCTCATCGTGCTTCATGCATACAAAACGGTACGTAGCCTCTTTCAAATGATCTTCTGCGCGTTTGACGCAATACACCATGGCCGTCCGTTCACACCGTGCTGTTGACCCAGAACCCATGTCTTTGACCCAGAACATGCCATAATCTCACCACCAGAGTACTCCATACTACTCTCGCCTCACAGCGTAAATAGGTTGCCCACGGAGTTTTCCGCGGCTCGGGACAAGATGGCATATGGCCTGCCATGGACAGGTCGGCGATCAGCGCCTTGGCCGGCTGGCCGGGCTCAAAGAGGCCCCGTTGTTGTGGCTGCGCTGTTGTGGCTGCGCTGCGGCTATTTTCCTTGATCTCACGCGTTACCAAGTTAGCGTGGAGTCGAGTCCGGAAACTCCGAGCCGAGCCGAATCAGGGGCGACCCATGCTGGTTCATCTAGAAGCCCCGAAACACGTCCTGCAAGTCTTCCTCGCCCAGGCCTAGCGTCGTAGCTGCGTCCGTGAGCGCGGGCAGCCGCAGAGAGCCGCACAACCCCAATACGCCATCCAGCACACCGCCGCCCTCGCCCGGCGCCAGCGCCATGGCGCTGGTGCCGCCGCCGCCGCCACCGGCTGCAGCCTGGTGCCGCGGCTGCAACACGGCCGATGATGGCCGCGACCCGAGTCCGAACGCCTGCAGCCGGTCGGCCAGCCGGGGGCTCGCAACGAAGCCCACCACGCCGCCGCTGCTGCCCGCCCGCAGGGTTGACAAGCCCCCAGTGCCGACGCTTGTAACCGCGCGCGTGCGGCGGGCGACCGCGAGTTGCTCGTACGCATCATGGAACTGCGTGCGGCTGTGCGAGCGGTTCAGGACCAGGCTGCTGGCGCCGGCGTGGGCGGCCGGGGTCGCGCACGCCACGAAGCCCTGCTCGGGCGCGCTGGCGGGAGCCGCGGCGGCGTTGCCAGCCGCAAGTCCAGGCTGCGAGTGCGACGACGCATTACAGCAGTCCACGACGTGGATGCCGCCAGCGGTTGCAAGTAGCTGGTCCCAGGGAGACGCGCTCCCTGCTGCCGCCACAGGGGCGGGCGGTCGCAGCGGCGGCGCCTGCTGTTGCTGCTGGTTGTGCGACGACTGCTGCAGCAGCTGGTGCTGGTGCTGGTGCTGGTGCTGCGCCTGCTGGGAAACCGCAGGCTGATGTGGTTGCTGTTGCTGGTTCCAGTGCGGCTGCTGATGGGTTTGCAGCTGCTGCAGCAGCACGGGAGCCGATGGCTGCGATACTGGCCGTGCAACCACGTTAGGCCTGGGAAGCGGGCCTGCCTGTGTGAACGTGAGGTCAGCCGAACCACCAGCGTGTGCCTGCTGAGCACCCGGTGCAGTATAGCCCGCCAGCCCGGCGCTCGCGACGGGGAGCGCAGCAGCCCCGACCGCGCCGCCCACTTGCAGGTACGGCTGCGGCTGCAGCAGCTGTAAGCGGCGGTGATGCTGCGGTGCTCCCAGCGGCGCAGTAGCCGCCACCGCCGCCGCCGCCGCCGCCGCCGGCGCCGCAGTAGCCATGGAGCCGCTGCCGGCGGCTGTTGCAGGCGCGGCCGGGGACGCCGCCGCCGTTGCGCCACCGGCACCGGCGCCGACACCAGCGCCGCCGCCGCCGCCGTTGCCGTTGCCTCCATCCAGCACCCCGAGTATTGCGGCCTCCATCAGCCCTCGCGGGAACAAGTCCACCTCCATCACGTCCAGATACGCCGCGATCTCGGGCGCGTCGGCGGCACCGGGGTCGATGTACTGCGCCAGCACCGCATCCAGGGCCTCCATCTCAGCAATCACGCTCGCGCCTGCGTTGCCGCCACCGCCGCTGCGGCCTACAGCGCCGCTAGCGACATCGGCACCCGCAACAGACGTCGGCAGCGGCGGCACGGATGCGGCTGGCGCACCCGCCGCCGCGCGCATGCCGTAGTAGCTTGCGGTTGCCGCTGTCAGGCCGGCGGCTGCAGTGGTCGCGCTGCCCGCAACGGCGCCGATGCTGCCAGAGGGCAGTTGGTGAGGCGGCACTTGCATATGGGTCCACTGTCCCGAACCGTGCCCGCCGCCGGCAGCTCCTCCCCAGCCGCTGCCGCTCGCGCCCATCGCCGCTTGCTGCTGTCCGCTCAGTCCAGTGCTTCCGTGCGGCAGGAGCAGCATGCTGCCCGTGTCGACTCCGTCCGGCAACGCCACGTGCAGGCCGCCGCAGCTGAGGGTGGCAGTAGACGCCGCCGAGCAGCTGGACGCCGCTGCCCACCCGCCGGTATTGCCAAGCTGCTGGCTGCCGCAGCTCGCGACCGTGGTGCCTGCTGTCCCCGCGCTGAGCAGGTCCAGCTGCACAGCAGCGTAGCTACCGCCGCCATGGGCACCACCGCGCGCGACTGCTGGGCCGCTGCCGGCCGGGAACGCCACAAGCACGCCGCTGGCCAGGGCCGCTGCTGTGGCGTGCTGCGCCTGCTGGGTGTAGCGACGTGCCGCCGCATGGTTGTGCGGCAGTGCTGCTGCACCCGTGGCCTGTCTGGCAGGCACGGGCGTTTCCGACGCTGCCGTCGTGTCCAGCGGCCGCACCATTTGGTGCACTGACGCCACACCGCCGCGCTCTGCTGCCGCACCTCCGCCCGCCTCATGGTCGGGCGGGGCATCGCGCCGGTCTGTCACACGCCCTGCAGGTGAGGTGCCCCCACCCGCTCCCGCTGCACCGTCCCATGCGCCCGGCTGGACCACCTCGCGTAACAACGTGGCAGGGCAGGCCGCGCCTGGGTGCGAGCCAGCCGCCGCGGTCAGCTGCAGCTGCGCAAAGGCCTCGGTGGCCCGTTGGGTGGCAGCGGCACCACCACGATGGCCCCCGCTTTCCACCGAGGCCTGTGATTGATGCGACTCCTCGGAGCCCAGCCTAGCGACAAAAGCGTGCCGTTCGGCGTAGCCCGCTCGCAGCAGCTGCTGCTGGAGACGTGGTTCTTCAGCGGCAGGGACTGGCGGCAACGCTACCGCCGCGCCGCTGCCGGCTGCTGGTCCCCTCGTCGCAGCGATGGCGGGCTCGTGCCGCGGCGCATTGGGGCTACTGTTGCTGCCGGCATGGCGCTCCCAGAGCCCGCTTGTCGCTGCAGCCACGCCCGCCGCGGCCGCCATTGTAGCGGTGAATGGGCTGGCAGTGGCGCCCGCAGGCGCGGTCGCCAGCGCCGTGTTGTTGTCTGAGTTCGCAGCAGCGACATGGCCGCCCACCGCTGCACCGCTGTCCGTGCCGGCCTCAGCTGCCGCTTTCACGTGCTCTTGCGCCAGCGCAAATGCCATGCGTCGGTCCTGTAGGACGCGCCGGGCACACCAGGACGGGGCCCATGCTTCAGGATGTGCCGTCAAGCAGACCCCTACGCGCCCGCAAACTGCAGTCTTAGTGTTCGCCGACCCTGCGCCAATGCGTGCCGCGCCGCAACCATATAACGCCACCCCCAACCTGCCGCTTCCCAACCATATATCGGCACCCCCAACCTTCCCCCGCGCCTCGCTCGCCACTCCCCCCCCCCCCCGCGCGCCTTCCAACCGCACCGGCGGCACATCCCCGCACCTGCGGCACATCCGCATCTCCACATTCTTGAAGGGCCCTTACGTAAGCCAGGAGCACTGCATCGCGCTGGATGTTCTTGCCACGAACCGTGGAGTGCCTGCGGTGGGCGACGCGGTGGGATGGCCAAGGTCACTGTACGGCGCTAGCGGACTGCCCAGGCACCCGACTTGGGAGTGCAATCCTTGCGAAAGACTGTGTTGCTGCTGCCTGTTGGTTCGCGCTCGCGTGCGTGAGGCTCACCACCTGCACATGGGCAAACCAAGGAACACGCATGAAGGTGTGGGTGCTGAAACAAGGGTGCGGCAGCGTGGGCCCAGGCGTGGGCCAGACCCATACGCATGCCACTTCTCGCAGGGTCTAATGAACAAGCATCCAAATTCCAAGCACCATTGTTTGTGAAGTGCCACCCACTGCCGACCTACATGTTCTTAACGTCGTTCTCTGTCCAGGCGGGCACAAGCAGCAGCGGGGCAAGGGAGGGGTTGGCTTGTTGGCTCAGTGCACCAGGCGGTGACAAGAAGGACGGACAGCCCTGGACAAGCTCTGCCCCTTGCATGTCAGCCCTGACATTCTAAGCCTGTTTTTGGTTGCGACGCCGCGGGCCGTCACGTCACGCGGAACGTGCAAGAGACACGCATTCACACCTGTGCGGCCTTCCATACGCGCAGCGATGGCTGACCACGCAGGGCCCAGCTCAACATGTTGATAAGCCAGATTGCGCTGCTCCTCAAAACTGAGAGGGGCTTTCGACGGCTTATGTCGCGTTTTGGTGGCATGCTCCGCGCTGTCTTGGGGCTTGGCAGCCCCTATGGACGCCATGTTGTCCATGCTCAGCGCGGCCGTGGCACTCAAGTCCTTGAAAACTCTGTTACTTGCCCCTCCCTCAAGCAGCAGCCATCCCAGTTTCAGACCGGGCGAACAATCACTCGACTAAGCCAACTGCATAGCGCGGCATCATAGGCGACCAGATACGCGCAGCATTGGTATTCGGTGCCACCAAGGAACGTGCTTGCGCCGAACTTGAACAGGTAGCCCTGCTAAAGTTGTCGTGTTCGCCCTTACACCGCTTTTATCTAGGTTACTATCATGCTTTATGTTATCTTACATACATGTGCAGCTAACGTAGGTAAAACGCTTCGGTATTGCCGACCGACATTGCCGCAAATTGTTGATTGGGCTGGAACTCTGCCCGCCGGTGGGGATCAGACGTAAACATCGACAGCGCATTCGCATCTCGTGAGTTGCCAGGGGTCCCTGGGGTGGTCGGCGGTCGGCGATTGGCCACTCAGGTACGAGATATTTGTGGCGCGGGGGTTTCCCGGTCCGCGGCGCTGTCCTCGGCGCGGCGCCTCTTAACCTCCCAGCTACGCAGCGCTATGGCTCGCCCAGTATGGGGGTTTCCGCTGGGGGCCTCAGGAGTTGATGGGACAGGGCAAGGGGAGTAGAAGGGCAAAGGGCAACTCGCCTCTACCACATCGACCCTGATTTTCCTGGCCCCTCGTGACGTGCGCCTCGCCCCTGCCCCTGCCCCTGCCCCTGCCCCTGCCCCTGCCCCTGCCCCTTCCCCTGCCCTGCCCCTGCCCCTGCCCCTGCCCCTGCCCCTGCCCCTCCCCTGCCCTGCCCCCTGCCCCTGCCCTGCCCCTGCCCTGCCCCTGCCCCTGCCCCCTGCCCCTGCCCCCTGCCCCTGCCCCTGCCCCTGGCCCCTGCCCCTGCCCCTGCCCTGCCCCTGCCCTGCCCCTGCCCCTGCCCCTGCCCCTGCCCCTGCCCCTGCCCCTGCCCTGCCCCTGCCCCTGCCCTGCCCCTGCCCCTGCCCCTGCCCCTGCCCCTGCCCCTGCCCCTGCCCCCTGCCCCTGCCCTGCCCCTGCCCCTGCCCCTGCCCCTGCCCCTGCCCCTGCCCCTGCCCCTGCCCCTGCCCCTGCCCCTGCCCCTGCCCTGCCCCTGCCCCTGCCCCTGCCCCTGCCCCTGCCCCTGCCCCTGCCCCTGCCCCTGCCCCTGCCCCTGCCCCTGCCCCTGCCCCTGCCCCTGCCCCTGCCCCTGCCCCTGCCCCTGCCCCTGCCCCTGCCCCTGCCCCTGCCCCTGCCCCTGCCCCTGCCCTGCCCCTGCCCTGCCCCTGCCCCTGCCCCTGCCCCTGCCCCTGCCCCTGCCCCTGCCCCTGCCCCTGCCCCTGCCCCTGCCCCTGCCCCTGCCCTGCCCTGCCCCTGCCCCTGCCCTGCCCTGCCCCTGCCCCTGCCCCTGCCCCTGCCCCTGCCCCTGCCCCTGCCCCTGCCCCTGCCCCTGCCCCTGCCCCTGCCCCTGCCCTGCCCCTGCCTGCCTCCCTGCCCTGCCCTTGCCCCTTCCCCTGCCCCTGCCCCTGCCCCTGCCCCTGCCCCTGCCCCTGCCCCTGCCCCTGCCCCTGCCCCTGCCCTTCCCTGCCCCTGCCCCTGCCCCTGCCCCTGCCCCTGCCCCTGCCCTGCCCCTGCCCCTGCCTGCCCCTGCCCCTGCCCCTGCCCCTGCCCCTGCCCCCTGCCCCCTGCCCTGCCCCTGCCCCTGCCCCTGCTGCCCCTGCCCCTGCCCCTGCCCCTGCCCCTGCCCTGCCCCTGCCCCTGCCCCTGCCCCTGCCCTGCCCCTGCCCTGCCCCTGCCCGCCCCTGCCCCTGCCCCTGCCCCTGCCCCTGCCCATGCCCCTGCCCCTGCCCCTGCCCCTGCCCCTGCCCCTGCCCCTGCCCCTGCCCCTGCCCCTTGCCCCTGCCCCTGCCGCCACTGCCCCTGCCCCTGCCCCTGCCCCTGTGCCCCTGCCCCTGCCCCTGCCCTGCCCCTGCCCCTGCCCCTGCCCTGCCCCTGCCCTGCCCCTGCCCCTGCCCCTGCCCCTGCCCTGCCCCTGCCCCCTGCTGCCCTGCCCCTGCCCCTGCGACCGCCTTGATGTGTGTAACCATGCCCCGATCAGCACACATTGGGTGAATGCGCTCGGTGCCGTGTGTTGCGCTTAGGGATAGAGAGTGTACAACTGTCACTTGGCGGCGGCTGCACCGTGCGGGTGGGCCGGTGGGGTGCGGCGCCTGGGCACGGGGGCCTGAGACCCGAGACCAGGAGTCAGGAGAAGCCTTGAGCCACGTCAATCCAAGGTCGGCGCTCGCGTGTAAGCTGCACATGCGCAGCACACCCGATCTCTGCCAAACAAGATCTCGCTGCGCGGTGGCTGCTGGGGTCTGCTGTGGCCGCATGACGCATGACACGTTGGCAAGCAGGCATATGTTACAGTGCCCTCCACGGGTGCAACATGCCCCCACGCACGGTAATGTTACACTTCTGGGTCGACCTCTGACCCAGGCAGGCCTCAAGCATGGCCGCCGCAGCGTACCAGCCGTTCCTAGGCGGCATTGACGAGAGCCCGAACGGCACTAACAACATCCGACGGCAGGTGCGCCATGTGAAACACTCGACTAGCACTTGCAGGGCGTCTCTCTCTCCAAGCCCGACAACTTGGCGCGCGGAGGGCAATACCACAGCATCTCGCTTACGACTCAACCAACATCTCAGTTGCCACTGCTTGAAGCCACAATAAACATCTCAGTTGCCACTGCTCGAAGCCACAATAAACATTACTGCGGTAGGGAAACAGCCCTGGTACTGGTAGTCCTAGCATAGTGACGCATATTCGCTCTACTTGTATCATACACAACGCCGCGGCCCCTTAACCCTTTTTTGGTGCGGGGTAGCGGCGCCAAGTCGCCACCCCCTTGCCCAGCACCACGCCCCACTGCACGAAGCGGCCGCCGTCCAGTGACAGTTATATCATACATTTTCACTGTAACATCGAATCCCTTCAACTCCCGAAGTGCAACACTCAACACTGCGCGCACTCGACTCCCTTACACTCCATCACTGCAACATTCGAGACTGTGCGGCGTCAACAGGTGTATGGTATTGCGTGCGGCCGGGAGCCTGCACGCCTCTCACGCAAAAGAATCACTTGCATAGGCACGTTTGATAGCTCGTATCCTCACCTAAGCACTCGTCACGCCGTGCACTAATGGTGCTGACCCTGCGGATACTTCAAGCATAACACGTGAAAGTATGCCACACGCGTACATGACAACTCAACGCACGCGCAACGATTGGTTGGTAACCGCAAGAAATTCCGGCGGGTCCTGGGGAGACTTCATTCCCCTTCCACAGGCATGCACACACGCACGCACGCACGCACGCACGCACGCATGCGCACACATACACACACGCACACACACACACACACACACACACACACACACACACACACACACACACACACACACACACACGGGCGGGATTAGTTCCATTTCCTCTTGCATGTGCACGCGCTGCTCCATTATGTCACCGGCAACCCATGCAATTGAATAGGGGCTTGCATGTGCAGCACCCGACATGTTTGGGGGATTTAACATTTCTCGTTAATTCAATGTAGTTACGACCGTCCACTAATAAATTACCACCTGCAACCGTGCGCTGAAAGGATTCATGTGTTCTGCTGGTGCTGGCAGCGTTTGTGAATGTTGCATGAATGTTGAGCACGTCCCGCCTTTCACATGGTGGCGGGCGGGCATCGTGCCCGCCCGCCATCTTGTCGCTCACGGCGCTCTTGCAACGTCACCAAGCGCGATGTGCGCAGCAGCGTCCCTACGTCACCGCCAGTGCTGACTGCTGGCAATTTCTGCGAGGTACACTCGCTGCTGCTGCGTCTCCTACTGCTCCTGCTCGTGCCGCAGCACCTGCTGCTGCATGCAATGCACACAGGGCGGATGGCTGTGCTGCCGTTCGACCTCCATCCTCTCCTGCTGCAGGCGGTAGCACACGAGCGCCGCCCACAGTCGCTGTCGCTCCCGTACCTGGCGGGGGTCCCGAAAGTACCTGAGGTCGCGGAGATCCAGGCGAGGCGGGCATGTGGGTTGCGACACGCAGCAAGCTCAGTGTTTGTAGGGAGGAAAGGACGCCCATCACTGGGCTTGCGGCCTAACACGCGTCATGCCGCCACGCGCACCACAACCCACCAAACCCGTTCCACGCAGCGTGGCACCAGGCACACCGGCGGCGGCTGTGGCGGCAGGGGATGTTGGGGTTGCGGCCCCGTGCACTCACGTGTTCAGGGGAATGTCCATCGGCCGAGCGCGCTCAGCATGCCCGCCACGTGGGCCGCTGTCGTCGCATCCGCCGCCGCGCCCATCAAGCACGCAGCACTCGCGGTTTTGAGCAGGCACGGACGGTCCCGGCCCGGGGCACGCGCATGGCTCGGGCAGAGGACTGGCGCGGGACGGGGACCTGCCGTCCGGGAGGTATTGCTCTGCGACCAGTTGCGCGCTGGAGGCTGACGCAATCAGGTCAGCCAGCAATGACGCCGGCCTATGGAGCGGCTGACTCTGAGTCCGGCCTGGTTCTGAGCCTGAACGGCTGAAGGGCGGCGAACGCGCGGCATGGTGATTTGGCGGGTAGTCCGACGCAACTTCACCAGAGAACTCCTGGAAGCCCCAAAATATGGACTGCAAAGCATTGGAGCAGGGATAGATCGTGTCGACACAAGTTTCGTCTGCCAACGCGCGAGAGGTGTTGCGAAGCCCTTCAGCGACGCGAACCTGTGGCGAGTGCCCCGAGAGTGCGGCGTCCTGTCCTTTCATTTTAGGAGTATCCAGACTATTACCCAGTCTATTTCGACTGCAGCGGGCGCACGCCGGGACCAAAGCAAAGTGGCGCTCTCAAAATAAAGTGTCACTCGGAGTATGCTGCCGACAGCTTTTTATTTCATGGAGAAATAATTTACGTGTGCGCGATGGGGCAAATTCCGACCAAAAGTTCCGACGAGCATTCCGTGCGGATGGCACGCGAAACCCCCCTCCCCCAACCCGCTCCCAACCCACCGCACACACACGCCCCCCGCCGCCTGATTCGATGGGAGCTCAACGCCTCAACCCAAGCCAATCTCAACAAGGGAACTGCGCGAGTTCGCCAGTCGGGCCTGCCGCGGCCATGTCGCAAAACGCGGGCACGTCGCAAAATCTGGCGTGTTGGATACCTGTCATCGACGGGATATCCAGCGAGTGGCAGCAGATATTTAGTTAAATGCAACAACGGGTGAATGCAAGCCTTGCGGATACGAAAACACTTCTGGACTTCCCTGACGTAACCCTGGGCGTGCACCTGCACACCGATCCTGCCTGATACCCGGACATAATGGGCGAACGGGGGAGGATTAGGAGGAAACACCAAGTCACCAACAAAGGGACCATGTGCAGATGGGCCCACCTGCGCCGACGCCGATAATTCAATCGCCAGCATGCGCTCGCGTGTAATAAATTTAAAGTCCAACGTTATTTCGGCGGAATCCTCGGAAGTCAAAAAGATCTGCCAGTTGCATTAATTTTTGAAAACCAGGCCCAGGGCCAAGCGCTGGACCCGCCGACTGTAGATGCTGTGCTACCAGCAGACTGTGCCACAAAGGAGGCTTTACAACTGATTTCAACAGTGCCACCGTGGAGTCGCGCGATAAAGTCTGCGGAACGTTGTTGCGCTGCAGGAGCGAGGCTGTGGAGTGGCAGCCTGTGGATTCTCATTGTGCAAGGAATAATACAACTATGAAAACTGGCTCAAGGCCCAAGCCCGGGCTCGTGCCAAAAATGCCCTGGACTCCAGAAGACGAGGCGCTGTTGGCTCGTTTTCACGCGGTGTGGGGTAACAGGTAAGAAACCTTGGATATGGATGCCAAATAATTAACGATTTATCTGAGTTGAACTGCGGCCGTTTCTCGGACGACGGGACGTCCGCAGCCGCGACAGATGCACGAATGCCAGCGAAGGCTTCATGCATCAAGGCACATTTTGGAACGATTGGACTTGCGTGTGCCACCAGTTAGTGTGGCCGCGCCACGATGGGCACTTGGCACCCGGCTGTAGGAGTACCGCCTGGTTGCAGTACACGTCGTGCCCAAAGCCGCGTGCGCGCCCCCACAGGCCCGCCAAGCCAAAGCTGACCCTGTAACCCATGCATGTCGGTTTCGGTGGGCACACCACGCAGGTGGTCTTACATTCAACGCCACATGCCGCATCGCTCCGAGAATTATGTCAAGGTGCGTCGCGTGCAGTTTTGGTCGCTTTGTCTTCCGGGGTTTCTTTGTAACGCCGGCATAACTGGTTCCTCCACGGCCTCAAAAGGTCCCTCTTCTTGTGAAATTGCATCCGTACATGAACTAATTGCTCCCCGGCTGAGATGATTGAGACTTACTGATCCACCTGACCGCATGTGCGTGCCGGGGCTGCCGCCTCTCCTCACTGTCAACAGAACATGTGAGTCGTTTGCGACGGGTGGCGCCTGCTGTTAGGTGTGCCCGGGCTTTTGCTGCCTCGCCTGGTGCAGTGCCAGTGCGCCAGCCACGCCTGAGTTCATAGACACAGACAAAGGTGTTTCCTATTTTTGCCGTGGTGCATGCAGGTGGCACAGGTGATGAGGCCGATATGATCATGCGGCTAGCTCGTGTACGTGGTTCAAGCACGCGGCGAGGGCACCCCGCCGTGCTTGGCTTGATTGATGAGTGTACGCAACCTGAAGCAACAGTAATCCTTTGCTTGCCCTCGCGCATTGCGTTGCTCCTCTGGTGTTAACTGGTGCCGAACGCACGGCCCATTGATGCAGCACGGTGCGTGGCCAGGGGGGGACTCTGGAAGAAAGCTCAGAAGTACAGTCCTAATGCTTCTGTCCTTATAAAGTGTGAGCACGTTCACTGCGCAACGCATCGGTCATTGCGGTGTTCATTCCAGACAGCCTTGCTGTGATTGGATGTGCTGCTGCAGGTCCGTGCCAAGGCGGTCCGCCGCAGCGACTTCCTGGAAGCCTACGTCCGGACGGTGGCAGAGCTGTGCGATGACGCGGAGGTGCGTGCGCGCTCGCTCGGCGATCATCACGTACATGTGACCTAGCACCGACCGCAGGCTCCCACATCGTCACTCCCTCTGAAACTTGCCGGCTGCCTCACTCAACCTCCCGCACCGATCCCGTATGGCGCATTGGGGGCAGCTGGTCTTGTCTATTCAGGCTGAACTACGAGTGTGCGTGCGTGACATTGGCCCCCCGATGTTGGCACGTGAGACCGCCAGACCGGTCGAATGGACAGACTGCTGACCCCGCCCTTGCCGCGATCCCTGGCTGGGCCCCTCCCCGTCGTGCGCGACATGCATGTGTGCATCGCCCAGGCGCGCCGAGCGGCCTTCTGGCAAGCCGTGGCTGCATGCGGCGGGGACCCCGCCGAGCCTGCGCATGGCAAGATGAACGAGGAGGAGATCTGCGCCCAGGCGGAGGCGCTGATGGGGGCAGCGGCGGCGGCGGCGGTGGCGGCGGGCGGGGGCACAGGCGCCACCAACGCCGCCGCCAGGTCCCACGCGGCTCCGCCGGCCAGCAGTGGCGCCGCTGCTGGCGGAGCCGCAGCGGAGACGGCGCCGACGGCCATCGCCAGCTCGGCAGCAGCAGGCGAGGCACGTGGGGTCACGGCCGTGTGCGGTGTGGTGGTGGCCCGGGTGCAGCAGCAGAGGCCCGACAGGAGCGCCGAGGCCGCAAGCACGGCGGCCAGGGATGCGGGTGAGCGATTCATCCGTGCATGAGGTGTTGTTGGTCTAATACGAAAGAAGCATGCTGTTACCAAATGCAACTTGCAATTTGGTGATGCGCATGGCACACCCTTACAGCAGTTCCCTCCTGTGCTGTTCGCGCCCTCGCAGAGCCAAGCCTGGCGGCGTCCTCACACAGCTGCGAGCGCTTCCCTCGTGACTTTAGCGCAGCCTGCGTCGCCTCGGAGGACAGGATTGCGGTGGCAGCTGCCCCGACAGCCAGTAGCGACGCGCCAGACGACGCCACGACGGCAGCGAAACGCAGCGCCGCCTCTGAATCCTCCAATGTGCCACCGCCGCCGCTGCCCGCCATGCCCAACCAGCACTCTCCAAACGCATCCGCGCCACAGCCAGCCGCAGCCTGCTCGCCCTCCGGTGCTGCAGCAGGAGGCGTGAATGCGGATGCTGCGCCGGCAGCACTCCCCGCCGGCGCCTACGGTGGCATTGCAAAGATCCTTTCGTTTGGGATGCAGCCGCAGCAGCAACCGCGCCAGCTGCAGCCGGGCCAGCGGAACGCAGTGGAGCCTCACCCCTACCAACAACCCTGCGTGGCTGGCGGCGCGATGCTGCTGCGCATGGTTGCGGGGGTCGCTGACGGCGGTGCCACGTGTGGTGCCGCATCGGAGGTGCCCATGCGCGCAGCGTCCACCGGCGCGGCCTTCGCCGCGCCGGCAAAGCGCCCAGCCGCCTCCCCTGGCGTTGCGTCCAGCACCTGGGTGGATGCGCAGGCGTGTGGCGTGCGGAGCAGCAGCGTTCTCGCGCTTGCCGGGCAGGCGAGCGGGCAGGCAAGCCGGCCGCCGCCGCCGCCGCCCCAGTGGCCGTCTGGCGCCTTCACATTCTGGTCCCTGCCCCAGCCCCACGTGTTCACGGGCTCCCCGGCGAACACAGCGACCGGCATGGCCGCCGCCGAGCAGCCGCCCCCGGAACCGCGCAGCAGCAGTAGCATCGCCGCGGCCGCGACCGCTCACCTGGCGCAGTTGGCCCTGCGCGCGGACAGCACGGCGGATGATGAGGCGGCGGCTGGGCGGATGCCGCATGCCGCGCAGGCGCCTTGGGCGGCCTTGCCGCCGCAGTGGCCGCCCCGCCCGCCGTCCAACGGCTGCGAGCTGGCAGCAGCAGCAGGCGGGATGTGGGCATCGGGTGCCACGCCGCACAGCGGCGCTGCCGCCGCTCATGACAAGGTAAGAGGCCTCGCTCATGCACCTGCCTGCACGCCTGCACGCCGACATACAGGCAGGCCGAATACACCCGCCTAGTTAGCCCGCCCGGCCACCCGCCGCCACATTTCTGACGTTCCGCCTCATACATCCCCTGACTCATCCATCCTTGGGTGCAGCCTCATGCGGAGCAGCACGCCGACCACGCCGCCGCAGCCGCCCTCCACCATCAGTCGCTGCAGCAAGAGCCGTGCCCTGCGCCGCCGGGAGGACCGGCGCTAATCAGCGGCAGCAGCATGAGCGCCCTGGACGAACTGCTGGGGCAGCTAGACGCGATGGAGGTGCGTGTGTGAACGCTGGCTGGTGCGTATCGCTTCGCTGCCACACCGCTCGCCGCACCAGTAGCGGCACACAGCACGCATCGGCACCTCCTCGTGTCCTCGCTGCCGCTGCTGTACTAGGGTGTCCTGGGGACGGAAAGCAAAAGTCAGTGGAAGCTGAGATGAGTTGAGGTTTTGAGCGGTGCTAAACGATTGCTGCCGTGGCTTCCATGCCCGCACAGACGGATGCGCTGGATGTTTTGATGCTTGCCGACACGCACGGCGTCCACGCGGCGCAGCAGGAGACGGCGGCGGCCTCCTCCCGCGTCCCGGCGGCAGGCGCACACCCACGTCCTTGGCATGCGGCACACGTCGTACACGTCGGCACCGCACCAGCCCAGTTGCTCACCTCAGGTGCGCACATGAGCGCATGACACACATGCGCCTCGTTGATTGCTGGTTGTCCCGAGAACTCGATCACGAGACTCGATCAGTCAACTGCTGTGGAAACGTAGTTACACACACACGTACGTACGTACGTAGGGTCCTTGCTGTCGTTTTCCCTTGTGCTCTCTAACACACGTACGTACGTAGGGCGTGACGCCTCGCCTGTTTGCCATGTCTTGTGACCATCTTGCCCTCAGATGCGAGGCACGACAGCACAGACAGCGGTAGCCCCTTCGTAACGACGCACCACGGCGCCGGCGGGCTGTGCGTTGATGCGGCGCCGCTGGCCTTCCCCGGCGGTGCTCTAGGCCGTGCCACGGCCACGATCAGGACCGGCGGTTCTGCAGGGCTCATGTGGAACCCCTCGGGCCCTGCCCATCCGCACCTGCAGCAGCTGCCGCGCGCCCACCACCTCACCTGGCATGGCGGCAGCAGCTTCGCCGCGCCAGCCGGCGGTGTGCTCGGTGCCACGCCGGGCAGCGCAGGGCTGCTGTACACGTCAGCAGCGGTGACGGCCAGTAGTAGTGAGGCATGCACGCCAGACCCGGCTAGCAGCACCGGCGGCCACCACACCACCAGCACCACAGCGCACGACCAGCAGTCGGGCGCGTTTGCCGGCTTCCTGAGCGTCCAACAGCTGGGCGGCAGCGCCGGCGGCGCAACAGGTAGTGGCGTGTACTCGTCAGGCGGGGACTGCGTTGACCTTTACAGTGCCCTCGCCGCCGCCCGCTGCGGTATGCCTGCCGACGCAGCTGCTGCCGCCAACGTCGCTGCTTTAAGCACCGTCACCGCAGCCGGCGGTGTTCGCATCGGCGCCGCGCCCGCGCGCGGGCCCGGCCTAGGCAGCTTCAGCAGCCTGCGCATGCCGGCGGCGACTGATGCCGGCTCCACGTTGGGCATTGGGGATGTGGAGATTCAAGAAGTGATGGCAGGCCTGATGGGCACGGCGGGGCCGCCTGTCGCACCCTCGCTGCGCAGTGCGCCAGCGCTGCCAGCTTCCGCAGCCGCAGACGCCCACGGGGCGACCCCTGACAGAGCGGCTGTGGGATCGGCATCTGCGGCAGCATTTGCGTGGGGATCGTATGGCCGCTAGTTTTTGCATGCGGTTTTGGTTGATTTTTATTTATCAAAGATTGCATTGGTGTTACACCTGCTGACGCAGCTCACGAGCCATCTTAGTAAGGCGGCCAGCGGCATGCCAGCCAGCCTTTGTCAATTGTACGCGCAGGGTGTAGATCAGATACACGGAACAGCTAGATAGGTCGCGCGCTGTACACCGCCGCGGCGTAGCAACATGTAGTATGGCACTGGTGCGGGGGTGACTGCATTGCACCAGCGAGTACGCTCGAAGCAGTACCAGGGTGTATGTGTATGAGCAAAACCAGAAAGAGTAGAAAGAGGGCCTAGAGAGCCAAGCCTGGACAGAGGATTTATTGCCGTACAGCGCGAGGTATTGTTGCGGTATGCGTGCGCCGAAGGACGGTCAGGGGCTGAACAGCCCCAGCTGTACCGGAATGCTCCAGAAAGCCGTGCGTCTGCTGCGTGGCCATGACTCTGTCTCGCGCGCATGTTACGTGGAGGTGCGCATTTCTGCGCTTGGTTGGCGCGCCCTCCACACGAATGTCCTTTGGCATGACAAAAGCCGCGACGGAGTGTTTTTGCGCATTCGGGGGCAATCGAGCAATGCGGTGCTAACGGTTCCCTTCGCGCCCCCGTCCCCCACCCCCCGGCCGCGGCCCCGGCCAAGGCGGCGGCGGCTTTGCATTCCTGTGAGATTGCCCAAGCAAGGATCTGAGTGAGGGCTTGTGGGCAATCGTTGTGAAGGGCTTGGCCCCGTGAACATGTGGATTGAGGGGCTTCTGCTGGCCACACTGATGGGGTAGATGGCGCTATCAACGCATGGAAGCATCAAGTGACGGTACGGCGGATCTCCTTGTGCTTGAACTATGGTATTCGTGACCAGGACCGCTACTGATGCGCCTGGTGCTTGATGATGGGGTCCATAGCCCGGCACTATGACTTGATTGCGTGCGGGTACGTGGCGTGCCCGCTCACCGATACTAGCGGCGCGTGCGCAGTGATGTTCGCCTGCTGGGACGGGACGCAAGCGGGGCTCCTCCTCAACAAGCGTTTTGGAAGTCGGAATGCATCAAGCGCGGGCGGCGTGGCGCAATTCTTAGATTTATCTCATTGCCTGGTGGTGATCTCAAAGTTATGGTGGAACCTCCTGGCAGCATTGCAGAGCATCAATGAGTATGGAATGCACGGCACGCGTACATGATTGTGTGGTTCGCTCGGCCCTCGTCGTCCCTGCCGGTATCGGGTAATCCGGGACGGTGAGCGGCGCACATGGATGGACACACAGTCGCTCCGTCCTAAGGGGTTGACATCAAGAATATGGTAGTAAGTTCCTAGCGTCACATGTGAACGACGCTGCTGGGGCCTGTATGGCATGCTATGTGCGAGCAGACGGAGCTCGACTCAGCTCCTGCCGTGCTACCTAGTACCGTAGCCGAAACGAGATGCGCCAGCCTAATGAGATGGCAGGATGACAATGAGAGAGAAAACAGAGAGTTAGAGAGAGAGAGAGAGAGAGAGAGAGAGGGAGGACGAACGGTAATGGACTGCATATGCCTTGGAGAAGAGGTCGACATGTGATTGTGGAAAAGGGCCGGGGTCGCATGGCGGCATCCGGCCCTGGTTGCTGCTAGTTTAGGTGGTGGGTGTTGTGGCTCCTCACACTGTGCGTGACACTTATGTGAGGGATGCCATCTTAGTAACCTATACTATGCTTATTGTTGGCCGTCTGAGTCTGGCATCAGTCACGGTGTCGGCGCGGTGTTGGTGCTCGAGTGGAGGTTGTCATGCATGCCGGCGGCTGCTGTGCACGCCGAATTTTGCGGTCGGACAAAAACATTAGAAATTCGCTAAATATTGATGCCCCCTGAGAGTTACGTATTGATATTGAGAGTGTACCACATCAGCTGACCGTCGTGGCCAGGCTGCAGCCGGCTGCAGGGAGAGCTCGTGGGGGGAGCTGGTAAATTGGCGTAAGGCGTTTCCGGCAAGAGCAGTTGAGCCGTGATCCATCCGAGATGACCCACCCCAGGCCGTTGCCGGTGTGTGTTAGAAAGCACAAGGGAAACGACAACAAAGACTGTGCGTGCGTGCGTGTTCAGAGAAAGGATTGCTGGTGTGAATGCAAATGCAAGACGGTGTCGGGTGTGTGCTTGTTCCATGGTTGGGAGTGTGAGTTCCTAATGCCTGCAACGAGACTAAGCGAGCCGCAAGGGCCCCTCGTCTCATGAAGTTGTACGCGTGTTTGGGGTGCGGCGTGGACACCTGAGGGTGACTCATTCGATTTACTGGCTTGCCGCCTTGCCCAGCAAATCAGCAATAAACGGTGCACGAACAGTATGGATGTGCAGCGTGGGCACTTGGCGAACTAGGCGAACGGTATGGAAGATGGATTCTTTGCGGTGACGATGGGCTGTCGTGGATGGATGGATTCGGGGATCTGTGAGGCCTTCGGAGCCTTACACGATACCGGTGTGTTGTCATGGCGAATTGGCGCAGCTGGTGACGCAACAGCGCGTTAGGAAGTGTGCTGGAGTTTACAGTAACATCGCCCCCCCCCCCCGTGATGCTGTTCTGGTCCATCAAGTCTGGGGAATTGTAAATTGGGACCTGGTGGGGCGAGGGGTGATTAGGCTTCCGGGCGACGCTGAGGCTGCGTTACACTGGGGCCGCCGCATGATTGTATTGTATCATATCCCCACAAGAAGCGCAAGCAGCTGCACATCAGCGCATGCCGCGTGCCCGAATTGCCCAGTGCCTTTTTTGCAGTGCCCGTATCTTCCATCTACGCTGTAGAAATTTGCCCCAAATCCGCCGAAGGCGGAGAAAACTTTTTGGGTTTGGGGCCGCGCATCTACGGAGCGTGGACGTTTTGGGCGGATTTGGCGGTAATTTAGACAGGGAGCGTAGATGGTTTGGGGGTTTTGGGGGCGTGCCCCTAAGAAAATTTTTCGGGGCGTAGATGGCGCGGGAGGGGTCATCTACGCTGTGTAGACGCCGGGGGCCAAAAGCCATCTACATGATACGGGCACTGCTTTTTTGCACCTCCGCCAATCAAATCATGCTGCTGCAAGGTAGCGCCAGGTAGAGCCATCCACTTAACAACACAGCGCCCCGGCGCGTGCGCGTGCGCGTTTGTACTTTGCAGCGCCGCGAATGAGGGCCGATCCGTGAACACGCCCGCCTCCTTGCCCCGCCTCCCCTCCACCATCCCCATCGCTGCACGGTGGGCCGGCGCGCGCACCCCTGCACCACCTGGCAGCCCTGCGCCGCCCGCCCTACCTCCTCAGCATGTAGCCCACACCCACCGCCGCGGCCACCGCCACCACAGAGCCCGCCACCAGACACCGCGCCGACACCGCACCCGGGGCCGCTGAGCCACCACCTGCACCACCACCACCACCGGCGCCACCCGCCGCCGCAACACGCCGCGCCAGCTCGGATCCCGGCGCCGCCCAGCCCTCCGCCGCCATGTGCGCCACGACCTCCTGCCGGTCGTACTCTGCCGGCGCGAAACCCAGCTCATGCCGCGCCTTGTCGATCCGGAACCAGTGCTCGATGCAGCACTTGTCCACCTGCGCGCACACGGGCCGTGGGCAGGCACACCAGCGACGAATGACGAGCGCGGCTTGGAAGGCCAGGACGTGAGGACAGCAAATGCTTGCCAGACGCCCGGTCAGAGTGCTCCAAGCCACCGCCCGCCCCCTCACGCTCGGCCTACATGCAGCTCCAGCACACGCCGGTGCGAGCCATTGCCCCCCCCCTGCGCCGCCCCTACCTCCATGCGCGTGAGCGGCGGGTCCCGTATGAGCGCCCGCAGCAGCGGCCAGGCCACCTCGATGACGCCCGCTATGCCGTACACCAGCCCGTACGGCACGGAGACGGAGGGGTAGTGGTAGCCGAGGCCCACGATAAAGGGTTTGAACTGCGTGTGGGCAGCATGAAGCACGCAACAGGTTGGGGGCCGGGGTTGGGGCTTGACCCGGCATGCTTGGCTGCTGTGTGTTTAGCCTTGCGGCCTGCATGCAAACTGCTCCCGTAGTCCAAGACGCGGTACACTAGCATGCGGCCGCGTGCATGACTCACGTGTAGGAAGTTGTTGATGGGGGCGCCGTCGGAGGCGTAGTACACCTGCCCCTCCGCCACCATGTCCCGTGCGCCGCCCCCGCCGTGACCACCTGTGCCGCGGCCGCCGCCGTTGCTGGTGGAGTGGCTGCCGGTCGTGGCATGCCCATTCTCATGCCCCGGCCCTGCCACCGCCGTCGCACCACCGGCGCCCGCTTCCGCACGTTCCGCCGTCGCGGCCGCGCCGGCCGGGCTGTACGGCATGCGCAGGCCGCGTTCCGCCAGCATGAGGATCTGGACCAGGTTGTCCACGTGGATCCTGCGGTGGTCAAACGTACAACAATTGGCAACATAAATACAGGCAAAGGTGATTCTCTATATGACAGCGCGAATGTCCATCGCGGCATCCGTTAAGTCCGCGGCACCGGACTCGCCTACCAAACAAGCACGGCCCGCGGTGCCGCCCACCCGCCGCAGGGCCACAACCTCTCTGCTGCGCGCCCACAGCCGCATGCAACCCACCAGTCGCTGAGGGTGGTGGGGTCGCCGAACGCCGCCACGAACACGCCCTGCCGCACCATGCGGATCACGCGGGGCTGGTGCCGCGTCTCGCCCGGGCCCCAGATGCCAGTGGACCGAACCGCGCACGTGCGCAGCACGGCCCGCGCCCCGAGCTGTCGCGGTCTCGACTCCACCGCCCCCGCTGGCTCCTCATGCCCAGGTGCCTGCGGCTCCGGCGCCGGCAGCAGCGGGCTGCCGCTGGCGCCCAGCACCACGCGCTCCGCCCGCGCCTTGGTGGCGCTGTAGGCGTCCTTGTAGGCAGCGGCCGGCGGGTAGGGCGCGGACTCGTCGCCGCCGCTGATCGGCCTGCGCGGGCCGGCATACGGGGTTGGTGTGGTCCCAACGTGAACGGCAACCTTACGCCTCCTCCCGACCCTGTTCTTCCGCCCAGTTGGCAGCGGCCCCGACCAATCATCCCTTGCCTGCAACCCTGGGGCCCTGAGCAACTCCCAGCCTGACAGCTACAGAGGGACGCGGGCCCCTCGGTTCTAACCAACGCTGCCTACCCAACCTACCACCCGCACCCTGCCCGCCCGCCCACGCACGCGCTCACCCGCCCACCCACCCACCCACCCCCGCCCGCTCACGCCACCCACGCACCGGCCCACGAAGATGACGTTGCAGGTGGACACGTACACCAGGCGCGGCACGGCGTGCCGCACGCACGCGGCCGCCACGTGGCCCGAGCCGCCCACGTTCACCGCCTCGATGAGCGCGGCCTGGTCGCGCAGCTCGCGGCCCGACATGCCGTACGAGGCCACGTGGAACACGGCATCCAGGCCGCACGTGGGCCGTACATCCCCCCGTGCATCCGTGCGCTCGCTCGCTGCTGCCGGGCCGGGCGGCGGGCCGGGTGCGGACTTGTCGGTCTGCTGCGGCGGCGGGAAGGGCGACGCGGCGAGGTCGAAGGCTGCCTCCACGGCGTCCGCGTCCGCCACGGATCCGGCGATGAAGCGGACGCGCGGCGGGAGCGGCTGCCGCGGCGGCGCCAGGTCAAGGATTGTGACCTCGACGCCATCACGTGCGAGCGTCGCCGCCAGGCGGAATCCCAGGAAGCCTCCGCCACCGGTGATGAGCGCGCGGCGGGTGGCGTCCGCCAGCGGCAGCGGCGGAGCGGGGAGCGGGGGCGGCAGCGGCGGGGGCGGAAGCGGGCCACTGCCGAGCGCTTCCATGCCTAGGCTGTGGTCGCTGGCCATTGCAATTCTGGTGGATTGGCTCGGCACAAACGTACTAGGACTAATGCCCTCGAGGACTTGGTACTCGGGGCATGTGATTCCGCAAGCTTTCCTCAGCACATTCCAGGCCTGTCTAAAAGGACTTCTATGTCAACAACCCTCTTGAATTCGCGCCTTAAACCAGCATTGGAGCTGACAATCCAGAGTAACAATTAAATTCACGTCTGAACGAGTGCCGAAGAGGAGTTCACTTGAGAAAGGTGCTATATGAGTTACTCAATACAAATTCTCTCAGCCGTCCCAGTATGCGTGGTGATGCGTTTCGGCGTCACCAGCTGTGGCCATGACCTGCCCCCCCCCCAACCACCCCCTTTTCAACCGAGGCGACGGAGTTTAAGTTGCAGCAGTAGGAAGCTATTTGCCTGGCAAGGGGCTTGTCAGGACCTTGTGCACCCGGACACGGCGCGGCCAGGCGCTGCGCATCTTTGGCAGGCAGGCACAGGCATTCAGACACAAGCGGGACAGTGGGGTTGGGCGTGCCGGCGGGGCGAGCGTGCCCATGGCCGTGCTGGAAGGTATGTGAAGCGGGATTCTCCGAACCAGGGAAGGCTACTCGTGCGCTGCTCAGAACATGGACGCCTCGGCATGTGCAGCCCGCCAGGGCGGGGGCCGCGGCGCCACCTGCAGAACATTGGACGTGAAATAATACTACAATCCATCGCAACGTACTGTGGCGGCGTACCCGCAAGTAATGGGAACGTGCGCTGCGCGATTGGTTGCGTGGATCCTGCCCTGCAGGACCGCCTCGTTCTGGGGTCGCCCTATTCACCCGCGTGAATGCTGCAGCTATTAAACTACACTCAGTCACCACTCCGACATTTCTGGCGAAACTACTGAGGCACGTTGAAGCGGCGCGCTGTGAATCGACATGCAACTTTTCCACACCGCCCTGGCTTCTGGGATTCATGCACGTAAACGAGAGTTTGAGAGGTTGCCCAGGCAAGTCAGACGCAGGTATCGCGGTCGCTTCCGGGAGAAACCAACTTCACGTTCCGTTGGCGCGTGCAGGTCTGCCGATGCAGCAGTCAACAAGCAGTGGGCGACGATACTTTCTGCCGTTGTCGCCGTCTGTGGGCTTATCATCTGGTTAGTGTTCGACAGCAGGCCGCGGCTGGCGTTCACTACTTGATAGGCTCCATGTGGCACGGCATACACCGCGGCAGCCGCCATCATGGGCAGATGCGCTCACCCCGCTTGTTGCCGTGACACATGCAGGGTAGTGTCTGCTGAGATTGCTCGCCGCCGCACACACGATGTCATCGCGGGCTTCGGTGTTACGCTCCAGTCAGATCCCTGGCCCATGTGGGCGCACATCCCCGTGGCCGTGGCCGTGATTCCCCTGCTCGGCCTGCTGCTTCGCGTCGCCGGCTGGCGCTCGCACATCCAAGCCAACCTCAACCAGGGCGGTGAGCCTTACTCCGGCCCCCACATCCCCAAAGCTTTCCTGATTCCAGGGTTTGTTACATGGATCAAAGCTCTGAGTTGGCGCCGGAGCTAACCTGGTGCTTTCCCCTCTCCTATTTCACACATTCACTCCGCAGGCGTGCCCTTCCCCGGCGCCGCGCCCGGCGCTCAGGGCATGGGCATTGCTGGCGCCCGCGCCCACGCCGGCACCGGCGACGTGCCCACCCCCCGCGGATTCTTCACGGCCGCAGGCCTGGCTGCATTGGCCACGTGGCTGCTGGGCGGCGTCGTGGTGACGCTGCTGGTCCTGTCGGGGCTGTGGGCCTTCAGCCTGCAGTCGCTGCACTTCGCCGCCAACGCGGTGAGCGCAGGCCTTGAGATGGGTTTGCCGCCGTCACGCCGACTTTTCCTGGTTTCCGTCGAACCGGCCGGGCATATCTTGCCACAGCTGAGACCCCTCTTGACGCTAGGTCACGTGCGTGCAAGCGCGCCACAGTTACACACCACGCTCAGCGGTGTGGCATGCCATGAGGCCAACGCACAAATTACTGCGGGGTGCACAGCGGTAGTGACTTGCATGCGCATGACACCAAGCAAAAGCTGCCAGCTGTGGCCAAATGGCAGCAGTGGCAACGCAGCCCAGCAGCCCGCCCGCGCAACCGCCTTCCGGTAGTAATGCCTCCCCGCCTACATGTGCGCCCGCCGCCCACAGGTCCGAAAGCCCTACCCCGACACCCTCTCCGGCATGAGCGCCGGGCTGGCGCAGCTGCTCACCGCCGCATCCGGCGCCGCCGCCACTGCGACCGCCTCTACCGCCACCTCGACCGACGACCTGGCTTCCTCCATGGCTTCCTCCTCCGCGGGCGGCAGTGGCGGCAGCGGCGGGTGGACCCCCGGCGGCGGTTGGGCCCCAGGCGCCAAGTGGGGCCCCGGCACGTGCCCTCCCAACTGCCTGGACCTCTCTGCGTTCAAGCGCTACTTCGGCCCTGACGTGTGCTGCTGCAATGCGGTGAGCTCCAATGATAGATGCTCTGGCACACCCCAGTCACCCTGCACGAGTATCAGGCCATGAATGCGCTGCTAGTAGTTGATTTGGGTGCACGCCCTTGTGTGCGCACCGCCGGCTCATATGTTTCTACCATTTATGCAAGTCCATAACCTGTATCTCCGCCCTTGGCGTGCTCGTTTGCGTCCTCCCCCCACCAGATCGGCGGCGTCTTCGCGGCCGAGCCGCATGCCGCCGCGGCACTGCAGGCGCTCGTGCCCGCACTGGTGGGCCTGGCCGTGCTGTGGGCGGCCCTGTCCTGGCTGCTGCTGGCCGCCGCCGCGCAGTTCGCGCACAGCGAGAGCGAGCTGCTCACCATCACGCCCGCCACCGCCGCCGCCGCGGCCGCCGCCGGCGAGCCCGGCAACCTGCCGCCGGTGCAGGCCCTCGCGGGCTGGCTTACACGGCACTGGCTGGGCGGCTCCTGCTGCGGCGGCGCCACCGCCAGGACTTCATCGGGCAAGCCCCGGCGCGTGGGCGACGTCACTGAGCCGCTGCTGGCAGGAGCGGATGCGGGCGCCGCTGCCGTCCCGATCGTGGCGGGCGAAGTCGCCGCGCCGGCGGTCGGAACGCCTGTGGCTGGCTCGCAGAGCTCGCCGTTCCTGCCCCGCTGCCCCAGCGAGACCTGCGTGTGCTAGAGGGCAGACTGCGCGATCAGCATCATCCTAGGTTGAGGCTGGGGAGGCTGGGGATAACCGGAGTCACGGACGGGCGCTTCCGCGCTTTAGGGTATGAACAAGTACCGTAATTGCGCCTCAGTGGCCACGACCGTTGCCGCGTGGCGCGCACGTGCCTGATTTGAAGTATGGTGTTTCACATATCTAGACGATTGGGCGAAAATTATGGCGAAGGTGGGGAAAGCTGGGGGGACTTGCAAGGCTCAGCTGTTCGGAGCCCCGGCAGCTGCAGCAAGACTTACGCTCTACGCGACATACGGTACATGCGGTTATAAGGCCGGTCGCGGTTAGCCTATGCGGCCACTAGCGGTGTGAGTGTGCCATCGCCTGACCAACAGAGGGAAGGGCGAGGTGGGAGGGGGTCGGTCAATATCCGTCCGGCGGGCACCGGGGGAGGGCACAGCCTGGCACAGCAGGCTGCCAACGTGCCAAACGTGCCAATTCGGCATGGGCACGGCGCCCGTTGGTACGTAATGCAAAGCTGGGTGGCGTAATGTAATACCTGTAACTTGTGAGCTAACAGTCTATGGTTTGCTTTTAGCTGAGCCTGTCTGCGGCTCCACCGGCAAATGGTCCAACTTTTGCACACGGCCCTTTTCGAAATTACACGCCGGCGACGCGAGCATGGCGAATCAGTTCCCAGGTTTGTGCGCTAGAGGCTGCACGCGCGGACGTCAACAGGTTGCCGTCGCGAATGCGCGCCCGACATGCTGCACAAAGTTAGCACCTCCCGCCGCTCGCCCTCATCAGGTGGGCTCTGCTGGACGTCCAGTTCGCCTCAGTCATCAGCGGTGGACTCGCGTTCGCGGGCTGGCTGACATGGTACGCCGCGTTGAGGGGCTGCCAGGGGCGTCGGAGATGGTGCCGGGAGTGACAGTCGACGCCAACGGCTCCGCAGCGCCAGTTGAGGGCCTTGCTGGAAGCCTCTACACAAAGAGCGGGCTGGGTGCTACAACCTATGCATTCTGGCGGACATGGTACGCGTGTGCCACCATCGCAGGGTGGTGTCGGCGGAGGTTGCCCGGCGGCGCACACACGACGCGGTGTCGGTGTTTGGCGTGGACCTCAAACACGACCCCTGGCCGCTGTGGGCGCACGTCCCCGCCAGCGTGCTGCTGCTGCCGCTCGTGACGCTGCTGCTGCGCTCGGCGGGCTGGCGGGCGCGCATCCAACAGCGTGTGTCCGCGGGAGGTGCGTTGCCGGCGGCGATGCAGCGCAGTCCGTGGCGCCTTGAAACGCGCGCTGCGACGATATGTGCGAGGCTGCTTAGGCAGGCTGTGACTACCTTAAAGAATGCATGGCCTTCGTGCCGCATGTGATTATGGGCATGCGCGGCACGCATGCAAGCATGGGCCCTGCTCGGACGGCACCACACCGCCATGCGTCGTACGGTCGTACGTACGGTGGCTCGCCGATTGGCTCACGTGCAAACACGCTTGCGCAGGTGTGCCCTTCCTGCCCAACCAGCCGCCGGGGGCCGGCACCGGCGACCCCAGCCCGCGCGCCTACTTCACCACCACTGCCGGCAGCGCAGCGGCGGGCTGGGCCCTAAACGCGCTGCTGGTGGCGGCGCTGGTGACCACCGGGGTGTGGGCGGCGGCTCTGGGAGGTGTGCACGCGGCGGCCAAGGCGGTGAGCGGCGGCGGATGCGGGTTTCCGGCATATTGTTGCACCCCGCATAGCCAGGTCCAGTACGTCACACCCCAGTTCGTGCCTCACAGCTGATTTGCGGTCCGCACGCTGCTGCCGCTGCCACCACAGGTCCAGGAGCCGTGGCAGACGACGGCACAGACACGCATGCATGCGTGGGCGCAAGCTGGTCAAACGCTTGGGGCCGCGGCGGCGGCGGCGTCAGCGGCGACGGCAGGCGCCGAGCAGGGGCCTGGAGCGGCAGCCGTTGAGGAGGGCTCGGGCTGGGGCCCCGACTGGCCCGGCGGCGCCTGCCCGCCCTCGTGCATTGACCTCTCCATGTTCAAGTGAGCCGGGATTGGTGGGAGCGGGCTGGCCGTGGTGTGCCACAATGCACAGTATATGACTGTTCAGTCAGCGCGGAAGCCTGTGGCTTCTCTGGACAGGGTGGGGCAATCAGGTGCCGCGATCATGCCTGGGATAGCTTGCCCGGCAATCCGCCCCGCATTAACTCTCCAATGATTGGGCTTGGTTTAGCTTGGGCTGGTATTAAGAACCCCGGGACCCCCTGCAGGGCTTACCTTGGCGATGATACCTGCTGCTGCAACACGGTGCGTGCGGCCACCGCAGCGCCACTGCGTTTTCGCGATCCAGTGCCTGGACCTCTGATTACCGTATTGGCTAGGGCTCGGATTCAGGCCTTGCGCGTGCGTTGGCTTTGCCAGCAAGTCATGTTGGGATCGCTTCGTTCATCATGGCTACTCCTGCGTTGTGGCCTTTCAACCTTCCTGCTTCGCCCCTCCGTGCTCGTTTTCGTCCTCCCCACCAGATCGGCGGCGTCTTCGCGGCCGAGCCGCACGCCGCCGCCGCACTGCAGGCACTCGTGCCCGCGCTGGTGGGCCTGGCCGTGCTGTGGGCGGCCCTGTCCTGGCTGCTGCTGGCCGCCGCCGCGCAGTTCGCGCACAGCGAGAGCGAGCTGCTCACCATCACGCCCGCCACCGCCGCCGCCGCGGCCGCCGCCGGCGAGCCCGGCAATCTGCCGCCGGTGCAGGTGGTGGCGAATTGGTTGGAGCGGAACGTGTTCCGGAAGGCCCCGGCAGGCCGGGGCCGGCGTGGCGTGGCCGACCCGTTGTTGGGGGACGCGTGAAGGATTGCTGGGTGGCGGTGATCACATACAAGCGTTGATGTGTTCCTTTGTGTTGCAATCTTGCATTGATGCATGCGATTTGCAGTACGGTGGGGTTGCCTTTAGTGAGCGTATGTGGCCGTGCAAGGGGTGCGTTGTTTGCCAAGCAGGGAGGGGAACCGTCAGGTGGACAAGGGGCATGTCGGAATGGGGAGCGCCGCTAACGTTCGCCACGCGCTGAGTGATTTGAGAGGGGCACTCTACAATGAGAACGACTAAACGCTGTAGAACTTGTTCTGTGTAGAACTGTCCTAAATAACGGGCAGTCGCCCAGTGCCAACTGCAATCGCCTAAAAACCAGACCGCACCGTTCTTCGCGCATAAGGTGCGTAGTCGCAGCATTGTGGAAGCATCACGGGTGGCAGCAGAAGGTCGACTAGACTGTTGCAAAAGCGCGATACATCTTGTGGCCGCGAGGCGCTAACGCTCGAGGTCCTTTCACGTATTGCGTATGTAGACGTCATGTCAATGCGTAGCTCAAACCATTAAAACCACGGGCAGCCGCGGCGGTGCATCCCTGGCGCGGGAACTTCAACACTGGCTGTTTACCGTCCGCCGCTCATTCTGATCCACACAGAGCTCCCGTTCGATGATGTTGGCCACTGGCCGTGGCTCCGCAAGGGGCGCGGCGGGCTCAACGCACACCGCCGCTGCCCCCGTGCGACGACAGTGGTCGCGCACCGCCCGCGCAGTCCGCGCAGCGGCGCAGTCGCCTCCCCCTGCCCAGGACACTGCACGGGGCTCTGAAGCTGCAGGTACGTTCTGAGGCTGGGGCAGCACGAGCGTGCCCATGGGTCAAGATGGGTGAAAATGGAGGCATGGGTACGCCGCCGTCACCTGCCGTATTGGACCAAGCCCGTGAACGGCACGTGCGGCCCTCCCGCCTCTACCGATCGCGTGTCGCCGTCCTGCGCAGGCCCAGGCCCGTCGTCAACCTCCTCTTCGGCCGGGGCCTCGTGGGGGCCGCTAGCGGCCTTGCTGGGCGGCGGCGGCGGCCCGCAACAGCAGGGCCCCACGCCGGAGGTGAGGGGGTGTGGCCGCCCAGCAGGCAGGAGCTCCAGCAGCGAGGGAGTGCGGAAGGAAGCTGTGCCTATGTGCCTGGCGGTGTTTGCCTGTGCCTGTGTGCCTGTGCCTATACGCTTGGGGGCCTGGCTGGCTGGCTGATCCGCTGGCTGGCGGGCCGGCTGGCTGGCTGTTCGTGACGGGTGCCGCTCCAGACGGAGACAGCGGCCAGTCCCACTCCGCCCTTTGGCTTCACCAGCCCCGGCTATCGCATGTCGTCACCGTCACCGCCACTTGCTCGGAGCGCAGCTCCGGTGTGCTCCGCGACTGCTCGCCCCTCCGCATGCAAACTGATGATGAATGTATAAACATGAACGACTCCCCCCTCCTGCCAGGTCCGTGTACCGCTGAACAATGTGGGCAAGGTGCCCATCTTCCAACTCCTGTACGACCTGTACTGCAGGTGGGCCAAGGGGGAGGGGGAGAGGGGTAGGCGAGTGGGTACTGATGACTCGGGAGTCTTTGAGCGCGTTTGCGGGTCCTAAGGCACCTCTTTGCCGCACCCGGCCTCAACGGCTTGGCTCGGCCTCCGATGGCGCTCAGGCCTTCGCACGGAGTGTGTTGCGCCCGTCAGCGCCCCCACCAGCACCTCAACAACACCCGCCGTGCACTGCCCTAACCTGACCTGACCCCTGGGGCCGCCCGCAGCCACGGCGGCGTGTTCCGCATGCACCTGGGACCCAAGTCCTTCCTGGTGCTCAGCGACCCCGGCGCGGTGCGGCAGGTGCTGGTGGGCGCGGTGGACAAGTACAGGTGGGCGCGCGGGCGGGGGCGGGGGCTGGTGGTGTGGGTGTCGGCTGGCGGAGTGCGGCTGTGGCGGGGTTGCGGGTACAGATGTGGTGGGGTTGCTGCATGGCGTGGAGTGGGTGGCACCTCAGCGTGGGGGTGACCTGTCGTGAGGTTAGGGCGGCGGCGTAAGGCGTTGTGGGGGGCGTCATGGCTCTTGCTAACCCAGCACCTCCCACCCGCCGTCAACATCATCTTAATTAATCATGCATGGAACCCGCCCTTCCCGCACCGCCACGCAGCAAGGGCATCCTGGCGGAGATCCTGGAGTTTGTGATGGGCAACGTGAGTGGGCGCTGACCGGACTGTACTGCACGTCCTTAAATGTGTGATACGTGTCGATAATGTCAAGGCTTGGCAGCAGGGAACATTGCAGGGCGGGGTGAAATGGCAGCTTCCAGGGTCAGTGGGCTCCGCCAGCCAGCTACTTCGCCTACGCCTACTGCACCCGCCCGCCGCAGCCTCCCAGATAAACTGCTTGCCACACACGGTCGTACACACACAGGGTCTTCTGGCGGCGGATGGAGAGCACTGGATCGCGCGGCGGCGGGTGGTGGCGCCTGCTCTGCAGCGCAAGTGGGTGTGCGTGCGCAGGGGCCCACTGATTCGGGCCCACAGTTGCGTCGGTAGTCGGGAGCTCGAAGGACCGGGGTTTGGGCCGGGAGCCACACCAATAGCTACAGTTGCAACCGCAATTGCAAGCACTGCAATCACTGCAAAGCGAACCAGCGGCCCGCCACAACCCATTTCCACCACCCTTCCAACCCCCCACTCCCACGTGCTCAAACCAACGCCACCGGCCGCGCTGCGTCGCAGGTTCGTGTCTTCGCAGGTGGCGCTGTTCGGCGCCGCCACCGCTCACGGGTTGCCGCAGCTGGAGGCGGCGGCGGCCGCGGCGGCGGCGGGCGACACGCGCGGCGGCGGCGCGGCCAGTGTTGACATGGAAAGCTTCTTTAGCCGCCTGTCACTGGACATCGTGGGGAAGTCCGTGTTTGACTACGACTTTGACAGCTTGAGGCACGACGACCCCGTCATCCAGGTGCGTGTGCCTGTGTGCGTGTGTGTGTGGGTGCGGGCGTGGTGTTGAGAGCGTCCTGGTGTGCGTGCGCCCGTGTGTGTGTGCGTGTGTCTGTAGGGTATGGCACGCTTGACTGCCTGGTCCTCTGCACCACCACCACCACCACCACCATGACCACCACCACCAGCGCGTCGCCGTTCGACTCCGCCTCGCCGCCACGGCACCATGTCCTGACGCACCACCGCCACCGCCATCCCCACCTCCTTCCGCACCTTGCCTGTTGGATGAACTACCAACCAGGCCCCCAACCCCAACCCCAAACACAACGCTTACAACCCTTGCAACCCCGCACCTGCAGGCTGTGTACACGGTGCTGCGCGAGTCCACGCTGCGCTCCACAGCGCCCTTCCCCTGTGAGTGCCGGCGCGGCCGCCGGCCCGCTGCTGCGGCCGCCTCGCGCAGCCGCAGCCACACCGTGCGTCCATCCCCTGCCACCGCCGCCGGGGTGCCTCCTGACGCCCGCCACGAGCCCACGACACGCAACGTGCCGAACGCAATGCAACACAGCAGCACGATATCCTCGCCACCCGACAGCCAGCCGTCCGCCCCCTAATTGAAGCTCCCGCGCACCCTCTCGCCCTCTCACCCGATTGTGGCCCCTCTTCCCGCAGACTGGAAGCTGCCCGGCATATCGATGCTGGTGCCGCGCCTGCGCGACAGCGACGCGGCGCTGGCCATTGTGAACGACACGCTGGACCGCCTCATCGCGCGCTGCAAGGACACGGTGCGGCGGCGGGGCGGGGGGCAGCGGCGTGGAGCGGCGTGGGGCTGCGGTGGCGTTGGGCTGCGCGGGATGGCGTGCGCAGGCGGGCTGACACGCAGCTGCGGCGGCTCGGGCCGATGATGTGCAGCCCTTGATGCAGTGTCTCGGCGAAGCTCCATCCTGATTCACCCCGCACCCGTGCGCCTCCTCGCGCTCGCCGCCGCCGCAGCTGGAGGCAGAGGGCTCCATCCCCGTGCCCGCCGTCTCCGCCTCCTCGGCCGGCGCCGCCTCCACGCCCTCCGCGCCCTCCGCCCCGCTGGAGGAGTCGAGCGCGCCCACGGTGCTGCACTTCCTGTTGGGCGGCGGCGAGGCGCTCAACAGCCGCCAGCTGCGAGACGACCTCATGACGCTGCTGATCGCGGGGCACGAGACCACCGCGGCGGTGAGCGAGGCCCGCAGGCTGCGCGGCCGGAGGCAGCGGACGGCGTGGTGTGGCATGGCGTGGCGTGGTGTGGCGGGGCTGTGGGAGGGGGGCTGCGTTGATGGATGGGAGAGTGAGAGACGTGAGCAGGGGACGGGGACACAAGAAAAAACACAAGGACGGTATGTGTGCGTGTGCTGTTTGTTTGCTCGGCCGCTCCTGTGCCCCGCCACAGGCGCTGACGTGGGCGCTGCACCTGCTGGTAACGCACCCGGAGGTCATGCAGCGCGTGCGGGATGAGGTGGGCTGTTGGGCTGTGCCTGGGCAGCTGATTGTGCGGCATGTTCTGCTCGTGCTAGCTTGAGCGTTCTGGGTGCGGCGGCCTGCCAATCTGCGGGGCAGCACATGCACACACACTTTCCTCCTTCAAACACGCATGCATACACAACGTGCGCACGCAACCGCGCAACCACACACACGTACCTGCACACACCTGCCGCTCAGGTGGACTCCGTGCTGGGCGACAAGCTGCCCGGCGCCGAGGACCTGCCGCTGCTGCGCTACACCACCCGGGTGGTCAACGAGGCGCTGAGGCTGTACCCGCAGCCGCCCGTGCTCATCCGCCGGGCGGTGCAGGTGCGCAGAGGGGGTAGGGGGGCGGAGAAAGGTTGCACCGCCTTGGGCACCGGCTTGGGCACCGGCTTGGGCACCGCCTTAGGCCCGGCCGCCGATGCCCAGCTTCATACGCCGGCCGTGCCGCGCGGCACACCGCACAGCCTAACACAAACACACACACACACAGTATTTGTTGTTTTTCCTCTAACACATCGCACGCTCGCTCACTCGCGCACGCAGGACGACGTGCTGCCCGGCGGCCACCGCGTGCCGGCCGGCACCGACCTCTTCATCAGCGTGTGGAACCTGCACCACAGCCCGCAGCTGTGGGAGCGGCCCGAGGCGTTCGACCCGGACAGGTGCGGCGCCGGCGGGCGGCGGGCTGCTTCTGCTTCGACATGATGACCGGGGCTCTCCTTGCTTCCATTGCCTGCTGCGTGTGCTGCTTGCAGCCCTTCCGCAATCGCCCGCTCAAAGTGGCCCCGCGCACCCGCCGCCCGCCGCAGGTTCGGCCCGCTGGACGCGCCGCCGCCCACCGAGGTCTCAACCGACTTCCGCTTCCTGCCCTTCGGCGGCGGCCGCCGCAAGTGCGTGGGCGACATGTTCGCCATCGCCGAGTGTGTGGTGACGCTGGCGGTGCTGCTGCAGCGCTTCGACTTCGCGCCCGACAGCTCCTTTGGCCCTGTGGGCTTCAAGTCGGGTGCGTGCCCTGGGGCGGCCTTGGGCAAGGGCGTGGGAGGAAGTGCCGACGACGGCGCGGGATGCAGACGCGATGGCCGACACGCTTTGCTGCAGCGGCCTGTGCCCCCGCTGACACGCACACCCACGTGCACACAGGCGCCACCATCAACACCTCCAACGGCCTGCACATGATCATCTCCCGGCGCGACCTGACCGGTGTGCCGCCGCCCGCGCCGCGCGCCGCTGCCGCCGCCGCCGCCGCCGCTTCCACTGGCGGCTGCCCGCACGCCGCGGCTGCGGCTGCAGATGCGGCGGCTGCGTCAGCGAATGGCTGCCCGCACACCGCAGCTGCTGCTGCTGGCTCGGCTGCTGCTGCCGGCGCCGGTACACCGCAGCCGCGCCAGTAAAGGAGCCGCAGCAGTGTCACCCGGTGGTGGAAGGGCAATCATTTTATCTTCTTCAGTATAGTATAAACATATGCGGAATCCAAGGTTTGAAGAAAGCCCGAACATGATTCGAAGAGTGAACGCGGCTGCCCGTCAGGGTGTTGCCCGAATGCATACGGTACAGCCGTCATGGCGCAATGCAGAGTTGACTGTCGCGGAAAACGGTGCGGGTACGGAAACGTGGGGCACATGCCGTACAGCCGTGCAGACTCGTATGATTGTGTGATTGTCAGTGCCATCGTATGCGATGCATTGCGTGGTCCGCGAAGCACCCCAGGGGACCGAGGTAGTCCGTGTTATCTTCCAGAACGCATTTGCAGTGCCGTGTCTGATGGGCGTGACTGGTCTTGTGTTGTTCCGAGTTGGCAAGAGTTGGCGAATAGAAGTTGTTCACATACATTGTTTGGGGCTGGAGAAGGCGGCAAGCCGGCTACGGCATTGGGCGAGCTTGTGTCGAGGGTTTTGCTGCGGCGCTCCTGCACAGGTTCGCAGGGTGTGATCTGGGCGGTTGCTGGTACGGGGAGAAAGGCTGCGCACTTGTGGGCTTGTAGCACGCGCCTTGGGCTCTTGTGCTGCTCAGGGTGGCGCTGCTGCGCATGAAGCGTGGACGCTTGTGGAGTGGTGGCGACGTGGCGTGCAACAAGCATGGGCCAGCCACCCGTGAGCCACCCGCACCGGCTAATCAGCCAGTCGCCCCACAATCAGTCGCCACATCGGCGCCCATCCGCCCGTCCACCAAAGACCCCCACAGGCCCCCACCACCTCCCCTGGCCCCCGCAGCGGCGCTCCTACACTTCCTCGCCACAGACCGCACAACGCCCCGGCCCCGGCCCCTCAGCCGCTTTGCTCACGTCTTGAACGCTCCCCAACCCCCTCGCGACCGTTGGGTCTACTGGGTCTGCGCCATGCAGGCTGCTTAAGGGGTGCGGCAGCTCTTGGGTGGTTGGCGGAGCCAGCGAAGTCACGGCCAAACGAGACGTCGGCCGGCACTCCAACCTCAGATGGTTGCTTGACGCGGGTCGAGGTCCTATTGTCGGATTGCGCAGGTGTTACAACGCCATACGCACATGCAGATATGTACTCATGTCCATCGTGCCTCTAGAGCTGTACAGCCCCACACACATTGGACTCCCCACATGTTTTCTCGGGACTTCGAAGTTCAGCTACTGCCCCCTGTTTACCGTGTAACACCGAACACACATTGGACTGAACTACAACCCCCCTTCCCCCTTCACACACACATACACGCTCTGTCACAGCATCGCCGCCACTACCCCGCAGCTATAATCGCTCACGCATAATGCCGCTGCCAACGTACACGCAAACTCTACTCTCCGCTCGTCACTGGCTGTCAGAAGCGGCATCAGCGCGGCCCTGATGGAACTCAAAGCCGGGCTCACCCGCAGTCACTCCCGCCCCAGGTCGTTGTTGCACACTTCGGGGCTTCGCCACCTCGCCCCGTTCCCTCTGTACCATCGAAACCCAGGGACTTGCTGCTCTGCCACACCCAGTAGCCCCGCCGCGCTGCTGCGGCACCCGTCATCGCAGGTAGGGATCCACCACGTTGGATCCAAACCAGTCCAGCCCGAACTGCATGTGCTGGCCGGGCGCCTCCTCGAACACCAGCCGCCCTGCCGCGTCCAGCCGCTTGAGGCCGATCCAGTCCTCGGTGTACAGCGGCTGGAGGGGGTGGGGGTGGGTGGCGGGGGTAGTTGTTTCCAATTCCCAAATCAACCAGGGTGGGGCTGTGAACACCAGCCAAAGCTAAACAGGGGGGGGCTCCATGCGGGTGGCGGTGGTGCAAAGATGGTACATAGAAGTGTAGCAGCGTAGACAGGGGGTGGTGGTGGTGCAAAGATGGTACATAGAAGTGTAGCAGCGTAGACAGGGGGTGGGGGGATTGCAAAGATGGTACATAGAAGTGTAGTGGCGCAGGGGCGTGGAGGCGGCAGCAGGGCGGGGTTGTTACAATGTGGGCAGTAGTGACGAGGGAAGACAGCATAGCAGGAGCACGACGAGGAGGGAAAGGAGGAGACGTGCGAGGAGCAGGACAAGCCGCCCCAGCCCCGAGGCACCTCCCATAGCTGCCCAACCCCCACCCTTCACTATCCCATCCTTGCAGCCCCCATACGCACAGCCCCGCCCCTCAGACCTCGAAGACCACACCTGCTCCTGCAGCGGCACCAGTCGTTCGCCATCGAAGAAGGAGAACCAGGCGCTGTCGCGTGGCACCACTGGGGGGCAGAGGGGCAGGTGCGGGCTGGGAGTGAGGCAGGTGCGGGTGAGGAGCGTGGGCGTGCGGCAGAATACCGATTCGAGGCCTGTCCTGCCGGCTGCTGTCCCGACCTTGTGTCCCCCAGCCTCAAGAACGCGTGCCGTATTGCCGTTTTCTAGTTGAGTTGGTTGAGCTTGAGCTGGTAATCACAACCCCCCTCCCCACATACATCCCTCCCGCTGCCCCTCACCCATGACGTCGTCCGAGAACCGGAACAGCACCAGGCGGCTCAGCGAGGCCAGGTTGTCGGCGTAGAGCGGGTTGCGCGCCCCCGGGCCGCGCTCGTTGTTGATGTCGGGCAGGAAGGGGTTAGCGGCCAGGTACTGCGGCAGCCGCAGCGGGTCCTTGAAGTACTGCGCCTGCATGTTGGAGAGCACAGCAGAGCAGGGAAAACGTGTGTGTGCATGGGCGCATGGGTGAGTATGGACGTTAACTTGTGTGGGAGTGGTACCACACACGCCAACACGCACGCGCACCTGCACCACGTGGTCGCGCACGAAGGGCAGGTAGGCGCCCGCGCCCAGCATCTTCTGCATCAGGTGGCACATGCCGTGGCTGCTGTTGAGCGGCAGCGACCTGCGGCCGTCGTCGCACGTGGGGTGGGTGGGCACGCGGTCGGCCGGGCGCGTGATGGGTATGTGTAAGGTGTGCACGCGTTAGAGAGCCTGGTGGTGGTGCGCGGCGGTGTTGTATCGGCAGACGCGTTCCTCTCTGTCTCCCCCCACCCCCCGCCCCGCTCTCCCGCTTCCCGCGCCCCCTCTCCTCCTTCGGCCCCGCGCCCCACCCGCCCCATCGCCCCGTCGCCCCATCGCCCGACCCACATGCAGCCGGGCGCGTTCATGACGCCCTGGTGCTGGCCGCCCATGGTGACCAGCGCGTGCATGCGGGGGCCGGTGTGCTGGCAGCGCTCCGCCACAGCCTGCAGCAGCAGCGGCAGCAGCAGCAGCAGCAGCAGCAGCAGCAGCAGCAGCAGCAGCGTCAGGGGCGGCCGCGACCCGCAAGGCCTGCGGCCGAACAGCAGTAGCTCTGCAGCCAAACAAGGCCCCCGCCCCCGTCCCCACCACACCACACGCACACACACCATGGCACAACTGGTATCACGCAGCCACAATCTCCAAGCTCCGCAAGGTGTCCTCCCTTGCTCCCTCCCGCCCCTCCCTCCCTCACCCGCCCCTCCCTCCCCTCACCCGCAGGAACTGCCCGCCCTGCGAGAAGCCCACGGCGTTGTAGCCGCCCGCCAGCTGCGTGAGGTTGCGCAGCTGCGCACACGCCGACGCCACCTGCGCGGCGGTGTGGGAATGACGGGGGTGCGGCTCGAGTGGGTGGCGCGCGTCAGAGAGCCAGCAGCGCCAGCAGCGCGGGCAGCGCCGGCAGCGTGGGTGGTGCGAAGGGCTGGCTAGTGTGGGTACCGTTGCCCCTGGACAGGGGTGCTGCCCCTGTGTGTGCGTGTGTGTGAGTAAGTGATTACCTGGTCGTTCACATCGCCCCAGTAGCTGCTCAGCACGTCGGAGAACTCGCCGCTGCCGGTGGCGATGCTGTACACGAACACGCCTACGGGGGGTGGGGCAACGTCAACGAGAAGGAGAGGGCGCGGTCGGCAGGGGCAGCGCCAAGCCCGCTTGGCGAGCCCGGGCAACTGATGACATGCGAGGCTGGACAGATGTGCCGCGAGCGAGCTCTAAACCGGCGACGACCCGCTGGCTGCGCTTGCCTTAAAAACTCACCCAGACGCGACTCAATGTACTTGGCCACGGCCCCAATGCTGTAAGTCGAGCAGCAGGAATCGCCTATAATTGCAAATGAAACCATGCTGAACGAATCGGCGCGTAAGGAGCCTTAACCCGCGAAAGAACCTCACCCATGCCGTGCCAAATAACGACTGGCAGCGACGTGTTGGCGCCGAGCGCCTCTAGCTGCTTGGGTAATTCATCAATGCCGTTACTGAGGCGTTGCACGGTCCCGCCGGGGCGCGCAGCCTCTCCGAAAGGAGCGCACGCAAGTCCTAAAAGCAGAAACACGCTCACGAGGCTCGCAGGTAGCGTCATGTTGACACTCACAGCGCAGGCAGGTTGTGTGTTTTTACGGACACGACTTCTGCGCGAAATTACAGAAGTCAAAGTGCAATCAATTCCGTTGCCCCATCGCTCCCAACCGCCGCACCTTGCAACGCCCCCCGGAGCACCACCAACAATAAAATCATGCCACCCAGGGCAACGCTATCCGTGCATGTCCGCAGTACCCGCCGCCCGGCTGCGTGCCCACACCCCGCCCTGCCCTCGCCCTAGACTCCCTCCACCTACAGCTCCACGTGCCCCGCAGCGCCCGACCCCGACGGCGTCAGCGGCCGCGCCAGCTCGCTACACGCCGCAAGCGCCACCGTGGCCGCCACGAACACCGCCCCATCCCCCACCAGGCCCCCCAATAGTGCCTGCAGGGAGTACAGCCCGTCCAGAAGCGGCCGCAGCCCAGGCACCAGCGTCAACCAGTCGAACCCGGGAGGCGGCGCGGCGCCGCCGGCTGGCGCGGCGCTAGCAGCGCCGCCTGCGGCGGCGGCGCCGGAGTCCGGGTCGGCGTCCGCGGCCATGCGGTCCAGGCTCATTGACGACTGCGGAGGGGCGGCAGCAGCGATGGCGGCAGGCGCGGCGTTGACTGTGATGGCTGTGTGCATGGATGAGGATGCTACTGCGGTAGCAGCTGACGGGTGGTGGTGGTGGTGGTGGTGGTGCGAGCGGCGGTTGGGCCGCTTCCCCGCCAGGAGCGTCCTCGCCGACGCGCATAAACTGAGCGCACGCAGCCCCCGGCCGAGTCCCATATGCCGCATGCAGTGCCCGCAAAACCCGGGCGCCTCTGTGAACCAGACCCCACCCTGGCTTCCTCCCGACTTACGCTGCCCACTCGCGACAAGCTGCCGGAGCGGCTCAGCCCAGAGCCGCCCGCGCCGCGCACCTGCACCCACGCCCCCGCGACCAGCGCCACCTGAGCAGGGGACGGGGACAAGGCAGGTGTTCAGGTGTTCGGGCGTTTTGCACCCGCCTCGTGCGCCGAGGAGGATGGAGGCCCTGCACCGCTGCCTGCCAGGCCCAGCCGGAGCCGCAGCCCCATACGCCTGTTGACAACGATTCCCAATGCCACCCTGCGCCTTGTGGCCACGCAATGCTCGTGGGGAGCCACTGATGCTCCGCTCCTCAGCTCACTCCCACTCCCACACCCACACCCACACCCACACCCACACCCACACCCACACCCACACCCACGCCCACGCCCACGCCCACGCCCACGCCCACGCCCACGCCAACGCCCAAGCGCACGCACCTCGGTCAGCAGCAGCACCACCAGCGGCGGCACCCTCAGCGCCGCCGGCTCCAGCAGCCCCGCGTGCAGCGCCGCCGCCGCCAGCAGCGCCAGCAGGCACCGCGCCAGCCGCGTGCGCGCCACCGCACCGCTCAGCCGCGGCCCAGTCACCCCCAGCAGCACCGCCCCCACGCCGCCGAGCACAGCCTCAAGCATGGCCATGCCGTGGCCGCGACCGCGGGCGCCCGCTGCTGCTGGTGCAGCGGCGGCGGAGCCGGGCCCTGGGCGGGCTGCGGCCTGGCCTGGGGCGGCGCGCGTGGGGATCTCGGCGCCCATCCCCAGACCGCGCGGAGGAGCGGCCGTGTCGCCTGCAGGGAGGCCAGGCACGGAGCACGCGGCAAGGCGCATGCCCGTTGTCTGCTGAACTGTCCCGCGCACAGTCCGGCACCCTGGAGGTGGCTAATGCCCCATCCCAGCCAAGTGAAAGCTGCCTGGCTATTGCCTAATAGTGTCTGTTTGCCGACTCACCGGCGCCCACTTGCGCAGCCATGGCCTGCAGCAGGGAGGCGACGCTGCCATCCGCCGGCGGCTGCCCCGGCCGCGGGTCGCTCAGCTGGTTGAGCAGCGCATGCATCGCAAGCTCCGCCTGTTTCATGGACGCGGCCACATCCTCTGGCGCAGCTGCCGGCAGGTCCGAATCGGTCCGGGGAGCGTCCGCGGGTTGCGCGGGCGGTGCTGCCGGCGAAGGAGCAGTAGGCGGCGCGGTCTGTGCCGACGGCGCTGCGACCGGCAGGGGCTCGGCGGGTGCCGCCGCGGCTGGGACTGCTGGAGGCTCAGCTACGGCGCTTGCCGGTGCAGCCTCGGGGATGGGCGTGCCGAGAGTGATTCGGTTCAGGCGGTCGGTGCCGCGAGCAAGAATTTTCTGCCGACGCGCCTCCGCGAGCGCAGCCCGTTTAGCAGCAGCATCGTCTGCTTCTGACATGTTGACTTGTGTGCAGCTAATGCGCTAGATCACTTGACAAGGCGAGCACTCGGAAGCGAAATTGTCAAACAAGTTTTGGACGTTTTGGGCGCAGCGCAGAGCAGATACCACAACAACTGTTCAAGGAGTGAGTCACAAATTTATGCATTCAAACGTGTTCATAGAGAGCATTAACCGCCCGGCCCGGCCCCGGCCCCGGCCCGTGCGTGCTGCACCCGATTACCCGACCACCCCCGATCATCCTATCGTCTGCCAGGTGCAGGCGCGCGACCACTGTCATGGCCCAATCTCGGGCTAGTTGTGGCCATGCTAGCATGAGCCGACCTTGTACAGGTTGAACGTGTTGGGCTCGCTGGCAATTGCCATTGTGAGACCGTCGGGGCTGACCGCCAGCCCCTGAGGTGCACGGGGTACAACCGACGCGGACGGCTGGTGAAACCAGGCGGGACAAGGGCGTCCTTGCAAGGATGCTCAAGCCAACCTGCTGCCCATGCCCCTGCACACCGCCGCCCGCAGCCGCGGAGCCCTGCACGCCGCCTCCCACCTCGGGTCGCGGCAGCCCCTTGACCTTGAGTCCGGACAGCTGCCGCCCCGCCAGGTCCACCAGCACCACCCGCTTGCTGGCCTGCGCCGTGCAGTGGGGAGTGGGGGAGGAGTGGGGGAGGAGTGGGGGAGGAGTGGGGGAGGAGTGGGCCCCGGCAGGATTCGCAAGGACGCCTCACCGCGCGTGTGCAGGGCTGTCCACACCACGAGCACGCGGCGCGCACTGTCTTGCAAGGCCTTGCGCGCGTCTCGCATTTCGATCACTGTCGCAATCGACCCGCACTCGCCTTACCCCCCGGGGCCCGGGCCCCGCCACAAGCCCCCTAGATCCCGTCACAAGGGTATTCTGATGTCTGGCTACCTGCGACATGATCAGCAGCTGGCTGCAGTCGGGGCGGTAGCAGGCCAGCTCGGACAAGTCGCGCAGGCCCAGGCCCGCCGCGTCGAACAGCACCTGCGGGGCACGGTGGAGTGGTGGTGGTGGTGGTGGTGGTGGTGGTGGTGGTGGTGGTGGTGGTGGTGGTGGTGGTGGTGGTGGTGGTGGTGGTGGTGGTGGTGGTGGTGGTGGTGGTGGTGGTTAGGGCTGACCGCTGACGATACCTGGTGCTAGGCAAGCGCGCCAAACGCTGCGGCCGTGCGGCGGCAGGCCATGGCGGACACGCCTGGGAGGCCGGGAGGCCGGGACTCACTCGGAACGTGCCATTGGGCTTGAGCTCGTACACCAGCTGCGGCGTGTCCTCCTGGTGAGTGTGCTCGGCACGGGGGCGGGGGTTGTCACCATCCCCAACTACGAACTGGGGGGGGAGGGGAGCTCGTCCTCGTCCTTTGCGGCATTAGTTGGGAGGCCTGCATGGCTGTGTGAGGCGGCCCTGTTGCGGAGCTCACCTGCGCCAGGTAGTAGGACTGGGCGGCTGCGCTCCACGCCAGCCCCTCGAAACCCTTGTTGGGCTGGCGAGGCACCGGCACACGCAGAGCTCCCTGTGGTGTGTGTATGGGGGAGGGGTGTAGAGGGGGGGGCCAGAACGGGATCGCGGAGCGGGCTCCGCTGCAAGACTGGCGTGCGCGCGTAGGGTCGGAGAGCGGTGACGCAAGCCCACCAGCCCCCACCCCACGCCCGACGCACCGTGTACTGCGCCTGTTGCCGCGGCACGCCCAGGGGCAGGTCGTACTTCTCCGCGCCCACAATAGCGGCCTGCCCGGCCGCTGCCCCCGGCTCCACCGGTGGCGGCGTGCTGAGCAGCACCACATCGCGCATCTCCTCCGACACCGCCAGCCGGCCCGGCGCCAGGCACGTGATGGCTGTGTAGGGGCGCGCGTTAGAGAGCACAAGTGGTGGAGTTTGTGTATTTGTATGTGTGTGTGTGTGTGTGTGTGTGCGTGTGCGGTGGTAGGATGGGGGTGATGGGTGATGGGATCGTGTGCAGGGCAGCAGGGGCGGGTTGCAGCGCTTGGTGACGGCGAGCGGCAGGGAGAAAGGCCCAATCGCATGCCACGGCGGGGCACAGCGGACCAAGCCACAGCACCTGGTGCGCCCACTGCCCCGCCGCTGCGCCCGCCGCCGCGCTCAAACTCACCCTCTGGGTCCTGTATCCCCGGCAGCGCCACCACCTGCTGCAGCCGGGACATGTCGGGGCTGTAGCGCAGCGCCGCCAGCGGGTGGTTGGACACCTGCGGCGCCGCGGCGGCACGTGCGTGTGCGGCGCGTGTGCATCGGGAAGCAGCGCTGAGTGAGTTCCTATGTGAATGGCGGGCGCGCCTGTACCCCTGCGCGCGCTGCAGCACTGCATGCCAGCACGGCCGCACCAGCCACCAGCCGCCCGCTGGGTCGGCTGCCAGGCCCGAAGCGTCGTCCCGCACGCCCTGCAGCGGCTGGTTGCTGGCGCACAGAAGAAAGGAGGCCAGGTCACTGGGCCAGCCGGCAGCAGCAGAGCACGCTGTGAGCTGCAGTGCGAGCAGGCCCAGCAGAGGCGCCAAGCGATTGACTGTGCGGCGTGACATGTCACCAGATTTGGTCTGAAATGGAGCTTTGGCTTTTACTGGGAGTGCTCTTCAGGAGGAGATGCATGATGAGCCGGCGAGTGCATTGCCAGAGACTGGCGGGGAAGCCGGGAGCGCTGCTCGGGGATTGATCGGGGCTGTCAGGTATTCGGGACGCATTGAGTGGCTCGCCTGACTCTGAACCCTGACGCTGACTCCCAAGCCTGACTCTGAAACCTGACGCTGACTCCCAAGCCTGACTCTGAACCCTGACTCTGAACCCTGACGCTGACTCCCAAGCCTGACTCTGAACCCTGACCCGCCCACCCCTTGGCGGCGCCACCCGCCCACCCACCATCTGCAGCGTGGTCAGGCCCAGCGCCTTGTAGGACGTAGCTCGCCGTGCATGGCTGATACATTAATGACATATAGGAATAGAGAAGATATGCTTAAGAATACTGCTAGGACTATTAAGCGGTGAACTTCTGAGAAGCGCGCGAAGAACAAATGGCGCGCAAGCACGACCCGACTGCGGACGGCGTGTGATCTTGTTAAGGAGATTTTTACAGTGGGAGTTAGCTTATCAGAAACCCTCAGTGTGATCCAAGCTTGCACCCAACATTGAATTTCCGCAAAATGCCGAGAGCTGCACAAGCTAGCAACCGTGGACAGGGGGAACAACCGGCCCTGCGCATCATAAAGGACATACAGGGCTTCTCCAAGGAGTTCATCGCCAGCAAAAATGGGCACATCTCCGCGAGCAGCTGCCAAAAACTGCTGGCCGCCGGGTTCAATTTAATGACCCTGCCAAACCATTTGTGCCAGGAGGGGTGGAGCACTGCGTGGTCGGACCCGGCCTGTCGAGTGCCGCTCTTCCAGGTTTTTTTCTGCTCTGTCCGGCACCTGGAGAAGCTTATGGAGCTTAAGGACGCAGGTGCGGCGTTCGCTCCATGTGGGGGCTTTGCAGAATGCCACAGGCTTGATTGCTGGCAGGTGGGGGGGCACAGCCGCGGTGGTAGGGGTGTAGTAGCGAGTGCTTTCCCCTCCCTTTCCCCTGCCTTGGCTGCCAACAGACGAGACCCCTTCCTTCCGGGCCTTCCACTGCATCTTCATCGCGATCTCGTCGGGCCTCGGCCCGCTCATGACCGGCCAACTTGTGCCGCCGGTAGGCAGGGTTCGGGGGCGGGCAGCACCAAGGACGTCAAACCTTCCAAACCCCCACCCAGAAACAGCCCAGTGCACTCTCGTGCGCCAGCTCCGCTTCACTGCCCGCGCCCTGTGCGTCGGGCCCGCTGCAGGTCGCTACCGCCACGCGCGTGAAAGTGGCTAAGATGGCCGTCGACACGCAGCTCCTTCCAGCGCTGAACCGACTGGTGGCGGCCCTGGTGGACTCGGAGGCGAGTGGCATTAAGCGGCTTGCCGCCGCCGCGCGCGTGAACGATCCCGCCGTGGGGCCGCTGAACCAGGAGCAGACTCCGCGCGCAGCAACCGTGGAATACTGTGGCGTGTGCATCCGCGCCTTCATCGAGGCGGCCATGGGGCCAGACGCCGACCGGCTGCGGGCCGTGGGGCTGCCGGAGGCCGTCGCGAGCAGCGGCGTGCTTCCGCGGCTGGCGCGGTGCATGATGGTCGTGAGCAGCGTCGCGGCGGAGCTGGATGAAGCACTGACGGCGGCAGCAGCAGCCGGCAGGCCGGGTGGCAGCCGCGGCGCGAGCGGCAGCAGGGGCAACGGCGGCACCGTCGTCCGCGTGCACCGCGAGGGGGCCATCAAGCAGATCCGGCGCGTTGCGGCCATCATCTTGCAGCTGTGGGACGGCCACACAGCCGCCATCCAGGAGGCGGCCGGCCGGGGCTCGGCGCCAGCCGCTGGGGGCAAGGGCGCGGAAGCGGCCACGCTGCGCTGGCTGGAGGGCTTGCTGTCCGACCCGTGCGTGCAGCACTTCATGCTGCAGCACGTCATGGCGCAGGTGGCGGCGGCGGACGGCGGCAGCTGCTACGGCATGCCGCCGCGCCTGGTGCTGCTGGCGCCGGAGCCGGTGCTGCCCGAGTCGGACGCGATGCGGCTGGAGATCTCAAACTACGACCCCTTCCACTCGTTCATGGCCGCCGCAGGCGGCGGCGTTGACATGCCGCTGCTGCTGCTCGACTTGGTGTACACCGTTGTGGCGGGCTGGACGGTGCACGGCCGGCCGCCTGCCGCAGCTGCCGCCGCGCGTGGTGGCGGTGCTGACGGCAGCAGCGGGAGCGCGCACCAGAGCTTGCAGTGGCCACCGGGCGCGCCCTGGCAGGCCCGCAACGTCTTTGCGATGGTGGAAAACGGCGGCCACTCGGGGCTGCTGCGGCGGCCGCAGGTGCCGGTCCGGGGTATGCAGGGGCTGCTGCGGCGGCTGGTGAATGTGTGCCTGGCCAGCCTGGTGCCGGGGATCAGAAGGCACCTGCGGGAGCTACAGGCAGTGCGGGGCGGCGCCGCTAGCAGTGTGTCGTTGGCGTCGCTGTACACGCCGGCCCACACGGAGCCCACTGCCACCGGCAAAGCCTTTCCCGCCCGTGGCAGCCTCATGTGCGCCACGCGGGCCGTCCTCCTCGCCTTCAGCAACCGCTGCCTGCAGGCGCAGGAGCGGCAGCGGCAGCGGCAACACTTGCAGCAACAGGGCGGAGTGGTGCCAGGCTCGAGCCCTGAGCCCGAGCCCCAGGGCGACATCCGCGCGCTGTGGATCCCGCTTGTGCGCATCACACACGCGTGCGTGGATGTCGCCATTGTGACCCGCATGGACTTGGGGGAGTGCGGGTTCGACAAGACCGGCCCGGCTTTCGGCGCGGCGGACGCTGACACCAAGCCGGCGATGTACAACGAGGCTGTGGATGCCTTGCGTTTTATCGAGCGCCTCATGTCGCCGTGCGGAGGGCTCCGGCTGCCGCGCCTGCCGCCCGCGCACAACGGTGAGGGCATGTCCCCTGTCGTCCATGGAACATGGCTGCCATACCGGTTGGCCTTCCTGTCCTCAGATGAGGGCTTAGCCGCAGCGATGAGTATGGAGCGTATGCATTGTGCGTTGCGTTGCGGTGCATGGATGTCTGACAGCACTGACGTCGCAATCGTGATAAACACGTGCAGGGCTCTTCACGCTGCTGCCGGAGGCACCGAACGGCATCTGGGAGCCGTTGGATTTCGGGTACATCCCCGCCCTCGAGCGCCTGCTGCGGGCGCTGCACCGCACGGAGGGCTCCAACCGCGAGCTCGGCCACCGGTCGCTCGGCGGCTTCGGGCTGTTCGCCTCCCACTTCCGGTCCTTCGAGCCCACGTGGGCGGCAGCGTTCGCGTACGGGCGGCCGCAGGAGGTGGCGTCGCTCATGGCCACGTCAGCCACGGCGAGTGCATGTACAGCGGGCACGGCACCGGGGGTGGTCGCGGTAGTTACCGCGCTGTGCGCACGGTCGGCGGGATGCCAGGCGGTGCTTAGCTTGCCACCGTAGACGCGGGGCTGGCCACCGATTAACGCTCTGTACGGCAGCTGCTGCGCTTGATGCCTGCTGTACCGTACTGCACGCCCTTGTGTGTTGGAGAAGCCGGAAAACCCCGCCCAGCAATGCGTCGGAGTTACGTGTCCTCTGTGGGTGTTGAAGAAGCAAACAGACCAAAGCCGCTGTGTGTGTGTGTGTGTGCGTGTGTGCGAAACATGCAGGTCATGCGGCTGATGATGTCGTACGTGGTGGGCGTCGCCGACATGACCTGGGACCCCGAGTACACCACCGGCGCCGTCCTGGCGGCCAGGCGGCGGCTGCCCGGCGAGATGGCCATGCGGCGGCGCCTCATCCGCGGCCCCAACCTGCTGCAGGGCATGCTGACGTGGCTGGCGGACTCGGCCGCGACGGCGGACAGCTCGCCGGCAGCTGCGGCGGCCGCCGCCGCTGGCTGGGCGGCGGCCGCTGCCGAGGCGCCCGGCGGTGCGCCCCCGGCGCCGGGCGGGCTCGTGCCGGGAGAGCGCTGGTGGCAGCGCCGGTGGCGACAGGCGGCGGCGGCGGCTACAGGCGGCGCCAGCAGCAGCACCAGCAGCAGCAGCAGTGCCTTCGACTGGGGCGTGCCGCAGCCGGCGCTGCAGGCGCTGGCGCTCTGCAGCTTCACGCTCAAGCGCTGGGTGTTCTGGATGGCCCGGTCCGGCCGCAACCTATGCGTCATGGCGCAGAAAGCCGCCGCGACCGCGTCCGGCTCAGCTGTCAGCCAGCACACGGTGGCCATTTGCCGGCTGCCGGACAGCCCCGCGGCGCAGGCGGACGATGACTTGGACCACATCGGCACGCAGACGCGCACGGCGCTGGGCGCGGCGTGCTGCGTGTTCCGCGCGGTGCCTGTCATCGTGCACGCGCACCTGCAGTGCAAGGAGTTCGCGGCGGAGGCAAGGCAGCGCGCCGACAGCTCCGGCGCCGAGGCGGCAGCCGCTGCCTGGAGGGCGGCGGCCGCGGCGGCGGAGGCCGAGGCCGAAAGCTGGAAGCATCTGCTGCTGGACTTCTCGCACGCCAGCTGCTTCGAGCTGGTCGCGGAGGCCGCGGAGCTCATGTGCTGCCCGGTGGCCAGCCGCGCCGTGGGCGGCGAGCACGTGCGCTGGGCGCTGTACGCGCTGCTGCACCTGGCCGTGGCGTTCCCGGAGGAGGCGGCGCGGGAGCTGAAGAAGCACCTGGTGCCCTCGCCCTTCTTCTCGCAGGGCCCCTCGCGGCCCGCCGCGGCGGGGCCGGTGCCCCGGGTCACGGCCGACGCCGCCCTGCAGGCCGCCTGCATCCAGGTGCTGGGCCTGCAGGACACCGGCGCCATCGCGGCCGAGTTCTTCCTGCTGGGGCGGCTGATCAGCAACGGGCGCTCGGAGCCGGCCGACGTGGAGTCGCTCAAGGCGGGCTTCCCGCTGCTGGCGCCCTGGTGCTGTGTGGGGAAGCGGCCCGACGCGCTGTGGGCACGGCGCGTGGGGGCGCTGCTGCCGCCGCCGGCGCTGGCGGGGGAGCTTGTGGGCGTGTCGGCGGACATGTGCGCCAACCGGGCGTGCGTGAGGATGGTCGGGGACAGCGCGGCGGCCGTGACGCTGTCGCGGTGCGGCGGCCGGTGCGGCGGCGCGGTGAGCTACTGCTGCGTGGAGTGCCAGCGCACGCACTGGAGCGCGGGGCACAAGGAGGCGTGCGGGAAGCGGGCAGCGGCGCCGAAGTGATCTAAGCGTGGGGAGTTAGGTGCTACGCCCGGGCTGAGCTAGGCTGGTGCATGTGGAACAGGAAGATAGCAACAGCGCGGCAGAGTGTGATGTGCGGAGCCCATGAGCAGCAATTGTGATGGACACGCGGTGGTCGTCTTCCGGCGTGCAGGTTGACGTGCGTGCGGCGTGCGGCCGGCTGGCAAGCAGGATTTAGCGCTGAGGGCATTTAGGACTGAGGGCATGCATGTTGGCACTGGCAGGTTGCCTTCTCGACTGTTATCATTCGTGGAGGGGTGCGATCGTATTGTTTATTCACAAATGCTTTGTAGAGTTAGAGCGCGCGGGGGCGCGTGAGCGTGCGGGGGCAGTGGAGTAGTCACCGTTGTGCAGCTAGACGTCGTGCTGGTTAGGGGCTCTGGGGCCCTGCTGGAGCAGTGGAGCAGCACGGAGGAACGGGAACCGCGCGCATTCCTTACAGTATCGGCGTGGATTTGCGTACGGTACAGCTATCCAATAATGAATGCGGCGTGCGCCAGATTGCGGGCTGGCGCAAGCAGTCAGAACCGTCTGAGAATCATGTCACGCCACGGATGGCGGGCACAGGGCGCGGTGCATGCCAATGTGCATCCCTCCTTCTACAGTAGTCTCGAGTATGCGCACGCGCGGCAGCCCTGGCACGTCAGGAAGATCTATGCGTGTATTGGGCCGAAACCAGGCGGCATGCTTGTTGTTGGCTAGACGCGCAGCAGCATTGCAATCCTCGACCCCCCGGCCTCGAAGGCACTACCAGCCCTGTCTCATTTAGGAACGCCATGGCGCCGCACCACTTGCAGCAGTCCCTCATCAAAATCTCCGTCGTTCCCGCGTGTCACGCACTACAGTACTAGCGTGCCACTAGCGTACCTTCGCAGCGCACTTGAGCGCACGTCTCTCCATAGCCGCATACTTTATCCAGCGGCACAGTCCTCAGTCGTGACCAACACATTTTGTTTCCATCCGGACTGACAAGAATGGCCACGGAGTGCTTAATGATCAAACGCACCTCAAACTTCAAACGTGCTAGACTAAACCAAACTGACCGCACGTCCTCCGATCCGCTACCCGTAACTCGCGGATGCACGCACGCAATCCCACCACGCTGGTAGCAAACGCATAACTTCATACCCCTGCAAAAATCACGCACACAAAGCTCCGACACCCATAGAGCTGCTCATTCCAATAATGAGACCGTGGCATGGGTATAGGGAGCGTGGAATAACCATCCCCTCGGGCCTGTGCTTAAACAATTAGTGTAGATGTGCGTCACGCGAATGCAGCATTTCTAGTGCACGGTGCCGGCAGCTCCACAGTACGTGCCTGGCTACAAACACCACCCATCCAGGCTCACGTGTCACCACTTGTTCGACCCTAGTTGCAACGTTTGGTCTGCGCCACGGCGCCGCACGTTCGGCATCAAACACCCACAGCGCCGCTCACCAAACATAGCAGTCCCCACTACGGCCGCAACAGGAACACCGCAGCACGTCAGCTAAAAACATGCGCGAGTGTCGCGCCTCCTCCATTCTAATGTTGGCCACCCGCGGCTTGATGCCTACGCGGGCACCATGCGCGAGCAGTCGGCGCGCGTCCAGAAGGCGTTGCACACGCACTTGCCGGTCTTGAGGTTGCACACGCCGTTGCCGGAGCAGTCGGCGGGGCACGGCTTGGGCGGCGGCGGCAGCGCGCCGTAGGTGGGGCCGGCGCAGTCGGCGCACACGGTGATCTTGGCGCCGGCGGTGCTGCCCATGAGCTCGGGCTGCTCGTCCACCCAGGCGCGGATGGGGGGCACCACGAACGTGCCTGCGTGGTGCGGGGGCAGGGGCGGTGCGCGCGTCAGCTAGCTGCTACCGGCCCTGCATCCGCGCGCCGAGCACCTGCGCTGCACGCCGTGCGGCAGGGTGGCGTAGGCGATGCCCTAAAGCGGTGCTGCTGCTACACACGAACGCACACACACCTGCGGTGGCGGCCACGGCCTTGATGACCACGGACGAGGTGCCGGCGCGCAGGGACAGGTAGTTGAAGGTCACCACACTGGGGCGCGTCTCCTGTGGGGGTGGGGGTATCGGCAGCGGCCGGCGGGTGCAGAACGAGGCCGCGGACTCGGGTGGTGCAGCGATGCCCCCATGAACAAAAGGCGTGGCTGAGGCTCCCAGGGCCCAGGCCTGCAGCGCCGTCCTGCCTGCCTACCTGGGCGGGACAGATGGGGAACCAGAAGTACCAGCGGTAGAAGTAGCCCCAGCTGTTGTTGTCCACCCAGCTGTCGGTGCAGGCGCTGTCGGCCCCCGACACCAGGTTGGGGTCCAGCGGCCTGCGCGTGTGTGGCACAGCGGTCGCAGCGATGAGAGAGAGAGAGAGTTTTGAGGACCCCGGCCAAGTATGTGTTGCGGCTGCACATAAGGATAGCTGCAGCCTACTGATTTCGCTACTATCAAGCACCGCTAGGTGCCCGCGCGGCCCCTCCACTCACTCGAGCCCTCCCGGCATCATGACCGACAGCGTGACCGCGCCCAGGTCGTCGGGCGTGGTCAGCTGCACCGTCAGCGCCACCACCGAGCCCAGCGGCACGGACGCCAGGCGGCCGCCGGTGGCGCTGCCGGTGCGCGGGTCCACCTGCTGCAGCGCGGCCTCCACGTACAGCCCGCGGTAGGAGGGGAAGGACAGCAGCGCCGAGGGGATGAAGTGCAGCGACGCCGCCACAGACACCTCGCCGCTGCCGGTCACCTCGAAGTTCAGCTCCGAGGGGGAGCCAGCGGGCGGCGGCGGCAGGTCCTCCCAGGCGGTGGTGTTGCTGACCGGCGCGTTGGCGCCAGTGCGGAAGGTGCCCTGCGGGATGAGGCCAAGAGGGGGTAGGCAAGCCGGCACGCAACGTTACTGCCGCGCCAAACGTGCCTAAATCAAAGAGCCAAACGCTTTACAAGCTGGCCAACAGCCTGGCCACCGGCCCCTTTCTGCACGCGAACCCACCCCCACTCCCAGCCACAGGATATGCCACCAGCACCAGCCCGCCCAACCGCCCACCTCCAGCACGGTGAGGCCGTTCACGTCCGCGAACAGCTCCACGTCGGGCTTGGTGCTGCCGCGCGCCTCGTCGTAGGCGGCCAGCGCCACGCCCGCCAGGCCCTGCGCGGCCTCGGAGGGGTACATGGTGAACCAGCCCGGGACGCTGCCGCCCGCCTGGCTGGGGTTGGCCACGTAGGCCGCCAGCTTGGGCACCAGCTGGTTCGTGGCGCCGGAGCGGAGCAGCAGCAGCAGCGCCAGCGCCTGCTCGTCCAGCGGCGAGGCGGAGGCGGCGCCTGTGCAGGTACGGTAGGCAGGAGCATGTGCGGTGGACTTGGGTCAGGGGTTGGGGGGTTATGGTTCTGTGGTGGTCTGGCGATGCTGTGCAGTTCAGGTCGGACCAGGACACGGACCGCGGAGACACAGGCAGGCACCTCAGGAGGGGTGCGTGGCAGGCGGGGGGAGGGGGGCACTGCTCACCGGGTCCGCTGGCCACGTAGGCGGTGCGGCCCTGAGTGCGCAGAGCCGAGGTCACCTCCGCCACCGTGTTGGCGACGAGCGGGGAGGAGGGCGCGGCGGAGCCCAGCGCTTGCAGGTACAGTGACAGCAGCACGCGCGTCTGCGGACAGCATGGCGTCGATGCGATTGTTAGAGAAAGAGAGAGAGAGAGCGCATTTGTGCACAGGACACCTGGTGTAGTAGCACTGCACTGGAGCACATTGGGCAGCAGCACGTCGCGTCGTGCAGGGTATCGCCCAGCCAGCAGGGCGGTGACACATCGACACGCGCACCATACATGCCGTGCGCAGCCCCACCTCGCGGCCGGCCTTCTTGGCGCTAACGGCGGCGAGCAGCGTGGACAGCGACAGGTCATTGCGGATGGGCGACTCCAGCCAGTCGGGCGGGTTCCAGCTGGGGCCCATGGCCAGCCTGGCGCGCGGGTGGGCGAGCGAGCGAGTGAGCGAGTGAGTGGGCCTTAGCAGCGCGAGCGGAAGCTAGGCCACATTCTTTGATCGCGGCACGCGCAGGCAGGCCGCGCTTGTTTGTGGGCACACACACACACACACACATGCTGGCTAGCTAGGCCACGCGCGGCCGCGCGCACCCACCTGACCCAGGCCAGCGTGTACCAGTCCTCGTAGGCGGCCTTGTTGTTGGAGTACATGCGCGCGTCGCGGGCGTCCTGGATCACCTGCCGCTCCACCGCCGCGCGCCACAGCGGCAGCAGGTTGCCGGCCAGGCCCGCCCAGTCGGCGGCGTAGGCGGCGGCCAGGTCGCCGGACAGGGCCTTGCCGGCGGCGGCGTGCTCGGCCGCCAGGAACAGCGCCCAGCAGTTGAGGTACACGTCGGTGCTGTTGGGGGGGGGGCGAGGCACGGAGGGGGCGAGGCACGGCGGGATGGCGGGTGATGCAAGGTTAGTAAGGTGAAGGAGAAAGTGGGGGTGGGGTGGGTTAAGGCTGCATAGAAGCACGGTATGCGGGATGCGGGAGCTGTAATGCTGCGGCTATGATGGGCAGGCAGGCAGGATGCGCAAGCAACCAAAGCCAGGAACACGGCGCTCCCGGCACACACGGCCGTGCGCTCACCGTGTGGGCACCCAGGAGTACCAGCGGGAGGGGTCGGAGTACACCAGCCCCACGTTGGACAGCGTCAGGCGGCCCAGGTTCGTGTAGGCCGTGTGCAGCAGCGCCTCGGGCCCAGCGGCGGAGGCGGGCTGGCCGTAGCGCTGCAGCAGCGGCGGCTGCACCGCCCACAGCATGGAGGGCTGCGCGTAGGCGTAGCCGCTGCGGGGGTTGTGGGCAGGGCGGAGGGCAGAACGTCAGAATGGGGCAAGGCCGTGGGCTGGAGCTGAGGCAGGTGGTCAACGCCTGACGTGCGGTGTGCAGGCCGACGCACTGCCCGCGCGCACCTGTAATCCTCCTCGCGCTGCGCGAGGTTGTCGTAGGTGGCCGCGATGGAGGGCCAGTAGCCCACACCCGCCGTCAGAGCCAGGCCGCCTGCAGGCGCGGCAGCAGCAGCAAGCCAGCAAGAAGGTTCGGGCTGGGCACGAGTGCTGTGACGAGGCGGATGCAACCACGCCCCCCAGATCACGACACCCGCCCGCGCTCCGGCGCCCTCCAACTACTGCTTCAACCACGCCCACTGCTCACCGCTTCCCGGCACGGCGTTCGGCAGCGCCAGCCCCTCCTGCCACTGCACCACGTCCGAGTCCGAGGCGGGCAGCGCCTTGAGCGCGAAGGAAGTCGCCACCCACACGTCGCCCTGCTGGCCGTACACCGGCAGCTCCAGGCTCAGGCTGTCGGAGCCGCCGCCGGCCGCCGAGTCCACCGCATCAAACTCCAGCGTGGCGCTCGCAATGGCGACGGCCGTGAAGTCAAAGCGAACCTCCTGCTGAAGGCCACCGCCGGCTGCGAAGGTCACTGTCTTTGAGGACACACCGTTGAGCGTCAGAGGGCTGTCAGCTGCGTTCTGCAGTATGAGGTTGACGGTGACGCTGGCCGGCGCGGAGCCGACGGTGACGACCACGCCCGCCTCGAACTTGTCGCCCACGCGCACGAAGCGCGGCACGCTGGGCGTGAGCGACAGCGCCCGCCGCACCGCCAGCTTGGCCTCGCCCGACCCGTACTTGGCGGCGGCGCCGGACGCGGCGAAGGCGCGGAGCACGAACGTGCCCAGGTTGGGAGGAGCCGTGAAGGTGGCGCGGGCGACGCCCGACACGTCCGTGACGGCGGTGGTGAAGAGCGGCGTGACGACGAAGTCGGCCTCCTGGCGGACGGTAACGCCGCTGTCGGTCTTGGCAGCGCTGCTGGCGCCACTGCCAGCGCCAGCGCCACTGGCACTATCGCTGGTCGACTCCTTGGACTGGTCGTTGGTGACGGCACCCGGGCCAGGCCGCGCGCTGGGGGCGGTGATAGCGTTGCCCTTGCCGATGCCGGCCGATGCGTCCATGCAGTAGATGCCGCAGCCACCGAAGCGACCCGAGTAAGACTGTGTCCATGTCGGGGGCGAAGGGAGCGGCAAGGAGTCAGCCAGGCGTCCGCACGCGACCTTCCCTCCGCCCTGCCACCGCACTGGCAAAAGCCGCATCACCTGCCAGCTGTCACCGCGCCGGCACAGCCACCTCACTTCCACTACACTCCCACCAAAACGCCCAGCAGCGTCCAGGGAAAGCGCTCACCGACGCGAGGTAGGTCAGCGGCGTGGTGTACAGCGCCAGATAGGCCGCGTCCTCCATGTCCACCGCCGCGGCGGCGGACGCGACGCTGGTGGAGTAGTAGTAGTCGCTGGTGGTGCCGGGGCGCACGGTGGTGTCGGGCGGCAGCCAGGGGTCCAGGCCGGTGAGGCTGTGGACGGAGTGGTGGGGGTGGTGGGGTTGGGGGTGCGGGTGCGGGTGTTAGGCAACGGAAGGAAACAGTCCAGGGCAATGGTTATGGACTCCTGGGTGCTTGGCGTGGCACACACACATGTGGCGTGGAGCTACACGAGGCTGTAAGGCCACACATAGCTCGGAGCAGGACCGCCATGGCCCGTTTGCACTGCCCCACCGCCCCACCGCTCCCCGCCGGCCCACGCACCGGCTCATGAGCTTTGCGAACACGGCCTGCACCGCGCCGGGCGCCAGGCGGTAGGCGGCGGCGCCGTACGCCGACACAGACGCCGCCAGCCGCAGCACCACCTCCTGCTGCGGCGCCGGCAGCGGGTACGGCAGCAGGTCCAGGAACGCCTTGTCCACGCCGTATACGGTCACGGAGGCGCCGGCGCCCACGCCGCTGACGGTCACGGTCACCTGCGGGGATACAGATAAGGCACGGCCAGTTGTTCAGCCGGCCTCGACACTTTCCGCGCTCGCCCACTCTTGGCTTGACGGTTATGATGCGTGCCAGCCACAGACACCACCACCACACACAGGCACTCACCGTGGCCTCGCTGCCGGGCTCAATCGACAGCAGCTGCTTGCCATCGGCGTCCGTGATGCTGCCCGCCGCCACGCCCGGCGCCGCCGCCACGGCCACCGCCACAGCCAGCTCGTTCTCCGGTAACACCGGCAGCGACAGCTGCTGGGTGTAGGTGGCGGGCGCACGCGGGTCGTACAGCTTGCTGACCCTGAGCTGCTCGGGCGGCGGCAGCGGCAACGCCGAGGCGGGCAGGCGCGGCACGTCCAGGACCAGGGAGACGGCGCAGCCGCCCAGGCACTCGTTGCCCAGCGGGCCGAAGGTGTGCGAGGCCAGGCCGGTGGGCAGCGAGGCCACCACCTCGTAGCGCGAGGCGACGTTGTTGCCCCACGTCAGCAGCAGCCGGGCGCTGTGGGGGGAGCAGGAGGGAGCAGACGGGTAGGGTGGGCACGGATGCGACTCGAGCGGAAACAGCTAGTGGAGCAGCAAAGCCAAGGCAAAGGCAGCTACAAGGGAAGCAGCTGCAGTGCAACACTCCTGTACTTTGCGGTTGCTGCCAGCGCGCAGCGGCACGACGGCACTCACCCAGCCCAAGGGTTTTGGAACCTGATTGTGGCGCTCTCGCCGATCTTGTAGGAAGTCCTGCGTGTACAACGTGGCAAACAAACCATCAGATTTCGGACGTTTCCCCCCCCCCCCCGCTTCAGAATGGATTTTGAAAGATCATGCGCGAACACCAGCTGACCTCCCCGGCCTAACGCATCAACTGGTACGCACTTGGTGGTGAGGAAGTTGGGCGCGGGGAAGCTGTCCAGCGGGTCAGTAGCCCACTCCGTTGAGTTGCGGCCCAGGGTCTGGTTCGCACACACCGGCCCCGAGGCTGTCGCCGCGCACGCCTGCCACACGAAGCGGCCCACGCAGGGCAGCGCCAGCTGGCAGCCCGCGTCCAGCCCCGCGCCGCTGGTGGTGGCGCAGCTGGGCGTGTCGGCGCAGGCTGCGGGGCCGGCGGAGGTGTCGGGCTTGAGGGTGGCGGTGACGGCGACGCCGGCGATGGCTGAGCCGTCCACGTTGGAGGTGAGCTCGGCGCCCACCGCAAAGGCCACGCCGGGCACGTCCGTGTCCAGGGAGGTCTGCAGCTGCAGCCGCGCGGGGCCGTCCGCCAGGCTGCGGGCAAGGGCAAGGGCAAGGGCAGGTACAGACGTGTCAGACCGTGCTGCAAACGCCGGCGCCCAACCCGGCGGAAGCCCCTCGCCTTCGAGGGCGCTGCCGCCAGGACGGCCTCCCCGCCCCCTTGGCATGCACTCACGTGACGGTCGCGGACTTCTGGATGAGTTCGCGGGTGGGGCCCACCCACTCCGCCGCGATGTTGAGCGTGTCGTAGGCGGTGGTGCGGTTGGCCTCGGGCAGCGCGCCCAGGTCCAGGGTGGTGGAGGCCACGCCGTCCAGGCCCGTGGTCAGCTTGATGACGCCGCTCGCCTGTTGCGCGTGGCGTGGTGTTGCATGACGTAGCGTGCAATTTAATAGAGGGAAAGGGGCCGTGCAAGCCAGCAGGGCAGCGAGTCGGACTAGGTGGTGCTGAGGCGCGCACATCCCGTCACAGTACAGGGCCTGCCCATGCTGCGGGATGTGGGTCCGCACCTTGCTGTGGCTCCAGGTCACGGTGATGGGCGAGTTGTCGACGGGGGCGCCAACGTAACTGACCGCCGTGAGCTTGAGCGCAATGGCGGCGGTGGGCAGTGCCCAGGGCGGCACGTCAACCTGCGAGTATGTGCGCCAAGTGCGCGTGCGGCGAAGATGTGGGTTTTGTGCGAAAGTGCGCGGAATACGTATGCAACACACACGGGGGCCCCGAGCGCACCTCCAGCTCGGCGGTGGGCGGGCGCGGGTCGGCCACCGTGAAGGCCAGCGAGCCGGCCACGTCGGACCAGCCGGCCGCGGTCGCGTCGTCGGGGCGGGCACCCGAGGCGGGCGCGGTGCCGGGCTTGGGCAGGCGCAGCTGGATCGTGTAGGGCTGCAGGCGCGCGTCGGCGGGGATGGGCACCTCCACGTGCAGCACACCCGAGGCGCCATCAATCTGCGTTTCGGTGTTTGTAATAAGGCGTGGCAAGGAGCGGCACACTCGGGGTCAGATGTGCCCACGCTTGCTGTTGTATGCCGATGCGCGTCCTCCCGCACCTCGGCAGTGACAAGTGCGTGGAGGGGAGTGAGCGGGGGAGCGAGGCACAGGGCACATGCGGGAGGCACGTGCGCGCACCTTGGCGAAGTAGCGGGTCGGCACGCCGGTCAGCGCATTGCCGGTGGTGCCGGTGGAGACGCCGCCGCCCACGATGGGCCTGGCGCCGGTCACGACGGGGGTGGAGACGCCGACGCTCACAGCCGCCGCCGACACGCCAGCAGACGAGGCGGTGGAGCCGCGCAGGGCACGGCCGGTGCGGCCGGCAACCGGCACCGGCAGCTCAGCGGCGATGGTGGCAACGGGCAAGGCAGCCTCCGTCGAGACGGAACCGACGGCGCTGGCCATGTCAGTGGCGACGGCAGCACCCACGGCGCCGACCATGAGGCCGCGGCCCGGGCTGACGACACCGCCGCCGCCGGTGGTGGTGCCGCCTGCGGCGCCGGAGGCCGAGGCCTGCCAGTTGGGGGACACCTCCACCACCACCCAGGACTCGGCCGGCAGCTTGAGGCCGGTGGCGGACACCTGCTGCACAAAGCCTGTTGGATGATGAAGGGCAGGGGGGTTGGCATGCGGTCGGTGTGTCTATCGTGCGTGCAGGAGCTCGGGAGCCTCACACTGCACAGGCAAGGTGTGTGCATCACTCGGCTCGCTAGGGTGCAGCAGTCGCAGCAGAAGTAGCAGGATCAACAGGAATGCGCACACCCGCTCCCCGACCTCCCACAGCGACACGCACGCACCCGTGATCTTAAGGCTGTCGCCCGGCACGATGACGCGGCGGTCCGCCACCAGCGAGGCCACGTAGTTGGCGGGCGGCGAGTCGGGGCTGATGTAGCCGGCGGACGGCAGCACGGCGGCGCGGCCGTCGGTGGTCAGCGCGAACGCCGCCACCTGGCTCCAGTCCTGTGCGTGGGTGTCCCAAGCGTAGTGCGGTAGTGTGAGTTGCTTAGGAATGGGGGAAGCTGCCTTGTGCCGCTGGTCGTGCGAGATGGATTGCAGGCGCACGAGGGGCACAGGTAAGCTGGTCAAATCATCAATGAACATGGTCACACTCACGCTGGCGGAGTTCGAGGTGATGGTGCACACGCCGTCAGCGCCGGTGACGCACGAGCCCAGCATGACCGCGTCCGGCTGCAGGGGATGCGGCGGGGACAGCATTATTGCAAGTAAGGTTGTTAGGCGAAAGCACAAAGCAGTGCACGGCGTTGAAGGCTCAAGCGCCCATACCGCCTTCCCCTTCAAGCAACTCACGTTGGTGTAGGTGACGGTGCTGCGGCCGTTGTTGGGCAGGACGTGGATGTACACGGTGGCGCCCGCAACAGCGGCGGCGGCGCCACTGGCGCCCTCGTTCGAGTCTGTGAAGGGGGAGGGGGCGGGGAGGCGGACGGGCAAACACCAGCCCAAGCTAAGCGACAATTGCAATGTGGCAGTAAGTTACTTGGGTCGAGGGCCAACGTGGCCGGGCATGCACCGTGGCCGGGCATGCATCGCCCTGGGCCAGCTCTCAGCCCACAGCCGGACTCGCCCAGCCAGCGCAAGGAAGCACAGCACCATCCAGCTACCGTACCCACCCAGCAGCCAGGCCCGGAAGGTGTCGCCCAGCTGCACCACGTTGAGCGACAGGCCGCTGCGCACCAGCAGCTTGGCGTCGCTCAGGCCGCCTTGCTGCGGGCCGGGAACGAAGAGCAGCAGAGAAGCGGGTGAGGAGGGTGAGGCGTAAGGCGGCCGCTAAGGCGTGAGCGAAGGCGTGAGCTAGGGAAGAGCCCGAGACGGTGTGCGACAGTGGAGGTGGCGAGGTGACGCCGGAAAAGGATTGCGAGCGACGAGAAGCCCTCGGCTTCGGGCCCCTCGAGGAGAGCGTCCCTTCCCCGACGAGGAGCCTGCCAGCGCGCGCCGCACTCACGTTGTTGCAGCAGAAGCTGACGACGCGGACCTTGGCGCCCGCCAGCGACAGTGCCAGCTGCTGCCAGTCCGCGCCGGAGCCAGGCGTGCGCAGCTCGATGGGCACGGACACGCTGGCGATGGGCGCGCCAAAGATGGCCTGTTGGGTTGCAGACGGCCCGTTGGCGACAGTTGGCGGTTGGTGTGACGGCCAAGGGAGTTGCAAACCTCTGCAGCAACTGATGGAGAGAGCCGGAGCGAGGACGGGCATGCGAGACACCAAAGGGGACGGAAGGGTTGGCGAACAAGCGCGCTAGGCCGGCGCACCTGCAGGTTCATCTGGCTGTAGGAGGACTGCACCACCGACTTGAGCAGCATGATGCGGTTGCGCTCCACGGCGATGTCCACCTCCCACGCGTCAATGCTGCACAATCAGAAAATGCGAAGCAAAAGCCGGCAAAGGCTGTGCGCGTAAGCGACCGAGCACAAAGTAAGGCAATCCTGACATGCGGACGCGCAGCAGATGGCAGACACGGCAGTCTGGGCGGGTGCGCGCGGGCGGGCACATGAACGGGCAGTAACGCACCGGTTGGCGAAGGCGGGCTGGTACCAGAGCTGGTCGGGGTTCAGCGGCGGCGGGCCGCGGCTGACAAAGGGCCAGGACGCCAGGCTGTCCACGGCGGCGGGCTCCAGCAGGGCCATGTTGGACAGCGTGGGGCCGACGAAGGAGTAGTCGACGTAGGCGGTGTAGAAGCTGAGGGAGGAGCTCTGGAGCGCCTGGTCGTAGCCGTCCGTGACGGACGCGTCGCCCGTCACCGAGATGCTGCGGTGGCGAACAAGTAGGGCCCGAGCGTTCAGGAACGCATTCACAGCGCTACATGGCAGTTGATAGTGGAGATAGTGGACGCCAAAACGAAGCATGCATGTAACACAACGCACAGTCTGCGCCCTGCCGCCCACTCACGTGTGCTGGGTGCCGGGCTGCAGGCCGTCCACGCTCAACCGCGCCAGGCCCTTGTCCACCAGGCTCAGGGTGAAGGGCACGGGGCTGCAGCCGCCGCCGGGGCCGCGCGCACACAGGCTGATGCGGCCCGCCAGCGCCGCCGGCGTCACGGCCGAGCCCAGGCCGTGCAGCAGGCCCAGGTCGAGGCGGCGGTACCTGGCCGGGCGGGTGTGGGCAGGAAGGAGGGGGATATTCTCAGAGACAGTGACTTAGGTGAGTAGCTGCAGGCCTGAAAAGGTGCAGCAGGAGGTTTTCTTTGACAATGCTCTTGGGCGCCTGCACCTACTTGGTCCCGGTCCACAGGCTCTGCCAGGTGTTCTGCTGGAAGTAGAAGCGGAAGGGGCGCAGGCTGCGGAAGGGCGCCACCGCCTCGGCGCGCAGCGGCCCCGACAGGCCGAAGTAGCGCGAGCCCACCGGCAGCCGCACCGCGTAGCTGCGGGGGTGGTGGGGAGCAGGGGACAAAGGGCAGATGGGCGAGGTGGGGAGGTAAAGGGGGCGTTCACTCCAAACCCAAAATAAAATCGTAGCGAACCCAAAACGGTGGTTGCGGAAGCCGTCCATGCGATGAGACCGGATATGAAGTCCGGTGTGATTGGCGGGCGGGCCGCTGTGAGCGAGCGTGGGTGAGGGTGCCTGCAACCGTCGCAGCACTCACACAGTGTCGGGCTTGAGATTCCTGGGCGACACCTCGGCGCACGTGGCGTTGACGTCCAGGCTCAGAGGCGTTGCGGCACCCTGCACGGTGGGTGCGGCATCAGGGTCAGGGCACTCAGCAGCACATCCCACGCCCTGACAGCCCCCAGGCTACGTCCGCACCAGGAAGCACCACAGCGCCTGGCCCAAGTCGCGAACGCACCTGGCTGCTGGCGCCGGTGCTGGTGTAGGGATAGATCCAGGGCGCGGGGCTCTGGCAGGGCGCCAGGCTGAACGCAGCCTCGGCGCCGGTGCCCTGCGCGCCCTCCGCCACCTGTGGCCGGCAGCGACACACGCACACAGATGTTGCAGCTTGCTGGTTGTTAACACGGGCAGCCCACGCTGTTGAATAGCTTGTAGCGCTTAACCCTGTCACGCCGCTCCACCCGCAGACCGTACGCCCGCTGCGTCCAAGCAGCGGTGCTGCCCCTCCCGAGGCCCCCCCCCGGACCTTGAGGTAGCTCTGCAGGGTGGCCAGGTGGACCTGGCCCGAGAACTGCACCACGATGCGGCCTGAGCAGGTGGCGGGAGCAGGAGGCAGCCGGGTTAGCAGGCGCCGGGTGGGACCATGTGCCCGCCATGTGGGATGTGGGTTGCAGGGATGTGCGCCATGTGGGATGTGGGTTGCAGGGCAGGGACCATTCGGGTTGCAGGGTGGGACCATGTGGGTTGCAAGGTCGTCTACTGATGCACAATTTGCGTGATGCTACCACGCTCTGCCCCTCCCGCATCCCACGGTCTCTGCCCAGATGATTCGCCTGCGCCCCCCGTTGGGCGTTGGCACTTCCGGAGCCATCCCGCACCCTTCACATGCACGGCTAACCTCGCCCCCCTTAGCTGCCTCTCCCGGACCATGACGCCACTGGCCCCCACCTACCACTCGGCATCCACCGACCCACAATAACAACAACCCATCCCAGAGCCGGCCGGACCCACCATCGGGCGGCACCTCCCGGTAGCTGTCGTCCGGCAGCGACAGGCTGGGGGCCCAGCGCCCGTCCGTCAGCTGCTCGGCCCGGTCCGACAGCACGTCACCGACCGACAGCGTCAGCGAGCTGCTGCTCAGCTTGCGGGAAGCGGGCGTGTCGCCCAGCTGCAGCGGAGCGCCTGCAGGATGGAGCGTGCGCACATGTGTGTGAGGTAGCGGGTGCGAGGGAACGCTGATGCTTGTCTCCGGCGCCGCCCCTGCGCCGCCACACCCGTTGCAGGCATCCACGTCACGGCGCACCCTGGAGCCGCCTCGGCAGTTGTGGCCCCTACCCGACCCACTCCGCGCCCTGCGCGCCCACCATCATAGCTGGTGAGCCCGGCGGTCCACGTCAGCTCGCAGTCCAGGTCCGTGGGCCAGTCCACATCCGCGTCAAAGCTGGTCGCGTCATCCGGGACACGTGAATGCACAAGGTAAGGTAAGCAGCGGCGGCAGGCTCAACAGCTCAAACCCGCAACTGCCGGGCACCCGCTTACCGTGCGATGGTGGTAGTCACCCAACGTGCCTTACCCGGCACCGGGCAGTTGAGGCGGAACGGGAGCTGCGCAAGGCAGGCACGGGGTGCATGACGTGTTTGTGGGAATCTCATCTGGGTCGGGAGGCCCCGGCCCATGGACAAAGCCACATCAGCCTGCAACCCAATTCGCACGGGCATACCGCGACCCTACGCCCGCGCCCTCACCTTCTGCTCTGACGCGGGGATACCGAAGTCAGAACCGAGCGCTATCACAGGTCGGGAGAACACCGCCTACAGGACGAAATTGGGACGGGCGGGGGCCGGGTGGTCTGGCGGGGCGCTGCAGAGCTATTGGACGACCCGACCGCCCCGTTGTGTTGAAACGCGGGCCAGCCTCGAGGCCCCATGCTCATCTTGTCCAAGCATTCAAACAAAGTTGCGGCACGCACCGTGAGAGCCTGCCTCCCATACAGGCTGACGGACGACGAGTCCGAGCTGGCTAAGTCCACCGGCGTGGTCACGACCAAATTAAGGGGGAGCGCCTTCTGGAGGAAATACTTTGGTTTCACTGTGCGTGCCGCGGCGAGCTGAATGCCGACCAGGGCGAATGTGGCCAGCACAAGTAGCAGCCCCGGCATGTCGCCACGTATCCTAGACATCCTGATACGCAGAAAGATGAAGCAGCAATCAAAGACCGTGTGAGAGTGAGAAGAGAGCCATCCACACCTAATAAAGACGACAGACTAGTTGAGCGCGCGCGATAGTAGTTTCATTTAATAGCAAGGGATTCTCAGGGGGTGCAGCGTGAAATAGGGGGTGAAACTCGAGCACGCGACAATAGCCAGGCCAGCTTCGCAGCTGCCGTCGTACCGTCGGGTCGGAGCCGGCGAGCCTAGAATTCGGCCCTCCCCCCGCCTCTCCTGGACCGAAACTTGCCTGATTGGCTGTGGATGTGGCCGTAGCTGCCAGCGCTAGGCCCGGGGCCCCTGGGAGTAGCTTGACGATGGGTGTGCGCTTCGCGATTAAGGAGCAGCACAGAAGCTCTCCAGCACTGTAATCCAGCAGCTGAAAGTGAAATTATGGACTGCAGCTGCGGTGAGCAGCGCTTATGTATCAGACAGCGGCCAGCTGCCCAGCTGCCCTAGGTGTGTCGGCGTGCGGTTGGTGGCGAGTCCTGGCGAGTCTTGACGGGCGATTCCTTAAGACGCTGATGGATGCAAAGGCAATGTCTGCAAAGCCGTATGTATGGGTGTATATGTGTATGTTAAGAAATAGAACGGTCGAACGGTGCGAACCGTAAGCCATAGCCGGGCCAGTGCCCGTATCTTCCATCTACGCTGTAGAAATTTGCCCCAAATCCGCCGAAGGCGGAGAAAGTTTTTGGGGTTTGGGGCCGCGCATCTACGGAGCGTAGACGATTGGGGCGGATTTGGCGGTAATTTAGACAGGGAGCGTAGATGGAATGGGGGTGTTGGGGGCGTGCCCCTAAGAAAATTTTTCCGGGTGTAGATGCCGCGGGAGGGGTCATCTACGCTGTGTAGACGCCGGGGGCCTAAATCCATCTACATGATACGGGCACTGTAGCCGGCCCACGCCCATCCCGCCGCAAACCGTACGTCAAGCCGGCACGGACCCAGATGCCGCCGCACTCGCCCCGCGTTCTGTCGGTGTTTACCCGGGTGCTCGTTCAGGGCTCAGAGAATGTCTGGCACAAATGCATTACCTGAACCCAGAGAAGGAACACAAGGCGGCAAGCCGGGCGGCGGGCGCGTGCATTACAAGGGCGGTGGAGTCCGACCGGACCCTTTGTGGCCCCAACGTGCACGTGAAGATTCTGGGCAAAGAGACGGAGCCAGCCCAATCAAGGAATGCTGCAGCAGTGTAGCACCCAGAGTTCAGGCAAGGCCAGTAGCGGGCAGTAGGCCCGTTGCAACCTCCTTGACGGCAACCAGGGGAGGGGCGTCCCCAGATGGCAACGGCTTCCTACTCCTGCTCCTCATGTCTCTGTACCTGCCCCCCACCAAGGCAGCACGCCTCGGCACAGTGTGTACTGTGGGCTAAGCTGAGGCCGGTAGCCCACCGACGCACGCTCGCCACCTGGCAGCTGTTGACCTGCCTCCGGCCGCGCCTGCTCATTGTTCGCCGTGCTAAGCACTTCTTTCCCACGCGTCTTGCCATCGCTGCTGCCGCTGCCGACGCCTGCCTTTCCGCCCCCGCCGGCGCCCAGCGCCTTCCGCTCCGCCCGAATCAGCCGGTTCACGTAGGCGCGGTAGAGCTGGTAGGCGGTCGCGTTGCGGCCGTCCGGCATGGACAGCACCTGCAGCAGGCAGGGGCAGGCGTAGGGCAGCCGGTGTTAAGGGGAAACAACGCGCGGTGTTGGTCACGATCTTGTCTTGCGCGGTGTGGCCACTGTGGCGTGACCCAGTGTGCCACACACTTGGCCCGGACACGCAATGTTCTGCAATGTTCGCAAGGAGGGGGGACTGCTGCATCGCATTCGTTGCTAGGCACACATCACGGCTGCGCGCAGTCCCCCGCGCACCTGCAGCAGAGGGCTGACCTCGTCCTCCGTGGCTCCTTGATGGCTGCTTGTCTTGTGCTGCTGGCCGCCGCCGCCTGCTTTCACCTTCTTTGTGATGCTGCTACTGTTTGCACCACTGCCCCTGTCCTTGCTTTTGCCGTGGCTGCCGCCACCGCCGCCGTGGCTTAGCGTGGCAATGCTGGTGCGGCGGTGCGGCCGGTGCACCAGCCAGGCGTCCGGCAGCACGGTGAAGCCCAGGCGCGTCAGCCGCGCCAGGGACTCCACGTGTTGGATTTTGTCATAGCACCAGCCGCGGAACCGCTGCGTGATAGATGTAGGCTAGTCAGGTGTATACCGCATGTGCGTTGGGTGCGGGCGCAGGGAGGCCTGTGCAGGTGTGAGCGGATGAACAAACAAGGGCAAGCCCCCCCCGTGTCCTTACCTCATCGTACCCAGGGTCGCGGTGCCTGCGAGGTGCAGAAACGCCGGAGGGCAACGCACGGCTTCACGCTCACGTGAAATCATTTACCACGATCCTTCAGGCCCGCTGCGCACAGAGCACTACCCACCTGGCCAGAATGCCCCAGGGCTCGAACGCCTGCCCCCACTTGACGGTGTACGGCTCTGTCGCCTTCGCCCAGCGCCTGTGGTCGATGGGGCCGTGGCAGCGGCGGCAACCATCTTCGTGGAACACCTGCAGCCGTCCCGCCCGCCACAGGCCCACCACCTCGGCCTTGGAGCCTGCGGCACGAGGCCAGCGCGCGCCGGACAAGGACGGTCACGTCATGCATCGCACTGCGTCGAGCGACGGATGGTGGCCAAGTTACCGGGTGCTCAGTCTGCAGGGACGCTCCCCAGCACAGACCTGCAATGGTGGCCTCGACCGCCTGAAGCTCCGCCGCCTGCCCCGCCAGCTCGCCAGCCCTCGCGTCGGGGCCGGTGGCAACGGTGGCAGCGGTGGTGGCCTCCCAGGCCGGCAGGATGCAGAGCGAAGGGTGCTCTCCATCCGCCAGCTCCATAACTCTCGCCGTCCTACGCAGCGTGCAAGCAACCGCTCATGTTCATAGGAACCAGAAGCGCTGCGGCGGGCGTTGCAGATTCCAGTGAAAGCAACATGCTCGGGAGCGCATGCCATCCCGCGGGCACCAGTAGCAGCAGCTTTGGCACGCCAGTACATGTGACGAGGTGGCGTGGTGTGCGCCACCGGGCAAGGCACCGCGCGTGTCCGCGACTCCGCCCGTCCCAGGCCGCGCCCCTGTCGCAACTGTGTGCCTCAACCAGCCCTCCCCAGACGCGCACTGCATGTCCGCAACACGCTGCCCGCCCAGAGCCTGCGACGCACCAGTCCGGGTCCATCACCAAACTGCTCAGCCGGCCGCTGACGCCCAGGTCCGCATCCAGCATCGCCGCCAGGCGAGTGGTCGCTGCCAGCCCCGCCGCGTTGCGCAGCGCGTTCGTGGGCATCACCGCCGCCATCTGCACGTCAGCCACCAGCTCTGCGAACAGCAGCAGCCGCAGCGCGCAGGGCCGCTGGGAGGCGGGGGAGGTGGCGGTTGCGGCCGCCTGCTCCAGCGAGTCGAAGAGCGCCTGTGCGCGCCGGTCGGGACACATGATTGGGACCGTGGCTGGAGCAGACAAAAATGCTGAGAGTCTAGGCGGACTCCACTCCACAAACCGGTTTCGTACGCATACGCACACGAAGTCGCAAGCACCAAAGCGCGCGTGTGCCGCCGGCCCTACCTGCAGGCGCCTGCGTGTCAAGTCCAGCGTTTCCCGGTTGGCAGCGGACAGCCGCGCCCGGAACTCCGGCAGCGACATGCCCCTGGCGCCGCCGCCCCTCCCGCCGCTGCCCTTGCTTCTGTCCTTGCGCACACCACCGCCGCTTCCGCTGCTGCTGCTGCCGGCATGGGGCTCTCGCCGAGCCGCCGAAGCCCCACCACGATCATTAGGCGGGCCCTCCAGCTCCTGCAGCTCGCCCTCCTGCTCGACCGCATCCAAGCCCGGACCTGGACCCGCATACTCCTCAACGTACGCGTCTTCCTCGTACTGCCACTGCCCCGCCGCCGACCCGCCGCTGCCCCCCGCCTGCACCATCAGGGGCAGGTGGATGGCTGCGGACAGCGGCCCCGCATACCCGCGGCACCTGTAAGAGGGAGCGGGAAGCGGCACATTGCCCTCCCGTGGTCAGTCTTCCCTCATAGCCCTGCGCACACAGGCTTGAATGCTGGCACTGCAAACGCCGCCCCTGAAACCATCTACCAGCTGGCTGCCCGGTCGACCAACCATTTGACACAATTGCGCCGCACACTCACTGCGCCTCCACCATTGCAAGCCGGTCCAGCGAAGCCATGGTGAACAGCGTCACGAGCGGCTCGTGCCCGCTGCGGTCACGGCCACTGCGGTCGCCATCTCCCCGCGGCGACCACCACACATCGGCCAGGAACAGGCTGCACAGGCAGGGCGCGGCCATGCAGGGGAGGTTAGTTAGAGCCGGTGGATGCACATTGCTTGGACGACCTGTATAGTGCCCAGGCCCTGTCGGTGCAGCACCTACCCAGCCACTGACCCCACAAAAGGTACGACCGGACCGCACCTTGCAGTCCGCCCTCCCAGCCAGCCTTGAAAAGAGGCTGGCGTGGGGTCAAAGCGCTGGTTGTAGCAGGACTTCAGCAGCTCAGCGGGGTGACTGCCGCAGCCACCGCCGCGACTGCTACTGCTGGCCAATCCGCCAGCCCGCGTGGCCAAGTTTGCGGGGGCAGTGGCCTCCAGGCTGCGTACCGGCAGGAAAGCGCACGCGGGACGGGGTGCAGCGTCAGTGCCAACCGGCACGGCGCCGGGGCCGAGCTGCAGCTGTTGGTCTGCGCAACCCCTTACCCATAGGCTTGGATGCACGCCAGCAGCTGCAGCAGCAGTGCCAATGCATTTCGTGCCATAGCGGCCGCGGCGCGAGGCGCCGCGCCCGCGTCCAAGACACTGCTAGCAGCACGCTATGTGGAAAGTTAGAGATCGACTTGTCAAAACACACGTGCTCCCTTCCGTTGAGAGTGCAACGCGGTTCGGCTGCAAGGCTTCCCTCAACGGGGCCGCGCCACGGCACGTCCGACAATGCGACAACCTTGACCCCGCGTCTGCATGGGTGCGAGAGCACCCAGGGTTTCTTTACCCAGAAAGCACGGAATGCTCCTTTCTCTTCCACAGTGTGCCTAGGTGCGGATCCATGAATGCAGGATTGCACCATCTTGGACCGGCACGCTCGTGTGCCGTGTGTGCGGTGTGCTTTGCCGCACGCCATCCCAACAGCACTTCACCCGGGGGCGCTCCACCGGCAGCCATGACCCGCACATAAGCCGTGGCAAACATACAGCAGCCCCCGCCAATAACTTCTCTCAAAAGCTGGGGAGTGGGGTGGGGGTGGGGGCGGAGGGGAAGGCCGCCCAGGTGTGGTTCCGGCAAGCAGTTGCGCCACCAGTCAGCATTGTGCCCACTGGACCATACGTTGAAGTTGTAAGAAGCATGCTTAGTGTGTGCGCAAGTTTGTATGCCTGGGGGCGGCAAGCAGAGCGATCGGTGACAACGCCATTAAGAAAGCTGCCATTCGTTCGAGCAAAGTGTTGACCTGCCCAACGCCATTGTCACAATCATAGTCGCATACATAAGTCGTGATAAAACCATAAGGTCAAGACGCAGAACGGGAATTGAGACCAGGCGACTCAGATGAGCACGTTGGATCCAGTGCCAAGCGCCCGAAGTTGTTAGTAGGAAAATCCCACATAGGAAATGATTTATAATTTGACTCTTCGCAGCAACTGTGCTGAAGCAACGAAACAACAGCTTGAGACAGAGACTCGGGTTGAAAGGGCCATTCCGTTGGGAGAATACCTTGTGAGCATGAATTTATAGAGTTATAGCTCCGGCGGGCCTCGGCTGGGCTTTCGCTGGGCCTCGAGGCGAAATGGCCGCGACGACCTTTGTGCAGCTTGACCCGGAGGAGCTGGTGTTCCGCGACGTCAAGTTGTCCCAGGTTTGCTAACAACAGCTGTAAAGGAGCATTTTAAGCGCTACACGTGCGTGCGGGTGAAGCCATAATTCGGCCCTGTGGGCCCGCTGCGCAGGTCTACACGCAGACCCTTCGTGTCACCAACACGCTGCGGGGGCCAGTCGAGCTGACCATCAAGCCAGGCAGCAGCGAGCGGTACACAGTAGTGCCGGGAACCATACGCCTGCGTGGAGAGGAGGCGGCCGCGGTGGAGGTGCGGCTCCGTGTGATCCGTTTCGCGCAGCGGCAGAAGGCTGTGGAGCAGGGACACCGTGATGTGTTCCATATCAAGGTGGGCTGAAGCGGGGCCGCTCTGGAATGCATTGGCATCAAGTCAATCTGACTGACGGGAGGACCTGCTTTGTTTCAAGACGCTCCCAGGGTGGGGTACCGGGTGTGTGTAGAATTTCAGCCATCGACACGGGCAAGCTGCCGCCTCACGCAGGGCTCACACTTTGACCAGAAGTTCTACGCCACCTTCTACATGATGGGGGCGGATCAGGCCGCGGGCGCGCGTGCAAGGTCCATGGGTGGCACAGCTGCAGTGGGTGCAGGCCAGTCGAGGTCCCCGCCGCCCTCGCCCACGCGCCCGCGCCGCGCGTTGGCCAAGAGCGTCAGCTTCTCTGACCCCAGCAGCCCACGGCGCGCCGACTCCGGCCGCCTTGCGCCAGGACCCCTAGGCAGCTCAGACACCGGCGGCCGCAGTGGCAGGGACGCATCTGGGTCTGACGCGGGGGGTGGCGGGCTTTCGCCATCGCAACACGTGCGCGGCGGGCTGCGGCAGGCGCTTTCGGGGCTGCGATCGCCTCAGAAGGGAGTGGCGTTCTATGCCATGGAGCTAGGGGCGCAGGACGTGCAGCGCGATGCGCTGGACCGAGCCAATGTGAGCGGGGGTGCGTTTGCAAGCGGCGGCATCGCGCGGCTCGGCGCGGCGCCGAGCGCCATAGCGCAACAGCAGCCGGGCGTCAGTGCCTCCATCGACTTTGGCCAGCTGCATGGCAGGGCCGCTGCAGGAGATTCTCGAGGCGCCGCGGTAATGGCCATGGGCGGCGCTACGGCGCTGGACGGCAGTAACAGCTTCAGCCAACCATCCAGGCCACCGCGCGCTCCGTCACAGTCTCTGCCGCCATCGCCAGGGCGTGATAACAGGGCCGCACCGCTGCCACGGCCTGCGCTGCCGTCGGCGCCATACAGCGGCAGTCAACAGCAGCAGCAAGGCGCTGCAGCTGATCAGAGCCGACAGCAATCGATGCAGCGCGCACGACCGCAGCAAGCGCCTTCCTTCCAGGGGTTGCGCGCCGTCCGTGACAGCTCGCCACAGCGTGAGGCACTGCAGCCACTGCCACCGTTTCGGTCTCTGGAGGACGCCCGGACAAGCCGCGACAGCGGCTCCCCCGGCCGCGGTGTCCAGGGCAACCGCTATGGCGGCGCGTCCACCAGTCCGCAGTGAGTGTGGCGATTGACTGTGATTTGCTGTGGCTGGAAGTGCTTTCGCTTCAATTCATGCGCGTACTAACGTACCGTATTCATTTGCTTGCGTGCGCAGGCAACCGTCGCTTATTCGTCCCGTGGAGGTGCCAGAACTGCTGGGTGGTGTGGGCACCGGTCCGGGCGGCATGAGCAGGGCGCAGTGGCAGCAGCGCCGCCAGGAGGAGCAACAGCGAGGCCAGCAACGTGCCCGACAGGACGAGGAGCAGGCGCGGCAGCTTGTTGAGGCAAGTGCACATCGCGTTCCCGAAGCTGATCCTTACCAGCACACCTACGGCACACGTGAAGCCTGCACACTGCTGAAATTCATGCGTTGCATGTTGGCCACGTGCGCAGGAGGAGACTCGCGCACTGGGTCTGCACCTGGTCCGCGACAGCCTGGACTCTCTGGGCATGGAGGCGGACCGCATGCGGGACCGCTCGCTCAGTCCCTCGCCGATACCCCCCTGGCGCCGCGGTGACACCCGAACTGCCTCCGCAACAGCTGACGCAGCGTCTGACGGGGAGCTGGAGGACACGGCGGTCAGCGGGACTGCAGGGCGTGCAGCTGGTCGCGGCAGAGGCCGGGAGCCGGAGCGCAGTCGGAGCAGGAGTAGGTCCCCGGAGGCGATGCTGCTACCGCCCCGCGACCGCCTTGCAGAGCTTGTGGCGCGGCGGGCGGGGATCACCAGGACCGCAGGAGGCGTCGGCGGTCAGAGTCTCAATCGCAGCGCGAGCGCAGGCATCAGTGGCGGCCGTCGTGTTGCTGCATCGCTCCTGCAGGCCTCGTCAGGGGCCGGAGCCAGCACAGGCGCCAACCCGGGGCAGGCGCCATACGCGCCGCCGGCGCAGGAGTCACAATTGATGCAACAGCCAGCACCGCAGCCACCTCTGCCAGCGTCCTACCTGCAATCAGGCCCGCGTCAGTACGGGCGGTCCCTCAGCGCCCAGGCAGCGCTCAGCACTGCAACGGCGCCGGCGCAGCCACCTGCCGCGCCGGCGGCACTCACCTCGCCTGGCACTTATGGCAGCAGTCCTGCTGCTGCCCATGGCGGCCTGCCGTACACCCGCACAATGAGCGGTGGCGCTGGCGCCGGGACTCCCGCAGCAGCCGCTGACCCCGCCAGCACTTCGGCAGCCTTCGGCACCCGACTTGCGGCGCAGTCGCCGTCGCTCCCTCCTACCGCTGCACGCACCGCAAGTTTCACCCCTGGCGGCGGTGGCGATGTGGCCGGCCCGGGGCACGGCGACGCGCTGGAGCTGCAGCTGCAGCTGCGCAGCATGGAGCGGCAGCAGGCGTCAATGCGGCGCACCATCGAGCAGCAGCAGGAGGTGCTGCGGGACAAGGAGGAGCTGCTGAAGGCGCTGCAGGCGCAGCTGCAGGTGCGGGCAGCGGAGATGATGACCTGTGGCCGTGGCAGTGACTTGGTGAATGTGGCAAATCCCAAATATTGCTCCGGCCTTGCCTGCAGACGACCAAGTCCCAGCTGGCGTCGGCGGCGTCGCCTCGGACAGGTACTGCACGTGCTTCAGGCTTAACGGTTTCAACTACAGATACCCCTGCGCTTACCAATCAGCGCCGACGACGATGTTCGCTCACGCTTCACAACTGTCCGTTCTAATCATGATCACGCCACGCAGACATCGCCACGGAGCAGATCGCTACGGAGCGCACCGCCCTTGCCAATGAGCGCTCCGCACTGGCGGCGCGGCTGGCGGAGGCGGAGGCGGCGCTGCAGACCAGCCGTGAGGAGTGTGCGGCGCTGCGGCGGCTGCAGCTGGAGCTGCAGTCCCGGCATCCGGAGCTCACTCGGGCGGTGGAGGCGGCGGTGCGGAAGGAGCAGGCGCAGCAGGAGGACCGAAACCGCAAGGTGGGCATACTGAGGCCAAGGCCAGGCCCAATAGACCAGCCTCTTTCACAGCAGCTCTCAGAAAGGATGGGGGCTTGTAAACACTAGCCTTAGCTAAACCAGATCTAACTAAAGGGGGGTGGCAGGGTATCCCTGCCTTCATCCGGTGTGGCGGGATCCAAGACCTGGTGCCGCTGTTGTCGGACGCATTACCGCAGGCGCTGGAAATGCTGATGGGCAAGGACAAGCGCATTGGGGAGCTGGAGGCGCAGGTGGAGGATCTGCAGCGCGGCAGCGAGCGGCTGCGGGGCCAGGTGGCGGAGCTGCAAGAGCGGGCGCAGGCAGCGGAGGACCAGGTGTGCCTGGGGCTAGGGAGTCCTGCTTCAAGTGCCAGCGCAGTTTCCGTTCAGTCATAGTGGCGCATCCACTTGTGACGCTGCTATGATGCGCCGTTTTGCTGCACCCAGGTGATAGCGGTGCTGCGGCAGAAGGAGGCGCTCGTGGAGACATCACAGCGCGACCGCACGCAGGCGGAGCACATGATCGTGAGTACGGTAAAGGAAACACTGCAACCGTGCCTGGCGGCAACGCAGCAAATGCAACAAGGCAACACCCCATCCCCCCGGTCCTCTTCTCAGGGCGACCTGGAGGCTCGCCTGGCTGATGGCAACGACCTCGCGGTGGAGCTGCTGGCGACGCAGGAGGCGCTATCGGCGTCGGAGCGGCGGGCGGCGGCGGCCGAGCAGCAGCTGGCGGCTGCCGAGCACCGGGCGATGCAGGTCGAGGCGATGGCGGCGGGCGTCGAGGCGATGCAGCGGCGGCTGTACGACCAGCGTGACGGCCATGTGGACACCGCCCTGGCCATGGCAGAGGTAGGAACGGGCCTGCCGATGACCCCCGATGCCGGCATCGCTGTGCGACAGCGTTGGCGCTGCCTGGTGGTGAGGGGAAGGTGCCGGGATGACGTCCTGCCGGCGTGTGCTGTGGCGCCTGGCGCGCGCAGGAGCTGCGGGCCAGGAGTGTGGCGCTGCAGGAGCACCACGCCGAGGCGATGCGGCTGCAGGCGGACGCACACCGCCGCCAGGTAGCTGGGAGGGGGGAAGGCAGCCGTCCGTGGCCTGCAGGATGGATTATTCCGACCATCCGTGCCGACTGGCGCTGCCAGAGCGTTTTGCAGTTTGTGTTGGCCAATGGGTTGTAATGGCTGTGATGTGGGGCGCGCCAAAATCGCCACAGGTGGCCGAGCTCGAGTCCCGCATCTCGGAATTGGCTGCGGAGCTGGAGTCCGTCACCGAGCAATGCGGCGGCGACCAAGGCGGCGACGGGCCCCGTCCGCACACCGCGGAGTCCAGGGGCACGCGCCGCCAGCCCGCCAGCCGCCAACAGCAGCGCCCGCAGCCAGGCGGTGCTGGAGAGGATGATGAGGAGCTCGACGTGTCGCTCGGAGCCGGCATGGTGGCTGACCCCCGAGACCTCGTCAGCGCCATCACGTCAGGCGGCAGGCAGGCCAGGGCCGCTGGCCAAGGCGGCAGCGCCAGTCGAGCGGCTGGCCAACAGCCCGCCGGAGATCTGCAGGCCGCCAACGCGCGCCTGCAGGCCGAGGTGGAGGCGCTGAGGCGCCAGCTCGTGTCTGCCGCCGCGTCCCCAAAAGGCAAGCAGAAGCTGCAGCAGCAGCAGCAGCAGCCACGCTGCGGTTGTTACTTACGAGTGCGTATCTTCCCTTGCCTATGCCACTTGCCAATTGTTGGCAACGCTTGACCGCCACTGCTTTCATCGCCTACTCCACTCTTTTGGCCTTCTGCCGGCGCACAGACCGCGCATGGGACCAGGCGGAGCTGGAGCGGCTGCGGGCGCTGGTCGCGGAGAGGGACATTGAGGTGGCGGACCTAGGCTCGCAGCTCCAGGTGCTCAAGGCCAGGCTGGCCGTCCACGGAGCGGGCGCCGCTGGAGGCCCCGCAGGTGCAGGTGCCAGGCCGGCGAGGTCACCAGGGGCGTCGCCGGGGCCCGCGTACCGCGGGCGCGGCACGGCCGCGTTTCTGTCGCCGTCCCGGGAGCGCGCGGCTGCTGCAGGCGGCGCGGGTGCTGGTCGCGGCGCGGGTGGCGGCCGGGCGCAGTCGGCGGAGCGCGAGTGCGGCGCCGTTGGCGGCGGTGGCGGCGGCGGCAGCAGCGAGGATGCGGCGGTGATCGAGACGCTGCGTCGGCAGTTGGCCAAGAGCGAGGCCGCGCTGCGGGGCGCCAAGGAGCGGCTGTCCATGGTGGAGGCCCGCGCCGCCGTCGCACACGAGTCCGCCGGCAAGGGTGGGTGAGGACGGTTGGTGGTGCGCACGCGATGCTGATGATGGTGCCGCCGCTGGGGATACTGCGGGCGTTGACACTGACGATGGCGTGGACCGGTGTGGCGCTGTGATGCCCTCCGTGCACAGGCGAACAGCAGCTGGAGGCGGTGCACCGCAGCATGGTGGGCTCGGCGCTGGAGCACGAGTGCCTGCAGCAGGAGCTGGAGGCGGCGCGTGCCACGGCGGCCAAGTTGAACGGGCGCATCAGTGATCTGGTCCTGGCAGAGCAGGTGGGTGCGTTTGCCATGGGTAAGGCATGTCAGGGACGGGCAAGCTTATGGAAGTACAGATTTGCAGTATGTTCCTTGTGCTTGAAAGGGCCCAAACGCCAGGATGCCTGCACACACTTTGTGCACATGTCCAGGTGGCGCGTGCGGAGGTGGAAGCGGCCAAGGCAAAGCTGGGGCAGCTGCAGGTGCGCGGGGGCACGCACTGCCCTTGAGTGGAACAGACAGGGAGTGCGTGGCGCCTCCACGGCACGCATGTGCACCGCAACTGAGAGCCCTTGAAAGTGCCCGGCCACGAAACCACCGACCCGCCTCAGGAGCTGCACACGGCTGAGGTGTTGGAGCTGCGACAGCGGCTGGAGCGACTCACCGACCACGTGGCCGCCGTGCAGCCCGAGGTTCGTCTTCCAGTTTGTGAGAAGGGTCTGTTGCCCAGCTTTGTGTCCAAGTGAATGAACCCGCACATCTGTCACCTGGCGCACAGGTTCTGCCGGTGCTGCTGGGACCAGCCTACACCGCCCGGGCTGCCGGCGCGGCTGGACAGCAGCCGTCTGCGGGCGGCGGCGCGTGGCTTGCGCCAAGCGCCTCAGCCGGGGCAGCACCAACTCCTGCCCCAGGCATGCCCACTAGCCGGGCCATGGGCGGCGACGCGCTGACTCGGGAGGCCGAGTTGGAGAAAGCTGTGGAGGCGGCGGAGACTGCGGTGGCGGTGATGCAGTCGCGCCTGCTGGCGGCGCTGAAGGAGGCGGCGGATGCAGCTGAGGAGGCGGCGCGCGTCCGGCGCGAGGCAGACCGGGAGCGCGACCGCCTGGAGGCCGAGGTGCGCGGTGGCCGCTCAATGCCTGCATTTTGGGTCAGCCCTGCTGCCGATCACAAAGCAAGCAGTTCCGCACCTCTACTTTGTTTCACTGGCATGCAGGTGCGCGCTGCCCGCGAGGAGGGCTCCCTGCGCATCCGTACGCTGGAGGAGTCGGTCGCCCGGCTAGGTGCCCGCGGCGGCGAGGCGCCGCAGGCGCTGGCGCGCTCGGCCGCGGAGGCGGATGCAGCGGTACGGCGCGAGTCCCGCTTGCGCTCTGAGCTGGCGCTCGCTCAGCAGGCCGCCCAGCGCGCCAACATGCAGACCGCCGAGATCAGGTGGGGACGAGCATACGACTCGTGCCGTGCGTGTGGGCTCGTGCGCGCGCCTGGTCTTGAGTCCTGAGCCCTGACGTGTGGCCCCCGCATCGCCCTGCACAGGCTGCGGCTGAAGGAGTGTGAGGCTGCGCTGCGCGAGGCGCAGGTGTACGGCGGCCTGCTGCCTTTCCTGCACGACGTCGCGGCAGCAGCCGCGCCGCCCGCCGGTGGCCCTACCGGGCCGCAGCCAGCGCAGGCAGTGGGTACACGCCCGCCCGGAGGGGCGCCGGGCCCGGCGGCTGCGGGTGCCGGCAACAGCAGTGGAGCTGGTGGTGGTGGTGGTGCCAGTGGCGCCGTGAGCTACCACGTCCTGGATGAGCAGCTGGAGGTGAAGCTGCGCCAGCAGGCGGCAGAGATTGCGCGCAAGCAGCAGGTGGGTGCCGGGGTTGAGTGGTGCCTAGCTGCCTCAGCAACCTTGTTGCGACTGATTGTGAAGTAGCTTGTGGGACTTAAGAAACGCGCGCCCGACACTTGCGCTTGCGCAGGTTATTTCCCGCCTGGTGGATGTCGCGGAGCAGGCGCAAGGGGAGGCCGCGGCCGTCAAGAGCGAGCTCGACCGGCTGAAGCAGGTGTGTTTTCGGTGCCCTAAGAGGGACCCGCCCAGCATGCATTGGAGCCCGTGGTCTGATGTGTACTTGTGGTAGTGGCCATCACCATCCTCCGTGCCGGCTTGTGGCAACAGGCGGCACCTGACCCCAAGCAGCCGCTGCAGCAGCAATATGCCGATGTGCAGCGGCGGCTGGGAGCAACCGACGCGGAGCTGCGGGCCTGCAAGTGAGTAAACACGACTCCCCGTACACATGCGCCTGCACGCAAACCACCCAGGCCGTTGCCATGTTTGAGTCACGCTGCTGCCATGTACCAATGGTTACTGCCGCCCGTCAAATGGTGTGCGTCGAGGCTGGTAAACAATGGCACAAGGAATGCGTGCACCCCAACGTGGAGCGTATTTGGTGCTAGCATCACTCAAGAGGTGAGAGTGCTGGTTGCTGTACTCCGACAGAGACGCCAAGGCGTCATGCGAGCTGGAGGTGGCGCGGCTGCAGCAGCAGCTGGCGGAGCGGGCGCGGGAGCTGGACCTGGCGGCGGAGCGGCTGGCGGGCTGTGAGCGGGAGGTGGCGGCCAAGGAGAACGCGGCAGCTCGCAAGGCCATCGAGGTGAGTGGGGTGTACAGGCGGGCCCCAGCGCTGCGCACAGGATGGCGCTCCGTGCGCTGCGTGGGCGCAGGAGTGGCATCATTGCATGCGGTCCGCCCCCTCGGGTCTGGCACGCAGGTCCAGGGCGCGATGGGCAAGGAGGCGGCTGTGCTGGGCCGCCGAGTGGCTGAGGCGCAGCGTGCCGCGGACGACGCGGAGGCGCGGGCGCGCGAGGCGGACGCCCAGCTGGTCAACCTGAAGGCGGAGCTGGCGGAGGCGCGGGTGCGTGTTGTGGCGGCCGGCAGACAGCGGACCAAACTCAAGGAAGCTAGGCCCGCTTAGGGTTGTCTGGTGCCACCTTCCGTGATTACCGAGCCGTGGCGACCTGTGTATTTGGCGGCCCTTCTTGTGGTGTACAGGCGGAGCTGGCATCTCAAGGCTCAGAACTGCGCAAAGCCAAGCTGCGGTTGAAGGACGAGCGGCGAGCAGCCGAGGAGGCGCTCCGGCAGGCCAAGCGGTAAGTTATGCTGGGCCCTGCGCGTCCTCCCGCTCATCGCAGCCAACAAAACCGCCCTGTAAGCCGGACCCTGGCCTTTTCCCACGGATTTGATCACTTGTTCGTGCCGTTTGTCCGCATAGGGCCGGAGACCTGGCCAAGGCCGAGGCCGAGGAGAGGCGCTCGCAGCTGTCTGTCCTCATGGAGACGGTGGAAGTGCTGCAGGTACACCGCGCGTGGGGCCGTGCCGCCGTTCAATCATGTGTCTGCCTTCACCTCATCTCTCCATCTTGGCGCGCGCCTCATCATGTACACGCGGCTATGCATTTAAATGTAGATACGTCGTGTTACAGCAGGGGACTTGCCTCGTGACATGCATCGCTGCTTTCATTACTGCTCTTGGCCCACAGGCTGGAAGCCAGGGCGAGCGGGAGCAGCGCATCGTGTCGCTGACGGCGCAGCTCACGGCTGCAGCGAACAGGGAGAGCGTGGCTGACCAACGAGCGCAGGCTCTGCTGGTACGATCTCCAGCACATGCGACAATTACCCTTGCAGCACTGTTGACGCGCACCCACCATCTGGCCTGGCGTCGTTGCAGCATCCCAGCCCGCCTTACTCCAATGCAGCCTCTCTAAATCCATTTTCTCATCCGACTTCTTCATGCCTGTCTGTGCCCGGTCCGCACCCCGACAGGACGACGCGGACGCCTGCAGCTTCGCGGTGCAGCAGCTGCAGGGCGAGGTGGCGGACCTGGAGCAGCAGGCGGCGCGGTTGGAGCAGCAGCTGGCCGCCGCCGCCTCCAGCCGCCTCACGCTGGAGGGCGAGCTGGCGGCCGCGCGCGCGGACGTGAGGTCCAGGTGGGTGTGCCGCCTGCTGACAGCAGTTGGGTTGACAACATTCGCGGGCTGAACACTTTATCTTCAACCATGAAATCCCGTGTTATGTGTGTCGCTGTGCGCCAGGGATGCCGAGGCGCTGCGCGCCGCCCGCGAGCTGGATGACCGCCAGGCACGCCTGGACCGGGTGGAGGGCGAGCTGGAGGCGGTGCGGCGGGCGCTCAACGACTGCTCGGCGCGGCACACCGAGCAGCTGGCCAGGTGCGTTACCCTGGCCTTACGAGGCTCTGTGTGCGGGGTGCAGGGAAGGGGCGCGGCAGCGTGGCTGCATGTGGGAGTGCCCATATTAGTGCTGTGACAGTCGGCGGGCGCTTGGCAGGGCTGCTCACGTGCGCATGCTTGCTGGGCTGCAGGGAGCGCGAGGAGGCAGCGGCGGCAGTGCGGCAGGCCCGCGCCGAGACCAGCGGCGTAGCAGCTGGCCACGCCCAGGCAGCTCGGCTAGAGAAGTTCGAGGTAAAAGTTGCTGCGCTCTGCTGTACGCAGTTGGGCTGGCTTCGTCGTGCACAGAAGTGTGACGGTAGCACCTGTACCGCACCTAATGCAGGTGTCGTTGGACGAGGTCGTGGCATGGATTGAATCCCGCATGCCGCCACCCGCCGGCGAGAGTGATGCTGCTGGCAGCGCTCTCACTGTGGACCCCACGGCGCCGGCGAGCAGCTGGGTGGTCACCACACTCCATCGCCTCAAGGTGCGCACGCCCCAGCTACCGTATTGACGGACGTGCCACAGGCTGTCTGCTTTGCACCCGACCAGCTTGACCCTTGTTTGGCCTCCGCAGACGCTGGCGCTCGAGTCGGAGCGCTCCTTCCTGGGCGCTGCTACGGACGCACGCGTGTACCGGCAAGAGAGCCGCTGGGCGTGGGGACGGGTGCAGCGCCTGCAGGCGGCGCTGGAGCAGCGCACCGGCGAGTGGCAGGTGGCGCAGGTGAGTGCACACCATCACGGAGCCGCAGGGAGCAACCGTCCTAGCATGATGCGCTGGTCTGCTGATGGCTGGCGCCGCCCCGACGACCGGCCCACCCGCACACTCCACAGGCGCGGGTGCAGATGCTGGAGCGCTGCGTGTCGCGACGCAGCGAGGAGGCGGCGATGCACGCGCTGGAGATGGTTGCGCTGCAGGACCGACAGCTGGGTGCGCTGCAAGAGCGGCTCACCACGACCGTGGGCAAGCTCGTCGTCGCAACGTCACAGGTGTGTTGAGGTGTACGCACCAGGGCGCCGGCTGCATCACGGTGGCCTGCAGGCGGCCTGCCTGCCCCCTTCAAATCCAACCGCCATGTGCCGTCTGCACATGCACACTGCGCTTGCAGGCGGCGGGCGCGGAGGCGGCCATGACAGCCGCGCGCGCCACCATCGCCGCGCTGCAGCTGCAGGTGACGGCGGGCGGCGCGGAGCGCAAGGAGCTGGCGGCGCGGCTGGCGGCGGCGGAAATGGAGTCTTCAGGCTGCGCTGAGGTCGGTGCCGATCGGATCGCCTTTGATTTCAGCGTTTCCCGACAAGTTGCTGGACACGATACTGAGCTCTTTGAGATCTGCACCGCTTGTGTTTTGTGGTGCGCAGGCGGTGCAGCTGGGCGCCGAGGCGGCCCAGGCGCAGCGGGACTTGGCACTGCGGCAGTACTGGGACGCGCAGGTGTCGTCGCTGCTGGCGCGGCCTGAGGTCAAGGACAAGGTGATGGCGCTGGCCAGAGAGGTGCGTGCGTGGACGGCGGCAGTTGCACTCGTGATACCTTGACAGGGCATGGGCGAGTTTGTGGGATGGGGCACGGTTGCGGAAGTATGATGTTCACGCGCTGCCGGCCATGCGCTGGCTCCACCCGCACCCGCAGGTGTGCGCGCTCAAGCTGTCTGAGTCGCAGCTGCAGGCGGCGCTGGCCGCAGCCCGGCACCGGGGCGACGCCGCGTGCAAGCTGGCAGCGAGCCGGGCAGCATCCCTGCGCGGCGCTGAGGAGGCCGTGGAGCACATGGCACAGCAGCAGGTGTGTCGCGCTGCGCACCCCCTCGTCCCCCGGGCTGGTATTCACAGCCCCCTCGTCCCCACTGTCATTCGTGTGTTGTATGGTGGCTGAGGTGGCCCGCTCTCCCCTGTTCGTGATGCCTGCAGTTGGTGTCGGTCGCTGGCACCACGTCCGGCGCAGAGGGCGGCGGCAACCCGAGCCCGCCCCTGTCGGCCCTCGCCGCCGGCGGCGCTGCTGCCGGCGGCCTGGGCCTGGAGGTCGCACGGCTTTCCGCGCAGCTGGTGGCGCAGACGCACGAGCTGTTCCGGCTGCAGGAGTCGGAGCTGCGCGCAAAGCAGGTAAAGCCCGGCATGTCGGGGTTAACGTACGTGCACAACAACATATGGTACGTCAGGGAGCCCCGGCTCGTTTGCAAGTGCCCACACTTATTGCTGGAACACCCTGCCGTATCCCTCCCTACACGACTTGCGCAGGCCTACGAGCGCCGCCAGTCCGACCTGCAGGAGCTGCAGGCGCAGGTGGCGGCGGCGGAGCTGCTGCTGTCGCAGGTCCGCGCGGAGGGCTCCGCGGCTCTGCTGGCGCTGCGCGAGCAGCTGAGCGAGGCGCACGAGCAGGACCGGGAGCTGCTGATGCGCGAGCTGCGTGAGCTGCAGGTGGGTGGGAGGGAGGGGCGGTTTCAAGTGCTGGGCGCTAGCTTGGATTCGGGATGCACTGACAATGCTGCTCCCTCGTCCTTGGTTCAATTGCGGTCGTGTGCACAGGCACGGCTGGTGGCTACTCACAACATGGCCGCCAAAGGTGAGTCGCTCACGCGTTCTTGCACGCGACATTGGGTGTGCTTCCGCACATCGTTCATGCTGTGCGGGTTTCAGCAAGGCATACCGCTGATGCAAGCGCAACCGCACCATCCCCCTGCAGACGTGGAGGCGGCGGAGCAGCGCATTGCAGAGGCTGCCCAGGCTGCCGATGCGGCGGTGGAGCAGCGCGTGTCTGCGGCGCTGCAGGGCCAGGTGGATGCCACACAGCTGCAGGAGGTGGCCGCGCGGGCGGCGCGCGCGGAGCGGGAGGCGGTGCATCTCACCTCGCAGGTCGAGGCGCTCCAGGTGCGCATCATTAAGCACTTGCGATCGCGTGTCCTGGGCCCCGCACTCTATGTGCTTCGTGCGGGCCCCGCAGTCCTTCTGACTTCCCTGCCCCATGTGCCCGCGCCGTGCGGGCGTAGGAGGCTCTGACGCAGGCTCAGGCGCAGGTGGGAGAGCTGGAAGACGTCCGCGACGTGACCGGCACAGCGGTGGCATCCCTGGAGGCCACGCTCGCTCGCATCGAGAAGGCGGCGGCGGATGCCGTCGCCGCGCCAGGCCGGGGCCGCCAGTTCGGCGGCTCGGCCGGCGGAGCGCGGCGTGTGCCGATTGGTGGGGCCGCAACGCCGGGAGCTGACGGCCAGCAGCAGCCGCAGGGCTTTGCGGCTCTGTCTCGTGAGCTGGTGCGGGCGAAGCTCACTGAGGCGGAGGCGCTGCGCAAGATGCGTGCGGTGGCCAGGTGGGTTCGGTGCGGTGGCGGTATGAGGCAACACGGATCTCTTGCAAGGTCGCAGGGTGGCACTGTTGAGAGCAGGTCCTAAGCTGGCTGTCTGCGTCTTTGCAGGAACGAGGTGGAGCTGCGGCAGAAGCTCATGCAGCGCGACGAGCGCATCGCGGAGCTGAAGGATCAGCTGGCCGCCAAGGGCCAGGCGTACGAGGAGATGCGGCGGCGCTCTGCGCTCATGGAGCCGCCCGCCGCCAGACAGGCGGCGGGCGGGCCCGGTGCTGGCGCTGGGGCGGCGGGCGGCGGCGCACGTGGCGCTGCCTTCCGGAGCCGCTCGCCCTCACCTGTCAGGGTGGGTCGGTCTCCTTGTTCGTTCTTCAAAATGCAGCTTATTGCGCGCTTGAGTAATCTGGCTCGTCGTTATGTCACTTACGAACAGGGTGGCGGACCCGGCGTGCCGTCCTCTCGCCCCGGCACGGCTGCTGGCAGGCGCGCGTCGGCCGAGCATGCACCGACCCCGCCGGATGCGGCCGCGATCGCAGCCGGGGCCGCCGCGGATGCAGAGCACCTGGCGGCGCAGGTGTCGCAGCTGCGGCTGGAACTGGCGCGGCGTCAGGCCGAGATCGACCGCCTGCAAGGTGGGGAAAAGAGATATGGGGGCTGCAGCGTCTTTGGAACAGGCGCTAGGATCCAGCCAGGGGTAGGATCCAGTGGCGGGTGGCGACGGCACGCAGGCTTGACGGCCCATCGCCCATGGCGCTATTGCCTTGTGGTTGTGTGCAGGTGCGCTGGCGGAGGCGAACGCCGCCGTTGCGGTGCCCGTCACCGAGCCGCCGGCTCCCGCTCGGCCTCCCGCCGCCCCGGCGCCGATTCGGCCCAGCAGCAGCCACGGCAACCCAGCCGCGCTCGACCGCCTCAAGGTGCGCCTTGGAGGTCGGCCTAACAACAACGGCCGTGCAGGAGCGGCAAATGTGTAAACCCCTCCCTCTTTTCACGCACACAGGACCAGCTGGCATCTGCCAATGCAGAGCTGGCAGCTGCGCTTAGCGCCGCCAACGGCTTGCTGCGGCGCCTCGGCTCCGCCCCGACCACCACTTCCTCGGCCGCCAAGCGCGCCGGCAGTCCCGCGCGGGGCCGCTCCACGGCGAGCGGCGCTGCCGGCTCCGACGTGGGCGGCTTGGCCGCGGGATCATGGTCTGACTCGCAGCTGTCGCCTGGTGCGCTAAGTGCAGCCATGGACCGGTTGGCACAGGCCGTGCAATTGGCGCTGTTCAGTGCCGCTGGTTCCTCCAGTGGGCTGCGTTCCCGCGCTGGAGCAGTCTCCCCGACGCGTGGCAGCGCTGCGCAGGCCGAGGAGCTGATGCGGGCGCAGCAAGAGCTCGTTGCGGCGGAGCGCCAGCGTGACGAGCTGGCCGGTCGCTGCGGTCGCTTGGAGCGGGAGGTGGAGGCGTTCCGTGCTCGCGTGGCCGCGTTGCAGGTGGCAGCACGGCCTGCGGCTGCCACCTCTGTCCCAGCTGCCCCTGGTGCTGGCACTGCGGCTTCCGCTGCCCAGAACCAGGGGCCAGCTGCAGCGGCGGCAGCAGTGGCGCTGGAGAGGAGCGTCACTGCGCTGCACGCCATGTGTGACCGCGTGCAGAGGGCGGCTAGCTCATCCACGGGGCCTGTGGACGCTGCGACTGTGCAGCAGGTACGATGGCACCACCAGCTGTACTTCGCACCTCAATGCCATTCCATGCAGCTTAAGGCACATGCCTCTAACGCAACCTCTCCTGGTTTTCGCCATTGCCTCAGGCGATGCATGCCCTGTCCACCGAGCTGAGAGACATGGAGTCCGCACTCGCACAGCTGAGGGCAGTCATGGACGGCACGCCGTCGGCAGCACCCGCCGCAGCCCCAGCCGCCTCAGAGCAGCCGGCCGCACTCGCTGGCGCAGGCAGTCGGCGCCGCATTGAGCCGTTGCCGACCAGCCTCTTTGCCTCTCTTGCCGCCGCGGCGGCTGGGGCCAACGGCGAGGGTGCGCGGGGAGCTGCGGATGCAGACGCGGCGGGGCGGCAAGGCGCGGACCCGTCGGTCACACCCGCGAGGTTCGCACTGGCGGCGCCCCAACACACCCCGGCCACCACCTCAAGTTGGGCGACCGCCACACCCGGCACCGCACTCCACGCGGGCCTGGCAGTGCCGCAGACCGCTGGGCCGGCGCCAGTCGCCGTGGACACCACCGCCCTGACGACAGCCCTTGGTAAGTTGGGCGCGCATGCTTGCAAAGCAACAAAGCACTGTCTGCATACCGTAACATGGAGCCTGTCTCGGGGAGCCTGTCACCGCCATAATCCATTCCATACCTCGTCGCCCCGCAGACGCGGCGCAGTCCCAGGCCGCCGCAATGAGCACAGCCGCCGCGCAGCAGAAGGCGCGGGCCGACAAGTGGAAACAGCGTAGCAAGGAGCTTGGCGCACAGCTGTCGCTGCTGAATGCCTCGGCCTCCGCCCGCGAGGCCGCTGCGTCGGAGCGCAACTTGGCTTCAAGCCAGCATGCGGAGCAAGAGCTGGGCTGGTGCAGAGCTGAGATCTCAAAGTAAGCTTGCGGTGTGTGGCGGTGGCGTTGTAATATGGAGGCTAGCTTGGCGGGTTTGGCATCGTCCTCTGCGCTTGCATCGTCCTCTGCGCTTGCACGGCACCGCAGATCATTGCACTGGTGTGCGTCGGCTTACCGCAGGCTGCAGGCGGCGCTGTCCGGAGCCGAGGCGGCGCGCAAGGAGCTGGAGGCCAGCCAGAGCGCTGGCGGCAGCAGTGAGCTGCGCGCCGCCCTGGCCAGGGCCGCGGAGGCCGCTGCGCGTGCGGCCACGCTGCAGCGGCAACTTGAAACGGAGCGGGCGCAGGCAGCCGCAGCATCTGCCTCGCAGCGTGAGGAGGTCGCGGTGCTCAAGGTGAGTTCTGGCCGCTGCAAGCTGGCGTTTTGTTGGGCGTAGTGGCCAATCCTCATTCTGCAATGCTCGCAGGCTGCGGTAGCGCAAGAGAAGGGCGAGCGTGCACGGCTGCTGGTGTCCCTTCGCGAGAGCCACACCAACGCGCAGCATGCGGGTGACTCGGAGGCTAAGCTGCGCAACGAGGCCCTTGAGGTACGGCACGGTGCTGTGCGGTACCTGTTTCGACGGCAGCTGAACGCATACCGCCAGCCATTGTGGAACTTCAACCCCTGCGCGTTTCTTGTGCGGCGTTCGGCTAAGCGTCTGTCTGACCGAGCGGTGGTGCATGCAGGCGCACTCCGCAGCTGCGGCGGCGCGCGCCACTGCGGAGCGGGTGGAGGAGCGGGCGTCTGCCTGGAGGGACGAGGCCAGCACGCTGCGGCAGCAGCTGCAGCAGGCTGAGCGGGTGAGATTTTAGTTCATGGCTGGTATGGCGGGATTAGGGCGACCGGCCGCGACAAACACAACCACCAGTCCCATGCTAAGAGCGTCAACCCGCTTGGCACGGCTGCCGTGTGCACCTACAGGCTCGCGCGCAGACGCTCTCGGGCCTAGAGATGCGCCTGGCGGCGGCGGAGCGCCGCGCGACGGAGGCGGCGGCGGGGGCGGCGGTCCGCATTGACGAGCTTGTCGCCAAGCTGGCTGCGGCCCAGGCCGAAGCGGCGGCGGCGCCGGTGGCGTTCGAGACGCGGCTGCGTGACATGGAGGCGCGGCTTGCGGACATGCAGGTGCGCGTCCATCGCTACCTGGTCGCCTGTGATGGGGTACGAATGGAAGATGCGTCACCCCGACCTAACGCCACGCATCGTGGCCTGCACATGCCTTGACCTGCCGCTGCTGCGTGGCTGTCAATCGTGCAAACTGCAGGCGCAGAGCACCGCGGTGCAGCAGGCGGCCCAGAGCAGCGTGCAGGCCAGCCGCTGGGGCGCGCTGACGCGAGTGGCGCGCTACCAGGCCGCAGTCAAGTCGCTGCAGGCGGAGCTTGCCGGCCGCACCGCCGAGTGGGAGCGCGAGCGGACGGGCCTGCAGGGCGCGGCGGAAGGCGCGGTGCGGCGTGCGGAGACGCTGCTGGCCGAGCTGACAGACCTGCGCCAGCAGGTGATCGGTTGTGGCTGCGTTCGGTGTCCTGCGGCTGCGTTTGTGTGGAGTTATCTGACAGAACGGAACCGGCGACACGCAGCGAGCAGGGGATGGTGGGGTGCTGTCTGACGGCAGACCTAAACATCTGTTGTCGCGGGCCGCAGGTGTCGGAGCTGAAGTCGGTCACAGACGCAGACCGGCAGGAGCTCACGTCAAGGCACGTGGCGCACGTCCAGGTGTGTTTGCGCGCACGTGCATGTGCAACCTCAAAGCAGCACCCATAAAAGTGTCTATGCCCAGCAATCGCAACCCCCATCCCACGTATCGCAAAACACCTTCACAGGAGCTGCAAAAGCGCATTGAGCAGGAGCGGCTTGCCATGGCGGAGGAAGCGGACGCGCGCGCGGAGGCCGCGGCCGCCGCCACCGCCGCCGCGGCGCAGCAGGCCGAGGGCGTGCGGCTGGGCGCGCTGGAGGGCGAGTACCGGGGCCGGCTGGCGGCGCTGGACGCGGAGAGGGCGGCGCTCAGCCGCGAGCTGGAGCTGGTGCAGGCACAGTTCAGGTGGGCCGGGGCGGGCCGGGACGGGCAGGGGTTCAAGGGCAAGAGGCTGCAAGCGTGTGCGTGCCGACGCCGCCCTCGTGGATGGCGCAAAGAAATTTGCAAGGGGCAAGTGGATGACGGACGAGGCCGGGTCTTGCCAGGACGGCGGCACGAAACACCACGCACGCACGCACGCAACCAACCCGCTTGGCATTCCCCACTGTGCAGCCAGTACCAAAGCCAGAAGGCGGCGGAGGTGGCGACGCTGGAGCAGCGCATCCGCGCCTACATCGACTCGGGCGGCGCGCCGGCCGCAAGGTCCAACCGGCGTTCGGTCAAACGAGCCTACGGTGCGGACGCGGACGCTGATGAGGACGCGCCGGGTGCGAGCTACGGCAGCCCCGCCCTCCGGCCCGCGTTCGGCGGCGGCAGCGGCGGCGGCGGCTACCGCGGTGCGGGCAGCAGGGCAGTGCGCCGCCAGGGAGGTGCCGGGAGCAGGGCCGCAGCCCGCAACGGCCGCCGGGGCGCGGGCAGTGCCGCCGGCGCCGAGGCGGCCGGTGTCGCGGCGGCCGTGCTGGTGCCGACCATGCTCCAGCAGGTAACCATTCAGCCCGTCGGAGCTCCCGCAGGGCCAGGCGGGGCTGCGGTCGCGCCGCTGCAGCCCATGCAGCTGGCGCCGTCGCAGCTGGTGGCCCTGGCGCGCGGCACGGAGGCGCTGGCGGCGGGGCAGCGGGAGGTGGCGTTTGAGCGGTCGCTGCGCTGTCGCGCAGAGGCGCAGGCGGGGCTGCTGCGCGGCGCCATGGCCCGGCTGCGCGCCAAGCTGCGCACCGCCACCGAGGAGCTGGCGGTGGCTCGCGCGGACGCCATCTCACCGGTGCGCGTCGGGGAGTTGCGGAGACTGGTGTGCCTGCCATGGCGATTGTATAATTGTACTGCATCCCGACACACGACACAAGCTCATGCTTCCTGCGGCGTCCCACGCTCCGCCGCTGCCACCCGCATGGACTGCAGGACGAGCACCGGCAGCTGCAGGCGGACCTGAGCGTGTGCCGCGAGCAGCTCAAGAGCTGCAGGGCAGAGAGCGCCCGCCGCCAGAAGGCGCTCACAGTGCTGCAGGGCCTGGTGTCTCAGGACGGCACCGCAGCCGCCGCAGGCGTCAGCGCAGCCGGTATCGGCGCGGCCGCGCCCACGGCCTCCTCAGCTGCTCGCATGCGCGCAGCTGGCGGCTTCGCGGCCACAGCCGCGGCGGCGCCAGTGCCGCTGCCGCCTCGCATCGCGCCCACCACCAACCTGGGCGTCACCTTTCCCCTGCCGCCTGGCTTCGACTCGTTTGATGGCACGCCGTTTGGGCTGGGCGGTGGCGCATCGGCTGGAGACTCTGACCCGCTCCCGGCAGCGCTCGAGGCGGCGGCGGCGGGCGCGCGGACCACAGCTGTGGCGCTTGAGGCGGAGCGTGGCGCGCGTGCGGCGCTGGAGGCGAAGCTGCGAGAGACCAAAGCTGCCCTGGACCGAAAAACCATCCTGCACAAGTGAGCTCACCGGCAGGGGCGGCGCTGTCGTCCGCTTGAACCCTTGAGCTCTTGCAATCAAAGTTACCGGTACCTTGTATGCCCCAAGTAATGCTGCAGCAATCATGGTCTAACGCACCATCGGCTGTCACTGCAGGGAAACGAAGCGGCGCGTGGAGGAGCTGGAGGCAGCTGCCTCGCAGCGCGTCACCGCCGCAGTTGCCGACAATGGCGCCGAGGCGCGCGCCAAGAGCCTGGCCGCCACCCTCTCTCGCAAGGAGGCGCTGGTGCGGGAGCTGCGCGAGAAGCTGGAGGCAGCCACGGCGGCGGCGGAGCGGGGCGACGCGGCGGCGGCGGCGGGCGGCGAGGAGCTGGAGGCGGCGCGCAGGGCCGGGTCGCGCATGAAGGCTGACCTGGCCAGGCGTGAGGCCGCGCTGAGGGCCGCCACCGTGGAGCTGGAGAAGGTGAGGCAAGGGGCTTGCAGTTAAGCGCCCAAGCGAAACCCAAAGAAACTTCATGGAGCCCAGGCACATGCGATAGTGGTGGAATTGTCCTGCATGGCGGGCCGCCATGCGCCACGTGTTTGGGCAGGCCATCATATCAGCAGGACTGAAGCATACAACCTACGCATACAGCCCTATGCTTACTTAAGTTGTTTTTTGCTTTGCGTCCACAGGAGCGCAAGATGCTGGCCGCGGCCACCAAGCAGCTGGACGAGGGCTCGCGGCGCGCGGCGGCGGCGCGGCGGCAGGCTGCCTCCGCAGCGGCGGCGTTGCGCCGCCGAGCGGGCGAGCTGCTGGAGGGCCTGCGCGGCCTGGCGCGGCTGCTGCTGCAGGCGGTCGCTGCCATGGACGTGGCGGCGGACCGCCTGCGGCAACACCGGCCCGCGGCGGGGCCGCTGGCCTCACAGCCGGCAGTGGCAGCTGCTGCTGGCGGCGGAGGCAGCCTCAGCAGTGACAGCAGCAGCAGCGGCGGCGCGGCGGCGGCGGGTGGCGGTCTGATGTCAGCTGTGGACATCTCTCAGCTGACGAGCCTCTCGCTTGACGACGTCCGGCACCTGTTGGGGCCGGAGGTGCTGCCGCCCGGCTTCGGGCGCGCAGGCGGCGCTGACGCCGACGCGGAGCGGGCGCTGCTGGCGCAGCCACACCCGCTGTCCAACGGCAGCGGCGCCAGCGGAGCAGCGGTAGCAGCATCGCTGGAGGCGGCGCAGCGTGTGGGCGACTTGCTTGCTGTGCTGGAGGTGGCTCTGGCGACGGTGGCGGACGCGTGCACGGACGCGCCTGCAAGCCCGGCGTCAGCCACCGCTGCGGCCTCATCTGGAGGTTTTTATGCTATGGATGGGGAGTTGATTCGGGATCAGGTGCTGGCGGCAGAGGCCAATGCGGCCGACCCTGCCTCAGTAACGGCGCCGGCGGCCGCCCTGCGGGGTCGTGGGAGCGCATGGGCGTCGGTGGCTGGCCGGGGCGGCAGGTCAGGGGCGACGGCGGGGATAGACGACATGGAGCGGTGGGATGCGGGCACACTGCAGGCGCTTGTGAGCAAGGCGCAGGAGGAGGCGCAGCGCGCCGAGGGGGCGCTGGCGGTGGCGTTGCAGCGCGCCGGCGCACTGTGATTTCGCAAGGCGAGCGCGGAGCCTCCTGCAGAGCCTTGCGTGCCGGGTCAGGCAGGCAGCACGAAGTGTCTGCTGCAAGCACCTGCCGAACTGATGTGAGCCGTTGATCATAACCCGCAAGTGAGAGTGGACGCATTGGTCAGGTATTCTGCGGACTTTCAATGGCTTGACGACCATGACAAAATGCTGCCGTGGGTTTGATGCCGCTGAACTGCAAACAAACGTGCCAGCACCCGCAATCGGGTCAAGGCTGGTATAAGTCGTAACGTTTGATTCCAGTTCCCTCCCGCATACGGAACGTGTATGGGGGGTAGTTCATTCCAGAAACCGAAGCGAGTCGACCATGGGGGGTTGGCCGGGGTTCGGGGGAGCTGTAAGCATCAAAACGCTCCGCGGATGCCAAGGGACGCTTACAGGAGCGGAAGTTACTGATTTTACTGGAACTGGGTGCCGCCGAGAGCTGCGGAGCTACCATACCATATCTATTGTTCGTGAGATTATAACATGGCGCGCCTAGGCTGCAGAGTTTGACTGAGTGCATAGCAGTCGTGGCCCTGGGGTCTCAACACAGCGGGCATCGGGCAGCATCCGTACGTGTAGCGAAGGGGAGGGGCCGATGGAAGGGCAGAATCTGGGAACCAGAAAGAACAACAAAGCAGGCACAGGACGGGTACGGTCCGCGATGCAGTTGCACGCACACGTACCTACGTAAGTAACCCTGGCAGAGGAGGGACCGAGGGAGGCACCTGACGCGTGGGCCTGGCAAGCAGGTGCACCCCCGGGGTCTAGGAGGCTGCGGCAAACCACACACCATGGACAGGACGGGGGGTTGCTGCTTAAGCGGCCACCACCGGCCTTACTGCTTCCTACGCGGGTCCTGGGCTGCCAGGTGGGGGATCAGCCCCGCTTTGAGCCGCCGAAACGGTGCCGCGCAAATCTAGAACACAGAAGCCCGCGTGCGGTTGCTCAACATCAGGACGGCCTGGGCTGTGATGAACGTTCGACTTCCTTTATAATATTCCGGGGGAATGTGGCTCAAAGCCATTGTATCCCTAGGTCATATTGACACAAGCCTTCACGCAGGTCTCCACTTCGTGAACGCTTCGCCCCAGCCATCGGCGCGGGACCCGAGATGCTCGCGAAACTTGCCAAACCGAAATCTTTCCATATTAATGAGTGGCATTGCTACTCATTAATATAACTTATGATTTTTTGGCGCGATACAGGACCGAAACCGTCGGCCGTGGAAGTAACCATGGCCTTACCACACACACGGTCCAGGCTGTATTGCTGCTTTCATAATTCACAATGGTACTGATATGCTACTATCGTTTTGCACTTACTCTTATTTCAAGGTTGTTTTTAACTGTTAGACACACTGCCTGACTCTTCTAGCCCCGATCACGCAGGCCGGGCATAAACTCATAGATAATCGCTCCCTTAACATTATAAGTATCAAAACTTGAGGCCTCGTTGCTTGCGGCTTGCAGGCTTCCTGCTGCTGAGCAGGCCCATGCCGCTGAGGCTTTGGAGCAAGCTCTGTCTGTGCTATGCATACGCAAAGGAAGCCGAGCCATCATCGGGGTTGGAGGAGGCGACTGCTGCACGCCCGGATAATTTCTTCCATGCTACTCCAGCAAATGCGGAGCCTAATATTGCTCCAGCATCAACGAATGCTAATCCTGTTCGAGCAGAGGCGATAAGCGAAGAGCCGTCTGCGGGGAGTCCGGGGGTCGACGGAGATGATTCTCACAAGCCGGAGCCTCAGGCGCAAGCAGAAGCTCCAGCACCGCTTGATGCAGATGCTCTCCTACGCCAAAGATATCTTGCCTACACGGCTGTACGGCCCGCAAGTGCCGAGGGTCGCTACACATTGGGCCCGGTCGCGCTCCTCGACGAACATTTAAGGTCCGCTGCCGGCTCATGTGATAACGGCTGCTGTGTAGATGCTTAGCATGCAGCGAGAAGGTGTAACGGCCCAGCCGGGCGTGGTTTTGGCGGGGACCGTTCGCCTGCGCCGGCGCTTTTGCGCCTCCCGTTCGGCGACAGGCTCACCCACCCACTGCCCTCTGCCCCACCGCACATCGCCCCACCTACGTGCTTGCAGGTCTTCGGAGCGCAGCAGCTCACGTTGGAACACGACGCCCTCACCCGCCAGCCACGCCGGCGCGTTCAGCCACCACGCGCCCAGCTCCGTACGCGACGCGAGCTCCGGCTTCGCGCAGCTCACGGCCGCAGCGGCAGCAGGCGGCGCTGCCCTTCAGGCCCACGCCCACGCCCATGGCCAGGCCCATACGCGCAGCCGACTGGGGGCGGGCGCCAGCCCGGTGGCGCCCGGCTGGGCGCCCGGGCTCTCTCCATCGCCCTCAGATCCTGATTTGACCATGCCGCGCTCCCTGTCCGAGCCCACACACACCACCAACGCCACGGAGGCCGGCGGCACGGACCCCGCGGCCGGCGCCTACGTGGGTCAGCTGCCGGGGCCGCACCCGCAGTGGTCGGCGCCGCAGGAGGGCGAGCTGTCGTCGGGGGTGCTGCTGCACGCGGAACACCTGCTGCGGCCGCGGCGGGCGGTGGCCCAGTCCGGGCCTGGCACGGATGGCCGCCCGGGCGCCAGCCATGCCACGGGCACGCGGGCCGGAGGCAGTCGGTCGCAGCTGACCCGGAGCCGCTCCGGCTCGCTGGGGCAGCAGGCGGAGGCGGGGCTGCACAGCAGGATGGGGCCGGGCGGCGGGTTTGGCGCCGTGGCGGGCGCGGCGGCGGCACCCTTCGCGTCACGGCCGCAGCTGGGCCCGGATGTGGACTCGGCGGTGGCCGCGGTGGCGGCTGCAGCAGCAGGTGGCTCTGTGCACAGGGGGGAGCCGGGGCCAGGAGAGGGGCCGGGCGGGGCGGCACCGGTGCCTGTGGGGCACCGGCGTCAGGCCATGAGGGTGGTGGTCGGCGACGGATCTCACACGCGCACGGTCACGGCTTCCGCCAGCCTATTGCCAAGCGGCGAGAGTGCGGCGGGAGCGCCAGGCAGCGCGCCCACCTCACGGCCCACGCTCGTGCCGTACTATGGCGGCTTCCGGCAAATGAGCGGTTCATCTTCCAGCCCCAGCCCCCTGACCGCCAGCCAGATGCAGGAGGCGCAGCAGGCACAGCACCCGCATCCGCATCAGCACGCGGTGGCGGTGGCGGGCGTGGCGGGGGCGGGTGCAGCGCCGGCAGTTGCCAGCGCTGGGACAGGGACAGGGACCGGGGCCAGCGGCAGCAACAGCTTGCTGTTCAGTGCGACGTGCAGGCTGCCCAGCGGTGCAGCCGCACCTGCTGTGGCCTCGGGCGCCGGCGGGGTGGGCGGCGGCTCGTCTGCTGGGCTGGAGCACATCTCGCTGTTCCCCATCACCCGGCACATGCCGCACGCGGCGCCGTTGATGGCTGTGCCGGAGGCCACCACCATCGAGGACGACGGCACGCTAGGGACCGATGTCATGGGGTTGGCACGCGACACCGTGATTGGGCTGTCGGTGGATCCCGCCCTCATCCATGTGGGCGGCGGGGACAGTACGGCGGCGGGCTTTGCCATGCACGGGGGGCTGGCGAGTGGCGGCGCCGCCATCACCACCGCCGGCACCGGCCAGGCGGCGGGTGCGCACGCGGCCGGCATGTCGGGGCATTCGGCGACGGGGACGGCGTGGACGGCCAGCATGGACATGATCCCTGCGGCCGCCACGGTGGCGGCGGCGTCCGAGGCACGCCGGCGGCAGACGGAGCACCACTTCCCGCAGCACCAGCACCAGCTACAAGGCCAAAGCCAGCACCAGCCTGCGGATTTCTCGCTGCAGCCGAGGGGGCCGGCGTTTGGCTTCCCACAGCACTCGCATCAGCCGGATCATGGCCAGCAGCCGACCCAACAACCGCAACCACAGCGGCAACCACAGCAGCAACAGCAATCGCAACAGCCCGTGGCTTGGGGCAATGTTCAGCCTTCGCAAGCAGCAGCGGTGCCGCCTGCGGCGCCACCTGCGGCCTCGTCCGCGCGGTGGAGGACCGTGGCCGCGGGCGGCGCCGGCCCGCCCGGCCCGCTGGGCGCGGCTGCAACGGCATCCGGCGCGAGTAGCAACGGCACGGGTGGTGCCGGCGTGCAGGGTGTGCTCCAGCGCCTGGGCTCGCGCAAGAGCTCGAGGGAGCAGAGCAGCGGGCGCCTGCCGGCTGTGGCGGGCAAGCCCGGCCGGCTGCCGCGGCACGCCACCCAGGTGCGCGCGTCGAACCACCGCTGTCGCGAGGTTTAGCAGCCTGGAAATGTGACGCTGCCATGCGGATGATTGACTACACTAGTGTCGACCTTGAGCTTCTTTCAATGCCGAACCCATCCCGCATTCCTGCGGCCCCCAACTGCCCCACCCATGCAACACTTTCATCCGTCGTGACTACAAAAACATGTGCGCGCCTCCCATATTCCCCACCGCCACAGGTGGCGTTCCTGCAGATGCTGCAGTTCGGCTCCACCGGCGCCGTGCCGCTGCACCAGCTGGCCACCTGCGACATAAACCGCCTCAGCCGCGAGCTGGTCGCGCTGCAGTGGGTGGGCCAGGGCGGCGGCGGCGCCGTGTTCCAGGTGCGGCGGGGCGGGGCGGGGCGGGGCGGGTGGATGGGTGTGTGTGTGGGGGGGGGCGAGCGTCCACGTGACGGCGTTATGCAATCAATGCGAAGTGGGGCGGTGCGGGGTGGCATCGTGGCAGGCGTCTGCGTTGGCAGTGCTGGGTGGGCTGGCAGGGGGAGGGGCAGGGGAAGTGGAAGCAAAGGCGCAACGGGCATGCTTGTCTGGCACACGCAAACGCACGTCGCTGCAAGCCCGAAACTCACTCTGGAACGGCCGTCGCGTACGCACCCGCAGGCGGCCTGGCAGGGCGCCTCCGTGGCGGTGAAGTTCCTGCTGGCGCAGCAGCCGGCGCACGTGGACGCCACCGCGCTGGAGGCCATGGTGTCCATGGCGGTGCGCCACCCCAACGTGGTGAGCTGGGGGCTGCGTCGCTTCGGCGTGGCATTCGGGCTCCCTTTCCACACCGGCCTAGCGGGGGCCACGGGCCGGAAGTCGCGCCGACCCAAACCGCCACCATGACGCCCGACCGCTTGTCCCTTGGCGCACACCATCACTACCACCGCCGCAGGTGCACACCTACTGTGCCGAGGTGACGCGGCTGACGGAGGCGTCCTTCGCCGAGCCCGACCACCCCGTCGACCCGAGCGCCCCCTGGGGCTGCGGCGCGGACGACACGTCGCACAGTGCCAGCGTGAGTGGGGCCGGCTGAGGCCGGCTGAGGCCGCTCCGCCGGGCAGCATGCCGAATGGCCCAGGCGAAGGCGCGGCCCAAACTGCTGCCCAGCTCCTGTTGCTCACAATACGGTTTCTGACAGCTTCGCCTGGTGCACCCTTGAAATCCTCACGAAAGCGAATCCATACCACCCACACTATCATACGTGTCCACATGGCTTCCCCACACACACACCCGCAGGCGTTGTACAACGCGCTGATGCTGAGCTCGTACGCGGGCACGGACCACCTGCCCACCGGAACCGTGCGCGCCCGCTCGCGGCTGCAGCACATGTCCAACGCCGTGGATGCTGCGGCCGGCTCGGCCGGCGGCACGCCGCAGCAGCCGCACCAGCACCCGCAGCAGTCGGGGGCGCAGCTGCTGACGCAGCGGCTGTCCCGCGGGGGCGGCAGCGCGGGCCAGACGTGCAGCTCGCTGAGTGGCGGCGGACCTGGCGAGGCGGCTGCGGCGCGGCGGGTACGTTACCTGGGACATTCGTGGATTGTGCGCGTTGCACCTGCCCTGCCCTTGAAACTCCCAGTGCGTGCCGCCACGCCTACTTTGGGTTGCCTTGAACCCCAAGCTTCATGCTGCTCGCACCCCAGACGCAGTCTCAACTGGAGATCTTACGTGCGGAGGCTGCGCGACACACCGGCGGCGCCGGGGCCGCGGCTGGAGGCGCGCACGTTGACGCGCCGGGCACTGAGTCCCTGTTCTTCTCGGAGGAGGGGTGAGCGAGCGGGTGCATTGGCCTGACCCGGCTGCCTTCAGATCCTGCCGCCACACCTTCCCAGCATCCGCGCCTGCGCAGCCATTTGCTCTTGTCGACTGTTGTTGCGATGATCGCCCGCACTCACTCGCGCCCACGTTGTGCCGTACGTGGCAACACAGGTTCGGTGAGCCGGACCCTGCCAGCCACGGAATGGGCTGGAGCGTGCGCCAAGTTCTGGGCTACCTCAAGGCCCGCCCCGGCATGTATCTCACACACATCATCATGGGTGAGGCAGGCTCCGGCGTGCGTGACAGGAGGCATGCACGTTGGCGCGTGCAGCAGCGGTGCCTGCTACAACGGTGCCCCTCCCCCGTGTGCCCAGCTTGCGTGGGCCCTCACTGCTACTCCATATGATAAGTTGGTCATCCCTAACGAGTTAATGCCCTACACCGTGCGTCCAATCCCGGCAGAGCACTGCGACCGCGGCTCTCTGCTGTCCGCAATCAAACGCGGCGTCTTCTCCATGGAGGGCCTGCCGGAGGACTCCGGCAGCTTCGCGGCAGCTGCAGCAGCCGCCACGAGCAGCGCTGCAGGACTCATGGCTACCAGCAGCACCGCGCTGGGTGCGGGGCTGCAGACCACGCCCACGTCCGTGAACGCCGCCATGGCGGCGGCCGGGGGGACGGTAAGCGGCGGCGCCGCAGGCGGTGCAGAGGCGGTCAGCTCGACCCGCCTGTCGCGCCGCGTGGTGCTGCGGGCGTTGCTGCGGACGGCTCGGGATGTGGCTCAGGTGGGTGCAGTCGCAGCGGGCTGGCGCAGAGCGGCACACTCCTCTTAACTGTTGCTGTTGGGTGTAGGGGCGGGTAGCGCCTAGGCGGGAATGCTGTGCGCGTGCCGGAGCATTTTGGCATGGCCATCATTCTGCTTATCCTCTGCATCGCAGGGCATGTGCCATCTGCACACCAACGGCATCATTCATGGAGATCTGGTGAGTAAGGAAACGAAGCGTCTTTTGTGCGCGCTTGCCGCGGCGCGTCGTCGTCTACCAACATGTCCGCACCGATGCACTAGGGACGTGCTTGCGGCCGTGCCTGTAATGAGTGTGTGCGCCCCCCTCCCCGGAATGCGCCGCCGGCGTTTGCAGAAACCCGGCAACGTGCTGCTGCGCGGTTGCCGTACCGACCGGCGTGGCTTTGTGGCAATGGTGGCGGACTTCGGGTTGAGCAAGGTGCGCTGGACAGGACTGCTGCGAGCATCCGTGCTGGTTCTGTGGCTGAATAACTAGCTCCGGTCCCAGGCTCGTGCGTGGCGTGTGTCCTCCCGGCCTCCTACCTGTGTCGTCAATGACTCCCGCTGCCTGGTGCCTGCAGTTGACGCACGGCGACAAGCCGCTCGAGCTGCACCACTGGAGCACGGTGACCGTCATGGTGGGTGGATTGTAAGCGCGTGTTGTTGGGCGGACACCTTGGGGCACTTGCTACACACACATGGCGGGGGGGGGAGGGGGCTGCGCGTCAGCTTGTATGCGCGTACCCCTGTGCGGCTGAGGTTGCGCGCTGTGGCTGAGTGGCTTCTGGCTGCGCAACCATGTGCAGGCTCCGGAGGTCATCATGGGCCGGTGGCTCAAAGCCTCAGGTAAGACACGTGACCAACCATGATTTCACCTAGCGCCTGTTGACCCGCTTACCGGTCGCACGCTGTGAACAGGGATACCGTACACCAAAGCCCGTTTACAAAGACAGCGTCCAGGCTGCAACCACTTGCAGTCCACCCAGCCCCGATACTATTCCTGACCGGACCTGCCCCAGACCTGTCCCAACCTGCCCCCCAACCTGCCTGCCGTCCACAAGAGGAAATGGTGCCGAACATGCTCTAAAACGCGCATGCCACTGGTCCGCCCCCGGTGCAGACGTTTGGGCGTTCGGCGTGCTGCTTTGGTCGATGCTCAGCGGCGAGACGATGCCGTACGGTCAGGCCACGGTGCAGCAGATCCTGCGCGGCGTGGCGTCAGGCACGGTAAGCCGTGAGGCGTGAGGCGTGCCAACACGCCGTGGGTGGGTCGTGCAGGAACGGTGGTGCGTGAAAGGCCAGCGCAAGCAAGCACGCGGCCATGCGGCAGACGGGTGGGCAGCAATTTGAGGGAGAAGGCACCTGGTCAGGGTCGAACGTGGGCGCTCGCGGTCATCAGCATGTGTCGGTGTGTGTGCGGCCTGTCGGTGTGCCCAACGCAGCTAAAGCCGGACTGGCCCACCCACGCGCACCCCGCGCTGGTGCGGCTGGGCAAGGCCTGCCTCAGCACCAACCCCGACATGCGGCCGTCATTTGACGCCATCGCCAAGGTGAGCGCTGATGCGCTAGAGACCATTGGCACGCGACCCGCTAAGAGCTCCAGGGCGTATTACTGCCGAACATGAGTTAGTGTGAGATGTGCAAAGCGCCATCGCCACCCAAGCAACGGTCCTTGCCTGCGTCGTTGTCCGCAGGTGCTGACAAAGATCGAGGGCAACATCCGGAACGAGCTCAGGGTGCAGCGTGCCGCCGAGATGCAGCAGCTGCAGCAACTGCAGAACGAGAGCAGCGCCGGCAGCACCGCCGGAGGCCGCTTCACGCGGGGCAGCAGAGGCCTGAGCGGGGCAGTCGCGCACCCGCTCGAGCGGCTGAGGACGAGCAATGCTTAGTCCGCACATACCCGCGCTGAGCATGGGACTGACGAGGCAGCCTAACGCCTCGATAACCCGTTGTTTTGACTTGGGGGGGGTCTGGGCGTGGGTTGCCGTAGTGGCTCTGGTGCGTGCGTGTATACCACGTGCTCGGACCAGCGTACCGGAGCCAGGTAGACTCATTGCCGAGCTGTTAGGTGCAGGGCCGCAGGGTGTGGGCATGTGGCCCACCATCCTCGTGCCAGCGAGCAAATGGTAACAACGTTCACGGACGGGGAGTGCATGGCTTGGCGTGGGGCGGCTCGGTTGCAGCTAGGGTTGTTGCGTACGGGCTATCGGCAGACGTGCAGGGGCTGACTTGGGAAGACGCAGTCATGGCACGGACTACGTAGAGTGCCCGAGGTTTATCGTCACGTGTTGCCTAATGTGCTTTCTAATGTGCCCAGTAGCTCAATAGCTGCTAACCCCTTTGAGAGTATTATAGGCACCGATGCCAGCGGTCTAAGTTCGTCAGCGTGTCATGAAGTGGATTTTGTTTTTGGTGACGGAATGCTGTACTGGGGTAAGTTATATGGAGCTGTTTAAAGACGTTTCGTTCTCCTTTTGGGTTATCAATGCCCCGGGAGGTGCAGCAGAAGCTGCAATCCTCGCACGTGACCAGGGACAGATGAAGTGATGTAGGGGCAGGGTTGCAGGTTTGAGAGTGGAGTTTGGAGTTTGGAGCCGGTCGCGGGACGTGTGTGCATAGGGCACGCCTAGGTGCCACCTCAAGAAGGTTATCAGGCTTCTCCTGCACTCCTACCCATTTGCTTGCCCATTTGGGGGGGATCCACCGCTTTGCCGCCGCGAGCTGCTACCACCGTGCGCTCGTGTGGTCATCGTGCGGCATCGTGATTGTCTTCATTCGTACATTTGCATACCGCATTCTTCCACGCCGTGAGCCAGAAATGGTTGCCCATCAAGATTTATATTCCCAGTAAGCTGCAGCAGCTAGCGGAGTGTTGCGGCTACAGGACGTCGTGTTGCTGTGCTTGTGCTTGAATAGCTGAACGCGGCGGCCGGGCACTGCCTGGCGGTGCCTGTACCAACCGACCCCGGCTATAGCCGGGAGATGAGGTAGTTTCGACATACCTTCGGCCTCAGACGGGAGACGTGACGGGGACTCAGCCCCCTTTTCCAGCCGCGCTGGAAAGACACCTCTTCTTGTCTATTCCCAAAGCGCCGGAGCACGCCTGCGTGGTACGAGTGATCCTTGTCGGTACCTGGAATGTGTGACGTTGCGCTGTCATGATGCGAGTTTATTGCACCTTACCCCGCTCTCAACACGTGAGACTGGTGGAAGTGTGAGGTGTTCATGTTAACTTGTCAAGGAGTCTAGGTACCGTACTAGGCGCTCCGTGTGGAAATGGTCAAGGAAGTTGGTGCGCGCAACGTAACGCTCACGTGCGGACCAGCCGACGGGCGCTTCAGAGTTGGGACTGTGCACCATTGTGTGTGCGCGACGGTGCGGGGTATGGTTAATCGTGTTTAATAAAGAAGGTGGTTCTTCCGGCTGAGCCCACGCCACGTCCGCCGCACGGTTGGTGTACAGGCAGTGTCCAGTCGCTTCCAGCACACAAGCACAAGCACAGCAGGCGGGAAATCGTCTAGTCGCAACACTCCCGCTACCAGCGCGGCCTACTGCATACTGTACTATGCTCGCCAGTAAAGACCGCTAATCCGGCACCGGCCGGTCTCAACCCCGCTTTTGCCCTCCCCCACGTGGCATTGCCCCTCCCCCCAAGCCTCCCCCGTGCCCCTCTCCGCGCCTCACACACTGCACGCCGCGACTGCTGGGCCCAAAACTTCTCTGCGTGTGCACGAATACAAGGAACTTTCTCTTCGTCAGAGCCGCAGGCCGCCGCAGGGCGACGCTGCGGCGCGCGTGTAAAACCCGCATGTTGGGAAACCTGGTCGAGCGTCGAAGGCATGCCCCACCCTAAGATTGGCATGCCGCAGGGTCAGTCTCCCACCCTAAAGGCTGTCTGATACATGCAGCCCCTGATTTTATTACTTTTAACGCAGTGAACACATAGTCCTAACGGCGCTTCATGATGAGCGAGGCCGAGCGGCACCGTGCCCCGCTGACGCGCACGGTGAACCGCGATGTCACCAGGAATACTTGAACTATGCACCCTTACACTAGTTGATAGCTGAAACACGCGGAAATTCGGCTTGCAGAGTTTTATGGACACAGATACCTCCGCTGTGCCTCAGTAGTAAACATGTATCTTGTATACTTGAAGCTTATGGCTTCTGATTTGCCTGGCGCTCGCTAGCGGCGTGGAGCGCGAAGTCCACACCCGCGAGGGAACACTCAACAGGCGTTGAGTCTGCCCGAGTCGCCCCAGGATGCCTCCTTGGACGGATTACACCTGGATAGTCGTCTGCGGTGCGCTGGCGTCGTTCTTCACGGTGCGCTGGGGGAAATAATGTGCGTGCATTGCGCCAGGGGCTCGGCTTCTCGTTTCGAAAGCACTACCTTATTCTACATAACAAATCGTATTGATGCATTGAACGCAGGCGTATGGAATCGGTGAGATGCACGTGACGGGGGTCCTAACAGCCGGTTCCTAACCCCCGGCCTCCTACGAGCCTATGAGCCTACGAGCGCTCTGCGAACTCAAGCGCCAGGCGGCGCGACCTGGCGACTCAAAGGCAGCAACCTGCTATGCACGGAAGGGGCACAGGCTAGCGGAGCAGGGGTGTGGGCGGGAGGACCGAACACCGACACGCACGGCCTTCGCCACAGGCACGCGCTGAAGTCCGACCACGCCAGCTGTGTATACACGCACTTGCGGCCTTGCACGGGCTGTCCTCCCTTGTAACCCTGCATCCACAGCCACGACAAGCGAATAAGCGTAACACCCTCGAACCATCATACCACAGGCGCCAACGATGTCGCGAACGCGTTCGGCAGCAGCGTGGCCGCGCGCACCCTAACGCTGAAGCAGGCGCTGCTCATTGCCTCGGTGTGCGAGTTCGGCGGCAGTGTTTTGCTGGGCGGCCAGGTGACACGCACAGTGGCAGGCGGCATAGCACGGCTGGTGAGTCATGCGCGTGCCGTGGGCCCGATTGATAAAAGGCGTTGCACGCGGCGTTGGCAGTCCCTTTGGGTGATCGCGCGCGGGGGCGCCCGTTGCGGTGCAGCGGCCGCGCACCGGCAGCCTTGTGGCCCGGTGCCCCGGCCAGCACCCAGCGGCTGGTGCCGGATACCCTGCATTCGCATGACAAGCCTATGTCCACGACACGTCTACGTCCATGAATGTATGCAACGCCTGCTCACGTGTTGTGTTGCCCTCACTGTGTCTCCGCACTCGCAGTCGACGTTCGAGCGGGTGCCCGAAATCTACATGTTCGGGATGCTGTGTGCGCTGGTGGCATCGGGCACATGGGTGAGCTGGGCGGCAGGGTGGACAGCCTGTGTGTTTGAGGAAACTGTTGATGTTCGGAGAGTCCGGTCCAGCCCGGGAATGCATCAGACATCAACAGAAACGTGTGTGTGCATCCGTACGCGCGTGCGCGCGTGCGCGCGTGCGTGCGCATGCACAGCTGCCAGTAAGGCCGCTGGCTTCTGCGGTGCTTCCACGGCTTGTGGGGTGCGGCTCAGCATAGAAGACAGACCTTGCAAGAAGTAGCTCTGACCACTCTGACTGTGTATGTGCCCCCGCCCGGCTCCAGTTGCTGCTGGCCACGTACCTTGAGCTGCCTGTCAGCACCACCCACTCCATCAGTGAGTTGTATCCGCACGGGGTCGCCACACCGGTATACCTTCCTGCTGCCCGGCCGATGCGATGCTCCGTGCTTTGGCCTCCCACAAGGGCGTAGGCATAGCCGCGTGAACCCCCTGTCCGCCGCCGCCTGCTGTGCTCCCTTGCCGCCGCAGTCGGCGCTGTGCTGGGCTTCGCATTTGTGTACGGCGGCGTGGACGCGGTGGTTTGGCTGCAGCCGACCGACCGGTTCCCGTTCATGTCTGGAATGGTGCGTCCAGGGCGGGAGTGGTCGCGCGTGGCCGCATGGCTACATGGCTAGGTTGGGTGCCCCTGCAAGTTTCATCCTGACCCTGGGTGTGATTGTGCGCTTGCCGTTTCAGCTTCAGCAGGTGGCAATCCAACCGCGAAAGGCCCCTTCGCACAACCCTGTCGCACGCACATCGCGCCCCATGCCCACACCGCGCAGGTGCCCATCATCCTGTCCTGGTTCACCAGCCCGCTGCTGTGCGGCCTGGCCACTGCCGCGCTATTCGTGCTGCTGCGTGCGGCCGTGCTGCGGCGCGAGAACAGCCTGCAGCTCACCTACATGGTGAGCAGCCGCTGGTGGCACGTAGCTGCTGGTCCCATCATGCTTGGTTGCGTTCGCTTGCCGCAGCAGCTGGTTGAAAGGTGCTTTGCGCGGCGGGTGCATGGCAGTCTCATTCATCAGTCAGGACGCCGCCACAGCCCAGTCTGGTGGCTAGGACGCACAGGAGCATTTGCTTCTCGCAAACTGATCATAATGTCTGTCAAATGCACTATGTACAGCTGCTACCGGTGCTGGTCCTGGTCACCGTCTTCGTGAACTGCTTCTTCGTCTTGAACAAGGTGGGCGGGGTGTGAGTGGGCTGTCGCGTTGAGTCGGTCAAACCCCCGGCGGCACTGTCTCGCTGTGCGGTTAGTTGAAAACGTCAGCCGGCAGCTGCTCGTGTCCGGCCTGCGTGCGGTATGTCCACTGCGCTGCTGGCGCCAATGTGGCCGGGCCTGATAATTATTAGCTGCGAAAGTAACTGGAGCGCAGGTTGCTGAGTTGGTCAGCTCCAGGCATGCGCTTACGCACCGTGCGTTGTCCCGCGGATCCGCTCCTCCGCCGCCGTGCAGGGTGCCAGCCGCGAGCTGCCCTGGAGCATTGCCAAGTGCGCCTGGGTCAGTGCGGCTGCGGCGGGCGGCTGCGCGCTCATCACCGCCATTGCTGCGGTGCCGCTGCTGCGGCGCGTCGTGGTGAAGGAAGAGGAGAAGAGGTGCGTGCGAGGATGCCAAGGCGTCGCGGACAACATTGCCAACGGCGCCTGCGTTGCCTTCCTAATCCGAGCACGCACCAGCCATTGTAGCGGCCATTGCTTACCATTTACCCATGGTGCGCGTGTGGCGTGTGCTTGTGGGCCGTCCGGCGCTGTGCAGGTCACGCCGACGGATGCAGCTCTACCGCGCGGCCTCACGTGGGGTAGATGACCCGGCGGCCCGCGGCAGCGCAGGCACGGGCGCCACCGGCGGCCCCGCCACCCGGTCCAGCTCAGCGGCGAAACACGCAAGCCGCCGCGTGAGCTCCAGCGCCCTGGACCACTTCTCCGCCGCCGACGACTTCGCAGCTGGTGGCGCAGGCGGCGACTCCGGGACCGCGCTGCTGGCGGCGCCGCCGGCAGCGGTGGTTGTTGCAACCACCCATGGCCACAATGCCGGCGGCGGTGGCAACGGCGGCGGCGGTGGCGCCTGGGGGCGCCAGTCGCAGCACCAGCAGTCGCCATACGGCGGCCCGGTGCAGCCCCACGATCCGCAGGCCGCCACGGCCGTGCAGTTTCAAGCTGTGTTGCGCCACTCGCACTCGCACTCGCACTCCCAGGTGTCGTATCAGCACCCCTCAGTTGGCAACTCCCAATACGGCATGGCGTCCGCCGCGGAAGCCGGGGGCGGCGGCATGGGTACGACAGAGGACGAGCGCTTCAGTCACGCGACGCAGCACCACAGCAGCAGCGTCGGCGGCGCGGCGCCAGCGGGAGCGCCTTACGGCGCGGGCCGCTCCGCGTCGCTGCCACACCCGCGGTACCTAAAGGACAGTGAGTCGTATGGGACCATCCACAGCACCGCGCCGCCGCGTGCAGGCGCCCTTGCCATGGGCCAATCCATGCGCGCGCTTGCCGTCGACACGCCCGGCGCGGGCGCCGCCACCGGCAGCAGCACGGGCCTGGCCGCGTTTCCGCTCACGGGCTCGGGTCGGCATGGCGCCGGCTCCGGTGCCGGCCCGCACGTGATTGACGCCGCGGCTGGCGCGGATTCCGGCAACGCCCATGCGTCCGGTAGCTCTGCGCCTTCGGCCGCTGTGCGAACGGGCGTGGAAGACCTCGCATTGGGCCCGGGTGCACAGGGAGCGACTGGCGAGGCAGCAGCAGCAATTCCGTCTGGCGCGTCAGGGCAGGGTCAGGTGCAATGGCCTGTGGGCAGTGGTACCGCCACGCCGAGCGGCGAAGGAGTCAACAGCCATCAGGATGGATCGCAAGGCGGTGCCGCTGGGACCGGCAGTGGCATGGCCCGAGGCTCAGCGGGAGCTGCGCTGCAGTCAGGCGGCGGCGGCGGTGGTGAAAGCAGCGGCATCCAGACGCCCGGAGAGGCTGAGGCTGAAGCGGCCGCGGTCGGCTTTGGTGGCGCATCAGCACAGGAGCATCAGGGGGGTGGTCAGCTGGCCCTACAAGGCAGCAGGGCGCAGGGCGAGCCACAGCTGGTGCCACCCGCCGCACCTCAGCCACTGCAGCAACAGGCGCTCCAGCCGTTGGTGCAGCCGCAAGTTCAGCCGATGCATCAAGTACATCAAGCACCCGGTTGGCAGGCGCAACAGGTGCAGGGCTGGAACCAGCCACAGCAGCAGACGCAGCAACTCTGGGGGCAGCAGCAAAGCTGGCAGCAGCAGCAACAGCACCCGCTACAGCAGCAGCCCTTGGCGCCGCAGCAGGGCTGGCAGCAGCAGCCTCAGCAGCAGCAGGCCTGGCAGCAACACGGGTGGCAGAGCCAACAACACTGGCAACAGCAGCAACAGGGCTGGCAGCAGCAGCAGCAGCAGCAGCAGCAGCAGCAGCAGGGCTGGCAACAGCCGCCGCCGCCGCCGCAGCCCCAACCGCAACAGTGGCAGCGAAGCTCGTCGCCGCAATTCCAGCAACCTCAAGCATCCGCGAGAAACTGGAACCCGCAGCAGCAAAGCTGGCATCAGGGGCTGCAACAGCCCGGCTACCCGCAACAGCAGCAACAATGGCCACAGCAGCAGCAATGGCCGCAGCAGCAGCAGCCGTACGGGAATACACCCGGCAACCAAAACGGCTACGGGGGCCAGGCAAACAGTCTTGGCTACGGTCAGAGTGGCAACGCCGCTAACCCATTCGCCCGCCAGAACTACGCAGCGCAACAGGCCGGCCCCATTGCTGAGGGCATGGATTGGACCCGCAAGTGAGCAAATGCACCTTGGAACAACTGCGCGCACCAACGCGATTTGTGTTGCCAATCCTGATGTAGGAGCTGCACAAGCATTTGTAGCCAGACCTGCGCTTTTTCGGCCCTTGAAGTTCGACCTAAATCATTCCGCCTCGCAACGCACTGCAGATCGTTGGGCTGGATGCACCCTGCGACCGCCTACGGCAGCGGGCAGGGCGAGCACGGCCAGGACGAGCACGGCGCCATGTATGACGAGTCGGCGGACGCGAAGGCGGCGGCCGCCCATGACGAGCACGCCGCCTACGATGCTGGCGCCGATTCGGAAATGGAGGGCGGCATGAGCCAGGGCGGCCTTCGGCACAGCCCGTCGGGTGTGGCGGGCGGCGGTGGTGGAGGCGGCGGGCACGCTGCCAACCCGCACTGGCAGAACACCTTTGATCAGCTGAAGGTGATTGATTTGCGCAATCGACCCTGACCTTGCTCTGCGAGCGATTTCACACACCTCACAGTTTTTATGGATCCTGCTTCCGTGCGCACACCCAGCCCGCTCACCCGACCACGCGCAGCACGTTTACTCCTTACCTACCGTATCTCCCCGCGGCTTCCCGCAGGCCATCGTGCTGCACGGCACGCGTGTCAACGTGCACGAGGCGCTGGAGACGGACATGGCGGCGCAGGCCATCCACCTGGCGGCTGAGGTGTTCGACCCCGACACCGAGTACGCCTTCCGCTACCTGCAGGTGGGCGAGTGCGCCGAGTGTGGCTGCCCGCACAGTGTGTGTGCCTGTGCGTGTGCGTGTGGGCGTGAGATTGAGAATGTCATGTGAGTGTGTGCTGTCAAGTACCGTATGCTTTCGGGCTGACTATGGGCTTCCCTGGCAATTGAACACGGGCGCTCCGTCCCGTGCGAGCCTGCGTGGCGTTTGTGTAGCTGCCTCCGCGGCCCTCCTCTGCCGCAATCTCACGGAAGATGCCCGCCTGGCGCCCCCGACTGCTGCTGCTGCCGCCGCCGCAGGTCATCACGGCCATGTGCGACTCGTTCAGCCACGGCGCCAACGACGTCGCCAACGCGGTGGGGCCGTTCTGCGCCATCTGGTACATCTACAACAACATGCGGGTGCGTTGCCGGTTACCGGCACTTGACTTGAGCATCCGAATCCTGAGCCAAACCGTTGGGAAGATTTGAAAAGTGCCCGGTGCCCGTCCGGCGAGCTCTCAATGAGTGTTGCTCTGCGATTGGCGCCGGGGCGGCGGTCTGGGCTGACGCCGCCGGTGCTTCGCGCACGTGCCCGCCATGCAGATCGACTACCAGGCTGACCTGCCGATCTGGATCCTGGTTATCGGCGGCGCGGGCATCGTGGTCGGCCTGGCCACATACGGTGAGTTTGTTGGCAGCGGCCGCTGCGACAGTGCATGCGCGAACGAGCAGTTGCTGTCTGGAGGCAAATTGCGGCTATGCCCCTGCTCGACCTCGTCATTTTACTACTGTTGAACACCTCGGCTGCTCGCCCGGACACCCGGACACCCACCGCACAGGCTACAACATCATCCGCGCCATCGGCATGCGGCTGTCGGCCATCACGCCCGCCCGCGGCTTCTGCATCGAGCTGGCCACGGCCGTGGTGGTGGTGGTCGCCTCTAACTACGGCCTGCCCATCTCCACCACCCACTGCCAGGTGCGGCGGGAGGGGGTGGGGCGAGACGGGGCCCGTGCGCCGCGCGTTGCTTCGCCGCTTTGCCACTTTGTCGAGCTCTGGTAGCTCTTGTTTGTTGTCCTGCCTTTGGCGCACCGCCGCACCGCGCCATGGCGTTGCTCCTTGCCCCGTTCACACCGCATGACCACAAACCCGCCGTCTCACGTTGCCATCCGTCACCGCAACCCCGCCCGCCGACCGTCCGCACGGGCGGCTAAACCCCGCCCCAACACCCCATCCCTAAACAATCACCTTTGCAACCTGCTCCCCCGCTCGCGCGTGCAGGTGGGCGCCACGGCGGGCATGGGCCTGACCGAGGGCAGCGCTGGCATCAACTGGGTGCTGGCGCTGCAATTCTTCCTGGGCTGGGTGGTCACGCTACTCATCACCGGCCTGCTGTCCGCGGCGCTGTTCGCGGCGGGCGCCTACTCGCCCAGCGTCATCCAGGACAACGCCATCACGCAGTACGAGGACACGCTGCTGCGGCTGACCGCGCAGTGAGTCAGCCGGCTGCGTGTGTGTGGGTGTGTGGAGAAACGTTGGGGGGGGGGCGTCGTTTTCATGTCGCACTTGGTAACAAACCTGTTTCGCTGACGCCCTGTGTGTGCCGCTGCACGCGCCGCCACCGCACACGCGCGCAGGCTGGACTCGCTGCTGAACCGCACCAACCAGGCCGCCGTGACCGACCCCGCCACCTGGGGCGCCTACAGCGCGGCGCTGCAGGCGAGCCTGGAGACCAACGCCGCGTACCTCAAGGCCGCGAACACGCCCGGCACCAAGAAGAACACGCGGCCGGTGCAGACCCTGGACGTGGTGGGTGCAGCGGCGGTGCAGGCCCGCGTGGGCGGTGGGGACGGTGGGAGCGTGCCTAGCATAATTAGTCCTCAAGGAACCGAAGCAGCCGGTCCCAGACCTAGTGCAAACGCGCGCGCGGGTGGGGGGCGGTTGGAGGTTGGAGGTTGCCTGGGGCAGCGCGAGCTGTGGGCCGGTGACGGCGCCGCGTGCGCCGGGCCGCGCCCCCTCTCCCGAGTGCGCCAGACAGGCGCACGACCTGTCCACATCGTCTCGTTGTGATTATTCATGCCTTTGACCCCGCGCTAATGGTTCGCCCCGCCTCCTCCTTGCTCACCTCGCCCCAACACCGCCTGCAGAACACGATGACCAGCTTCCTCAACAACACCGTGGTCACCTACCTCAACAACTCGCTGCCGTACATTGGCGGCATGCCGGCCAAGGGCATTGTGCTCCCGCGCGACCGCGGGACGTGAGCGCCTCGTGTCGTTGCTTTTTCGCCCGCATCATTTCGAAAATAACCAGCTGGCGATTCGGGAAGGATTGATCCCTGGGCATAGCGTTTTCGCGGGCGAAGCCACGGGCACGGCGCGGGGTGACGCCTTCGTGCATATCAAGCATTCCAGGCACAAGGCGCAGACGCAAGGGATTTACATGCGGACGGCGGCTGGAGCCGCGTACCATGCCGGCAAATTGTTGGTCCTGCGCAACCACAGATTCCGGGTGCTGCAGCATGTGTTTGAGCCAGATCCTCAGGGCATGTCTTTGCTGGGGTGGGGTGGTACTGGGTGTTTGCATACTGCTTATGCACTAATGGAGATGTAGGCAAACATAATGTCAGTTCTAGCATGGCCACTGGCCCTTCATTCGTTTCCATGCGGGCACGCCAGAAATATGCGCATATGTCAACCCCCTCTCGGAAACCCGCAATCGTACGGCGGTGCACGAACGTGGCCAGAGAAAGACGCACGTGTGGCCTTTGATCTGTGAGAGAGAGCTGTGCGTTTGCGGCACTTGGTTGCGCTGCAGCCGTCGGCACGGCGTGGATGCAATTAGTATTTGGGGTGGGGTTGTACACAATTCAATGTTGGCCGATGAACCAGAGTCCATGATTAGCATGGGTTGCTATCGACCAGGGTGGGACCGTGTGTGCTGTGCTGTGCTGTGCGCTGTGCACCTTGCCCCACCGGGGTGGGGCCAACTCCGCTAAAGTTGTCCAAGATGCCGATGACATTTTACTGTTGTCCGTTGTCAGGTGGGGGTGCATGGGCACGCCGCGTGGCGAACACGGCTGTAGAGATCGTTACTTTGATTGGTCGCATTGATGTGGGTACCTAGGTAGGGATTTCATTCACGGTATAGCAGTACGAAATCCAGCGTCACAACAAGTACCCGTTGGGCGGAGGGACTGGAATTCTCCAGATTTGTTTGGTGTGTTTGCCGCGGTCGTGTGTGCTGGGGTTAGGATCGGACGGCAAGAAGAACAACGGCTGAAAGCTGATGAGGTACGGCCTGCGGAATTGGCGTGTATGGGTGCGTCGCACATGCATGCGTCGCACATGCATGCGTCGCACATGCATGCGTCGCACATGCATGCGCGCACCAGCGCCCAGCGTGACCACGTGAATCCCACATGCTGTAGCCTGTTGGGTGATGGCACAGGATGGCACGACGCACCCGGAGACTCAGATGCATGCATCATGCTCCCGCCTCGCTGGGGGGGGGGGGCACACTGTGGCACTACGGTAGCGCATCTCAGGTTATTCATTCAATCCGCAGCCTCAGCCCAGAGAAGCTGCGCTGCCGTGCGCTGGCATTGACCCGTCTTGTGTTCACTAGGCGCTCTGCAGTTTGAAGCGGGCAGCGATTTAAAAGTTGCGTGGCTCTGTGCCCCATCCGTGCCTGTCATAACCTAGTCAACCGTATTTGGGCACTGTGGCTGTATCATTAAGATGCCCGCAATTGGAAGCCCGTGTCAGCGCTTTCGGCGCTGGCATTGAAGTCGGGGCTGAGGGACTTGCATGTTACTGCCGGGACCCTCACAGATGCCAGACCCAGACGTGTTTACAGTACGCATGGCAACGTCGGCAGCGCATCTTCGTTTTGCACCCCGAACGCGCCCAGCGCACCGGCCCTAAAGGTGCTACAATAGCGACCTGACACTCGAGCATTGCCGCCGCCGCAAGTACGAGGTCGGCAGGTCCGTCGCACACGCACCTATCCCAGCCAATCCACCGAGCATCCGTCACGTGCTCCATGCTCCAATCAACCTAGCAGAGTACCGCGCAGCGCGCTTCCCCACCTGCATGCCGTGGCGGCGTGCGACCTACCCGTCCCGCACGCATCAAGAGATGCAGGGAGAGAGGGCAACCGCACTCGACCGACACCCGCCACCAGCTACATTCCCTTGTTTGCCGTGTACCATTGGACATGCCACCAGTTTCCTCCTGCTTTGTCCACCCCCTACGCGCCGCCCCACAGCCCCGCTCTCTCCCATCCCGCAGCCCGCGGCTGCAGGGCGGGTCGTGCCTGCGGCCAGCGTCCAGCCCGCCACCTGCTCCGGCATTGACTGGCTCCAGCGCCAGCTTCAGCCCAAGCTCCAACCGCGGCCTGCCCGCCTCCTCAGATGGTTCGCCCGTCGTTGGCAAGCCGCTGCGTAGGTCACACGGCATGACAAGGCACGCACACAACATGAGCATGGCGGTCAAACACAGGGTGGGCTTGACGCCCACCCCAACCCGCTCCCGCCTTGCCCGACGTACGGTATGCAATGCACGCGCGCCCGTCAACAGCTGGGAATGCACACAAGGGTTCGGTTCTCGTAACCCCTTTTGGTTTTCGTAACCCCCCCTTTTCCCCGCCCTGCCAGCTCACCTCCCCGCTGGGCATCCTCCGCTGTCCTGCCCCCTCTCCCTCTCCCTCCCCTCCCTCCCGGCCCGCCCACCTGCGCATAGTCCTCGTAGTAGATCTTGCCCTCGCCGTCCGCCGCCACCGTCATCATCTTGGCCAGCTCGTCCTCGGTCAGCGCCTCGCCCTTGCCCGTAAGCAGCGACTTGAATGCCTCCTGCGGTGGAGGGGAGAGGTAAGGGGGCGGGGAGCGGCGGGGGGGGGTTGGGGGGTGGAGGAGGGCAAAGGAATGGGCGGCGGGGTCTGTCCCTCGTCTAGCTCTGTTGGTTTAGCTTGGGCTGGTATTCACAGCCCCACCCATGTCGCTGCTTAACTCCTCATTCTTGGCATGAGTCATAACCGCCACAGCGCTCCGCCCCCCACTGCGCAAACTGCTTGCTTTGTTGGGACTGATTGGGCTCGAGTACGGGAAAACATTACCACCCCTCCGCCCCGACCGCCCCCCGACCATCACCCTGGTCCCGCCTGTGCCTCATCACCCGGCACCCCCACGGTCCGGACCGCACGGCCTTGCCGCCCCTCAGCACCAGCCGTCCAGCGGCGCCTCTCCACCACCGCGCCGCCCCCATATCACACCACCCAACCACCCGCACCCGCACCCGCACCCGCACCCGCACCCGCACCCGCACCCGCACCCGCACCCCCACCCCCCGCACCCCCACCTCCATCCCCGAACCTCACCGCCTCGATGAAGCCGCGGCCGTCGGGGTCGAAGGCGCGGAAGGCGCGCAGCAGCGTGTGGTAGTCGTCCCGGAACAGGCTGGCCTCCTGCTGGATGAGGAAGTTGCACACCACCAGCTCGAAGTTCTCCAGGCCCACGTAGCCGGTGGCGTCCGTCTCCGCGTTCAGCGCCGCCAGCTGGTCCAGGATGTGCGTCATCTGCAGGGCGGGGAGGGGGGGCGGGGGGGAGGGGGCAGGGGCCGGCGGGCACGGGTGGTGGGGAGGGGGTGGGGTGGGGGTGCAAAGATGTTACGAAGGGGGGCCGGGGGCGGTGGCAGTGGCCATCGCCGCAGGCGGACCGTCAGGTCGACCGTGCAGGTATCAGGGGCGTGCCTGGGCGCTATGCCAGCCGTCCTGGGAGTGGCCCGGGACAATGGTGGTGGTGGGCGGGCTGGTAGCTATGCTGCCAAAGCACCCCGGGCATCCGCAGGGATGGCGGGAACTGCGGGAGCCGGCCTGTCAGCCCCGGGCCACGCAGATTCTGCCCCGGCTAATGATGCTTGATCCCATACCAGCCCATGGGGCGCCCCTCGCTTGCCCTACCACTCAGCCGCTGTTTGGGGCACAGCTTCCTGCTGTCGCCCCGGGCTGGCTGTGCTACATGTCCGCGGCGGACATGCCCGCGGTGCCCTTTCCCTCCGCGTGCCTACCTGCACCGCCGTCGGGTTGACTCCACAAGCTCTTACTGCTGTTGGTACGTCCTTGAAGTCTACTAGGCGCGAGCCCTCTTTATGCTCAAAGAGGATGAACGATTCGCGGACGCGTGCCCGCACCCGTTCATGTTTATCGTTAAGCTTGCTCATACTGACGTGTTCGTTGATCAGAGGTTCGGCAGGTTATAAAGCTATCCCAGTAAGGCGCAAAGCTGAGACTGCTTGGTTCCAAGTGCCGCGCGTTAGGACAGGCTTTTTATGTTTTTGTTTCAAGTTCTCAGTATAACACGGTGCAAGCCGTTCGACAAATTAGTCCAGTCGCGGATTTGCGGGATGAGCAAAATGGGCAGCTTCCCACTCCCAGGGCTGTTTTGTCTGCCTGCAAAGTGCGCAGGGCGCATATGAAACGCAGGGTTTCCGTGCACACACCTCAATGTTAGCGCTCACGATTCACTGCTCTCACGAACCGACAAGCTTTTCGAGAGAATGAAATTGTCGACATAACTTGCCGGAAGCTGGAGCAGCTTCCATGTTGTCCAGCATGTCTAGCATGCAGCGGCTGTCTGGCACCGCGACGCCGCGCAGGGGCAACGGCGCGGGGGCAGGAGGCGCCGGGACAGCCGGACCAACCGCTGCGCCCGACACCCCGCCGCGCTCACCCATGGGTTGCTCACGCGGCTCATGGCGACTCCCGACCGGAACCATTACCGGTAAGACGCGTGACTGAAAGCTATCCCTTGCATCCCATTCGCGGTCCCGTTGCTGATTGCCGCATTGCAACCTGGAGGGACAGGCCGATTAGCAAGAGATGCCCTGAGCAGAGACCACACACCACATCCCCCGCGCGGCGCCGCATCCCACTTTGCAACGGCCATTCACCTTGCCCACGGTTTTATCCCCGCACCTGGCGCGCCCTTTGCGCCTGCTTCGCACGCGCTACGCAGCTCTGGTGGCGATAGCGGCGATTGCCGGAGTGCTCATGCTGTGTCTGGCCGCGTACGCCGACCACAGCAGCCGGCCGCGCTACCGCCCGGGCGCGCAGCACAGCCACGACGGCTCTGATAATGGCGCCTTCCGGACCCACAGCGAGGATAGCATCGGCGGCGGGCTGACCGGCTGGGTGAAAGCACACCTGTATTCTAGCAGCAGTAGTAGCAGCAGCAGTCGGGGCGGCAGTAGCAGCAAGGGACGCCCCGGGAGCCGGGCGTTCCTGGCAGAGGTGCTGCCACTGCGGGTGGTGCTGACGGCGCCCATGGAGCTGGCAGCGCCCCGCGGCAGCGACGGAAGCGGCTCCGTCACTGTATCGGGGAGACAGGCGCTCACGGTACGGACCTGGTTGGCGTAATGTGCTGGGGGTGTGCCGTGGCGTGTGTGAGGGTCCCCTATTGATTTCCGGATGCCCAACTGGCTGACTATAGCCGCTGCCTATCCTGCTACTGCTCTTGCTGCTGCGCCTGCCGCTGCTGCTCCCCTCCCTTTGTAATGGAGCCTGGGTTGGTATTTACAACTCCCCGGGCACCCCTGTGCAGGCCGTGTTCACCCGGCCGGTCATCGCGCTGGGCTCCGACTTCGGCCTCAGCGCCCAGCAGGCGGACCAGCTGGTGGGTGGGCCGGTGACACATGCATGCGGGGCGAGGGGCCAGAGAGGCCGAGCAGGCGGCGGGCCGGCCCCCACGTGGCGCGGCTTCCCACTTGCCGGGAGTCGGCCTCGCATTTAGGGCCAGCCATGCATGCTGCTGTGGCAGGATACTGCTGTCGCTAGTGCTGTCGTGCGGACGGAACGTGTGCACGTGTGCGCGTGTGCACGTGCGTGCGTGCGTGCGTATGTGTTAGAAAACACGACGCGTGCTTGTTCGTGTGTATGCGCAGGCGCCCTTCCGGCTGAGCTGCGCCGTGCCCGGCAAGGCGCGCTGGGTGACCACCGCCATCTACCGCTATGATCCCGACGTGGACTGGCCCACGGACCTGGACTGCGAGCTGGCCTGGAACACGCAGCTGAGCAGCTACGACGGTGGGCGGCGGCGAGAACAGTGTGTTTGATGAGGTCGAGGCAGGCTGCACATGGCAACTAGGCTGTTGTCGTGTCCTGTCCTGCGATTCGGTTTTGGAAAACGATCTTGTTGGGGAAAACGATGTGGGCCGAGTAACGCAGCTCCGCGCCTGGCGCTGAAGCGCAACCGATGAGCGGCCGCAGGGTGCATGTGTGCCGGGCGGCGGCGACCTGCGTTGTGACGAGCCGTGTTGTCACTTTACGCAGATGCAGCCGCACACGCACAACACCACACCACGCACACGCACATGCACACCATCACGGTCGTGTTTCCTCCGATACAGGTGTGCCACTCCAGCTGGAGCTGGTGCGGGACACCGGCCTGCCCCCCGGCGTCGGCAGTAGCAGTGGCGGCAGCAGCAGCGCCGCCGGCAGTAGCATTCCCGCCTTGGTGCGCCTAGCGACGCACCCCAACTCCATGTGGGCGGCGGGTGTGCGCTCGGAGCGCGCGGTGGCACTGACGGGCGGGCTGTGGGACGCGATGACGGGTTTCCCGGATGAGAAGCTGCCCGAGGTGCCGCCCGATGGTGAGAGCTAGCGCTGGTGTATTTTGTGCGTGCGCGCGTGCACGTGTGCATGTGTGTCTGTGTTTGTGTGACAATGGCTAGAAAGAATGGCGTCGTACAAGGGGCCACGACGCCCTCCGCTGCTGTTGCTGTTGCTCCTCGACAACGACTGTCACGTGTCACGCGGCGCCGCACGCAGGCCGGCTGCAGCTGTCGTTCCCGCACGCCGTCAACCTGCAGATGCTACAGAAGGAGCTGCAGGTGTGTGTGCGGGGTTGACAACGGGTGGGCGCGTGCCGGCGCTTGTGTTAGAAGACCTTGAACGTGGCACGCACGGGTGCCTTTTGCACACGGCACGTTTGCCGCCGGTGGAGGCGGGTTTGGGTAAAGGCGGGTAGTGGTTGTGGTGGTAGTGGTAATGGTGGTGGCTCCAGCGCTTTCGGCGGCTGGGAGTAAGCCATCCACACGCATCCCTCCCACGCAGCTGTTCGAGGGGGGCGGCGCGCTGTGGTCCGGCAGCAGCAGCCTGGCGCTGGACGTGTCGCCCTGCGCCCAGCCCGACTTCACGACACCCTGGCGGCCCTTCCTGGCGGCCGCTGCTGCTACTGCCGCTTCCTCCGGCGGCAGTGGCGATGCTGCTGCTGGTGCTGCAGCCGTGGCGGCGGCAGATACGCGGCTGCTGGACGTGAACGCCACGTGTGCGGAGGTGAAGCCGCGCCAGCCGCCCGAGCCCGGCCGCGGGTGAGCAAGTCCGCTGCGCCCCGCTCCAATACACTGTACTGTCCGCAGCGCTTCTGACGTGCCGTGGCTTCCGTCAATCAAGTCAATAAACACCGCGTGACACAAAACGGCAGCAAAACTTCAGCGCTCCCGTGCATGCCGCCCTTGCTCCAGCCACGAAGAGTTGTTCTGATACCACACACAGTCTTTCGTCGACCCGCCCCGAGCCCATTCCAACAAGCCCCACCATACCACGCCTGCCCCCTTTCCTGCCTCCCGGCCCCCAACCCACCAGCTACACGCTGCGGCTGCCGCGCGGCGCGCGCTATCACGCGCTGGCCGGGCCGCTGGGCGTCAGCGCCAAGGTCACCTTCGGCGGCCTGCGCCCCTTCGAGCTGCCCTTCCTGGACTACGCCCGCCAGCGCATCACCAGCAGCCTGGGCCTCGGCGGCGGCGGCGGCAGCAGGACGGGCCCGGGCCACGACGCGCCCGCGCACGGCGCCCGCCGCCTGGACGTGTGGCTGCGCCACGGGCTGGCGGAGGGCGTCCGCCCCAGCGAGCTGGCAGCGGCGCTGCGCGTGTGCCGGCTGACGCCGCCGCTCGGCGAGGGCGCGGTGGCGGCGGCGCTGCCGCAGCCGGGCGCGCTGTCGTGGGGCGCGTGCGGCGAGGAGCTGGAGTTCGGTCTGGAGCTGGTGGGGCGGGGGCGGGCGCGGCTGAGCGTGCCGGGGCTGGTGCCGGGCGGGCGGTACCGGGTGGAGGCGGCGGCGGCGGCGGGCGTGCGCGACGGCTACGACCAGCCGCTGCAGGTGCGTGGGGGTGTGCGTGTGCGTGTGTGGGTGTGTTACAAAACACGAGAGGGATAATATGCAGACTGGTGTGTGTGGTGTGTGTGGGGGGCGTCTTGGGCCTGGGTTGATGCCTGTCAGGGTCCCAGACAGGACGGAGCGATGCGTGGTGTGCGAGTGCGTGTGTTTCAGTGTCACGCAGCAGGTGGGCGCTCAACCCCTGGTGCCCGCCCCCGCCGCGCGCGCACCCTTGCACGCCACGCCGCACGCCACGCCGCACCACAACTACCTAACAGGCCTCCCACGCCGAGTTCTACATGACCAACGTGGGCTACCGCTTCGTCATGCCGTACGGCACCAGCGGCGGCGGCGGCTCCGGCTTCTTCATCACAGAGGACGACGAGCGGCAGTACGGCAAAAACGGCAGTAGCAGCAGCGGCAGTAGCAGCGGCACGGCGGCAGCGCCGCTGACGGCCTGGCCGTACGCCGTGCACCCGCCCGAGGCGCTGACGCCTGCGGAGGAGGAGCAGCGGCGGCGCTGGGGCGGCGGCGAGGAGGTCTACACCGAGGAGCTGCACATGTGGGCGCCCGACTTGAGCGGCGGCGGCGGCGGCGGCGGCGGCGGTGGCAAGGACGACGACCGGGCGCTGGTGGCTGTGCTGAAGATCCTGCAGGTGCGTGTGTACCGGTGTGCGATCGACGGCCGGGATCCACGCAGGCTCTGCCGCCCTCCTGTGCTTCGTCCCTGCAACATACCCAACGCATTCTCACCCAACCTAACACCCAACCTAACACCCAAACAATGGATCCAAACCCCCAAACACTAATATGAACGCAAACACGGACACCGACACGAACAGGGCCGCATGTACAACGTCAACCTGAAGGACGTGCTGGGGCCGCCGGACCGCGCGGTCCAGGTGCCGCCGGAGCTGCGCACGCGGCCCAAGTACGTGCCGGGCGGCGCGGGCGCTGGCGGCGGCGGCGACGAGGAGGCGGCCGGGCGCGGCTGGCAGCTGCTGCAGCTGCCGCTGGAGCTCCTGGACGCAGCCGGGGCCGGGGCCGGGGCGGCTGCGCGGAGGCCGGTGCGGGTGGTGGCTACCTGCTGCACCAAGGTGTGTGCATGTGTGTGTGTGGAGGGGGAGGCGGGGGGAGTAGAGGGGCTCCCGGAGTGCGACTGGGTTGCATTTGGGCCTACCTGCACCCGTGGGTGCGGGCGAAGCACGGAGCGGCACTTGCTGTGAGTTCGACCGGGGCTTACGCCGCCATCACGCGTCTCCACCGACCGTCAACACATACATTCCCTGACCTGAACCGACCTGCCGGTCCCAAACCCGGGCCCAACACCTGGTCCCACACCTGCCTCACAGTACGGCCAGCGGCCCGCCAGCGCCAACATGCAAGTCCTCCTCAACAGCAGCCTCTCGCTGTCCGTGGTGCGCGCCGCCGGCAGCGCTGGAGGCGGCGGCGGCAACACGCTCACGGCCTGGCTGCTGGAGGGCGCCGCCCCGGCGGCATCAGGGGCTGCAGGCAGCGGCGGCGGCGGCGGCGGGGCGGTCGCGGGCGCGGCCGTGCACTTCTACATGTCACCCACCTGGGACGTGAGTGGGAGCCCGGGTGTGTCAAAAAAACACGAGACGGGGAACATGCACACTGGCGTGTGTTAGATCACACGAGAGGGGGGCTGGCGTGTGTGTGTGCACATCGTGGGGGGCTGTGGGGCAAGCCTCCTGCGGCGGCGCGGAGCGTGCGGGCTGACAGGCAGGACCTGAAGCAACCGCGCGCACGCACACACGTGACAGTGGGATGCGAGGTGGCACAGGGCTTGAGGCTTGGTGCAATGCCCAGGAACCGCCTGCCACGTGTGCCGTGTCGCCCACGGCATGGTTTCCATCAACACACCCGCCCGCCCGCCCGCTGACAGGCCGACCCCACTCGCATCGCCTCCTGCACCACCGACGGCGATGGGCTGTGCGAGGTGGAGGTGAAGCCGGAGCTGCTTTCGAACGTGAGCGCGGCCCCGTCCACGGTCTTTCATTTGCCACGCATACGTGTCTGCTGCGCCTCAAGCCCAAACTCCTATACGCTCGCGCTGCATCCGAAAACAGTTTTACGCCGCTAGTGTTATACGCCGCTAGTTCAAGCAATTGACTCATATCATCGCAAACGCGGGGCGCAGGGCGGCGGCCACACCCTGATGGCGGTGGCGGTGGCGCCCGGCGGCCGCCTGGCGCTGCTGCCCAGCGCCGGCTGGCTGGGGGCGGCGACGGCGCCGCCGCGCTACGTGGCCTCGCTGGTGGCGGACCGCCGGCTGATCGTGCCGGGCGACAGCCTTAAGATCACGGGTGCGTGCGTGTCGCTGTGGGACTTGGGCGGGGAGCGTGTGTGTGCGCGCAGGGCCGGGAGCGTGTGCGTGTGGCTTGGGCTTGGGCTTGGGCTTGGGCTTGGGCTTGGGCTTGGGCTTGGGCTTGGGCTTGGGCTTGCTGCCCGGCTCCCCGCACACACACGCATCCACACACGCTGCTCCCACGCGCAGGCTTCATCCAGCAGGTGGTGGGCCGCGCGCTGCGCCTGCCCAGCGGCCCGCTGCAGGCCGTGCTGGAGGTCAGCCCGCCCTGGCAGCCGCCGCCCTCGGGCACAGGCCTGCCGCTGCAGACCACCGCCGCCGCCAGCAGCGTCAGCGCCGGCGGCATGACTATGGCTGACATGGGCGGCGCCGCCGCCACTAGCACGATGGCTTCAGGGCCCGGCCGCCGTCGTCTGGCCTCGGCAGTAGCGGTGGGCGCTGCGTCTCGGGCTGGGTTTGCGGGAAGCGGCAGCGGCGGCGACGCCGCCGCCGCCGGGAGAGGTCGCGGGCAGCGGCAGGGGCCGCCGCGCGTGGTGGTTGACATAGATCCGAAATCCGGAACGATCCATGGAGAGATTCCGGTTCCGCCGGATGCGCGGCTGCAGCCGTACAGCATCCTGCTGCGCCTGCCGCCCGGCGACGGCCGCAGTAGCAGCATCAGGGTCGTCAAGCCCGCCCGGGCGAGCCGCGGCGGCGCAGCCGGTGCCGGCAGCGCGGGGTCCGCAGCTACTGCCGTCGGCGGGCCGATCTTCACTGTGGGTGCTACTGCCGTCAATGCAGCCGGCCGCGCCGGCGCGCGGGGTGTGCGCCGGGTGCTGGCGGATGGGTCGGCGGAGGCGGCAGTGGAGCCGCATGAAGACTCGGAGGTGGGCGCGGCGCACGCGGGGGGCCGGGCCGTGCTGTCTAGCACAGTGGCGACCGCGGTGACGCCGGCGGTGCTGCCCGAGTCCCTGACCTCCAACGCCAACCCTGACGCCAACACCAGCAGTAGCAGCGGCAGTAGCAGCGGTAGCAGTGGGGGTGACGCCTATGATGATGACGAAGGCGGCGGCGGGGAGTATGATGGCGACGCCGAGGACTCGCGGCTGGGGGCGCTGGGGGATGTGGACCTGTGGGCGCCGGCGGCGTCGCTGGCGTTCACGGTGGCCGACCCGCGCCCGCCCACCGCCGAGCTGCAGGTGCGGCTGGGGCCCCTATCGTTTGTGCGTTTTTATCGCAGTCCAAACTGTCAGGAGGTCCGTCATTGCCGGAGGAGGCACAGGCGTCCCGTGATGGGGTTTTGACGCTTTCTCGCCTGTCCTGACCCTCTGTCGTGCGCTGCGCTGCGGTGCGCCTCCGCCTCCGCCCGCTGGCGCCCACCATGCAGCTGGACGCGCCGGCCTGGGCCGCGCCCAACGCCACGGCCCTGCGCATCAACGTCACCGCCGCCTCCTACATCGGCGCCTCAGTGGACGCCGCGGAGGTCACACTCACCTGGCGCACGGCCAAGGTGCGGAGGCGTGCGTGCGTGCGTGCGTGTATTGAAGGCGTGCGTGCGCTTGGCAAGAGCACGTGTGCGTGCAGAGAAGGCGTGTGCGACGGGAACAGGCGGGGGCGTGCGTTTGTGCGTGTGCCTGCGAGGGTGGAGGCGGGGGCGGGGCTGTGGAGTGCTGCCAGCTGGGACTGCTGGTCCAGTTGTCATTGCTGCGACGTATCACGGTTCGCGCGTCACGCGTCGTGTGCACCCCCGCGCACAGACGTCGGACGTGGTCAAGCTGGTGACGGACGTGTCGGGGCGCGCTCACACGGTTGTGGATCTGGGCGCGCTGCCGGAATCCAACCGCTCCGAGCCGTACGACAGCCTGACGGTTGACGCGGAGTGGATCGGCCCCACTCGCGAACGCATCACGCGGTCCAAGCAGATCACGTGAGCCAAATCGCACCCTTGCGGCTCCGGAAGGGACCGCAGCGCCTGCATGCGAGGCCCTAGCTCGGTCTCCTTGGGGAGCTACTCAGATGCGCATTGCCCCTAGCGGCCCAACTTGGTGTCCGGCTAGCTACCTCTCAGGTCGCGCGTGGCGCGCCGCCACCCTTGAAGGCGACGGGCCTCCGCCGGGTTGCGACGCACGCGTTTGCAGCACGGTCTGACACGTCTGTACCTGCCCTGGCCCTTGCCCTTGCAGCCTGGCGGACGGCCCCGCGCGGCTGCAGCTGCAGACCTCCCTGGACACGGACGTGCCCGGCGTGGCCTTCGCGGTGGGTGCCGAGCTCGCCTCCAACGTGGACGGCTCAGCCATCGCCGGCGTCGCCGTCACCGCGACCCTCAAGCCCGACACCTCCGCCGGCCCCGCCGCCTGCGCCGACACGCCCAGCTGCGCCACCACCAGCGGCGCGGGGCTGGACGCGGGCTGCCAGCTGGCGCTGCCCTGCGTGGGCCGCTTCGTGCTGCAGGCGTGCGCGGAGGTGGGACGGCGGGGTGCCGGGGGGCTGCCGAGCCGTGTGGATGGGACTTTGTGTCTCCTGTTTAGGGTGCCTTGCTGCTGCCACTGCAAGTAGGCAGATCAGGGCACACGGAAAGAGGGTGGAGCCAGAACCTGCTCACTAAGCGATGTCGTGCTTTTCACCCGACAGGTCGAGGCGGACGCGGCGGCCGGGGCTGCTGGGGCTGCTGGGGCTGGTGGCGGCGGCGGCGGCGGCGGCAGCGGCGGGCGGCAGCGCGTGTGCGACCGGCGCTTCGTGGGCCGCAACGCCACCGAGTGGGCGGCGGCGCCGTGGAGCGCACACACCACACCCGAGATGAAGCTGGACAAGTGCGTGCGTGCGTGCGTGCGTGCGTGCGTGCGTGCGTGCGTGCGTGCGTGCGTGCGTGCGTGCGTGCGTGCGTGCGTGCGTGCGTGCGTGCGTGTGTGTGTGTGCGTGCGTGTGCGTGCGTGTGCGTGGGGCCGGGCGGGCGGGCCGGCAGCAGGGATATGCAAAGCACGTAGGGCAGCGCGACGGCGCGTGTGGCGTTTCGGTGCAGCGTGTCAAACTCAGCCACCACGAGCGATCCACATGTGCGTGCATGACCCAGCAGCGGTGGCCCCCCCTAATTAATCATGCATGGATCACCCCCACCACCACCACCCGCATGTGGCGCCGCAGGGAGACGTACGCGGTGGGCGATTGGGCGCAGCTGCGGCTGCAGGTGCCGTGGCCCGGCGCGCGCCTGCTGCTCGTGTGGGGCAACGAGGGCGGGCTGAGGCGCCGCGTGGTGGGGCTGCCGCCGGCGCAGGGCGGCGACAAGGTGCGTGGGGGGGAGAGAGACTCGTCTCGGGACATCCACAGCGCTCATTCGTCTGCTTGTCACTATCTGGTAACTCTTGTCACTAGTAACTCTGAGTTAAGCCGTTATGCCGGGATTCTCGTGTGTTCCTCATCTGGGCCCGCGCGTGTATGTCACATGTCGGCGCCTTACGCGCAGGCGGCGGCTGCTACTGCCGGCGGCGCGCTGCAGCCCAACTCGCTGGCGCTGCTGCGCATCGGGCCGCTGGGCGCCGAGTGCGTGGGCGGCTGCTCGCTGGCGGCCGTGCTGGACGTGCCGCGCGCCAGCGCCGCCGCCATGCCGCTGCCGGAGCAGGTGGGCGGGGATGGGAGGGGCTGAGGGGTGGGGCAACAGCGGGATGAGCATGTGGGTCAGTGGCACCAGGCGGCACGCGTGTCCCTGCATGGTCAGACATCCCGGCAATGTCCCTACCCGCCCCGCTGTGTGCCGGCCCGATCCCACCCAGCCACACACCCCGCGACAACCCGTTGACCCCCTGCCCTATGTGCCCCCCAATTGCATTTGCCTGTCCCTCGTCTAGTTTAGATTGGTTTAGATTGGGCTGGTGTTCACCCCCCCATCTGCCCACACAGGTGCCGAGGAGTCGGCTGTTCGACCCGCGTGCGCCCCACAGCCTCAACCTGGGGCCACGGCGGTTCGCCGTGCAGCCGCCCAACGCCCTGGGCGTGGCCGTGAGCGTGGTGGCGGCAGGTGGCGGCGGCGGCAGTGGGGCTGGGAAGGCGGCGGCGGCGGCGGTGCGGGACGTGGGCGGCGAGCAGCTGCTAACCATCGAGCCGGGTGGGCAGGCGGAGGTGAGTCCCGCGCGCGCATCAGAAAAACTTGAGACTGCGTGTGACTATGTGTAGAAGGTGCTGTGGTAGCTTGCGGCCGCCGCTTTCTTTGCAAACCCCACGAAACGAAATGGGCTGGGTATGCAATGGGTCAATCGCGGCTGCCGCCGCAGATCACGGTGACCGTCACGTTCGCCAACAACACCCCCGTGGGCGCTGGCGCCTCCGTGACGCTGTACGGCGTGGACAAGGCGTTCCTGGACCTGCTGCCGTACCCGCTGCCGGCGCCGCAGCAGGAGGTGGTGCTGCGGCTGGCGGCGTCTGTGTCGGCGTACGGCGCCGCCGCCTACCGCCTGGCGCCCGGCGCGGTGCAGGCCGTGTTCTCAAAGCTCATGAGCCGGTGCGTGGAGGTGGCGGGGAGCGGTGGGGTGGTGGGGCGGTGGGGCGGCGCAAAAGCCAATGCAATTGCTGCGCGTGGTCTCAGCAGCCGCAGTCCGCACAGGGCAACAGAGCAGCGTAGGACAACAGGATGCTCAAGTGGCACCGGGAGCACCTACCAAGCAGGGCTGCTCGCCCGCGTCCCACACAGGCTCACCGGCCAGGACCCCTGGCTAGCCGCCGACACCTTCGTGGGGCAGCCGGGCGACAGCGGCCCCGCGCCGCGCCGCTTCAGCCGCTTCGGCGGCGGCTACCCCGGCGGCGGCTTCCCGGGTGGTGGCGGCGGCGGCGGCGGCGGGCCGCAGTACGCGGTGGATGCCAATGACACCGAGTACCTGTCCCGCTTCGCCAGCGTCATCACACTCATGCCGGTGCGTGTTAGGGCGCGGCTGCTGTTGGACTGTTGTAGAGTGGCTGCGCTGATAGATCCCGCCGCCCTGTCCGCGTGCTCCGCGTGGGCGGACGGGTGCAGATGTTTGGTGAGGTGAGGTAGTGCATTGGCGAAATTCATATAACGATGTCACGTGGCGGGCGCGACAAGCCGCTTGGTTGTTGGACAGGGCGGCGGTGGCGGCTGGGGAGGCGGCGGCGGCGGCTACAGCCGCATGCGAACGTTCGGCATTGCGGGGGCCGCCAACAGCGGGACGTTCATGGCGGCAGACAGCGCGGGTGCCGGCGGTGTGGCAGGTGGGTGGAGGCTTGACGGGTTCTACTTGACGTGCCCGCCGCGTTCGCAATAATTCAGCCTGCTGTGCGTGTTTGGGGACACGAGTCGTCATGTGTGTATGCATGTATTTAAATGTGTATGTGCATGCGTCGCCGAATTGCGTGCAGTGGCCGCGATGGCGGCAGAGCCGCAGCTGGAGATGGCCGCACTCCCGCGCGCCGCCGCCATGACCAAGTCGGCCGCGGGTAGGGAGTGGGAGTTGGGGGCGGGCGCGCGGGTGGGTGGGCGGGATTGAGGGGGCGTGGACTGCCTTGGGGCGTGGACTGCCTTGGGCTGCAGCGGGCGGACGCGCGGATGACCCATGATCCATGTCGCACCTGCTGCCATGACGCGTCCGCCAATCCGCCATCATGTCTGGATCCCCCGGTGCCCCTCTCACCACGCACGTTGCTGCCGGCGTTCACCGCAGTGGCCTCCGACGAGGCGTTTGCCGCCGCGCCACACGCCGACGGCGCCGGGCCGCCGTCCGCCTCCCAGCAGCCCGCCACCCTGCCGCCGCGCTCCTCCGCCGACTTCGTCGTCACGCCGCTCTTCACCACCGCCGTCACGGACGCGTCCGGCGTCGCCCGCGCCACCTTCCTGGCACCGCCAAACCTGGGCACGTTCGTGCTCCGCGCCTTCGCCGCGTCCGGCGCCGCCGCCAAGTACGGGTCGGGCGAGGCCAAGCTGGCGGTGCGGCGGGCGCTGTCGCTCACGCCCAGCGTGCCGCGCTTCGTGCGCGTGGGCGACAAGTTCGAGGCTGGTGTGGTCGTCACCGTCGGCTCCGCGCCGGCCAGCGTCACCGTCAGCGTAAAGGTCGCGGACGGGGTGTGTGGCGGCGGCGGCGGCAGCAACAGCAGCAGCAGCGGTGGATGTGCGGGGAAGGCGGCGCGGGCGGCCAAGGGCGGCGAGGGTAGCAGTGGCGGAGGCGCGCCCGGGGCGCTGCGCCTGACGGGTGCCGCGGGTGCAGAGGGTGCGGCGGGTGCGGCTGGCGGCGGCGGCACGGAGGCGAGCATGACCGTGACGTTCACGGCGGGCGGCGGTCTGCAGCAAGAGGTGAGGACGGCGGGGCGGGAAGGGCAGTGACGTGACTGTATGCGGGCGCGACTCTGCCCCGTGCTCCGCGCCTACACACACTTGCCATGTGTACACTCTTGAGGCCGCATGGCCGCAAAACCGCTTGTCCAGCGTTGACCCTCCCGACCCTCACGCCTCCGGCCCGCCTCCGCCCGCTGCACGGCTGCTCGCGTGCTCCTCCTCCGCCACTCCTCTCCCTTTCCGCCGCCCAACCTTGCACCACCACCACCCCGCCAGGTCCGCTTCTCCTTCGCCGCCGCCGCGCTGGGCAGCGCGAACCTGACCTTCGCCGCCGCCGAGTCGGCACCCGGCGGCGGCGGCGGCGGCGGCGGCTCCGACAGCCTGAGCCTGGAGCTGCCGGTATACGGCCAGCAGGGCGACGTGTGGGTGGCGACCTCCTTCGCGCTCAAGGCGCTGCCCGCCTCGGACTCGGACGTGGTGCAGTGGCAGGAGGGACTGGCGCTGCCGGACGCCGTGCCGGGAAGCGGTGAGCAGGAGTCATCGTGGAAGTAGTAGTTGGAGGGCGCCGGAGGGCGGGCGGGTGGGCAGGTGGACCTCCTGCTGAGCTGAAACCTGCTCCGCGGTAAGCGGCGCCCAGGGCTATTGGGTGGCGTGGCACCGGTGCTCCGGATTCACGTGGCATGGCGTGGTACGCCTGCAGTTACTGGCCTCGACTGGCCTGTGAGCCCGACTGTGCGCCTCCCGCCCCACCCGCCCCACCCACGCCCACACAGGCGGCCTGAGCCTGACGGCGGGCGTGGGCTACCTGCCCGCGCTGCTGGCGGCGTATGACACAGCGCTGCAGCAGGAGAACACCAGGTGGGGCGGAGGCCCCGGGGTCAGGGGTGGGTGGGTGGTGGACGGCAGGCCCGGAGTGGCGTGAGTAGACAGCGCAGGACATGCCTCCATGGCTCTGACCCCTCCATCGTTTGCCGCCCACGCACGCAAGCGCACGTGCGTTCACACGCACACGCGGCCACGCTTTACTACGGTGTATTCATACGCCGCCCGTACTGGTACGTGTGTGTGTGCACGACGTACGACACACGACTGCGCCGCAGGCTGTACCCCGAGGCGCCCGCCGCGCTCCAGTGGACGCTGCTGCCGCCGCTGCTGTCGCTGTACGGCCAGCCGCCGCCCGACCCGGAGCAGCAGGGGGCGGTGGCGGCGGCGTATGCGGACCTGCAGGGCCTCAGCCGCCAGCCGCCGGTGGGGCTGGTGTGGCGGAGGGCGTACCCCAGCACCAGGTGCGGCCCGTGTGGCGTGACGGATGGTGCGTGGCGTGTTGGTTAGTATTTGGTTTGGGGCTTGTGACGTGTTGGTCTGTGTTGGTTTGGGGCTAAGGGTTGAGGGTCGAGGGTTGGGGGTCGAGGGTTGGGGGCGGAGGGTTTGGGTTGCTGCAGGTTGCTGCGATGTACGCATTTGGGAGGGTGTCGGCTGCAGCAGTGCCTCGAAGCAGCTGCCTGGGCACCAGCCAGCCTGTCCAGACAGTTGCAAGCTCCGGGTCCCCAGCTCCGGCCTCGCACCCTCGGGCCACTCCGCCCGCAGGTGTGACACCTACCTCAACTCCCGCGCGCTGCTTCTGGTGGGGCTGCGCTCCTGCGCCCTGCCGTCTTCCGCCTCTTCCTCCTCTTCCGCCGCCTCCACCGCCGCCGCTGGCTCCGCCGCCGATGACGACACCGCCGCCGCCCGGGCCGCCAACGACGCCGCCTGGCACGTCTACCTGCACCGCCCGCTGCCGAGCTGCTCTGCCTTCCCAGTGACCGGTGCAGCAGCGCCAGCCGGCTCCCAGCATCACCAGCAGTCGGGGCCGCAGGCGCAGGGCGGGGCGGCGGCCGGCCAGCTGTCGGCCACGTGGGCGGCGGCGCTGGGTCAGCAGCTGGTGGCGGACGCGGAGCTGTCGCGTCAGCATGTGTACGGCGGGCTGCCGTACGGCGACATGGCCACACTGGCCTGGGCGCGGCTGGCGCTGGGCGCGGACTGGGACCCGCGCACTCAAGGTGCCAGCGCCCAGGTGCGTGCGTGTGTGCGTGTACCGGTATGCACGAGCGAGTTACAGACGTGTGCGTGGGTGTGATGGACCTGGGCACGTGAGAGTCTTGATGTTTGCGTGCCTGGGGTAGTTCTGGCGTGTTCTGGCTCGTGACTCGAGCATGCTGGCACACGTTTCCCCACAGGTGGCGGACGACCTGTCGACGGCGACGCTGGTCAGCAAGACCGGCGACAAGAGCAAGATCGAGTGGGGTCTGCAGGTGAGCCGGGACATGTCGTGTCGTGTCGTGTTGGCGTCCGGGGTTGGCGGGTGAGCACGAGCCCAAGCTCAGCCAACCCCAACTTGGGGGTGGGGGCCCGGCGCGGCACGGCGCGCGCCAGCGGTCTCGCGAGCCTCTCGGGGTGCGGTCGCAATACCATGGGCTGCCACCTATCTCCTCACTCTGTGGATTCTTCAAGCCCTCGCTCACTGGATCGCTGTCAAGCCTCATCCTCTTCCACACACCGCCTTCCCATCGCGGCCCGGCCCATGACGCGCCTGCAGACGCGGCTGGCGGTGGCGCTGCTGCTGCAGTCGGTGCCGGAGGCCGAGCGGCCGCGCGGCGGCACCGCGGCGCTGGCGGGCGCGCTCGCTGACGTCACGTCGTCGCTGCGGGTGCAGGGCCGCACCGCCTACGTCGCGGCGTGGGAAGGTGGGGCGACGTCGGCGCCGGCGCCACGGCCCACTGCCGCCGCTGCATGCACCACTTTGTTACTGGACTACGTGCGTGCGTTTGTGTGATGACGCTTAGACGCCCAGGCTCCTCCCACTCCTTGGTTTGTTGCTCCCCGAGGAACTCAGCCACATCGGCGTCCGCGCTCCTCCTCCTCGCAATGTGCGCAGGCTCCGCCTCCGCCGCGGCGCTGGACACCCAGGCCCTGGCGCTGCTGCTGCTGCTCCGCTCCGGCGCCACCCATCAGCTGCTGCCCAAGCTGGCCGCCTACGTGGCAGATCCCTCTGGATCCGGATCCGGATCTGCATCAGGCGCCTCGACGTCATACTGGGCGGCGCCGCGCCAGTCGCCCATGGACCAGGCGCTGGTCACGGCGGCGCTGGCGGAATACGACCGCGCGGTGGGCAGCGCGCAGCCGGCGGTCAACGTCACGGCGGCGGCGGCCGGCGTCACGGTGCTGCGGGTGCGTTTGTTGGTCCTGGCATGCGTATCGCGCGTGCGCGGTGGTGTAGGGTTGCCAGGGTACGAGCTGCCCGCCTCGTGCATTCACGGAGGCAGGCTTGCTGAACCGTTACTGTGATGAACAAGTTCGCATTTTCTTTTGCGTACGGCCACCCATGCCCACGTCCCATAACCTCCACCCATGACCTCCATCCCCGTACAGGCCAACTTCCGCACCGGAGGCAACACGCGCCCCGTCACCAACACCACCGCCTGGCACGCCATCTTCGCGGGCGAGGGGAAACTGCCGGCGACAGCTGCTCGCCAGAGCAGCAACGCCTCCTCCACCGCCCCCACTCATGGGACGCTCAACTTGAAGGTAGGGCCTCGCAGCACCATCACTGAGAAACACTCGGAAACACTCGCCGACGCACCTATCGCAGCACAGCACCGCATGGCACCAGCCCGCCACCCCGCTCCGCCGCCTCCCCGACTCTTCTGTGACGGCTCTTCCCCTCCGCACCACGCCAGGCGGTCGGCAGCGGCGAGGTGTCCGTGGCCGCGTCGCTGCACTTCATCCCCTCGGCGCTGCTGTCCTTCCCCTCCTACCGCGGGCTGTACGTGGAGGCCGCGCTGCAGCAGGTGGACCCGCGCACCGGCAGCGCCACCGGCGGCCGCCTGGCGTCCGTGCCGCTGGGCTCGGTGGTGGCGCTGACGGTGCAGCTGACCACGCCCGACGACCTGGGCGCGGTCACGCTGTCGGTCATGATGCCGGGAGGACTCGAGTGAGTGGGGGCCGCGCGGGAGCCTAGCGGCAGCTACCAGCTGAGGGAGCATATGCATGCGGTGCTTTTGGTACCTGGCACGCGTACGGTAATGGCACCCACGACGAATGGCCGGTTCCACATGCGCTGCAGGCCCATTGACCCCAACGTCCCTGGCGGCGGCGGCGGCGGTGGCGGTGGCGTGCCCATGCCGGGGCGGGCGTACGGCGCAGCCGCCGGCTACCCGTATGGCATTCCGGGCACCTGCGCCGCCGGGCTGCTCACTGACCTGCCGTGGTCGCCGTACGGCGGCTGGGGCTCGCTGTTCCCTGTATGCCCGACTCAGGTGCGTTCGGACTGTTGGGCTGCTGCTCAAGTAGGGATGTGGGTTTGGGCTTTGTTCAGGTTTGCCTCGCATGCCGGGCATCTTACTTCGGCGTCTCAGTGAAGGGCACGGAAACAAAGAAACTGCTATATAAACTCTGTCTGCCTGCGACAAAATGTGCATCCTCTGTGGCGCTGCCCTGCCTCTGCAGGAGACGCGCCCCTCCGTCGTCACGTTCTCCTACTGGGCCCTGCGCGCCGGCACCGCCTCCGTCACCATCCGCGCCGTGGCCGCCACCGCCGGCTACTTTGTGGTGCCGCCCATCCGCGCCTGGGCCGAGGTGAGCATGAGCATGAGCATGAGCGTGTTCCATGGCTTGCAGTCCACGCGGCCTCATGAGCTCCGTTGAGTCTGGAGGCGTGTTGATATCCGCGCCTGGGCCGAGGTGGGGACGGCCCACATGCACCCAGCCGTGCCGTAAGGGGGGGCGGCAGCCGCCCAGGTGGAGCGCCCAGGTGTACTGTCGGGCATACATGAAGCGTTCTTGCCAGAAAGCACGCTATGGGGCTGCACTCTTGTTGGGCTGCACTCTGATGCCCAAACCCCTCTGACTGCGGCGCGCATCCAAACCGGGCCCCTGTGCTGCAGGCCCAGCCGGAGCTCATGGGCATGTCGGCGGCGGGGCAGGTGCGTGTGTGCGCCGACTGCAAGGCGCCGGGGCCCGCGCCGCCGGCACCGCCCCCGCGCGGCTGCCCGGGCGATTGCAGCGGGCACGGCCTTTGCAACCTGGCTGCGGGCACGTGCCTGTGCGGCGGCGGGTACGAGGGAGAGGATTGCAGCGTGCGACAGCTGGCGCGCCGGCTGCGTGGCAGCTAATGCACTGTGCTGCTGAGGACGACAGATTCACTCTCCAAGCTTTGGTGGTTGTGTGTTGCTGTTCGGGTGGGTGCCCAGGCTAGACCACCTCTGGACTGGACCATAACGAATCTGTGGCTCAAGGTCTAGTACGCGTGACGTCCACCAGTCTGCTCCCGCCGATTGATGAGTTGCATCTTCCAGGGCGGCCCCAGTAGTCTTTCGGGGTTCCGCGTGGCCACAGTGTTTCGGGATTCCTGCTCAAGGTCAGGACCCTGAGAGAAGCAGGGGCACGCAGATTGTCGAGCCGCGCTGCTGCTGTGCTAGCGGAGAGGCAGGCTTACGGCAGACTTGAGCCGAGTTGAGCGGAATGGGGCCAGTCCATCCACTCGTTGCTGGGTGTTTGTGCTAGTAAAGGCAAGCTGTGCACTTGCGCTGAACGTAGCCGGGCCTCGCGCCACCGCGCGCGGCGCCTGCTGTCGGCCCTGCGTGTGCTTGATAGGACGTGTCACTTTGCACCGGATGCAAACCGTCGGAATGCGGATAGAATGCGCCGTTTGGGAAGGGGCCCGGATCGGAGATATTTCCCCAAATATCGGGCGATTTACCGTACGCTTTCTGTTGAGGTTCTAACGAGGTCGGGTTCTCCGCAAGCCTATCGAATTCCCCATGTCTGCACGCGCTAACACACGCTCTTGTATCCAGTCGCTAACGGCACTACGGAGAGCGCAGTCGACGTCCCGGCGAGGTTGCCGGCCCTAGCGGGCCCGGCCGGCATAAGAATAGCATTATGCAAGGTCATGGTTTGCCAGGTCGTACGGGAACGCAAGCTCTGGGGCTTCCGGAGCCCTCCAAGCTGAGAATTCTGGTCGTGGACAGCAAGGCCGTCTCGCGCCAGACCACCACGCAGCTGCTGCTGAGGGAGTGCGTCTCGCGCCAGATGGGGTACCGTATGGGAATGGGCCGTGCGCGTGCCAAACCCTGTATCTGGATCAATCTCCACTGCGGACATCCGACACACACACGCAAATTGGCGCCGGAACCGACCGAGCAGCGCCAGACGGGTATCCCGACTGAGTTGCTATACGGCCACCCCACGGCTGGTGGTTTTGGAGCACTGCCCATCAGGCAACGCGTGCAACCGTGCGCGCCCGGCATGCCACGTGGGCCGCCCGACTGGCTGCCCACGAAGCCACCCCAACCACGCCCAAACCCCAACCGTGGTGTGTCGCCTACGACGCCTTCCTCCGCCAACACCACCCATCGCTGCGCCCCAGCAGCACACTGACGGCAGTGCCGGCGCTTTGCGGCGCCGGCGATGTCGTCCCGGAGCACCCACCAGCAAGGCCGTCTCGCAAGAACGTACACCTACCAGGGGGCACCGCCTGGGTACCGCCAGCCTGTCGGCGCTGGGACGGCCGTGTGGCAGCACGGGCTGGGGATGTGGGTGTGGGTCTGTGTCGAGGGTCTGCGGCGGTCCGGGTGTGTCAGCTCGCGGGACGGCAGTAGGGATCCGGGTTGCTGCCTCTGCGGTCTTCGGTGCCTGGCCTCTCGGCCGGGGGTGGGGGCGTGTGGGGACGTGTCTGCGCCGTTGCCTTCGGTTTAACCAGTCGTGCCTTGTGCCTCCGGGGAGCTCCTTGTGAGCCCGGCGGGTTCCTCAGATGCATCACCACAAGTACCCAAGGCAGCTACACGGATGGGCAGCTACGCCGCGTCTGGCGTCCACAGCCGGGGGTCAACTCCCACGTCAGTTGCAGACTGCGTCGAACTCGCATCGCCTTCTCCACCTGACGTCAGCGCCGATGACTTCTTGCTACCGTTTTCGCAGCCGCAGCAAACCTCCACCGAAAACATGTCGCAACCATCGCCTCCGTTTTAGGGCGCGCGTTCAGTCTTCCTCCGAACTTCAGCTCCGGCCTCCTCTCCCGTCAGCCGCGCGTCCTCGCCTCCGGTTGTGTTGTGTTGTTGGCGTGTTTGCACCGCATTCGCTTCGCCCATCACTGTCGTACTCGCGGGCTCCCTTATCTGCCTTGCCGCGTCTTGTTGTGGCCCCTGCTTGTCACTCAGCGCCCGGCCATTGCTTTGTTGCACACTGTTCGCATTACGACCGGTCTCCGTCTACGGCGCTCATCCGTGGACGCTGGTCGCATGCTTGCAGGTGGGAAGCTTCACGCGTTTTGTGGCGTCGTGCTCTGTCTGTGTGGTGCTATCGCCTGGCCGGGCGCCCGGAGCGTGAGGACTGCGCGTCAGCAAATGATACAGCCTCCAGCGCGCTTCAATTCGGTACAGTACTCGCGTCGATTCCGCCGCAGCTTCTGTCTCTGTTCTCGCGCACAGGCCTGCTGGGTACGGGCTATCATCTGCCACAACTGGGGCATGCCAATTCTTATCCCTTATCCTGGTCCTACCACCTACCAGGGGGCACCTCCCATCCATGCTTTCTGGCCTCCGGCTGGCCACAACACGTTGCAGTCTGGGCCGCGCAGCAGCGTAATGGCAGCGACTCGCCCTTTTTGGGCTGAGCCCCCCCAGCGAAGCGTTCCAGGAGGGGGCGAAGCCCCCCAGGGACACCCCTGTCCGTGCGTGCGTGCGTGCGTGCGTGCGTGCGTGCGTGCGTGCGTGCGTGCGTGCGTGCGTGCGTGGCTGCGTCGGCAAAACATAGCATACTGGCGCAAACCGCGACTGCTACATATTAGGATTTGTTATTGCCTATTGCACGTAAATAGGTGTCGGGGAAAATTCGGGCGGAGCGAGAAGTGCCTTCGCGCGTCCATGGACCATTGACTTTCGCGAGGTCGCGAGGAAAGCATCCGTTGCCCGCTGATATGCAGTCTATAAGGCAAACTATGTTGGCGGCAAGCAAAGCGGGGAAGTATATCGAAAGATTCGAGCGACTTGCCGAGCCATGCCTGCCGACGCGCCAGAATGCCGAGAAGCCCCGAGGTCGCCCCCGCCCGCGCCTAGCCCTTTGAGCGTGGGGCGCCTATGGCAGGATGTTGCATATGGCAGGAGGCTAGAGAAAGGCTTGAGTTGTTTGGTAACGTGCCAAGGCACGCACATGGATGGCGCGGGAAATCCCGCCCTGGCCCCAACCCGGGTGTCCCTAGCCACGCGCCTGTGCTTCGTAGGGGCATGAGGCTCTGGGGCCGTTACATGCCTACTAGCTCCCAAGCGTATGGGGGCTCAGCCCATTTTCCAGCTGTACAAAGCTGACACCCCTTGTTTGCCACATCACCAGGGCGGGATGCCGGGTTACCTGGCGCACATGGAGGAAGAGGGGAAAGCAGCTGGGTTCGATGGAACAATGCAAGCGGGGCAGGTGGCGAAGTCCCATAGTGTGTAGAAACCTCCCAAACCCAGCAGCCAAGAAACAAATTGCGACAGCAGACAGGGGCGCGCGGCTGGTTTAACGCCGGAGTTACTGTACCGATGCGGTGCTGATTAGCTGCCAGGCTGGTAGTTTGCTGATGCGCATGAAAAGCAGCTGGGTGGTGGGTGGGCGCTGACGGCGGCGCTGGGTGACGCCAGACGGGGACCTGGCTGCGTTCCAGGTGGGTACATGTTGTGGGGTTCGCGTTGTCCCGAATGGCAGCCTAGCCGCGCGCGAGCTGGTACACGTCAGCCCTGCCCGGGCCCGCAGTCTGCTTCATATCAATGTTACCATTTGGTGCGACTGCTGAGGAGCAGCGTGGGACGCGCCGTCGTCCCGTCTCAAAACCGCCTTGCTGCCAACACTAACTTTTTCTTGCTGATTGCTAGCCTGGAGCAATCGGCGGCGTCTTGCATTTGCATTCACATTAGCATTCATGTCTCTGAACGGGGTATGGGAATGGGCCGCGCGCGTGCCAAACCCTGGTACCTGGATCGATCCTGCCCCCCTCCGTTGCACCCTTTTACGTACCGCCCATTCACCGACTGGCAGCGTGCATCCGGGGTCGGATGAGAAAGTGGTTACAAAGGAGAGTGGTTACAAAGGAAAAGGAAGGGGAAAGGGACCCCCCGGGGGCAAAGCAAGGGCAGACCGGGGCCCCAAAAAACAGGCGAAGCAACCACCGAATTCACGGAACAGAGCTAGGGACAGACGCCCACACAACAGGGCGCCGGCACCCGCGTGTCGTGTGATGTCGTGTCTGGGGTTTGCCGCTGCTGCATACCCCCCCCCCCTGGGGGTGGCTCTGCTGTGTGTGCTGTGCTGAGCGGCAGGTTGTTGCCGGTACCTGTCGGATGTCTCAGTGCGTGTGACTCAGCGTGTGAAACCCGGTCCTGCATGGGAGCCGCTACCGGCCTAGCGGGGGTATGCCGGGCCAGCGAGTCCCTGACTCGCTGGTTGTGTTGCCAACAGCGCAAGCTAGCAGACTGTGTATCAGACTGTGTCAACCAACCCATCGCGAGCATTAGCCTTGTCCGTTCCTTCGCCTCTCAAACTTAGCATCCCACTAAGTTACACTGCCTCAGCCTGCTTCGCGCCAGCAGCAGCAGCCAGCCTCCGTGGCTGAATCGCCCATTATTGGTCGTCCTCGCGTCAGCGTCCAGACTTGATCACCCTGGTACGCGGCGGGCATCGGGACATTGGTGGCCATACGGGGTCCCTACACTCTAGGACCGTATCCGGTACATGTGTGTGTGTGGTTACAGAGTGGTGCGCACGTTCTTGCGTGCCTTCCTGCTGCGTGTAAACCGGAGGCCCGGGCCGGGGTGACCCTTATAACGCCAGTGCATGATTGTCCTATTTATTGTTCTCCCCTTGCAAGGGGGACTTCCCTACTTCTATGCTCCCAGATGGAGCTGAGTAATGCAGCTAACTTGACAGGCTCAGATTTCAGCATCACTTCGCGCATGTTTAGGCTAAAGTCTAGGCCACTGCACGCTCGTAACTCGGTGTAGGCAGCACATTGCATCAGGACGTGGTGCTCATCCTCCACCTCATTGGCCGTACACAGTGGGCACGTCCTCTCCTCCCTAGGCCTCTCCCAGGCACGGTTCGCGGTGATTGGCCAGCAACATAAACGGAATCTCATCAAAAGCTTATGCTGTGCAACCGGTATGAATGCTCTACTGTGTTCGTGCAGGGTCGGCGGCGCGGACCCTAGTGCGCTTAGCCCCATCCAATGCTTGTGTTTGCACATGTGTATGCCGGGTTGCTTGCCGTCTGAAGGGAATGCGTGCGGGTCCGCTACCAGCCTCTCGTGCTCCCACGCCCTCGTCAAATGGCCCCTGAAGGTAGGTAGGTACATGCAACATAAATGATCCAGCAACAAAGCCGACCGCGAAACACCCGGAAACCACCGCAGGCGCATGACCACGCGCAGGCACACACGCACCACTGCACCAGACCGCAGCAGACCGGGCCACGGGTCCCACGCAAGCCGGGGCACACCGGCAGCAGAGAATCGACCACCACAATAGAGCAGACCAGCGAACGCACGGGAACCACCGCCTACTCACGACCAAACGCAGGCACACACGCACCAACACGCCGCCAAACCGGGTCAGCGCACTAGAGGGGCCAAATAGAGCGTCCGCGCGCGCCGCAACTGCTGCACCAGGCCCCGCGGGCATGCGGGAGGGCCACCGTCCGCCACCCAATCCTGCTCCCAGGTGGTCCTCGCCATGCGTGCTGTAACCGCCCCCGCCCCCGCCCCCGCCCCCGCCCCCGCCCCCGCCCCCGCCCCCGCCCCCGCCCCCGCCCCCGCCCCCGCCCCCGCCCCCGCCCCCGCCCCCGCCCCCGCCCCCGCCCCCGCCCCCGCCCCCGCCCCCGCCCCCGCCCCCGCCCCCGCCCCCCGCCCCCGCCCCCGCCCCCGCCCCCGCCCCCGCCCCCGCCCCCGCCCCCGCCCCCGCCCCCGCCACCGCCCCCGCCCCCGCCCCCGCCACCGCCACCGCCACCGCCACCGCCACCGCCACCGCCACCGCCACCGCCACCGCCACCGCCACCGCCACCGCCACCGCCACCGCCACCGCCACCGCCACCGCCACCGCCACCGCCACCGCCACCGCCACCGCCACCGCCACCGCCACCGCCACCGCACCGCCACCGCCACCGCCACCGCCACCGCCACCGCCACCGCCACCGCCACCGCCACCGCCACCGCCACCGCCACCGCCACCGCCACCGCCACCGCCACCGCCACCGCCACCGCCACCGCCACCGCCACCGCCACCGCCACCGCCACCGCCACCGCCACCGCCACCGCCACCGCCACTGCCACCGCCACCGCCACCGCCACCGCCACCGCCACCGCCACCGCCACCGCCGTAACCGCCACCGCTGTAACCGCTGTGGCCCCAGACGCAGAGACAGCACGGGTCAACTGCCGACGGCCGGATGTCATGGCGCGTCGACATGTCGACATCTGGGCGTATCAGCCGGCCCTTTTAGGCTGGCTCGGCCCCTGCGGCTATACCACTTGCCCACTCGCCCACCAGGAGGCCGCGATCGAGGCTGCATACCACCCAGCGGGCAGGGGCAGGGGCGATATGAGATCGGGAGGGGCGACGTGGCAGGGGGAAATCAGTGTGGCAGGGGGGGGTGCCCGACTGATTTTGACACGACCTGGACCTCACTTCTTTCTGGAGTTTCAGTGCAACTAGCTGAAGCGGACAATTGATTCGGTTTTTCGTTTTTCGTTTTTTGGTCAACGGTAATATTTTGCAAATCGTCGCCGTACGCAAGATTTTGTCGACTTCGAATGACCAAACGATGTGATGTCAAGCTAGGCTCGTTGCTGGGTGTTGAGGGAGGGCAGCCAATGCGCTTGCGCTGAGAGCCGGGCACTGCAGCACCTCGCGCCAGGTGACAGGGCCGCGCCCGCGCGCGGCGCCTGCTGTCGGCCCTGCGTGTGCTTGATAGGACGTGTCACTTTGCACCGGATGCAAACCGTCGGAATGCGGATAGAATGCGCCGTTTGGGAAGGGGCCCGGATCGGAGATATTTCCCCAAATATCGGGCGATTTACCGTACGCTTTCTGTTGAGGTTCTGACGAGGTCGGGTTCTCCGCAAGCCTATCGAATTCCCCATGTCTGCACGCGCTAACACACGCTCTTGTATCCAGTCACTGAACCTCACATGCAAACCTCGCTAACGGCACTACGGAGAGCGCAGTCGACGTCCCGGCCGAGGTTGCCGGCCCTAGCGGGCCCGGCCGGCATAAGAATAGCATTATGCAAAGTCATGGTTTGCCAGGTCATACGGGAACGCAAGCTCTGGGGCTTCCGGAGCCCTCCAAGCTGAGAATTCTGGTCGTGGACAGCAAGGCCGTCTCGCGCCAGACCACCACGCAGCTGCTGAGGGAGTGCGCCTATCAGGTATGCGCGCGGTCGCGGGCTGGGCTTTTAGCGCTCGGCCTGGCCTCAGGTTGCAAAATGTCTCAAAATGGCCGTGTCTTCCCTCCCAACCAGGTCACCGCGGTCAAAACTGCGAGGGAGGGGCTTCAGAAGCTGATAGAGGCAGAGCATGGCGCAAATTTTGACCTGGTGCTCAAAGAGCACGAGCCGCCCTCGGCAAATGCGTGTCGACTCCTCAAGCGAATGGCCAAGACTGAGGGCCTGACGCGGACGCCCGTTGTGGGTGAGTATAGCTTGCTCGCAGGAACCCAAAACCGCGGAAAAAACCGGTTACGCCGGGCGGATATTTTGGATATTTTCGAGGAGATTGGGCCGCGCTGGTTAAAGCAGGCTCGCATTTTTGGGGCGCCTATTGCGAGGACTATCGCAGAGATGTTCGCAGAGGCCGTGCCCTGGCCGGGAAGTCGGCACGCAGCTGAGCTCCCCGGAGTGGACCGCTGGCCGTGTGGGGTACAACGCGAGCCGTCGGACGTGGCGCACGCCTGGCGCAGCCGCACCTGCGAGGCCCTGCAGCCCAGACGAGCCGCGACTAAGACAGCTGCAAACGGGCACATCATGGGGATTGCGCGTGCACCCACGCGCCAACTATGTCGGCCTTCGCTTGACTCAGCATGCCGAATTCCCCCTGCAATGCTGCCCACTCCCACCGCAGTGACCTCGAGCCAGGATGAGCGGGAAACGGTCATGTCATGCCTCTCGCTGGGAGCCATCGACTATCTGATCAAGCCCCTCCGGCAAAATGGTAAGCAGCAGCACCGGGGAAGCGTTGCCGACCCGGCCGCAACGTTGCCGTGAGACCCAACTTGCTAACCTTGCCGCATTCTCGCCCCGTGCGCTCTTGTTTCAGAACTGCGGCACATTTGGACGCGCGTCTGGTGGTGGCGCAAGGTGCGCGGGGCAGGGCTAGCGGGCCGCATGTGGCGTGTGCTTTCCCCGTGCCAAGTGGCTGGAGTCGGCTGGAAAAAGGAGGGAGTCGGTGCAGCGGCGCGGTCTTCAGCTCGGACTGCAATCGCGAAGTCAATTGTCCATGGAAGCGCGACGGCACTTCTCGCTCCGCCCGAAAATTACGACAGCTGAAAACACGTGGCTGACTTTCTGAAACCCTGCCGCCCACAGAGCCAGGGCTCGGGCCCGCACGGCGCCGGGCCACCGCCGATTGCCGCGGCGCACGCCACGCGGCACTATGCCTTCCGCGGCCCTAGCAGCGCCAACCGGCAATACGACCAGGTCACCAGCAGCGACTCCAAGCAGACCAAGTGGTGAGACTGGGGGGTCGAGCCTCGCGTGGGAGCTTGGGAGCGTTTTTCTCCGTATTTACCGGCTCGGCGGGAGGGGCAGTGGACTCGGTATATATGCCTCATGCTTTGCCTAACGTCCCGCTGCTCGCTCTTCCCGCCCTGCAGTCAGGAGGAGGAGGAGCCCACTTCCAAAGAGGGCTCCGCGCCCGACAACGGCAACGGCCACGGCAGCAAGGGCAACGGCAGCAACGGCAGCAAGGAGGGCAACGGCACCAGCCGGTGAGCAGCAGCCGGGGGCGTGGCGCGGCGGGGCAGGGGGGGCTGCGTGCTGGGTCAAGGTTGATGCTGGGTGAGGCGGTATCGGCACATGTGCTTGGGCGCGGCACCGATGCCGTGAGCTAGGAGCTGTGCGGTACGCGGCCCTGCAGCAGGCGTCCGCGCGTTGAGGGATTGCGCGCGTGTTGCTTGAGGCGAAGGGACTGGGTGGTGTTCGGCCTCTGCCGTTTCCACATGCTCATCAAGTGCGACGAGAGCCTGGGAGCTTGTCTGCGCGGGCGCTGGTGTTGGCACGCTGTGATTAAGGCGCGCCCGACTGATGCAGAGAGCCCCAACACCCCTGTCCACACCTTGCAACCCCCTGTGCAGCGTGGACGCCAAGCCCCACTGCGACATCAAAGACACGGGGCACGGCTCCAACGGCAACGGCCACGGCTCCAACAACGGCAATGGCCACGGGTCGAACGGAAACGGCTCTAACGGCTCCTCCGACAATAAGAACGGCGGCAACGGCAACTCCGCAACCAAGGGTGACGGCAACGGCAACGGCTCAAACGGAAACGGAGCCAGCACCACACTCGCCGTCGACCGCCACTACCAGGTGCGGCGCTCTCCGGCGTTTGCCGTTCGCGTACCCTGCATGAGGTCCGGGTAGGCATGACGTGGCGTGCCTTGGATCCAAAACACAAACGCTCCCACCCACCGTCGCCCCTTCCATCTTACCTTTGCCCCTTCCATCTTAGCCCCTCCCAAACTCTTAGAGCTCACCCGCCCCCTGCCCCCCTCTCTCCCCCGCCCCTGCAGGCCCTGGTCAACACCGCTGAGGGCAAGATGCCGCCCAACCTGCTGCTGGGCGGCAGCGGCAGCGGACACGACGGCCTTCCGGGGGTGAGTCACGCGCCGTCACTCCACACGTATGTACCTGCCCGCGCCCGCCGACACGGCGCATCACACGCGTGGCTTCCCGCCGAGCTCTGCGAGCTGCTTTCCAAACACCCGTCGCTGCGCAGCAGCCTCCTCCCGCCGACTCGCCTCCATTTTCCATTCGCCTGACCCGACCCTCCGGCCCTCCCTGCCTGGCCCCTCTCGTCGCCCCACAGTCGGCCGCCAAGGGCGGCACCATCGGCCGCTCCTCCGCGTTCGCGCAGTACACCGGCCCCAGCTCCTCCTCACGCAAGCGCGCCGCCACCTCCGAGGCCGTGCCGCCCGGCGCCCGGGACCGGCCCGACACGCTGCTCACGGACCGCGAGCGCGACCGCGAGCGGGACCGCGACCTGGTCGGCGTGAGCGGCGGCGGCAGCGGCAGCGGGCGGCACGGCGACCGTGCCGAGCGCGACGCCGTGATGCGCGACGAGCGCGAGCGGGAAGACAACAACGGCGGCACCGGCGGCGTGAGCGGCATGCCGGCGGCGGCGGAGGGCACCGCGACCGGCGGCGGCGGTGCCGGCGGCAGCGCCGGCAACGTGCGCGGCAGCGGCAGCGGTGCTGCAGGCGGGCGGTCCAAGGGGTCCACACAGCGCGACCGTTCGGCGGCCGGGGTGAGTAGTAGCTGCTGTTGCAGCACGCGAGACTGCAACTTGTGCTACTTCTGATTTTCCGTGCTGCTCATGCAAGGCGTACTGGCACCACAACCTCATACCCCCTGCCCGCATCCCTCACACCTGCACCACAGTTGCGCGGCTCTGGCGGCAGCGGCGTGCACATGCCGTCTGAGGGCGCCGGCGCCGGCGGGCTACTCAGTGGCGGCGGCATGGGCGGCAATGGCAACGGTTCGTTCTACAATAAGCAGCCCACCGGCAGCAGCGAGCGGCCCGGCTCGCAGGGCGTGTCTCCCAGCCACTACGCCTCCTTGCACACACACGGCGGACCCTCGAGCGGCGGAACCGGCAGCGGCGGCGGCGGCGCGGCGGCGGCACCTAGCCAGCAGCAGCCGCACGGCGGCCTGTCGGCAGCGGCGTGGCTGGGCAGCGGTGTGGCCGCTGGCGCTGGCGGCGCGCCGCACCCGCACACGCCGCACAGCCACCTGGTGGGCTCGGCGCCGGGCGTGCCGCCGCCGGGGCTGCCGGCGGGCTTCCAGAACATGTTCGCCGCGCCCTTTGGTGAGCAGGCACATTGAGCACAGCCTTGGACAGCCTTGTAGTGCTTGTATCGCCGCGCGGCTGGCCTTGCTCCCTTCCGCGTGGACCGAGCCTTGCTGTTGACGTTTTGGCCTGCCTCGGCTCTGCTGTGCATGCGCAGCCTCGCTGACCCCCCCCCACCCGCCTGCCTCTTTTCCCCCGCCTCCGCGTGTTCTGCTGTGCCGTCCATCCAGGCCTGCCGCCCGGCCACGTGCTCTCGCGCATGGCCCACCCCGGCCTGCGCTTCGGCCCCGGTGCGCCGGGCGCCAGCAACCCGCAGGGCGGCGGCAACCCGCAGGGCGGCGGCGCGCCGCTCGACCCCGCGCAGCTGCAGGTCAGTTTCTACCCACGCATGCGCTCTATCCGTTCACGTTCATGGGTCATGGACCAAAACGCATTGCCCACGCACTCGGCCCATGCAAGGCAGCGTCGCCGCCATCGCCTGATAGTACTTCACCTTGCATTCATGATGAGGAGCGGGCCGTTGGGGGACAACGGGACCTTGCTGAGATAGCCGCCATCAGCCCGCTTAGCCTATCTAAGCGCTCGCTGACGTGCCCCGTTGCTGCACCTGTCTCGCAGTCCATGTTTCACTTCCCGTCCGCTGAGATGGTGGCCCTGGCGGCGGTGGCCAGCGAGGTACGGTAACAGGGCCCAACACACCCACGTTTTTGCTGCTCGCCAAGCAATGCACTTGCCGCATTGCCGCTAGCTGTTGCAATCCTGCTGACACCGTGTCCCGCCGCGCCCGCCTGCTGCGCCCCGCAGGCTCACGCGCACGCAGCCGCTCGCGGTCACGGCCACGGCCCGCACGGGCCCGGGCCCCACGGCCTCTTGCTCGGCCCGCTCCCCGGCGGCCCCGGCGGCGGCGCGGAGGGCCCCGGCGGCGGCGGCGCTGGCGGCAGCGGTGGCGGCGGCGGCAACGGCCTGACGGGCGTGCCGCCGCCGCCGCCCACCAGCGGCGCCACCAACATTAACGCCATGATCCTGAACCAGCTGCTCGCCAACGGCGTCACGCTGCAGGCGTTCCTGGGACCGCAGGCGGTGAGTGCGTGTGCGCGGTGCGTGTGCGCCGGGTGGGAGCAGCGCCAGCAGCATGGTTGGTGGTATGAGCTTGCTTGTCCGTGCTGATGCTGCGGGCGGCCGTGGCGCCAGCGTGCGTAATTTTTTTGATAATTATGGATGGAGCGTAGCTGACTTGTGTCGTCATGCCGCCATATTGTGGTGTACAGGGAGCTCTGGGGATCCATCATGCCGCGGCCGCCGCCGGCTCCCGCGCCGGCGGACCGCCGCACCCCAACCCCGGCCTGCCCCCGCACCAGCAGCAACAGCAGCAGCAGGCCGCGGCGGCGGCGGTTGCCGCCGCGGCCGCCGCATGGCGGCCGCCGCCGTTCAACCCCGCCGCCACCATGGCGGCTGCTGCTGCTGCCGCCGCGGGTGTGCTGCCCTTCCCTGTGGGCCCGCCGCAGCCCGGCGGCGGCCCGCCGCTTCCGCCCGATGCCAGCGCTGCTGCGGCGATGATGTCCCGCGACCTCATGGGCCAAGGCAAGTCCTCACCTCTTCTACCTCCTCTTTCTGACGTTTCAGTGCAAGTGTGCAACTAGCTTAAACCTTGGGTGCCCACGTGGCGGCCAAATGCGATTAAACAATTTGCACGCCGCATGCGGCACTCGGCCTCTCGTACTCGCACTTACACTCGCCGCCCCTGCCTGCCTGCTTCCCTTCCACAGCCCTGCAGCCGGTCATGCCCGGCGGCTCGCGGCCGGCGGTGCCCGGCATGCCGGAGCCCAAGCGCCGGCGTGCGCTGGCGCTGGACAAATACCGCAAGAAGCGGAAGGTGCGAATCCACACCCCTCGCACACGTTCTCGAGCTGTTGCCTGCTCGGAACTCTGCCACTGCTGTCTTGCGCCGCGCTGTGGTTTGCTTCCTTCACCCGCCTAAACAGTTCCTCTGCCCCTTTCGCCGCCCTGCTTTTTTATTTCCCACATTTTAGAACCTCCGCTTCTCGAAGACCATTCGCTACGAGTCCCGCAAGCAGCTGGCGCAGCAGCGGCCCCGCGTGCGCGGCCAGTTCATCAAGCACGGCGACGGCGCCGGTGGCGGCGGCGGCGGCGGCCTGGAGGGCGCCGGCGGCAGCGGCCTGATGCTTGTGGACGACGGCGCCGCCACCGCCAGTAACGGCGCCAAGAGCGGCACCGGCGGCGCGGGCGGCGTGGGCGGGATGGAGGACGCCGGCGCCGAGGACGAGGTGCAGACCAACAGCCGTGGCTACTACGAGGTAGGTCGCGGTCGCGCAGCCGGGTGTGTTCGAGACGAGGGGAAAAACCAACAACAAGGCGTATGTGTGTGCCAGTGTTGGTGATGTGGCTTGGGCTTAAGCATCGCCCGGGCGCCTGCCACCGCCGCTGCCACCACGTGCAGGAGGAGGACTATGATGCCGAGGAGGCGGAGGACGAGACGGAGGAGGAGCCGGACGACATGGACGCGGCACAGCCCGCCTCGCAGCACGCGCAGCAGCAGCAGGCGAGAGCGCCGGTGGCGAACAGGGCTGTCGACAACAGCTGTCTGCGCTGCAAGAGCCGGGCCGCCGATCCCAGTTGTTTGCGCTATGTTCTATCGGTGGCTGTGTTGCGTGTTGGGATTGTTCTGACCGGCCATTCGCGTGCCATGCATCCCGCAGACCAACGACACTCCAGACGACATGGAGGTTGATAACGCGGCGGTCGCCGGCGGCGCCGCCACCGCGGCAGGACCCGGCGGCATGCCTGCCGGCGGCGCCGCAGCAGCTGCGGCCGACTGCGCGGCTCCGCTGGCGGGCTCCGCTGCTGGCGGTGGCTCGGGCGGCAGCGAGGGCCAGCCTTCGTCGGGCACCGGCTGCGGCATGGCCGGGGCTGCTGGCGGCGCGGATGCTGGGCAGGGCAGCGGCGCGGCGGCGGGAGACGGCAGCGGTGCCGCGGGCGGCGCTGGCAGCGGCGTCAGCGGCGCCGACGAGGAGGATGCGGTGGTGGTCCGCAGCCTTGCGGGCCTGCGGGAGGCGGCCATGGTCGCATGGGTGAGTTGCGGCGCCATTCGCGAGTTGCATTCTTCCTTTTGGCCCCCCGGCTGGCACCTATTGACTCTACCCTGTTCCACTTGTGTTGCCTGCAGAGCCGGCCGCCGGGCAGCATGGACGCCGCCCCGCTCATCCAGGAGGCCAAGGCCTCGCGCTCGGTGGGCAGCCAGGGCTCGCTGTCACGAGACCGGGGCTACAGCCGCGGCCACTCCCGCGGCCACTCGCACGGCCACTCACACGGCCATTCGCACGGCCACTCGCACGGCCACTCGCACAGCCAGCAGCAACAGCAGCAGGTGGCGGCGCAGCAGCAGATGGGTGGGTTGGGCGCCGCCGCTGGTCCGACGTCGCAGGGCATCAGTCACGGCAGGTGCGCCGGGCTGCTGGGCGGGTGGGTTCGCCATACGCCTGGGTCGCGGCGCAGGCCGCCGCTGCTCCTGTGTTGTAAGACGAATAAAGAAAGGTTCTCACACTCGCGCCGCTGCCTTCTCCCTGCAGGAACGTGATCGCCCAGACTGGCACGCCGACCGTGCAGGCACAGCTGCCGCGGGCGATGGGGCCTGGCGCCCCGTCTGCCCACTCCTCGCCTACGAACTCTCAGGCGGCGCTGGCTGCTGCTACAGGCCAGGCACCTGCGTCGCTGCTGCAGCAGCCCCAGGCGCAGGCCTCGGCAGGCGTGCTCGATGCTTCAGCCGCCGCCGGCTCTGTCGGCGTCGGCCTGCAGGCTCCTGGCGCCGCCTTGCAGCACCCCACTGGCAGCATGGGTGCGGGCCAGGCCGGCGCAACCGCAAGCGGGCTGCGCGGCAGCGGCGGTGGCTGCCACGGCCAGGGCGGTGCGGCTGGCGGCGGCGCCAATGCCTCGGCGCAGCAGCCGGGTTCGCAGCTACAGCAACCCGGCGGCCCCGCGGCAACAACTGCCGCGGGCGGCGTGGCCCAGGCAGCGCGCGAGCCGCCCCACAGCCGTGAGGGGCGCGAGGGGCGCGGCGAGCATCGTGGCGAGACCGGCGCGGGCGGCCGCGACAGAGACCGCGAGGCCGGCGGCATGGCGATGGCTGCCGGCGGCGCGGGCAGCGGCAAGAACGGCAGCGACAGCGGCAGCAACTCGCCGGACGAGAACGGCGGCGGCGGCAGTGGCGGCGGTAGCGGCGGTGGCCGAGCCAACAAGAGCGGCGCCGACAAGGCCGGCCATGTGGGACACAAGAGCGGCAGCACGCACGGCCACGGTCACCGGTAACGTGAGCTCACAGCACTGGTTGCAGCGACGGGCTCCGGAAGGGTTGCGGCGACGAAATGCAACCCGCCTGCCGCCGCTTGGGATGGAAAGATGCGTTGTTAGGAGTGTCTGACCGCGAGAAAGGGTTCAACACAAATCGTAATGGTGAATCACAGCATGTGCGTGGCGCGAATGAGACGGGACGATGCACTTCCTAAATATTGATTTGTCGCGACTCGCGCGCAAGGGAGGCATGCCTCGGGCGTTCAGAGGTTATGTGTTGTGACGGTGTGGGTCACGCCTGAGCTTGGTCTGCCGCCGCCGGGCTGCCAGCTCTCGCGCCATCAGTGTGAGCGCGACAGACAGCCGGTCGGCGGGCGCAAAAGCGGGAGGTAGACATGCAGGGGCCTCGACGACGAGAACGATAAGTACCGGCGCAGCATTGCTGGAGATGACAGCTTGGAGATTGGAGCTTACACGATGCTCAGCGCGCATGACTTTTATGCCTATGCGCCACGCTAGTGGCTTACCTCGCACCCCTCGGATTGACGGGCTGGTAAACCACGCGTGCGGCGCTGAGTGTGAACACCCCCCACACGGTGTTGCGCTGACGCTGACTGAAAGCGAGTTTCCTGCGGACCTGGACATTAGCACCCCTCACACATGTCCACCTGCTATGAAGAAAGGGTGATCCCCGTGTTTCTGATATCTGATGTTGTCGGGTGTTTTATTGATGGTGGCGAGCGAGACCGGCCGCCCGGGCTAGGCCCCAAGGGAAGCATCAAGCATGATTACCAGTTGCGAGGGCCGAGGAAGCGTGCTGCTGCCTCATACCCACTGAACCCAACAGTCGGTGCTCCGCACAGTCCAGCCGGGGGAAGCCCGGGGGGCTGCGGAGCAACCGTGTGCGCTTGAGTACCCGAGAAACCCGCGCCGCCGTGCCGGGAGCATTGGGATGTGTTGCTTGGTGTTGATTGTGTTTCAAGGGCATCGGGGATGCGGAGCAGGCATCACGTGCAGAGGCTGTGTGAGCACAGATGGGATGGCAACACATGCTCTCGCGCTGCAGCCGTGTACGTCCAGATTGGCCGGCACGCCAGTGCGAAGCACCGGTTGTGCGTCTCGAAGTTGATGTACGTACGTGATTGTCCGGTGTGTGCTTCCACCTCGACGTCGCCAGGAGATTCCAACTCATGCTAAGATCTTGATGTGTGGTTAGGCCGGCGGAGCAAGGGCTGCGGACGCCGTGGTCGGCGGCGGCAGGCTCATGCATCGCCTTGTGCAACAAAGTACTGAGGCTGTGGGTCGGCCGTGATTTGACCCAAGGAGATTGGCATTAGGGACACCATGCATTGCGGCGAGCGCGGACTGCGGCACGCGTGATGGAGGCTTGGCGCGATTGGCACACACTGGAGGTATGGACTGGTGTGCTGGAATGGTGCTGCTTTGCGGCGCCGAGCCCTGGCTCTACACGTGAAATAAAGGCCCAGGCTGGGAGAGACGGCGACCCGGCCTGCACGCAGGTGCTCCCATGATTATGTTTGCACTGAGTGCACTGATGCAAATTCGTTTGATGATGTGTGCGGCGGCTCTGACGGACAAGGCGACGAGGATTCCGGGAGGACTGTGCCCGCCCCAGCGCAGCGGGCTCGCGCGAGCCGGGCGAACCGGCGCGGCACCTCCTGCCCGGTTGTCAATGTCAAGGAGAGACACATGGGCGGCGGGCCCCGACAGAGCCACGGATGGCCCTAATACTGTGGGGGGCATGTATGACGCACCCGCGGAGGGCACTGTAATTTTTGCAGACCAGGCCCTCTTGTTGCCTAGATTGCATTGGTTACAGGAGGGACCTGCTGACGCAGCTCGCGAGCCAGCGAGCACGTACTAGTACGGACGCCCTGCTCTAGACCTCAGGGGCGCGCCACCTGCAGCGCCGACAGCCTACTCTGCGCCTTGGGCTAATAGGCCTTGCTCCCATGGGAGCGCCACCATCTTCTAAACTCAATCTCCTTCCTCTTCAACTGTAATGAAAGTCGGCTTATTGATCCACATACTCCCGTCTTCCCTTCTTTCAATCCAAGGGTGGCCTGGTGGGATTTCGTCCCACCCCCTTGGCTTGATGCCCAGGCTCACATACGTCTGCAAACGCTCCCAAAAGTCTGCTATAACTTGCGTTTTAATCCTGCTAATCGCTGTTTCTTCTACCTTGCCTTGTTCCCCTCTGGAGGCAAACCATAGCCTCCTACCGTACTCCATGGCAGAGATCGCAGCCAGGCATACAACGTCCCAGATGGGTTGCTGGATAGCCTCGTGTGGCGGTATTACTAGCCACAGATTCTTACGCTCCACTATCAACTCAATTATGTGATCCTCATCACCTATGTCTGTCGCTTCCTGAATATGCAGCCGTAGCGTGCTAGCAATTGTGCACGTGCTGAAATGGTGTGCGCGGTCAGACTGCGCATCCGTCACCCCACATGGGCATTTATGACCTTGCCCTCTGTGCATCGAGAAGCCTGGGAATCCATCCACTGCTAGCCTCCAGAAGGCTTCTTTCTGCTCTGCTTCCCATTTAAGCTTCCACAAGCGTTCATATGTGCTCGAGATGCGTTCCTTGTTCTCTATCGCCATCACTATATCACCTACGTTACCACCCTTAGCCTCGTGGACAAAATCAGCATGTTTTTCTGCTAGTTTCCCAAACGCTTCACGCATCTGCAGGTACGTGGCCTGCTTCACCGAAACGGTCGCCAGTGGAATTGGTTGATTGTTCATCTTCCATCCAAGGCACCCCACTATATGGTCAATCATTTCCGTGTATGCTTGATCCTGGTTTAGTCCCATGCCTGTTCGTGCCGCTTCTGTCCATCCCGCAGGCAGGTGGTTAATCAAGTTTTGCATGCGTCGAAATGCATCTATCCCATTCCTCAGGGGCCTCGGCATCAAATCTATCCCTAGTCCTCCAAAAATTCCCGCATCAATCACATCTTCCTTGTAAGCGCGTGTGCATTCACTCCGTATCCGGGGTAGGGCTCTGGTATTGGCCGGCACGTCTTGCAATTTCTCCTTAACCCGTGCAAACGTATCAATAGCCCTCACTGCGTCTCCGACTGTGGTAATTGAGCCTAGTGCAACAATATCCGAGAAGCCCCCTTCCAAAGATACATTCACACCATTTCTCTGTCTAAAAGTCAAGGTTGGGTTGCCCCACAACGGTGCTTGCGAAACCCATGGCCCCGCTTGAAGTAGATTGGCATCGAGTATCACAAGTTCCGGTAGGTTCATGAGCGCGGAGCACACTCGCTCAATCAGTGCACAGCCCGTGTCTACCACTTTCCCCAACACGATCGGCCTCCCCGTTGTGGGGTGCTTACGTGCCGTCAGGAGCGCCAGGGGCTGCCTGTTGCCTAGAGCGTCCGTATGCACGCCGGATTGTGCCTGCGCGCGGAGGTCCCCAAGACCCAACCGCGCCTTCAACCCAGACGGTCTGTTGACTCCGCTCCACGGCCTCGGCCACGGGGGTACGGTATGTCGGTATCCCTGGTTTGGGCTATCCCCGTGACCCGGCCTCGGTGTCACAGTGTAGCCCTAAGCCCTTGCCTAAGCCCTGAGCGGCTGAGCCCCTGACCCATTCGCAGTCCAACCAGTAATGGATTAAGCGCCCTGGATCACTGGCTGTACAGTGAACACTCATCAACTGCAGTCCGCTGAGCTCCTAGACTGCCAAAAATGCGGAATAAAAGGTATTGAGTAAGCTGAGATAGGGTTGCATTGAACCCCGGAGGCGGGCGATGGGTCAAACAAGGGGTGTCAGCTTTGTACAGCTGGAAAATGGGCTGAGCCCCCGTACGCTTGGGAGCTAGTAGGCATGTATCGGCCCCAGAGCCTCCATGCCCCTACGAAGCACAGGCGCGTGGCTTGGGACACCCGGGCTGGGGCCAGGGCGGGATTTCCCGCGCCATCCATGTGCGTGCCTTGGCACGTTACCAAATACCCCAAGCCTTTCTCTAGCCTCCTGCCATAGGCAACACGCCTCCGGCGCCTCACGCTCAAAGGGCTAGGCGCGGGGCGACCTCGGGGCTTCTCGGCATTCTGGCGCGTCGGCAGGCATGGCTCAGCAAGTCGCTCAAAACTTCCGATATGCTTCCCCGCTTTGCTTGCCGCCAACATAGTTTGCCTTATAGACTGCATATCAGCGGGCAACGGATGCTTTCCTCGCCACCTCGCGAAAGTCAATTGTCCCTGGCAGCGCGAAGGCACTTCTCGTTCCTCCCGAATTTTCCCCGCCACCTATTTACATGCAATAGGCATTAACAAATTCTAATACGTAGCATTTGCGGTTTGCGCCAGTATGCTATGTTTTGCCGACGCAGCCACGCACGCACGCACGCACGCACGCAGCCACGCAGCCACGCACGGACAGGGGTGTTCCTGGGGGGGCTTCGCCCCCCCCTGGAACGCTGCGCTGGGGGGGCTCAGCCCAAAAATCAGCCACTTGAGATCAGGGGAGGGCGGATTGCGCAGCGCTTGCAGACATGGGGAGCTCGGTGTATGGGGCTGTTCAACGCAGGGCCCGATGCATTCGTCTGTTCGTTGCGTGTGCCGGTGTGTCTGGGGAGGGGGGGGAGGGGGGGATGCGTTCGCCGCAGTGACGTCCGTACGTCGACTGCCAGCGCGTGCCAGCGGCCCGGCAGGCCGTGTCGAGGGTCCCAGCAGGCGGGGCTAGGGGCCAAATCATGATCGAAACGTCAGCACGAGCGCACTGTATGATGGTGCAAAATGCGAACACAATACGACATTTTTAGAATTGTCGGGGGTCGCGTAAATTCGCTCGGGTATTGCGGGGTTACGCGGCGCCGCGATAACGCTCGACCCCAAAGTTTTGATCGTTTTTTCATGCATGAAATAATTTGCTGTAAAGACGGCTGCATGATGTCCTGCATTCATAAAGATTCACAGCTCTAGTGGGACGGCTTTAGATCCAGTCGCGGTCGCCTTTACGCCGCAATATTTTTCAATTTAAAGCACCAGGGACTCTGAATAATACAGTGCTCCTGCTTCAGTAGCGTACATTCAGTGCAGTTGATTCGGCGGCCATGCACGATTGCATTTCCCTCTTTCGACGTGGCCTGTTTACTGGTCGCCTCAAGTATTTATGCACATAAGTCAGTGACTCCCGTTGTTCTGACAACTTCTCGGTGGATTTCGGCTCTGCAACGTTGATGCGTTGTGAGCACTTGACTCCGCTGTTGACGCCTTATTCGCAAGCGCATAGTGACTATTAAATCAAGCGACGTCGGCGTAAGAGTCGTGAGCTTCAGCCGCAGGCGAGCTTATTCAGCGAGGCAGGCGATTTTGTCACAGGTAAGGGTTCGCGCACGCGCTCTGTGTCGCTGTCGTGGGTTTCTATCTTACATCGGCGTTTATAATGCATAGCTCCATAGCTCGCGGCCGCGGGAGCGACGTCGGGGGCGAACGAAAAGTTTCCTAACTCTGGCACCCAACCGCCAAGAAGGACAAACGCTCGCCTACTCTGCGTATTGTGATTGCACCTATTTCTCCTTTTTGGCCATGTTCACATGCCATGCAGAGTCTTGACGTCACCCTCGGAGGACGCTGAAACTCCGCTGCGGACTCTGGGAAGCCGGTTGCGATGGCCTCCAAGTCCCCGAACCTTCTGAACCGCTTAGTTGGAGGATTCTTTAAGGAGCCAAAAGAGGGCAAGGGCCCCGGGACTATGCGGTCGGAGAGTGCGAGCCTGCCGTCTGCCGAGGTGCAGCCGATGCCCGGCTCGACTTCGGCGTTTCCATGCCCGCCGCATCTCACGATTGCGACTAAAGCTCACCTGGTTTCAGCTTCGGCCTCAGCCTCAGCGCAACATTCGCCCGCATACGGGACGGGCGCGCATGCGATGGTCGCCCCGGACTCGCCGTTTTCAGGCACCGCAAGCCCCTGTGCGCCCCACGCGGCGTCAAAGCTACGTGCGCACTTGTCAGCTGCGAGCGATAACTTCCTGCTGCGTCGCGCTGTGGCGCCGGGTCCTCCGGGGCAGCACCCCGGGCAACTAGGGGCCACGCTGCACTCGCTCTCCACAGGTGAGTGCGCGTGCGCGCCGGAGCTTTCGATCCAAGCTGTCTCGCGCTGCTGGGTAGCGATAGTAGCGCAGCTCATCAATATGCACCTACATGGGCAAACATGGCCGGGGCTTATACCGTTTTAAGCGCCGCCGTGGCTGCCAAGGCCGCATCGTCCAGAATCAACCGCTGCCCGCCCCTCTGACGCCACCGGTATCCATCACACCCCTCCCCGCACCGCACAGACTTCGGCGGCTCCGACTCGCCCGTGGGCCATCCGCACGGTCCCCAGCACCAGAGCCTGTTCAAGCACGCCGGCACCGCCGACCTGGGCTCGCCATACGCCGGCGCCGCTGCCTCCGCAAGCGCCTTCGCCGCGCCGCCGGCCCACGCGCGCAGCTGCTCGCAGCTGCACCTCCAGGTGCCCTCCTCCCCCGGATCGCCGCTGACGCTGCCCAACATCCACGCACACTCGCAGCAGAACCACCCGCTGAACCAGCACCTGCACAGCGCAGCCCACCACCCGCACCACCACCATGCGCACAGCCAGGGCGGCAAGCTGTTCGACTGCATCTCCGCACCCCAGCCCGACGTCCTGGTGGACCGGACCAGCCCCGCGGGACCGCCCGGCGAGCCTGTTCCCGCCGTGCCGGCGGCGCCGCAGCACGCCGCAGCCCCCTCGTTTGCGCGCACCAGCAGCAGCCCCTCGGGCGCCGCTGCGCCGGCGCCCGGCAGCTCCCTGCTGCTGGCCACCGCCGCCAACATCCCGCCGGCCATGCGCCGCACGCACTGGAGCCTGGGTGACTACGAGGTCACGCGGCGCATCTACAAGGGCGCCACGTCCGCTGTGTACCAGGTGAGGGGACGGGGCGGGCGGTGTTGTGGCGGCGTAAAGGGCGACGCGTAGCACCAAACCACTGAAAGGAGGGGCGTTCGCGTGTTTTTAATTTTGTGCGGCGTTGCGCGCGCTTATGCACGCCCGGTCTACGCTAATTGTGACCTCAGGCACCACGGTTTTGGCACCGATTGACCTCGGCGTAAAGCGCCAATAATTCCAAGCAGACAAGACGCCGCCGTGACGTCCCCGACGTCACTTCATCCCTTGCCATTGCCCCCCCTTCTCACCCTGCAGGCCACCTGCCTGCGCTCCGGCCTGCCAGTGGCGCTCAAGGTGTACTTCCTGAACAAGGTCCCGCCCAACGCCATGCACATGATCGCGCGCGAGATCACGGTAGGGGTCTCAGCCGCGAGCTCTGGCGCATGGAAGTGAATGGAGCCTTGCTTGTCCTTGTTCATGCAAACCGGTTGGCTGTGGTCGGTGGCAGCGGGTACTGACACGCGCCCCTCGCCCTTCGCGACCCGTCCCCCCCCCCCCCACCCGGCGCCATCGACAGATCCATGCTGACGTGGCGCACAAGCACATCGCCATGCTGTACGGCGCATTCCAGGAGGAGGGCCGGCTGGTGCTGGTGCAGGAGTACGCGGCGCGCGGCGACCTGTACGGCATCTATCGCGCCCTGCGACGCCGCATGACGGAGGAGCAGGTCACGGTGAGAGCCGAGCGTCCGCCCTCGAAGCGTTCGTGCGACTGCGTCCATCCCGCTCTGATGCATTGTTCGCACTGGCTCGCACACGCACGCTTGTGTGCACGCATCGTGCGCTACTGCCAGAGAGTAACCAAGGGTTGCTGCACACAGGAGCTGGTGATGGTGCCCTTCCTAGAGGCGCTGAGCTACCTGCACTCGCGCGGCGTCTGTCACCGCGACGTCAAGCCCGAGAACCTGCTGTACACGCAGGACTGGAAGCTCCTCATCGCCGACTTCGGTGAGCCCCGACCCAACTGATGCAATGCGGAGCGCGTGCGCTGCCGTGATCAATCCCAAAAATAAATGGGCGACCCTGTCACCCGCCTTTAGTCCTCATATCATCTTGTGTGCTGCGGCAGCTGCACAGGGCACTGACCTGCCTGCGTGTGGCCGCCCGCGTGCTCGTGCCTGCCCGTTTCGTGCCACAGGCGTCTCCATCAACCTGAACCAGGAGCGCGCGGTGACCCGCGCCGGCACACGTGGGTAGCTTCCTGCCTGCTTCCACTCCTGGGGGTGTCGCCAGGGGATGTCGCAGCACGCCCAACCCGACCAAGCGGCTGCGCGTCCACCCTTTCACAACCTCCTGACGTTCCCTCCTGCCCCCTGCACCCGCAGTGGACTACATGGCGCCCGAGGTGGAGCGCTGCCCCATCAAGTACCAGCCCCAAGACAACAAGAACGTGCCCGGCCTGGCATACACCACCGCCGTCGACATCTGGGCCACCGGCGTGCTGGCCTATGAGCTGCTGGTGGGCTTCCCGCCCTTCGTCACCGACAACAACGGCCAGCTGCAGGCGCCGCAGGCGGGCGCGGGCGCAGAGTTCCTGGCGCAGTGCACGCGCAAGACCCTGAGCTTCCCGGCGTCCATGTCGTCGGCAGCCCGCGAGTTCATCGGCTGGGCGCTGGCGGAGGACCCCCAGGAGCGGCCCACCTCCGTGGAGCTGCTCAACCACTCGTGGCTGCGCCGCGCGCTGCAGGTGCGTCCCTCCACCAGCAAAACTCAACTAAATTTGTGCTTGCGGCATGGGCTGCGAGCAGTGCGTTGTGGCGGTGGCCCCGCGTCCGTGTGTTGTGCCCCGATGTTGGCACCGGAGCTGACGTGTGCCGGCACCTCTGCCCTGCTCCTGTCCGCAGCGCCGCCTGCTGATGAGCCGCAGCAGCAACAAGGTGGGCAGCAGCGACGTTGGCAGCGGCTCACCCAGCGCCGCCGGCAGCCCCACCGCCGGCAGCGGCGTCGGCTCATCGGGCCGCGCCCCCAGCGGCCGCGCCCCCTCGCGCCTCAACCTGACCGTCAGCGCCTCCTCGCCTCCGGGCCCCGGCTTCAGCCAGATGCCAGGCCTTGGCTGTGGCGGCAGCGGCGGCGTTCCGTCGGCCGTCGCGGCGGGCAGTTTCCTGGGCGGGGATGTGGCGGCGGCGGCCTCCGCGGCGGTGGCTGTGCCGCCGCACCCGCACCCGCACCCCCAACCGCAGCTCGTCATGTCGATGAGCGCCGTGGTGGGTGCGCCGCATCTGCAGTCGGGCTCCGCGGCGTCGCCCTTGCCGTCCTGTGCGCTTTCCAGCGGCGCCTACCCAGACGCCCTGGGGCCCGTCGGCATGATGAGCGAGGGCCCCAGCGTGTGCGGGGGCCGCGGCAACAGCGGCAGTGGCACCACCAGCGGCGGGGATGCCAGCGGCGGCGAGGATGCGATGGAGGTGGAGATGGAGTGCATGGCGGGCGCCGGCGCGACCGTGGACGCGTGAGGAGGCGGAGGAGCGCGTTCGTGTGCATCTGGGTGCTGCCAGAGTGAGTCGGCTTTGGACGATTTAGCAATATGATACATGTGGCTCCAATTGTTGTGGCGCGCGCGGACCAGCGCCCGCTATCAGCTGTAGTCGCCGTAAATTTGATGATCGCATTGTCGAATAAGCTTTGCACGGTGCACATGTTGGTCCTTGGGGCACCTTTCCGCTGGTACATGTGCCGCACTGAATTGCCGCATACCCCAAGGGCTTCAGGTTTCTAGCTTGTTTGTGTTGGCGTGTGGTACGAAGTGTTTGCTGTTTCGCAGTGTATTTTGTTGGCATCGCGCTGCAGAGCGCCTACTACTCAGCTGTGACTCCCGTCTTGGGTAATCGGAATGGATCCACACCGCGTTTTAGGTTGTTGACAGCGACGGACAATCGTGTTTGGTAACTGGCTTGGACTTATGGATCTGATAGTGCCAAGTGCTGAAGTGGCGTCAAATGCAGCCTGTCGACCCTAATTCGGGAGTCTATGGTGCGCGTGGGCCGTGGTGTGCGTGGGCGATTTAAAACTGGTGGGGCCGCCTTGCGTTTCTGGAGTATTTTGCTCGAGACAGCACGTACATGCACAGCAGACATGAATCCCATGAGATCGGTTGCATCAGACGCAACGGGAAAGGCGTGGCCTGGGGTGAAAGCACTGTGTTCTGATGCCATCCGGTTTTGCTTCCGAGGAATACTGCTACTGCGAGCCGTAATTTTTTGGCGTAGGTTAGCATAACTTGCTTTGAGACTGTTCGGGAGCTCCTCATCAAAAAGTATGAAAGGGGTGCCTTCGCCTAGCGCCAGGGCGCCTAGCGCAGGGCGCCGGGCGCCTATACCTGCCTGTAGCTCGCGACTAAGCGGGCGCCGCAAGGGCGCCGTGAAGGGTTAAATGGTAGGGTTGTGGGGGTGGGGGTGCGCGGCTGATGCCCCCGGTAATAGATTAAGAATGCATAGTAGTGTGGCGCTGCGTCTGGGCGTGCCCGTGATCTGCCGCGGGTCGGCGCATGTATGTGCGGGAGAGACGATGATGCACACACGGGGGTTACTCAATTTTTTGGCAGTTACTGCTGGTAAAGATGCTGGCCAACGAGAGAGGACAGCCCGACGCTGGCGGGGGACGGCGCAATGCAAAGAACATCCAAGCAACATACTGTGTCGGCGCACGCATGCGCCTGGTTGGCGGTGCATTGACTTATTAACTGTAACGGCACCACAATGCCATGTCGCAGCGTCAACGCGTGCGTGGGTTGCAGCCGGCAATCAGGCGATTCGTTCCTCGCTAGGGCGGGCCCAGTGGGTCTCCTGTGCGCGCGTCAGCTGTGACCGTGCGGCGTGCCATGTGCGTGCCACCCACGGTGCCACCCCCGCTAATCGAGACAAAGTCCCCTACGCGCCGTGTTGCCTCCCCTCACACTCCCCGCTCCTACAACCTCATCCAATTTGCATCAGTATTTATCCTGAATTGCTTGCGACAGCGTCACGCCAGGCGGTGACGAGGGGACAACCCCAGCGCAACTTTGGCCCGTGGTTTGTTGTGGGGCCTGATAAGTAAGCGAATTTCATGTATATGAAGGTGAACTGTAAGGGAATGGGCTTGAAATGAGGGGCGAGACTCATGTAATTCTTTGCGTGCATTCAGGGACTCGCCGAATCCGCTTTTGGTAACTCGCTCGCGTAACAGCGGTGACATACATTGGTGTAGTGCATGAACTCATAGGCCCAGTACGCTGATAGTCCCGGGCCATTCGCGCTCAGATCCCAAGTACTCGACCTCACCACAGGGCGCGACTGTTTAGTTCGTCGCAGGATCTAGGCACACTATAGCTGAAAAGACGCAATGGTCGCTCCCAGCGACGCCAAGCCTGCGGGCAAGGATGAGGAGAAGAAGGGCGCCAAGGGCAAGAAGGACGAGGAGAAGGAGCCGGAGCTGAGCGAGGAGGACCTTGCGCTGAAGAATAACCTTGATATGATGGTGGAGCGGCTAGCGGACCCGGACGCTGGGGTTGTGAAGCTCGCTCTGGCCAGCATGATAGCGGAAATCCGGTCCGCCACGGCGTCGATGACCAGCGTGCCCAAGCCACTGAAGTTCCTTCGAGCCCACTACGACGCGCTCAAGGCGCAGTTTGACGCCATGCCCGCGGTGCAGTCGGAAAACCGTGCCTCGCTCGCCGATGTCATCTCTATCCTCGCCACCACCAAGGAGCTGACCCGCGAGGTGCTCAAGTACCGCCTGGCGGGAACGCCGGCGGACCTGGGCATCTGGGGGCACGAGTACATCCGCCACCTGTCGGGCGAGATTGCTGAGGAGTTCCGCGTGCGCCGCGAGGCCGACTCCTCGGCTTCCGTGGACGACTTGATGGCGCTGGTCAAGCAGATTGTGCCTTACCACATGACGCACAATGCTGAGCCGGAGGCTGTGGACCTGCTGCTTGAGGTGGGGAGGGGCGGTGGGAGGGGAGGGTTTCGTGGGGGCGTGCCGGGCGCTCAAGAGCCGGCTGCAGGGACTCGGGAGCGGCGCGCCGCTGATGGCCTGCTGGATCGGGGCCCGCGCGGCGGTGTGTCGGGGATGGGGACAATAGGAGGCCCGGGGCACGGGCGCTATACAAGGCATGCCGCGCGCGGCTGTTTCTGGGGCCCGCGCGACAACACAGCCAAGCCCTCCGAACAGACTCCTCTCACCCGCACGCCGGCCCCCACCGCCACGCTGCCAACCCACCACGTGCACACCAGGTGGAGTCTCTGGACCTGCTGGAGGCCCACGTGGACGAGAAGAACTTCGGCCGCACCTGCCTCTACCTCACCTCCTGCTGCGCCTACCTGCCGGAGCCGGACGACGCCGCGGTGCTGCGCCTGGCGCTGCGCATCTACCGCGCCCAGGTGCGGCGGCGGGGGGCGAGGGGCGCAGCAGCCAGCACGGCAAACCACGGATGGGCGGGCTACTAGCTACTAGCTGGCCGGGTGGTGCTGCAACGCACAGACGCACCACGGATGCTGCGTGTCCTGGGGACCTGGGGATGGGCGCACGCACACATGCTTCCATGCTTGTCGTCGTTTTTGTTGTTTAACACATGCTTCCAGCGTCCTCGCTCGCACCAAACTGACGGTGACAATGTTCCCGGCGCCCGCCCTCCCGCGCGCTGCCGCCGCCGCTGCCGCCGCCGCCGCCACAGGGCAAGCACCACGACGCGCTGCGTGTGGCGCTGCGGCTGAACAGCCGCGAGGACGTGGAGGCGGTGTTCGCGGGCTGCAGCGAGCCGCTGGCCAAGAAGCAGCTGGCCTACCTGCTGGCCAGGTGGGGCGGGGGTCGCTGGGGTCGCTGGGGCGGGGGGCGGGGGAGGAGCGACAGGAGGCGCCGCGGGTGTGGTGTACACATGTGTGTGTGTGGGAGGAGGGGCGGTTCATGCCATCCCAAGCCTAATGGGGTTCGGGGATGGGGCGGAAGGAGCATGGGTTTAGGTCAAGGCGAGGGGCCGTGGATCCTTATGAGGGGTGAGCGGGGAGACGGGCGGGACAAGGGTCCAGTGCCAGCGTGAGGCAAGATGTCGGCAGGGCGCCCTTTAGAAAGAATGGGCCAAGCACCTTCCCAGCCGACGCGACAGCAGCAGGCTACCGGTATCCGCCGCGTGCGTGCCAGCCACTCGGGCGGCGTATCTCCGCGCATACGGCACCGTGGGTGGCACGAGGCTGTGCACTGCTGGCTGCGCTCCTGGCTGCACTGCTGGCTGCGCCTCAACCCCCAACCCCCCGATGACGCTGTCACAGGCACGGCTTCGCGCTGAACCTGGAGGAGGGGCCGGCCGCGGTGGAGGACGACGAC